>CP025645.1:4723482-4759199 GCA_003576665.1 Ipomoea trifida | reverse complement strand
TTGGGTATAGGAAAGATACCTAAGCGTGGCGGTAACACCCAGTTTTCCGCTGGTCAGACGCTTCCGCAATGTATTATATTTTAAGGATTTTGTAATAAATCCAAGATGTGAAAATTGGGGTGTTACATATTACGATTAGTAGTTTTAATCTATAATTGTATTACGAATAGGAAAGTAGGAACAATATATTGTAATAGGATTTGTATTACCATATTTTAATGTACAATTGTAGAAAGAATAGGATTTGTATTACCATATTTTACAATATTAAACAAACCTTAACTGGGAATTTGGTTGGAGGGAATTACAATTCCATTCCACTTAATTCCCACATAATTCCGAATGATAGTATAGGAGTGTTTTGGGCGGGAAGTTAAACTGGAGGATTTTATTTTTATTAATAGTACTAGTATTTTCACCCGTGCGTTGCACGGAATGAATTTGTTATAATATTTTAAGAAATATTTGAATCGATATACAATTATATAAAATTATAAATTATAACATCGAATATGAGTATGAATAAGTGTATAAATGCAATTATAGTATGAGTCTTCCTTGCATGCAACAAATATCACAAAAATTCAGTGTTCTAAAATAAGTGTATAAATGCAATAGGTAGATAATTTACATTATTGCATCATATTCATTAATTTAATTACTTGTCGGTTAGTTATTGCAAGATCTTGAGGTACACTTATATTTTGATATTCAGTAAGTATAACTATATTAGAGAAAAATTTACATTGGAGTAATGGGATAATCAGTTGAGTAATTGTTGGTTGACCGTAGAGCGTTGTGTTGGAGGAGGAAGATGATATATAGTGAAGATGATATTGCCCTTCACTATATATCATCTTCTTCCTTCAACACGTTGATATTCTCTGGACAAATAACTGTTGAAAAAAAATTAGCATAAAATGGCAGTTTACTGGCAATATTGTGGTACAAATATATGTGGGGTCCACTTTCTTCGTAGTTAGACGAAAAGATTGATATATTGTACGCTCAAAACTGATAATGGGTGAATGAGAAATTGGTTCTCAAAATTGACCCATTTGAGTTAGAAAAATATAGAGAAAAACCTTTCAAGTAACTTTTGTCCCACATTGGTTTGAGAAGTGGTTTGCACCACAACTTATACAAGAGCTTTTCTAAGGCTTATTGAATTGTATAGCATAGAGGCTCTCTCTCGCTCGCAGGGGGTGCAAATGAAATCCCAAAATAAACTTAAAAAGGCTTGACTCGTGCGCCGACACCTGCATGCACGAATGTCGTTCAGAAAATTGGTTGGCCTTGCGGGTTGAATTATGCAAAATTTTCATATTATTTACAACATTATGCAAACCATACCATAATACTATCGGTCTGTTTTGGGCGGTAAGTTAAAACTGAAGATATTGTTTTTATTAATAGTATAGATTGCATTGCAGAGAAATATATATACTGAATTATTACCATTAGTAATTCTAGTCTAGAATTGTATTACGAATAGGAACGTAGGAAAGAATATATTTTATTAGGAATTCTATTTTAATTTACAATTGTATTAGGTATAGGAATTGTATTACCATATTTTACAATATTAAGCACACCAAAATATTATAGGTCTGTTTTGGGCGGTAAGTTAAAACTGAGATATTGTTTTTATTAATAGTATAGATTGCATTGCAGAGAAATATATATACTGAATTATTACCATTAGTAATTCTAGTCTAGAATTGTATTACGAATAGGAACGTAGGAAATAATATATTTTATTAGGAATGCTATTTTAATTTACAATTGTATTAGGGATAGGAATTGTATTACCATATTTTACAATATTACGCAAACCATAATATTATAGGTCTGTTTTGGGCGGGAAATTAAAACTGAGGTCATTGTTTTTATTAATAGTGTAGATATATTACGTTGCAGGGAAATATATATGTATTGTATTATTACGATTAGTAATTTTAATCTAAAATTGTATTATGAATAGGACAGCAGGAAAAAAAATATTTATTTGTAATTGTATTACCATATTTTAATGTACAATTGTAAAATAAATATGATTTGTATTATCGTATTTTACAATATTAAGCAAACCTTAATAGTATAGGAGTGTTTTGGGCGGGAAGTTAAAATGGAGGATTTTGTTTTTATTAATAGTATGGATTAATTGTCATAGCAGGAAGCCGCTGTGAACCACTGCAAGAATGTCGAGGTCTTCATCGATCTGTATATTCACAAATTATGCCAATCAATATAGAATTCTTCAAGAGAACTCATATGTTTGTGGCAGAGAGCGTGAAGGGGCAGGTGGTAGCGCTTATAACTAAAGAATAATATTTTTTCGACATTAATGTACTATAATTATTGAGCCATTTTAAAAATACTTTTCCAAATATAATTTGTATCTAATTTATTTTGAGACTAATACATAAATTATACATTTCAAGATTTTTTTTCCTTACCATAGTTCCTAAATTTTCATTGTATCTCTTGCTTTTCAACCACAATTAAATTATTTATCATTTTCCCATATTTATTTTAGTGATAATATAATTACATAAATCATATTACATATAGATTTTTTTAAGATAATTACAGACAAACGAGTCATATATTATTTGTTTAATTGAGTGATACTTTTGCACTAATGTTATAACCAAATAAATATACACGTTAAATATTAGAATTTTTTTAGTAATTTCATCTTTAATTTTTTTTTTTTGGAAACCATTCATCATCTTTAATTTTATTATCTAAATATATAATAAAAAAATTATCCGTACATCGCTCGGATAATTGGACAATTATTTGCTCGAATTCAACCAAAGATAACATTGGAACCCATAATTGATCCAACCAATTTCATCAATTGCATTATATAATATTTGATATTATAATTTATATAATTATATATTGATCCAAATATTCTTAAAATATTATAACAAAATCCATTTCGTGCAACGGGAGAAAATACTAGTAATAATAATAATAATAATAATAATAATATGTGGTAGTGGTTTTGCTGGTAATGTTGGTAGTGATGATGGTTTTGGTGTTGGTGGTGTGGTGGCGGCGGTTGTACCGTTGTAGTGTTGGTGGTGGTGAAGGTGTGGGGATGTTGTAGTTACGGTACTAACAATATCCAGAGTAATAATTTGAAAATTAACTTAAAAAAGGGAGAGAGTGAAAAGAGAGATGAAAAAATAAAAATTCAAAAATAATGTCTTTAGACTACAAAAAATTAAGAAGATATTTTTTTTATACCAAATTAAACATTTTTCGATTGACTAAATGAATATTTTATTTGACTTTATTTTCCTCAAATACGAAAAAAATCAAAAGTTAATCTATGGGATTTTAAACGGACCCTAAAATTAAGGGGCAGATGGGTAATAACGTGACGTATCCTCCTTCCGTGTCTTATATGGACTATATCATTTTATATGTTTCAGTGTTCTTCACATTTTCCCTCCTACGCATGTTTACTCTCATTTCAAAAATCTCTCCTTCCCCTCCCCTGCACTGCAAGTCTTCCCCGTGTATACGCATCTTCTTCATATTCATTTCCTCCTCGTAAAATTTCTTCCATTTCGACGCGTTTTTCATTATCTCGTCGAACCTCCGAGAAATGGTGTTGACTGGGGACAGGTCGGAGATTGTGTTCTTCGATATAGAGACAACGACACCCACCCGACCCGGACAGGGTCACGCGATCTTGGAGTTCGGCGCCATTTTAGTTTGTCCTAGGAAGCTCGTTGAGCTGGAGAACTACTCCACCCTGGTCCGACCCGCTGATCCTTCGCTCATGTCTAACCTCTTTGTTCGCAGCAACGGAATTTGCAGAGACGCCGTCGATTCTGCGCCTACTTTCGCTGATATTGCTGACAAGGTCTACGACATTCTTGACGGTAAACGACCCCCCAGGGTTTAACTTTCACGTGTGGATTTTGGATGCTTGCGTTTTGGGTCTTTGAATGATTAATCCACTATTTAAGTGAAAAATCCATGGTTGGTGTGTTATGTTGGTTGCAGGGCTGGTTTTTTTATTTGCGTGGCCCTGTGCTGGTAAACAAGTGAGACCTTATCAAAGTATAAATAAATTACGAATTAAAGAAAAATTGTAAAGAGAAAAATGCAAAAGAGCTTACACAAATTCAAACTTTATTTATTATGAACAAAATTCTAAACATAATGCAAATTACAAACATTTTATTTAAAAAGGGTTGTCCTTCTAACATTTTTTGACGCAAATACATATACTAACTATTGGACCCAGCCTGGACTAGGGGCCCCCAAAATTTTGGGACCCTATGCTGTTGCACATCTTGCACGTCTTAAAATTCGGCCGTGGTTGGTGGTCTGATGGAACCAATAAAGCTAGGGCAAATTATACCAAGACCAGTGTTTACCTTGCATTTTGGACTAATTTAAAATAACTTTCATATTATTTGTATCTAACTTTAAAAGTTTATGTGTCTGAAGGAATATATCGATTAAAGACACATAATTTTTTGACAAGTCCATGATGTAAAATGGACTCTCGTCCATGGTATAACAATTGCAAAGGTAGGCCCTTGGGCTTGATTTTGTATTGCACGGAAATTAACATGAAATTTATGAGTTTGTATGAAAATGTAGTGAATTGGATATCTCAGGGTTGGGTAGTTTTTGGCAAGCTGAGATAATGATGGACCCCTATAGAGATGGGCTATGGGCAGGTGTCCACCCAGAACCCCCCCTTAGGACTGGCCCTGCTCATATTTCGAACATATTAGAGTGTAATTAATGTTTTTGAAATATGAGTTATGATGCGTGTAAGTATTTTTTATCGATATTCTTTGTCAATTCTAACGGTAAACTAATGAAATTTTTAACGTAAGATTAATAGTGGCAATTAAATGAAAGTTATGCATGTAACATGCCAAAATTAAAAGAACATGACTAAATGTGGCATTGACATAATAGTCGAGGACTAAAAGTGAAAGTTGTTCAAAGACATGGATGTAATATGACAAAATTAAAAGAATATGACTAAATGTGGCAATACCACAATAGTAGATAACTAAAAGTGAGAGTTGTTCAAAGTCAGGAATGTAATATGGCAAAATTAAAAGAATATGACCAAATGTGGCAATATCACAATAGTCGAGGACTAAAAATGGAATTTGCATGGAATTATAATCCCATGGCTCCCCGCGATTTTAATTCCGTGGATTTTAGGAAGAAAAACAAATCCTAAAATTACCACTCTTTTTTTTTTTTTAACTTAAAATTGATGCTTGACATTCTCTTCTATATTATAGCTTGCATTATTTTTCAACTATTGTCAACAGAGAATGTCGTTCTTGAATAATAATCATTTTGGGCCAATTTTAATTAAGTATGTTTTTCTCAAAATTCTCAAGTATTTAAATTTGATATGTGTATATAGCTAAGAGTGGGAATAAGCCCTTCATAGGGGCCTACGGCCTGACCTGCTTAATAAAAAGGCCAGGCTTAAGCCTAATTAGAAGCCTTTTTTTTTTTTTTGAAAACAAAACAAAATAACATTATATTAAATCAAAAGCAAGGTAAAGAAATCCACTCCGAACGTTCAGTCTTAGAAATGGACGCCCTGGCTAAGAGGTGGGCCGTCCGATTTGCAGAACGTTTTGCAAAAGAGATACAACTATGAGTGAAATAACTCAACATATCTTTTACATCCATAGAAAGTAAATCAAACGAGGAGACAGATGAGGGATCATTTATTGCTTGGACCACCAATAATGAGTCTGTCTCCACATGCACATACTCCAGGTTATGTAATTTAGACCATTTAAGTGCCTCCGTGATTGCAAGAGCTTCTGCTTCCTTGGGGGTGAAAGTTCCATTCCACGGTACGCAAGCCGCAGCCTTAAATCTTCCTTGGTCATCTCGAAGCACCCAGCCTAGCCTAGCTAACCCCATCTTGCCTGAGTCATCATCCAACGCTGCGTCCACATTAAGCTTCAGCCATCCTGTTTGAGGTTTTTCCCAATTGGTGATGCTTGGATTATATATGCCTTTGCCTAAGAGATTCTTCCTTCATTGTTATCGCATTCCATTCCGTCAGAAAAGATCTTGCTTTTATTACTCTGGCTGCTAAAGAGGAAGGGTGTTTGATCAATCTCCAGGCCAGGCTTGCTTTGTTAGCATTGCTAGATTGAATTCTCTTATTCTACGAAAACCAAGACCACCCCCCCCCCCATATTTTTTTTGGAGATGAGACAGTCGAGGTGAGGCTTCAATCTGTTGGCTAACACCTTTGCTATGATCTTATACACAACGTTGCACAGTGAGATTGGCCTAAGATCACCCATCACTTCTGGTTTTGTCTTTTTTGGGATTAGAACTAGTTGTGTACGGTTTATACCGTACGGTAGATGCCCCGTGTGAATGAACTCATTGCATAACCTCACAATATCTGACCCCAATATATCCCAATAAGCTTGAAAGAACTCCGGGTTGAATCCATCAGGACCCGGTGATTTATCCGGGTGCATTCCAAAAGCAGCCTTTCTAACATCCTCTGGGCTTACTTGACTGAGCAACGTTTCATTATGATTCGCAGAGATACTGGTAGGAATGCATGACAAGACCGGCTCCATATTCCCTTGCGTAGAGCTGAAAAGATTCCGAAAATAAGTTACCATAAGATTGTCGAGTTCCGGTCCCTTTTCGCACCATACACTAGAATCATCATTGAGACTTGTGATAAGATTGTTGCTTTTCCTGCGTTGACACGTTCTATGGAAGAAGTTTGAATTCATGTCACCACCTTTAAACCAGTGAGCCTTTGCCCTTTGTTTCAAGAAAGTATTTTGCTGGTCTAACAAATTAAAGTAATTCCATTGAGCTGCATTATAAGCATACATGCCTAATTAGAAGCCTATTTAGTTAAATAGGTCTAGGCCTATATTTAAGGCAAATTATTGTGTGGACCATAATAAAATATACATTTTTAATATACTAAATGTACATTATTTTTATACTGAATGTACATTATTTGATAGTATGGTCAACACAATAATGATTATATATTTAAAAGATTGGCCTACAAGCCTGTTTATATATATATATATATATATATATATATATATATATATATATA
This sequence comes from Ipomoea trifida, assembly GCA_003576665.1. Classification (NCBI taxonomy): domain Eukaryota; kingdom Viridiplantae; phylum Streptophyta; class Magnoliopsida; order Solanales; family Convolvulaceae; genus Ipomoea; species Ipomoea trifida. The sequence goes on along the minus strand of CP025645.1, from coordinate 4,752,073 downwards.
CTAATTATTCTTATGCGCGATGCGCAAAAATAGTATTTATATTAAAATATTAAATTTATTTATATTTTAATATAGTAAATAATAATAATAATAATAATAATAATGTAAAATATTATAATAATAATACTTATCTCACTATAACACAACAACAATATTTTTTAATATTTAGTTCGTGCATAGCACGGGTACAATAATATTAAATAGTTTTGAATTTCAGTTATTGTAAGAAAAATAATTGTTTTGTACTAATTTTTGTTTAATCATATTTAATAGCTTTGAATTTTAGGTAGTGTAAGAAAAATATGTAGTAGTAACTTTAAATAAATATATGATATAAATAGTTTATTACCAAAATGGTCCCTCGACTATTGCGAAATTATCAATTTGGTCCTTGACAATTTTTTGTGACCAATTAAGTTCCTCGACTTTGAAAAATTTAACCAATTTGGTCCTCCGTTTATTTTTCTGTTAAACATCCGTTAAATCGGGACCAAATTGGTAATTTTGCTATAGTGAAGTGACCAAATTGGTAATTAATTTTCACTGAAATGGTCCCTTGACTATAGCAAAATTACTAATTTGGTCCTGATTTAACGGATGTTTAACGACAAAATAAACGGAGGACCAAATTGGTTAAAATTTTCAAAGTCGAGGGACTTAATTGAGCACGAAAAATTGTCGAGGACCAAATTGGTAATTTCGCAATAGTCGAGGGACCATTTCGGTAATAAACTCTAAATAAATATTATGTTAGAATTGTTTGATTTTATTTGAAATTGTATTGGTTGTTTGTATTAAAATTAACATTTAATTTTTTATCACGAAATATTTAATAATTTATAATATAATATGATCAAAATTTATAATAAACAACTTCAAATAATTTTGACAATTATAGATTCATTATAATATTACAAACAACTCTTTAATAGTTAGCCGTGCATCGCACGGGACAATACTAGTATATATTTATATTTATATATAATAGAGTTAATACCACAAATGGTCCTCTGACTATTGAGCTAGTACTCTTTTTAGTCCTCGACTTTCAATTCGACCACAAATGGTCCTCTGACTTTCATTTTTAACCACAAATAGTCCTCTGTTAAAGTTTCTGTTAAATAGGTGTTAAATCTAGGGGTAATATCGTCAAATTGATTAATATTATTATGATTACTTCTTTTTGAGAATTATATGACAACATAATTAATTTCAAACATTAATAAACATTAAGTTAATAAATATAAAAACAAAATGGACGTGACAAAAAATTTTTTTTTTTCAAAAAATGGACGTGACAAATCACATAAATGAATAAATTAAATAAAAATTCATGATTAATGTTTGTAATTTGTACTTGATTAATTATATTAATTAATTCAAAGGTGGCAGCCTTCAATTGTGTCCCAAACAAAATGTTTGATCGATTAATGAAGAGTGAAAAACTATTAATCGGCCATGTATGAACAACCATGAAAATGATGGGAGCAAGAATTTTGAAAAAAAAATTATTCGATTTTAATTTGTTGGTTAAATTAAAAACAGATAGCTCTAATATTAAATCTTCATTTTGTATACATAATTACGAGAATAAGGTGTATTGTCTTTTTATTTAGGAGTATTTATATTTGTTAATTGTTTCAATTATGCTTGTTGGTGATAAATTCTAAACATTTTTATTTTAACACCATTATATATCAATTTGACGATAATACCCTTAAATTTAACACCTACTTAACAGAAATTTTAATAAAGGACTATTTGTGGTCAAAAATAAAAGTCAGAGGACCATTTGTGGTCGAATTAAAAGTCGAGGACTAAAAGGAGTACTAGTCCAATAGTCAGAGGACCATTTGTGGTATTAACTCTATATAATATTTAATTATTGTATATTACATTTTATATCTAATATAGTTTATAATTTATAATTTAACCCCACTATATATACTTTATACATAACCCCAAATCTAAGGAGTGAAGACTACAACCCGTCAACCCTAATTCCCAATTTGAAAATTTCACAAAAATAAATCGTCCAGGTAGAGGCGTAGAGCCGCAGAGGGTTGCGCAACTGAGCGGCCACTCCGGCGAGGCAGCGGCCGACGGCGAGGTATGTGGTCTCCTTACTCTTTCTAGACTTCTAGGCTTTCTAGCAGACAGTGGTAGGTTCGTTCGTCTGCAGTAGACAGCAGCGACCGACGGCCTCATGCCTCCGCCGGTGGCGGCGACTTGATTGTATAGTGCTACCTCCGTTGGTGCCCGGTGGTGGCGGCCGGCGGCTGATATTCTGCGGTGACTACTATTCTGCCTTGTGATGTTATTCTGCCCCCATGACTGCTATATGCTAATAATTAGTACTTAGTAGATTTGTTTGATTGTAGATTTGCAGTAATACTACTACTAGTAATTAAACTAATTAGTAAAAAGTTTTAGATATAGTTGTTAGTACGTTAGTAGTTAAACTAATTAGTAAAAAGTTTTAGATATAGTTGTTTGTACTTAGTAAGTTAGTAGTGTTTACTAGTTACTACTGCTAATCTGTTAGATACCCAGAAGTCAACAGATAGCTTCATTCTACTGCTAATCTGCTATATATTTTGGTAAATTAGTATACTGTTAGATATAGTAAATTAGTAATTAGTAATGCTATTCTGTTAGTGTTTAAACACTAGTTGCTATTTACTACTGCTATTATGCTAAACTAGTTACTACTGCTATTCTGTTTATTAGATATTCTAATTAGTAATTAGTAAACAACTAAACAATGTTAGATTAGTTGTAATTAGTAATCAGTAGTTACTAGTTAGGAGGATTGTGTAGGAGGATTTTGGACAAGTGTTTAGTATAGTTGTTAACTTGTTTATAATATTTAATGTTAGATACTTAGATTGTTACATCTCAATTTTTTTTCATGAGGAGATTATGCTTAAGCCGTGAGCTCGTGATTTGTTTCATTTTATGTTTTAATATTATTATGTTTATATTGTTGTTATTATGTTTGTATTGTGGATTTATGATTATGTTATTGTTAAACTTGTGTTTGCATCGTTGTGTTGGACTTCAGTATTATGGACTTGTGGTACGGAACTTGTATTGTTGAATTTTATATTACAAACTTTTACTTATTAAACTTGTGGTTATGAACTTAGTTATTTTTTGTAAATTTTTTACAGGTATACTTTAAAAGGCCTTAAATATGCTCAAAGCCTATTTAGAATTTATTTGGAAGCCTTTTTAAAGGCCTATATGTTAAATATGCTTTTAAAAAGGCTTCAGGCTAGGCTAGGCCAACTGTAGGCTCAGGCTTGAGCCTAAAAAAAAGTCTACATACAAGCCCAGATTCAGGCTTTAGATTTACATAGCAGGCCCAGGCCTAAGCCCGGCTTGTACTAGCCTATTTTCACCCCTAGTCATATCAATAGGCTTGGCCTAGCCTATTTCCACCCCTAGTCATATCAATATATCATTCTACCCTGCTGGTCCGCAAAGCCTAGCTTAAACCCTGCATTTCTGAACAATGTCTTTTCTATGAACAACAGAACCCAGTAAAACTAACCGCTTCTCAAGATGGGTATACCTGCGTTTTATCGATGGCTGCTCGAACGATACCCTCGTTCCGTTGAGCCGGCAGTGGAAGAAACTCCGGCTACGGTCAATGGCGTTACCGTCCCAATTGACACTACCGGACCAAATCCTAACGGTTATGAATTTGATAACTTGTATCTCGATATGAATGGGATTGTACACCCTTGTTTTCATCCTGAAGGCTTGGTAAATTCACAAATTTCCAAAATTTTCAAATTACCCTGATTGATTACGGAGTTGTCTTATTGAGAAGTGTGCTTTGATGTTCACAGCCTCCTCCGAAGACCTACGATGATGTGTTCATGGCGGTATTCAAGTATCTTGATAGAATCTTTTCAATCATTAGGCCCCGGAAGCTTTTATTCATGGCGATTGGTTAGTGAGCTTCTTTAATTCATTTATGAAAAGAATCTTTAATTTCTCGGATTAGCAGCTTGGTATTCCGAAATTAGGGTGACCTAGCTGGTTTGGATTTGAAAGGATATATGATGTTTTAGAAAGCACATTGTATGTAACATTTTGCTGTAGTTCTGAGAACTTGTGTTTTGTCGTGTTGTCTGCAGATGGAGTTGCACCGCGTGCTAAAATGAATCAACAGCGAGCAAGGCGTTTTAGAGCTGCTAAAGATGCAGCTGATGCAGTGAGTTTTCTCATATATTTTTATTTTATTTTATGAGTACTACTTTAAAACAATATTTTATCATATGATCTCAGCAAGTACCTTCCTTCTATACGGAAATTGAAATTTGATTACTATCAGGCTTCTGGAATAGAGAATCTGAGAGGGATACATGAATCAAAAGGGGCAGATTCATCAGATACTAAAAGACTAGATTCTAATGTAATCACTCCTGGAACTGAATTCATGGCTATGCTGTCATCTGCACTACAATACTATGTACAGACCAGAATGAATGAGGACCCAGGCTGGAAAGGAATCAAGGTATTTTGTATCATCTAAAGCATTTTGTCTGATTCTTTGTTGTTCAGAACTTGCTTTTTCTCATTTCTTCTGATTTTATGGCATGACCTTTTTAGGTTATTCTCTCTGATGCTAGTGTACCTGGTGAAGGAGAGCACAAGATTGTTTCTTACATCCGCTTGCAAAGGAATCTTCATGGTTTTGATCCTAACACACGGCATTGCTTGTATGGATTGGTAAATATTGATGCCTAATTTTGATTCCCACCTGGCACCCCACACAACATGGTGCCTCTGCACATTTATTTTACATGTTGCATTTTCTTACCAATTTATGAACACATTGTGAGGTTGTGTTTTAGGATGCAGATCTGATTATGCTTGCACTTGCCACCCACGAAGTTCACTTCACGGTTCTAAGAGAAGTATGTATTATGTTGAATTTTCTTTGCTACCATTATGCTTGGCATATTGTCAACGTTTTATGAGATTAAATAAATCATGTTATGGGGTGTGCACAGGATGTTCGCAAAGCACACTCCAAGGATAGAGGTCCAAAACATGTGAAACATGTCCAAGTTGCAGAGTGTGGCAAGGAGTTAGAAAATTTTATATCACAACAGAAGTTTCAGGTTGGTAAAACTTATTCCTCTCTCCTTTTCCCACCCTTTCCATATAACCAAGGATCTTCCTAACATTATGTTCCACTTGTATCTTAAACATTCCCTCACCTTTTCTTTTTCCAGCTTCTCAGAATATGGGTTCTCAGGGACTATCTAGCTTATGATTTACAAATACCAGATTCAGCAGTTAAAATAGACCTGGAACGGCTGATAGATGATTTCGTTTTTATGTGTTTATTTGTTGGAAATGATTTTTTACCACACATGCCTTCATTGGAGATATCAGAGGTTTGTCTTCTTGTAGTGCTAGTTAGTGTTTCTCATTGAGGGTGTTTGAATTAGTAAAGTCTATTTCTTACCTAACTTCCTTCATTTGGATTTCTTCCAGGGGGCCATTGACTTGCTCATGAATGTCTACAAGAAGGAATTTGTCCAAATGGGTGGTTACCTTACTAATTCTGTTGAGGTATACATGTTAAACCTGATAACTTGCCTCCTAATTTTTCTGTCATTTCCATTACTTTTTTCTTCAAACTTGTGCAGGTTAATTTGAAAAGGGTGGAGCATTTCATACAAGCTGTTGGTTCATGTGAAAATAGGATCTTTAAAAAGCGCATACAGGTTCTGTTTATTTGAACTTATTGACAGTATTACTTACATAAAATGTTAGAGAGTTAATGCAATACTGCCTCATTCTGAATCTATGATTAATTCAGGCAAGAAAAGAATGGGAGAGGCCAATGAGACATCATTCAACTAAAGTGAGTATGATGTTAACATTGAACCTTATTTTGAGTTCTTGGTGAATAAAGAGTTTATTATTGAATTTTGAATTGAATATGATGGGATGGTTGTGTCTAATCAGTCAGGTCCTAAAGGGAATCAAACTAAAAGCCATGCAAATTTCAAGACTGCTTTGGAAGATGACAAGGTCTATTGATATTTCATTTTATTTTCAAGTTACTTTGTAAAAATCATTAACAGGCATTGACAAGTTTCTAATTCATAAATTCTAAATCTTATAATTTCAGGTTAAATTAGGGGAAGAGGGCTGGAAAGACAGATATTATGCAGAAAAATTTGGGGTTGAATCTGTTGAAGACTGTGATAGGGTTCGTAGGGATACGGTAAGGGTATTCATTCTTGCTGTACTGCCTTTAAAAATGAAAAAAAACTAGAATATCCCAATCCAGTTGTACGGATTATTTTTTTGTCTTGTTGATTCTCTTGGTCATTTTTTTTTTCTTTCTTGTTTGGTCTAATTTATATTTTTCCTCTTGGGTTGTGTTGATTGTGACTTCTATACTACATTTGATTCATTTGCAATGATCCTTACATTGTAGAATATTACTCTGTATATCATTCTTACTTCTGCATCCATAAAACATGTTTAAATTAGAGTTGGTTTTAAGGTATAAATGAATATTACATGTACCTGCTGCATCTCATACTCAAATCAGCTGCAAACTAATCATCTCACTTATCATGAAATTGAACTTCATCTTCAATTTTCCTTTCAATAACAGCTTTCATTTTTACATAGGTTTTGAAATATGCTGAAGGGATATGTTGGGTGATGCATTATTACTACCAAGGAGTCTGCTCCTGGCAATGGTATGCCCTGTATACAATGTGTGCTGTTTTCAGAAGATGATATTAGTAGTAATTATGATCTTTGCTTTACTCAACATGTAATTGTTATGTTGCAGGTTTTATCCTTATCACTATGCTCCGTTTGCATCTGATTTTCATGGTTTTGATCAATTAGAAATAACTTTCACACTAGGCAAGCCCTTCAAGCCTTTTGATCAGTTGATGGGTGTCCTTCCAGCTGCAAGGTTTTGGGACTTATTTGTACTCCTCTTTATTTATTTTTTTTCCTTTTTATAAAACGATTTTTTAACCAAAACTGCTGCACACACGTAGTGCACAAGCACTCCCTCTTTCGTACAGGGAGTTGATGACAGATCCACTATCCCCCATTTTGGACTTCTATCCTCCTGGTAGGATGAATTCTACTAATTTGAATTTTTTTGCTTGATTAGTTCCTTCTGTGAAATATGATTCTTCTTTCATGGCAGATTTTGAGCTTGACATCAATGGAAAAAGGCATTCATGGCAGGTATTTGTTGATAATCTGCTTTCTTCATTTATGCACATCCTCAGTTCTGGAATGCCCCCTCTGAAACTAACTTTCTTGTAATTTCACATTTCCACTTGTTAGTTTTGCTCCTGCTTATTTTCCTTTGATATGCAGGCTGTGTGTAAGTTACCATTTATTGAGGAATTCCGTCTTCTCTCAGAGATAGGAAAAGTTGAGAATACATTGACGGTAGTTGTTCTTGCTGTGGATAAATAGTAATCTTTTTACAATTTTTGGTTGCAATTTTGATAAATTTGAATGGCATCTTTGTTATATAGGATGAAGAAAAGAAGAGAAACAGCCTTGGACTTGATATGCTATTTATTCATGGATCACATCCTTTAGGTGGAAAGATCTTTTCATTCTGTGAACGGAATAAAGATAATCCAAAGCTGACACAGACAAAAGTGAAGCGGAAAATCAACCCAAAATTCAGGTTTGTTATGTTCATCGAGCTATAACATTGAGCAGAATTCACCTTTTGACATTTGTGTTTTGGGAAAAAGGGTATTTCACTGATTGTTTTGGGAAAAAGGGTATTTGACATTTGCATGAAATAAAATAACAGTCATGATGAACATGGAGTAAGATTTTGATTAACATTGGTGTATGGCTGCACTGTGTACACAATGATGCCATGTATCAAATATTATTCTCACTAAATCTGATCCGCGTTTTTTCTTTACTTGAAGTCATCTGGTCATTCATCTTTTGTATTGTCTACCTTTGCACTACGACCCTTACGACAAAGGGAAAGACATTCTGCAAGGAGTTCTTTATTTCATGGTTATTGCCAATCTTTTATGCGTTAGGATTTACAGTTTGATGATAGTTGTGCAAGTTAAGACACTAGATTTATTTATTGGTAATTCAAGATTTATGTACTGAATTTATGATACCTGCTTTCTTGGTTCTCCAACTTTGAAGCTGAGATTTAAATTTTGCAGCCATGGAATGAATGGGTACATGTATATTTCTGATAAACCCGTGTGTCCTATAGAGATACCTTCACCAATTGATGGCATGGATATGATAAGAGACAACAAAGTAATGTATGGCGTTCTCCCAGTAGAGGTTTTGCTTTTACTTCAGGCATTGGTGGAAGTGGAGCTGAAAGATTGTATTTTATTCCCTTTTGCAGATGTGTATTTTATAAAGTCCCTTCTTTTCATCCTCATATTACCAGACTGCCTGAAGGAGTAATATTGCCTGGAAAGGTATTTTACTCCTCTCTATTCTAATTCGGGTCTTTATAAATCTAAATCTCTCCTTGCATAACTTGTAAGCTATATATATTTTTGTATATCAGGCTATCAAAAAGCATGACATCAAGCCACCTCCAATGCTGTGGCATGAGAAGACTGCCATTACCACAGGGAGAGTCACCGTAAGGTGAGAAATTCTATTATGTTTGCAACGAGTTATGAATAGTGTTCTATAAACGAATCATGCTTTTGAGCTCTAATATCTCTCTACTTGACAAACCATTCTAGGCCTATGCCTCCCAAGTCTATATCGGGATCTTGTTTGGCGAGGCTAGCTCATCGGCTTGTTTCGGAAAATCTTATTGTGCCGCGACAAGGAAACGGGGTTAACATGGCATTGCAAGCACCTTTGTCAAACCCGACATGTCCTGACGATGAAAACCTTGACGAATGCAGGAAGAGGAAGCGTAAGGCTGAAAAAAGAAAGGCTCAGCATGAACGCAAGAGACAGAGACTTAAACAACAGGAGGATGCCATTGCTGACCCTTCACAAAAGAGTTCCATTGGACCGGCAGTGTATGCTTGCAATAACGCTCCCGAGCAATGTACAGCGATTTTAGATAAAATCTCTGGGGATATATCAACCTGCACGTAATCACGAGTGCCTGGCATAACAAAACACCAGAGCACTTGTTTGCAGGTATTCAAATTCTGGATGGTTCAATTACTTCTTGCTATTGCTGCATTTGAGGTGTTGTATGTTTTAGTATTGTGTAGTTGTAGTTGCTGGCCGTTGCTTCAATTTTGTTCTATTCACCCCTTGAGTCCTAACACCCATACCGGTACTGGAAACATAAAATTTTCTACTGAGTAACATTCCTGAATGTACGAGTTTGAGTTTGATATATATTGTTGGGTAATCTTAGAATCTAAGATTTGGTCAAGGTCAAACCCATATATGGTTAATAGTTTGCATCAACTCTCAACATCTTCTTTTCCTTGGGATGATCTATGACACCCGCAAAAATTTAAGCCAATACCCTCTCGGTTGTGTCTAATTTCAAATTTAAATATATGCTTTGTCTCACTTTACATTGATAATGAAACTACATATTTATAATTTGTATAGTATATATGCCTCATGCTCAACAATTCTATCCTATAATTAAGATGGTATGTCACATGAACAAATTATATATGTTGGCATTTAGTTAATAGGTTTTAGGTATACATAATTTAATAGAACTCAATTACTCAGTTAAATGGGTAGACATGTTAATATAATTTTTTTTAGAAAATAAAATTTTAGAATTTTTTAAAATTTACAATTGAAGTCAAAATATTAAAGATGTTCAATTTATAATATAAAATAATATCAAAAATTTATAACTAATGAAAATATTAAAGATGTTCAATTTATAACTGACATGTGACTCGTTAAGACTAAACACTAACTCATTAGTTTCGTATCAAATTTTATGATGTGTTAACAAGTTATATTGCAAATTGTTAGGCCTTGTTGAAATTGAGAGATTGAAAGGCCTCGCAAGTGGAGAATAACAACCTCGCCAGGCTTTTCAATCCCTCAATTTCAAAATGGTATTAGAGCCAAAATCATAATATAAACCCTAGCTTTCTCGCCGCAGCAATCGACACCAGAGTTAACCGCTGCGATTGCCAAACTCATATCCAACATGTCTTTGTGGTTTTTCTTCCATACTTGAACCACAAGCCTTCTTGGATCATCGTCGCGAGCCTATGCTTGGAATCTCGTCACCGTTCATAGCCGCACACACCTACACGCACCACTATTCGTTATTGGAATTTCAACAGTTTTTTGGCCATATCTCCCTCCTCCGATCTCTGTTTGAGGTGTCGTTTCATCCATTGGATTTGTCTCGAAGAGACACATCTCACTATGTTTTTAGTTTCCGTGACCCTGACGGTTACCACCTCCGTCCATCGGTCACCTCCGTCGTTTTTCGGCCATCGCCGCGATCAAGTTTGATAGTGTGTGTTTCTCTTCCTGCTCATCGTTATGTCATCATCTTCAAGTACTTTTTATCTCTTTTCCGCCATTACTATGGATAAGTTAGTTGGGACTTAGGAGTGTGACTATCTACAATCAAATGGTGTTCTATTTTGAACAAAATTCTGTGCGTTGATGATAGGTGTGTTGTATAATGTTCATTCTGTGCGCCGATCTATGTAACCGTGAACGGCGTGAGTTGTGTGCTTGTTAACTTTGTTTATAACAGCAAATGAATTCGATATTTATTTCTATGCATTGTTTATAAAATTTGCATTGTTAATAATAATAATAATAATAACAACAACAATAACAATAACAATAATAATAATGTGTTGGAAAAGATTTTGCTGTGCCCGTTGGCCTTTAGCTCCTAACCGTGAAGGGTAAATTGCAATGATGTATAAACTACTATAACAAAGGGAATGTAGACAAGGAGACAAGGGAAGCATTCTTATTCATCAGTCTTCATAGTACAAGGGATGTTTATATAATTACAGATGTAACCGAAAGAAATAATGGACACATAAATACAATGACCGTTACAACAGTTATATAATCCACTCATAATGTCCACACTAAATAAATAATTATAACACTCCCCCTTGGACATTATTTTATCACAATCATGCCTCGTTAAAAACTTGCTAGGAAAACCCTGTGGGAAAAACCTAGACAAGAAAATATACTCATGTCTCGTTAAAAACTTCACTAGGAAAATCACGTGGGAAAAACCTAGTTGAAGAAAATAGTACATGATACTTATAAACTCATATATAGTCCTGGTTGCCTCATTAAAAACCTTACACTAAGAAAACCCAGTGGGAAAAAACTTAGTTAAGGAAAAGAGTACAACCATAACTTTCTGCATTTAATCTTCAGGATTTGGTGGTCTTCTGTACCAATAATTTATGTATGTTGTTGCTCCCCCTGAAGACAACAACCTTCCTGATTGCCTCGTTAAAAACCTTAACTTAAGAAAACCCGGTGGGAAAAACTTAGTTAAGGAAAAAGAGTACAATCATGAACCTTCAGGGCATAATCTTCAGGATTTCAGGGTTTGTCTATTTAAGTACTTATTTGCAACGTTCTTCCAGTTTATTATATTATACTCATGCCTCGTTAAAAACCACACTAAAAAAACCGAATGGGAAAAATCTAGTGAGGGAAAAAGAGTACATGGTATATATGTATTCATATGTTGTAAAAAGAGTGCAACTGTTGGTCCTTTTAAGACCCAATCTTCAGGATCGATTTAAGTAAATGTAGCCCCATCTCCCCCTGAAGATAACAATCTTCAAGTTCTACATGGCTTGAAGTTTTAATAAGTTGTAGAGAAGATATATGTCACAATCTTCATGATTGTCTATAGAATTTGATCATATTCTTAATGATCATATGAACTGATGGAATTACTTATTATATTTTTGAAGTAGTGGACTTCGGGTCCTGAAGTACCTTCTCATTCGAGATAATGACTTTTAATCCACTGATTTAGATTTTTCAAGAGGGATTTACAGATATCCTTCTAGGAAAATACATTTAAGTTTCACAATAACATATACTATATGAGAATATATTTTCATCCTTTCTTCGTGGGGAGAAAATCCTTTTTCAATCAATATGACTTTGTATAAAAGATCATAGTTTTATGATGTAATAATTTTGTGATTTTATCACCTTTTGAGAAAAATGGATATTAGTAATCAACTTATCCAATATAGAATATGTGATAATTGTGTCTATTGACTACATATCTTATTTATTTACTGCTAGTTTTATTTGAATAGCGGAATATAATGCCATGACCATTATTGGGTCTCTGCGAAAACCCTCAACTCGCCTTACATTGAATTTTCATAACACCCTCTGGTGTATATATCCTTAGCGAGTTTTGATTTGTGTGCCTTAATTGCTCTTTTCTAAAACAGTTAGCACGCTTCAGGCGTTAAACTACTGTTTTAATTTCTGGATCCAGATTTTTAATTCATTAGCAATAGAGGCAAAATATGTTGTCGACAACTGTAACTATTTCGCAAATATTTTTATACACATGGCATTTTTGTATCAACCAAATAGATGACATTTCCCAAGAGTATTTTGAATTTGGTTGTTCTGCTTCCCCAGTATTTTAGTTATTTGGTGCACCTATAATTTTACTGGGGATTTTCGCCTTCTAGACGAATATCTTCAGGATATGTTCCAGGAGTGATGAAATTTTTTAAAGAAAATCGGTAGGAAAGTTTAGTCCTATTTGGGGATTTTAATAATATTTCTATGGACTTAGTCACTCCTTGATATTTCTAGCAGATTTTTGTTCAATTTCTGAAACTTCTGGTTCAATAAAACTAATACATGGGTTTGAAGATCTTTTAATTTTATAAAATTTTCTCGGCATTCTATAAAAAGTTTGGTCAAATCTCCCCCTAATGCCGAGAAACGATCTTATAAACTTAACGCAGATAGGGAAATGCAATTTTGAACCATGTACTATGTGTTTATGATATGTAGTGGTTTCTAAATTTTTGGAGGTCCCCAAATTAGATAATTTTCCTCCATAATTACTTAATTTGCCTTCCGGCAAAGCTCTATTAAGATTTTAGAGCTCTAGTTAAAAATAAGATATTTTATTGTCTATCTCAAATTGTATGATGATTAGGGTTATCAACATACAATATCGTATGGAGTGATCTTATCACTATTTGCATCTATCATTCATGTTTCTAAAAAAAATGAGTATCAATTTCGATACATGCCATATATTCTTTTAGACAATTAAAATATCACATTATATAAAGGCATACAATTGTCAATATAAGATAATTATAAAATATCATCTTTCAGAAAAAATACTTATCTGGTATCTGCAGTACGTTTGTCTGACAATTGTATGGCCATCGCTGTATATGATGTTAGTAATTTGCCAAAATCACCTTTTCACAATTTTCAAATTGACAGGGATAGCCAAAAAAAATATCATAGATTGTATTGGGATAAACAATGCAATTAAACAAACTGCATCAATTGTTAATTTTGGAGTTCCTAACAAAAAAATGACTCCTAAAACATTATTGACGTACTGACATAAGATGAAATTATCAATTTAAATCAATTCAAAATGAGCCTTTTCATTATTCAAATACATCTTCCAGCAACCAATAAGATGCAAACTGCCTCAAAATGCCCATATAATAATATATGGTAATTACTAGAAAGGGTGATAGAACATTTCAATTAAACAAGATAATAACCATCTCTATATAACAATCATAATTACCATTAATAATAAAATGTCAAAAAGAAACGTAGGTATTGCAATCTTTCATCCATAAACATGATTTGAATATATAATGATAATGGTAATTTCTAATAATCAGGTTCAATATTAAAAGAATGTTAATCTCAATTATCAAAATAATAGTCCAAAAGATGACAATTACCATTAATTATAATAGATTACCAATGGAGAGTGTGTACGCCTCCCATCTGTTTAAACATTTCAGCTTCTGGCTTTTGTATTCATGACAGATCTGCTCATTTTCGTCCTCACCGCTGGCCCGCTGCTGCGAGCCGGAGAAGAGGGGAAAAAATCAGTCGCCGCTGCTGTCGTTGTCCGATCTGTTGTGTCTGGGAGGCAACCACAGCCACCATGAAACAGATCGGAGCAAAACAATGGCGATGATTTGGAGCCTCCACGAACCGACGATCGAGTTGTCCAGCGGCGGTGCTCCAGCTGGTGTCGCCGCTGCCACTCGTCGTCGGGGTAAGGGCTCGCAAAGAAAACTATATATTTTTATTTTGTTTTGTCTGCTATGAGAGCAGTAAATTATTTACCCAGCAAAAAACAGCAAAGAAGAAAGCATTTACTCATTGCCCAATTCAAGAAACCGAAATAAATATACCAGTAAAAAAGATGGCAGTCTCTGCAGAACCCAAAAAATAAGGGGATAAGCATCGATGATGATGAACGATGGTCTCCCGGAGAACCATCATCACCGGTAGCCGTCACGGCCCTCCCGGAACTTCAGGCCCAACCTTCTGCCGGAAGATCGCACAACAGCGCAGAATGAGGATGCCGATCGACGCCAAGGTAGGTTACGTTGTGGTGATAGCTTTGTTTCCGATTTTGTTTCTTTTTATTATTATTATAACTTATGAATGTGTGTATATACACATTAAAATTTGGTTTGCGAAAAAAAAAAACAAAGCATGTACATGCCCAAATTTTAATTATTTATGAAAAACATTTATAGATTCTATGGATAGAATACAGATTGCACAATGATTTGTACTGAATGTATATATATGAACTATATATTTTGAATAGAAAAAAAGGGTACTGTAAATAAAGAATATACTGTATGTATACACTGAATGCATGCGAAAAAAAGGGCTGTGCAAACTGGCTGGAAAAAATGTGTATATATTACCAGAAAACATATAATTCACAAATACACAACATAAACATATGTGATTTTGAGGCATTCAGAAAAATAGGGCATAGAAAAATCTTATAAGATTACCGTTCACCAATGTTGAGAGCGTGCTGATAACGTGTTGGAAAAGATTTTGCTGTGCCCGTTGGCCTTTAGCTCCTAACCGTGAAGGGTAAATTGCAATGATGTATAAACTACTATAACAAAGGGAATGTAGACAAGGAGACAAGGGAAGCATTCTTATTCATCAGTCTTCATAGTACAAGGGATGTTTATATAATTACAGATGTAACCGAAAGAAATAATGGACACATAAATACAATGGCCGTTACAACAGTTATATAATCCACTCATAATGTCCACACTAAATAAATAATTATAACATAATGGACATTTTTTATTTTATACTAATTATTCCCTTTCAATTCCCATGTATACCAAATATTGGAATTGAAATTCCCAATGATTTTATTCCTGGAAACCAAACACTAGGATTTAAACTATCACTTTATTCATACATATTCTTTTTCCATGGAATTGCAATTCATTTCTCACCTAATTCCTCCCCTCTGACCAAACACCGCGTAAACGTATTTTCATATGCAATCAAACATTAAAATAAGAATAAACATTTTTAGCATGCTGCCTACTGGTAGCCTGTTGAATTGGCATTCAAGTGTAAACTAGAGTTGATATGCCAATTTTTTATTTGTTAGCTACTTAGCTTATATAGTTATTACCCATTTAGTCCAGCGATTGTTACGTATTGCTTAATTTAGTCTCAGATTTTAGAAATAATTCAATTTAGTCATTTAACTTGTAAAATCGACACAATTTAGTCCTCTGTTACAAATGTCATCCAATTACCGTTACTTTGAGGGGCAAAATCGTCAATCACCGTGCTAATTAAAATCCTTCCTCAAGTGTTCCCTAGCGTAAACCCTAATATAATTTGATTATAGAGCATTCTCAACCCTAGCATTGCGCTACCATTCTTCGCCCTAGCTTTGTGCCTCCATTCCCAACCCTAGCAAGAATGTCGCTACAAGGGAGGAAGCAAAATAAGGAGATTTCTTCATCATCTTCTAGCTCAGTGAAACATAGAATACACTTTGGAGAAGTAATTCCAAATCTCCATTGTAATTGCGGTAATAAGTTAGCCCTTCAAACCTCATGGAGTTATAATAATCCTGATCGAAGGTTTTGGAATTGTGTTGGTATCAATGTAAGCAATTAACATTATTTTGGAATTTTTTATGGTTCAAATATAATTGTGTTGGTTCTAAAGAATTGTGAAATTTTTTGGTTTATTTCTAAGGGTTTAGGAATTAGGATTGTGTTGGTAGCCATATTTGTGTGTGTGTGTGTGTTTTTTTTTTTTTTTGTTACCAACAGCATGGTTGGCGCTATGTGTGTTGCTAATTTTTGTATTTTTGTATTGAGCAATTGTGTTGGTTTTTATGTGTGTTGCTATTTATTTATTTATTTATTTAGAATTCTTCACAATTTTTTCTTGTTCATTAACTTGTTCATACATTTTTACAGGACATGCACTCATGTGGATTTTTTGATTGGTTTGATCCTCCAATGTGTTCAAGGTCAAAGAAGATCATTCCCGGATTGTTGAAGAAGGTGAACCGAAATGAGAAAGAAATTGAGAGGCTCAAAGCATTATTACGAAGTGCAAATCGTCAAAAGAAGCCTAGTTGTGAGAAAGACAACAAGAAGTAGCGAGTGATAGTTATGTTGTTCTTGATATGAGTAGTTATGATTAATATGATAGCAACAAAATGTGGACAAGCTAGTTGTGTTCATAGGTTGCCATTTGCACCTCTTGTTCTTTGTTGTTCCTTATGACCTTATCTACTCCTCTCTTTCTCAGTTTCTTAGGTCTTCCAGTTCTTGTAGCGTAGACAGGTGGTAGTGGTATCACTCATTGTGTTTCAGGCCATCCATTGGGACCAGCCATAGAATTTATGCATCTTCCTACATTGACATATATGTTTCCTTTTTGTAACATTGACATAAGAGCTACAAGTGATTGTGTGGAAGTCGACAAAGGAATGTCGTCAATATAGATGAACTGATGGACAATGAGATAGTCATTTATTTGATCAATTGTCATTGTTTCTTTTGTGGTCAATGAAGAGATCATTGCATGGTACTCAAGGCGAAGACTTTTAAACATGTATAAATTATACTCATTTAAACCAATTGGTCGACCGTGTTCTACAAGTAATTCAATTGAAATATTGACTTTGCTAAGATACTCACTCATAGTGGAATCACCTTGTCGCAAAGACTGTAGCTGACTAAGGAGACTCAAAGTTCGTGCCCATGAGGAGGCCTCAAATGTAGCTTCAATAGCTTGGCATAGGGTCCGGGACATAACATGTCTCACAACAACAACAAAAATAACAACATAATAATAATAATAATAATAATAATAATAATAATCTATACTATATATAAAAACAATATCCTACTTCCAAATTTTCCCGCCCAAACTTAGTGGCATTTTAGTAATATCATTTATTTCATTCATTTATTAATTTATTAATTAATTATCTATATATATTTATTCATAAAATCTCATTCATCTATAATATTATTATGGTAATATAGTAATATTGTTAATATTAATTGGTGATATATATATAAACTGAAGTGCATGGACAATTTTTCCTGTCCAAACAAGAGCATTTTGTAAAATTAAACTCAAAATTATTTTAGTAAAATCATTGATGATTTTATTAATCAACCATATATATTTTTATAAAATTAGCAATCAATTATTATTACAATTAAAAGTAATTACACTTTCCTTTGAGAGGACCCATTGTTTCACAATTTTTGTGCTATATATATCATCACATATTACAGGACAAGCGCAGCTGAATTTATCATTCCATATGACCTGGAGTCTCTAAAAAACAAGTTCTCCATAGGAATGAGATTTAAAATGAGGTTTGAAGGGGAAGAAGCTCTTGAGCAGAGGTATGTCACATGTGTTACCATTGTTGATGGTGATGTGTCTTTTCTTCGTATCAATTCTAGACCAGTAACTAATATTATGAGCGTTATGTGGTGTTTTTTTTAGGTTTATTGGAATTATTGTTGGCATTGAAGATCATGATCCCCACAAGTGGCCGAAATCAAAATGGAGATGTCTAAAGGTAATACCCTTGTGTTTGAAAGGGAGGGGTTTGGTGATACATTTTTATTTGTAATGTCTAAAGTGATATGTATTGATATCTTTAGGTGTAGTGGGATGAAACTTCAACGATTTCAAGGCCTGATCGGGTTTCACATTGGAAAATAGAGCCAACTCTTTCTCCTTCTGCACTAAATAAACTAATTTGTACCAAGTTTTCTCCCCAAAATTTAAAGACATTTATTATAAATTATTTCTCTTAAATAATCATACTTTACTATGTGTTTATGTTAATTGGTTATAATGTTATGTAGAAACAAGAAAATTGCAAACTTTTATTTGCAAAATTGTGATCAAATAATGATTTTAGTCTCCAATTATCCAGTATATGCATAATAATAATAATAATAATAATAATAATAATAATAATAATAATAATAATAATAATAATAATGTTATTATCTTAATTAGTTTACTTTCTAAATTTTTATGATAAAATAATATTAATTATAATTGATCATAATTCATTATTAGTAATTATGGTAATTATATTATGATAGAAATATATTTCATAATAATATTTTACATCATCAATTAAAAATAGAATGGAATTAGGTAAATTGAAAAAGGAAATGAATATTAATAATTGATTGAAAACTAAAAATAGAAAAGAGAACAGAAATTATGTCAATTGGAAAAGGAAAAGAATATTAATAATTGACTGGAAATTAAAAAAATCCATAATTAATTAAAACGGAAAAGGAAATGGTCAAATCATTGCATTTTAATTTTTCATAATAATATTACGAAGTAGAATAAATCAAATCACAATTAAATCGTAAATCTTTCACAAATTTAAACAATGGAATGGAAATTAAAAATGAAACGAAAATATTTCAATAATAATATTCTACATCATCAATAGTAAAAGTAAATTAAAATGGAAAGGAAATATTTCAATAATAATAATATGCATCATCAATAGTAAAGGCATATTTTAAATTTTAAACAATAGTAAAGGTAAATTAAAAATGGAATGAAAATATTTCAATAATAATATTCTACATCATTAATTAAAAATAGAACAAAAATTAGGTAAAAATACCCGTTGATCTATTATTCTAATTGACTAATTAACTGAAAACAAAAAAATAATAATTGACTAAAAATGAATCTGATATTACTAATTGACTGAATATATAAAAGGAAATGAATATTAATAATTGACTACAAATAAAAAAAATATCCATAATTGACTAAAATGAAAAAGGAAATGGTCAGATCATTGCATTTTAATTAAAAAAAGGAAAACGTTCTACATCATCAATAATAAAGGCATATTTTAAACAATATTAAAGGTACATTAAAAAAGGAACGAAAATTAAAAATGAAATGGAAATATTTCAATAATAATATTCCACATCATCAATTAAAAATGGAACGGAAATTAGGTAAATATTACTACGTAATTCTTTTCATTTTTCCTATATAAGGTTGCCTAATATTAATTTACACATAATAATCGGCACTAATAATTAAAAAAAAACATATGAACTGCCGGAGACGTCTGTTTTTTTTAAATATTATTATTATTATTATTATTATTATTATTATTTTAATTAAAATTATTTAAAAATTTTATTTTAAAATTATTAACCGCCATGTCATCACAATTGTAGGTAAATATGTCAATTTGGACTTCTTCTTTTTTTTTTTTTTTGAAAACATGTCAATTTGTACTTAATTGCATGAGTTTATGTAGTTCAGGGATCCAATTGCATTCTTTTTGAGTTCGAAGAGTTGTGTAGTTCAGTAGTTAATTTGACCCTTATTCCAAGAAAAAATGATAATACTAATTGATTTAAAATATAAAAAGATCGTAATCTATATTCTATACTATATATAAAAGTAAAATNCGGAAAACTTAACGGATAATCATAAAAGTAAGGTTAAATTAGGTAATCTCTATTAATAATATTAACCAAATGACAACTTATTTTGAGGTCAAAGAGGTGTAATCTCATCCAATATTAAGGAATAAACGGCAGATTTAAGACAACTTATTTTGAGGTCAAAGAGGTGTAATCTCATCCAATATTAAGGAATAAAAGGCAGATTTTTCTTTGAATATTACAAACTCCACTTTCTCAACCTATTGAAGCACAAGAGTCAGTATCGTCTCCACTGAGGCTCGAACCCACCACCCGGGAAAAGTTTGATGCCACTGGACCACAAGGTCCACAAGATCATATATTACCCTAGATTGTAGTCAAATTAAATAAGGGTAAATAAGAGAGTTTTGGGGTGGTAAAGATGGCATTTTATGATCACTTTAATTATGGAATGAAGGGTGTTTTAACGTGTATATCTTTGCTTTACAAGACTGCCGCCAAAGAACTTACATGGAGTGTAATTCTGCCACGGTTGCTACTTTCTCAACCTACTGAAGGGCAGTTGCCTCCACTGAAACTCGAACTCACTCCCATCATCCATGTGAGAGTATAAACCGGGACACCAGGTGCCACTAGACCACAAGGTCTTTGGCATTTTGGGTATTACTTTGTTATTCCATAATTGCTAAAAGATGAAGTTGATGAAAGTTTGTGCTTTTGCATATGTCAGCCATAGTGGTGAGTTTGAGAAGCCATACAGTGGGTAGTATCAAAAAGATGAGATTGATGTGCTCCGTAATGATAATAAAAATGCAAGATTAGTATTTGAGACGTAATATATTGTTGTAAAATAGCATGAATTTGTGTGAAAAGGGGGTTAAATGAATACAGGGTAACATATTTTATATTGTGTGCCAAATTTGGGTTATTATGTTTTCTATTTCTATTAATTGTGTTTGACTACTGAAATATAGACATTTGAAAGCATACAACGGAATGAATGTGTTTTTTTATGGTGTTTTTTGGATTCAACAATGACATATAATGATTCACGAAGCCTAACATATTAATCTATTGGTTGTTAATGGTTTTATTTTTTCTACATAGTATGTGAAATAGTAAATGGAAAAGGCTGTTTTATTGTAATTAGTTACAAACTAAGAAAAAGTATGTGCCGTATTTGGATTAAATGTGTGACAGATGAAGTAGACATCAATGTTGACGCGCGTGTGGGTGAAGAGTGCGAGGTTGATAAACACGAAGTAGGGGAAGACGAATGTATACCTGATTGTGATGAAAGTATTAAACCCTCGCAACTCCGCCCTCCCGACTGTCCAGTGAAGAACAACAAAACTCGGAACTCACGCGTGAAGAAAAGAAAAGCAACCGTCGTCGTCCCTCACAACTCCGCACTCCCGACCGTCCAGTGAAGAAAACCAATACGCGAAACTGAAGCGTGAAGAAACGAAAAGCCACCGACGCAAAACACCACACAATAATACCTAGGACAGAGCGGCAAGAATCCAAATAGTCAGGGAAATAAAAAGAAACTGATCAATTAATACCAAAATTAAACAATGTTTGAAATCTACCATAATTAAAACGCTGCAATAAAAGACCCAAATGCCCTCTAGCTTCTAAAAATGGCGCCCAATCAATAAATAAATCAAAAAAGAAAAAAGAAAGACATCAATCTTACAATCCAATATCCTAGTCTAGCGATCACTATTTGACCTCATAGACCTCTATAATATGCTAATCCTCACCTGAATAGATTCCTATATATATATATATGGACGGGTTCAAGTGAGATGGGTGTCTCATGTGAGAAATGAGAATGAATCTCAGCCCTAGATCAAAAAATAATTCGCCACCTACGAACTTCAACAATGTGCTCTGGAAGGCACAATAATGTGCTATGGACGGCATAACAATGCGTTCTTGAAGACAAAAAAAATGTGCACTGAAGGCATAATTATTGAAAATTTTAAATTTAATATGGGATCTTCAACACAAATCATAAACGACCGTAAGTAATAAACAAGCAAATAATATTCAACTCAAATTAGTTATTAGTGATCAAGATTAATTGATCCTTTAATAAAAAGTTTGTCACCTACGATTTAAAAAAAAAATTGCTCTGGAAGGCACAACAATGTGCTCTAGAAGAAGGGACAATGTGCACTGAAATTCTGGAAAGACAAAAATGTGCACTATAAGTAGAAAAATATTAAACAATTATTGAAAAGACTAAATTTAATGCATGATAAAACTAGTAATTAGTGATTCATTCATGATCAAATTCCCTTTATATATATATATATATATAGCACCCATGATCTAAAAACTGGGATACACAACAATGTGCTCTGGAAGGCTAAACAGTGTGCTTAAGAAGGCCCATCAATATGCACTTTACTACAAACAATATTCACTACGAGGGCACAACATTGTGTTCTGGAAAGCATAACAATGTGCTCTGAAGAAGGACAATGTACACTAGAAGACAAAAAAAATTAACTTACACGAAATTACCATAACGCCACTGTATTTTTTTTTTTAAGTTGCTTCATTTTGAACCCTAGATTTGCACTTTGAAGAGACAAAATATGCACTCGAAAAAGGAACAGTATGCACCCAACGAAGAAAAATAATGCACCCAAAGAAAAAAAAAAAGAACTTTTTTTTAGTACTACTGAATGAACTTACTTACACTAAATTACCATAATGCTACCTCTTTTTTTAAAAAATAAAAATAAAAATTCTTTACTCTTGACACTAGATCTGGACGAAATCAATGGTTGAGATTTAACTCTATTTTTCACCTAAGACATCCTTCAGCATTTGATCTTTTATATATATATATATATATATATATATATATATATATATATATATATATATATATATATATATATATACTCGAAGTTTTGTATTGACGGAGTCACAGGACTCTCTAATTATAACAAACACTCAATATCAATATAGTTATTTTCCTATTTTCATGTTCATCATCATTTATCGTAATTAATTATTTTCATTTTAATTAATTTCATTAGCTTGAAAAAAAATTATTAGTTGTACATTTGTAATTATATATGTAGTATTAATGAATATTGTTATACTTTATTTCACTAAATAATAATAATAACAACACGTACAATTCGATTGTACATGCATTCTGGATTTCTGGTTCACACTTCACAAACATGATTGAGGTTGCCCGTAGCTTTGGATAGCTTTGTTGCTTTTATGACCATGTAAATATATTTTTCATTGATTTTACAAGTAAAATAATATCTTTTCTCTTAAATCCACTTTAAATTAAAATTTTCAGTCAAGAATGTGAATGACACTATTACTTAAAAAGTTCAAAAAAAAAGAAAAAATGTGTATTCATTGAATATCTGTGAGTTAACTAGATAAAGAAAAGTCAAAAAGATTCATAGCAATAATAATCTATAAATTCTAGAAAGGGTAGTAAATTTACAATCATTGATTATCCGTGAGTTAACTAGATAAAGAAACGTCACAAAAGAGTTGGTGCAATACTTCATATCTGAAAGTACGTTCATTCATTATGCGTGAGTTAATTAGATAAAGAAAAGTCATGACAAACATTTATACAATAATAAAAAATAAAATGAAATAAACACGTTAAAAAACGAGTATTACAAAATAATATCAATAAATTTTATACTAAAAACCTTATGATGAAGAGCTCTAAGAACTCTAAATAGTTGTTTGAACAATGATTTACATTTAAATAACATTAGTGTCAATATTAGCATGTTCGGAACAATGAAAGAAATAATTTAGAGGTCTTTTTTTTTCTTAAAATATTTTTGAAAAGAGAATTAAGAAATAAATGGTAACCATTTGAGCCAACGAAATTCGTAATCTTATCCGTGAACATATTGAACTATATAATAGGGAAGTAAAGGTATAACTATGTATGATATTTGGACTATAATGTGTACTCAACACTTGTTCTCATAGTACATGATACAATTAACCATATCATGCATATACATGGGGTTGGAATGACGAGAAATTATGAATATAAAGACTAATATGTCCCTAACAATAATAATGATATTAAGTTAAGCATAAACACCACCTATGTAATTAAGAAATTTTTATGAGGGTATAATAAAATATCATCGATTAAATCAAACACCCCCTTATACTTGATGTAAAAAGTAGTAAAATAGTATAAATAAAAAGAAATATTATATGTACTCTTATTTTCTACTCTCAATTTTACTTTCACACTTCAAACTTTGATGTAAAAAAAAAAAAAAAATCTCGGTCAATTATGGACTTTGGTCTGTCTGAAACTCTGAGAGTAGACTTTTTAGAGCAAACTAAAGATGAGAGGTCTCGTGGAAGATGTGAACAATTTTGACTGTGAGGTGTCTAATATGAGGAGTCCTTTCAATCCACCAGTAGTAGGAGTGATGTCTAGTAATGTCACACGTCGATCAAAAAGGGTAATGGACACAAAAGCTTTTTTATATGTTAAAAAAGATTGACCTCTGATCTACGTGAGTACATTAGTAAAGTTTGAGATAATAATATAAAAACGTCCAAATATTTTGATGGAGAATTGGAGAGTAATATAAATTTGGTTGAGATTTTTTCAATTTTTTAAATTTCATTTTAATATTTTATTGTTCATCATTGTGTTTACTTATAAATTGAATACAATACAATATATATATCAACTCACATTACACTAGAAAATAAAATACTTAGAATAATCACATTTTTTGTTTGCTAATAGATTTTTTCAATTAAGATAACACACAGTCACAGACAAAGACGAACTAATCATGTATATGACGAGCAGGTGGCAAAGCATTCCTCATAAGTTTTAAGATAACTAAAATTGGTAAGCTAGACTTGAACTCAAACTAGAAGAGACTATCGCCCCCCACCCCCACAACACGCGCGCGCGCGCGCACACACACACACACACACACACACACATATATATATATATATAAAGGATCATATGAAAACAAGTCCGTAGGAGAAAATATTAAGAACTAATCACAACTTTACATCTGAAAAAATTGAGCGCACCAAATCAAATGTCTAGGAGAGAACTAATTAAGAACCAATCACAATCGCCCACATGTCCAGATCTAACTGTTAGAAACACTGTTTAAAAAAATGTGGTGACATTTTTGTAAATAATATAATTGAATTTTGAAGTGCAAGTAATTGTGTTAAAAGTGCAAGTAACAGTTTCATATAGTGCACATAAATGAAAGTAAAATATATTAAAAGTGTAACAAATAATGTACACTAAGCATCAATATTAAGTGCACTCAACGTTATCATTAGTTGCACCAAACGTTATCATTAAGTGCACCTATGTGAAAGACGTTATCATTAGATGCACCAATGTTAAAGAGGTAAATTACTTGCACTATTAAGTGAAAATGGTTGCACTTTAAGTGATTTTACTTGCACTTTGAACACATATTACTTGCACCAAAGTTTGAGTTATTTACGAAAATGCAATTGTGTATAATCCATTCAATTTGAACATGTGGACAACTACGATTGATCCCAAGTTCTTTTCTGGGCATTGATTCTCACCTGAGCGTCCCCACACATATATATATATATATATATACACACAGTGTAATGATACCTACTTTCAATGAATGAGATTAATCCAATCAAGAACGTAAGATGTATATTTACTAATTAGATATGTGGAAGATAGGAATCGAAGTGCATGCTGGGACCAGACTATAATTAGATATATGGTCTGTAAATGTAAATATGTACAGATGAGGTGGACACGAGAAGGAAATGGGAAATGACTACATATTTTAGTCTATATATGTCTTGATATGTGTGATACCAAACTAATGAACTTCATTTATGTATTGCATGGATAGAAGGTTAATGATAGCAATATATATATATATATATATATATATATATATATATATATATATATATAAAATCAAATAACAATAAGTCATTAGGAGATAAATAAGAACCAATCTCAGTCTTACATCTGAAAAATGAGACGGATTAGTATAGATCAAACAAAAAAAAATACGGTGACATTTTCATAATTATTATCAATTTTACTATGCAAACCTAAATACTAAAATATGTAATTCTCATAATTTTTCAGATTTGTACATTTAAATATTTAATATTAACATTTTGCATATTTAATATTAAAATATTCCACTTGCAAAAATACAAAAACTGCATTGCACTTAGGGTTTAGTGTAGTATCTGTTCATAAACTAGTTTCTCAACCTACTAAAGAACAAAGAGACAGCAACGCCTCCACTGAGGCTCGAACCCACCACCTCCCTTATACAGGGAAGGGTTTGATACCACTGGACCACAAGGCCCTTGGTTAATTTTATTTGGTTTAGTAGTTCACTTTTTACTGTTTAAGGTCTAGCGTTTAAGGTTTAGATTTTAAATTTAGCCTTTTCGTTGACTTTATAAAATTTACCCGATTTGCATATTTTAGTTGTTAAAGATTGCATATTTAGGCGTTTAAGTTTGCATAGTAAAGTTGATGATAATTATGAAATTGTCACCGTATTTTTTTAAAATAATCTGATCAGATCCGTCGAATTTTTACAAATGTAAAGCTGAAATTGATTTTTATTTCTCTCCTATGGTACTGTTCTCACATGATTCTTATATGCCTCCACCGTTTTCAATCATAAAGATTTATTATAACTTTTATATTGGTGCTTATTGAATTTTAACTTATATATTGTAGGGGTTAAAATAAAACTAGCTTAATGTTTCCTTACACAATGCACTTTTATAATTATCAGTATTTCAATAAACACTAGTAGTCGTAGTGTGTGAGTAACACTCAATGTGGTGAGCTTTTGTAAGCACCAGATACTAATCTTCTCACCTGATATGATGACTTGCTGAATCATCACGATTTACTACAACACTATCTTGTTAGGCTCGAATATTGAGTCCTAGGAACAAGAAAATTTTGTCGTGGGCAAGTATTTCAATAAACTCTAATCCTCATTTTTGATATTGCCATTTACTATTTTTCAAGTAATTATGAACTGAGTGTATGGATTGGCTTGCCCTCCCACACCATCCAAAATTACAAGGCAACAACTTGTGTGAGACTGTCTCACAAGTCTTAATACGTGAGACGAGTCGAATATTTTATTAATGTAGTTAACGATCTGATTCATTAATCAATGATCCGACTCACCCGCCTCACAGATTGAAACTCATGAGACGTCTCACACAAGTGTTACACAAATAACAATAGTAGTTATAGACACACTGGCCAAATCACACTAATAGTGCAAATTATTATATAGACACGGGTCCACCTTGCATGGGGGACTCGAGTACAAAATATACAATTTATATATTGAATATTCACAATTTATATACTGAATGTTAACAACTAAATATTCACAATTTACATACTGAATCATTGAACTATTCACAATTTGAGCTGTGAACATTCAGTATATAAATTGTGATGAGTCCACATCATTGTAAGGTGGACTCGGATCTATGATATAACTATTGCAGTAATAGAGATTAGAATCAAAATTAATCTTGCAGAGGGAACCAAAGAAAAAAAAAAAAAAAGCCAAAGTAGCGGTCTGGCTAATCCAAGTATGAGTTTGTCCAATTCATATAAATGTTTGATAAAATTGAGGTAAGTATTTGAATTATTTAATTATGTGATCTCTCATTTAATCCATGTATTTGTTTAATCGAGTTAATTCATTTAATTCATACATATGTTTGATGGAGTAAAGTTAACTTTTTGAGTTGTTCGTATTGCGTAATTCAAGTATGAAATCACAATATTCGATCAATTTATGTATATGTTTGATAATATTACGTCTTCTGATTCATGTATTTAATTTATTCGATATATAACATATAATCAACTTTTGAGTTGCTAGTATATGGACAATCTAAATACGATATGATATTGTTCTATTCAACACCGTCAACACAGGCATTTGTTCAATAGAGTAGTTAACTCATTTCATTCATGCATCTACTCGATATATTAGAGTCAACTGTTGAACTGCTAGTAGTTGGGTAGTCCAAATACGTACAATATCATTATATTCAATTAATTCATCCGTTCGATAGAGCAAATTCTATATTTATTTATTTGTGTGTGTGTATGTACACATATATATAATTATTTCTAAAAGGCATTTGATTGTGAAAGTATAGTTGACAGAGCTTAGCAAATTATTTCTAAAAAGGCATTGGATTGTGAAAGTAAATGGAATAGGGGTGTCAACCCAAGTCAAATACTTTGTGATCTTTGGCCGGTCAGTTTGTGGGTTGATATTTTTAGGATCTAGCCCACCCCAGGTAAATTGAGTTGTTATATCATGAATCAGGATCCACCTTGTAAGGTGGACGGCAGGACGTTGGTTTAAAATGTATATTTTTATTGTGAAATTGTAAATTTCTAAAATATAAATTGTTTGTAAGTCAAAACACAAAAATTGTGTATGTTAACGTACATTGTATGCTTGTAGCGTACAAAGTGTGAATTTTTAAAAAGTAAATTATGAATATTTAATATATAA
>CP025645.1:4665147-4722482 GCA_003576665.1 Ipomoea trifida | reverse complement strand
GAATACATAAAAATGTCAAAAGAATTCTTATTTCATTTAGCATTCCCTTAGCATTTGCCCCCTTAAGCTATGCTTTTGACAACTTGTAATAATATGCTTGTGATTTCAAGCAAAACTGTTTTCTTTTGAATTCGTGTGTATTTTGGTGTATAACCATTACCATCAAGAGGTCATTGATGAAAACCATTCTTGTAAATCAAAAGCTTTGTCTCAAATCTCAATTCTTGAAATTATTAGGTTTTCTTTTTATTTATTTATTTATTTATTTATTAAACATGAACATTAACCCTTTTGGCAGGATGCAACCACCTGCCTTCCTTCCTTCTCCGTTCCCGGTGACCGGCGGGTCGCCGGTCACGTTTTTGAATGAAGATACATCTCACAGTGGCCGGATCCCTAATGACCTGTAATAGCAGGTCATTGAACAGTTTTTCGGCTTTATTGCACCAAAATGAATTGTTGATGGATGTAATTGCACCTTTAAAAAGTTGAAGGGGCTAATTGACTTTTTAGCTAAAGTTAGAGGACTTATTTGACCATTTTCCCTAATCCAAATAATGGGATAAGGATAATAAATAATACAAGTTATAACCCTAATTAATAATGAAATAGAAATAAGAGAAGACTCAGACCAATGGACCAAAACGGGTTTGATGAGCCAAGGGGAGGGAAGTCACTCTATTTATATTGTTGAAGGACTCATTGATGATTGACAAATGGACGGCATCGGACAACCTTCATTCTTGTGCACGCACGTGTCCCCCCAGTACTTTGCTTCCAACACACTCTCATGGATAAGTTGAGCTTCCTGCCCTTTAGTATATAAGAGTTTAATAGGTTTGGTGGTTTAAAACTTGTGTTGTTATGCTTGAGGTTCTGGGTTCAAACCTCATGGTAGCATCATATTTATAATATTTTGCTCTTTAAGCTTCCTTCTTTTATTAGTCCAATAGATTTTCATTATTCTGATTGAGCCAACACATTTTGCTCTTCCTTCTTTTATTAGTCCAATAGATTTTCATTATTCTGATTGGGCCAACACATTTTGCTCTAAGCTTCCTTTTTTCCTTAGCCCAATAGATTTTCATTATTCTTATTGGACCAACACCTCACCCGTAAAGATAGACACCCCGCTTGAGCCAAGACTTTTTCAATAAAATAGTCCTCGGAGTCCCATGTCCTCGTCAATTGTAGTTATCAATCAATATCTAAATCAAAAGAAAGATTGGATTATTTTTAGTGTTAGATGCTATAATTGTGTATAATTATCATAAAACAAAAAGATTTGGTTTGAACTTTTTATGCCAGCATAATTGTAACTAGCTATATAAAAGTTAAATCAAAATGAATGATATTTATATATGATCAAAATTCATGTCAAATAGTTTGTAACTCAATGGTATTTTTGTGACTCTCTTAAATTGGAGGTCACCGGTTCATACCCTTCGACCATTCGTAGGTTCGGTCAAAGGTCAGCTCTCCCGTCAGGTAGCTAGCGAGATCGGATCTCGTGCCGGCCCTAAGGGACTAGAGTGTGGTGTTTTCGTAGCAAAGCCTTAAGCTTTACCCAGAAAACACCCTCCGAGGTCAGCTCTCCCGTCAGGTAGCTAGCGAGATCAAATCTCGTGCTGGCCTTAAGGGATTAGAGTGTGGTGTTTTTTGAATCCAAGCCCTTGGCTGGGCTCAGAAAAACACTCTCCGTTAGGTAGCTAGCGAGATCGGATCTCGTGCCGGCCCTAAGGGATTAGAGCTTAGATTTTTTTATTATTTTGTTTTTTTAACAAAATTGATCAGGGCAGACCATGACCAACTGCTGAGTCCTTTTGCTTATGGAGGTGAACGCACAAGTGAAGGAGACAGATGTACAAGTGCAAGAGGCGGATGCACCAGTGGAGGCGATAGACACACTTGAGGAGACGGATGCACCAGTGGAGGATGCGAGTGCACAAGTGCAGGAGGCGTGCGAGTGCACAAGTGCAGGAGGCGGATGCACAAGTAGAGGAAACAAAAGCACTTGAGGAGGAAGCAAACGCACTTGAGGAGGATACGACGCACTTGAGGAGGCGACACTGCTCGAGGAGGTGACGCTGCTTGAAGAGCAGCGCCACTTGATGCGGTGACTCTGCTTGAGGAGCAGCGCCACTTGATGATGTGACGCTGCTTGAGGAGCAACGCCACTTGAAAAGGGCGGATGCACTAGATGAGGTGACACCTACTCGAGGTGGTGACACTGTTCGAGGTGGTGACGCTGCTCGAGGTGGTGACATTGCTCGTGGAGGTGACGCCACTTGAGGAGATGACACCACTTGATTAGGTGACGCTGCGTGAGGCCACTTGAGGAGGTGACACCACTTGATGAGGTGACGCTGCGTGAGGCCACTTGAGGAGGTGACATCACTTGATGAGGTGACACTGCGTGAGGAGCAGCGCCACTTGATGAGGTGACACTAGCTTGATGAGGTGACACCCGCTTGATGAGGTGACACCCGCTTGATGAGGTGACGCTGCTTGAGGAGCAGCGCTACTTGATGAGGTGACGCTGCTTGAGGAGCAGCGCCACTTGATGAGGTGACGCTGCTTGAGGAGCAACGCCACTTGAAAAGGCCGGATGCACTAGATGAGGTGACGTTGCTTAAGGAGCAGCGCCACTTGAGGAGGTGACGCCGCTCGTGGAGGTGACACCACGTGAGGTGTTGACGTTGCTTGAGGAGGTAACGCTTAATGTGATTGAGGTAGTGACCTCGCCCGTTTGATGAGGTGACGCTGCTTGAGGAGCAGTGCCACTTGATGAGGTGACGCCCGCTTGAGGAGCAGCGTCACTTGATGAGTTGACGCTGCTTGAGGAGCAGCGCTACTTGATGAGGTGACGCCACTCACCGCTTGATGAAGTCCACGGCTTGGATGGGAGCCGCGTTCACTCGGTAACACCACTGCTTGTAAGTCCACTACTTGGATGGGAGCAGCGTTCACTGGGTAACGCCACTGCTTACAAGAGGTGAACGCACAAGTGAAGGAGGCGGATGCACTTGAGGAGGAAGTGCCCGTGGTTGTTGTTGAGTTGGCTACGGAGATCACCATTGCGGCGATCTCCCACGTGGTTACTGTTGAGCTGTTTACGGAGATCACCTAAGGGGTGACCATTGAGTTGCCCACGAAGATCACCCGAGGGGTGACTATTGTTCACTCGATGAGAACCATGAGAGCTGCTGGATCCGGGATGACCATTGTTCACTCGATAAGAACCATGGGAGCTGCTGGATCCAGGATGACCATTGTTCACTCGATGAGAACCATCAGAGCGGGGCTGGATCCGGATTGCACCATCGACAGTGATGAGATGAGTTGGGTGTTTTGTGATTTGTGAAAAGTGTGGCTTGATAAGCAGGAGGTGAACGCCACTTGATGAGCAGGACACTACTTGAAGAAGGCGATGCCATAGTGGTGTTTGTGATGTGTGAAGTTTGCCTGAGATACGATATCGACTCTCAACGAAAGCACCAATGATGGTAATAATGTGTTACCGGGTATGTTATTTGAATGTAATTGAGTATCTGAATACAATGTTGAGTATAGTATTTGAGTGCAGTGCTCAGTGTACAATTGAGTTCATAGTGTTTTTTGTCTCGTAAGAAGTGTCGTGTCTCTACTTTCCGTTGTGAGTCCTTTTATTCCCTTCAGCTCAGTAATGGAGCATTAAGGCTGCTGAACGTTGGTCATCAATGCTATCAATACTGAGGAGCTGAACGTTGAGGAGCTGAACGTTGGTCATCAATGCTGAGGAGTTGGACCGTTGCGCATTGATGCTGAGAAGTGAGGTGTCTTGGGTAGTTTGACCGGCAACTGTCTTGACACGGTCTTGCCAATGGTTCCGGGTCGGATGCTGCTAGCCTGATTACTCTGTCACCCATGTAATGGCATTGACTCACTCATTGTACTTTAATATGTTATGAAAGTATCTATGAACAATTACTACATTGTAATATAGTCAATAGTATTCAAAATATATCAGAAGAGTAACACTTGTGTGGTTCTCACATAAATTTTTACCATATCAAGATACATATTTCTTTTTAGGATCAACTATTGTAATCAATCAAAAAAAAAAAAAAAAAAAAAAAGCTTATCGTAATAAAAATGTTCAGAAATGTCCTAATTCTCAATAGCATCACGGCTTCTACCTTCTAGTAACAGTGACAGAAGACTATATGCTATACAGATGGGAAGTCTAGCGGACACCTTTAATGATCAGTGATCACCAGATGAGAAAAAGACAACATCTGAAGTAACTGTCTTACATTTTTCGAAAAGCTCAAAACAAAACAAAACACACACAAACCAAGGAGCCCATTGTCTTGTCTGTCTCTCAAAATGTTCCATGTACTGTGTACTGTGTCATCGCGGGCTGCTACGTGCAATGTGAACATTACAAAATTTCGTCTTCATTAATGAGGGTTTGGTAGAGTGGAATTATAGTTCTTTCCTAATTAATTTTAAGATAAGAACTGAAAAGTTTTAAAATTTAATTGAGATATAATTTTTATGGAATTATAATTACTCAATTATGAGAATTGCAAATCTCACCTCTCCTAGAATTATAGTTTCATAATACATGGGAAAAAATTTAGAGTGTGAGGACTAAATTGTCATTCTAATAATCTTACATCTTTACAT
Organism: Ipomoea trifida; assembly: GCA_003576665.1. Classification (NCBI taxonomy): domain Eukaryota; kingdom Viridiplantae; phylum Streptophyta; class Magnoliopsida; order Solanales; family Convolvulaceae; genus Ipomoea; species Ipomoea trifida. Next base: position 4,717,811 of record CP025645.1, on the reverse strand, counting down.
GTCCATTTTGATTTTTGTAGTACTTATTCTCTTTCAATTCAATATATACCAAAGAGGTAATTCTATTCTAGTTTATTTTCAATAGATTTCTTTCACACGGAATTACAGTTCATTTCTTTCCTAATTTTTTCACTGTAACTAAATGGTATGTAAGAGTAATACTACATCTAGGGTCCGTTTGGAAACTTAAAAAATGTCTTCAAGGAAAATAATTTCAAAGGAATGACTCATTTTCTGAAAAAAAAAAAAAATTTAAATTTTACTGTTTGATGACTAAAGGTCACTATTTGCCTGAAAGTTAAAGAAATTTGCGTTTTTTCTATTTGGTTATTTTTTTTGAGTTTATTACCGAAATGGTCCATTGACTATTGCGAAATTACCAATTTGGTCATCGAAAATTTTTCGTGCCCAATTAAGTTCCTTAACTTTGAAACATTAACCAATTTGGTCCTCCGTTTATTTTGCCGTTAAACATCCGTTAAATCATGACTAAATTGGTAATTTTGCTATAGTCAATGGACTATTTCAGTGAAAAATTAATTATCAATTTGGTCCCTTGACTATAGCAAAATTACTAATTTGATCCCAATTTAACGGATGTTTAACAGAACAATAAACGGAGGACCAAATTGGTTAAAATTTTCAAAGTCAATGAACTTAATTGGTCACAAAAAATTGTTGAGGACCAAATTGGTAATTTCACAATAGTCAAGGGACCATTTTGGCAATAAACTCTTTTTTTAAAATGATCATATTGTTTGTAATAATAATAAGTGGTGTTGGCGTAAGTGTTAGTGTTGGTGTTAGTAGTGGGGGTGGTGGTTGTATTGTGGTGATGGTAGTGGTGTGGTGGTGGTGTGATGATGATGATAGTGTGGTGGTGGTAGTCTGGTGATGATGACGGTAGTGGTGGTGGTGTGAATGTATGATGCAGTGATGATGATAGTGGTGGTGGTGGTAGTGGGTGTTGGTGTTGGTGTTAGTGGTGGCGGTGTGGTGGTGATGGTGATAGAGGTGTCATGGTGGTGGTAATGGCGGTGGATGTGTTGTCGTGGTGGTGGTGGTAGCTAGTAGTAATAATCTAAAAACTAGCTTGCAAAGAAATGAGAGAAAAGAGAGAGATGAGAAAATAAATTATCCAAAAAATGTTTTTTCAACTAAAAATTTAGGAAGACATTTTCCATCAAACTTAGTCTTTTTCAATTGACCAGGATGATGATTTTTCTTTGACTTTATTTTCTTTGAGGAGCCAAACATATGAAAATATGATAAATGACTATCGGAAATCATTTTTCGAGTTTCTAAACGGATCATATTCTCACTTCCTACTCCATTTTCTACACCTTGCTGATGCATCATGCTCTAATTGATTTAATTTTAAAAACAAAGTGAGCTACTATTTTTATTCATTCACTTTTATTTATCTAATAAAGTTGTACACATGACGAGAGTTATACTCCATGAGAATACATCTATCATTTTCCCAACTTTAAAACCACCTAGACAGAAATTCCAACATTAACTTATATATTTAAATCTTTTAATACCTAACAATAAGAGTATCGAGAGCCACTTTAAAATAAGCTCTGCTCTTTTCCTCTCAACACTACTAACGACATTTAATTTTGAATTTAAGTAAACTGAGCCCCAATGTAGGTTTGGGCGAAAGACCATCCAGAGGGGACCACATTGTTGCACACTACAGTGTGACCGTCACCCGTGGTAACTTTGAAGGAGAGGGCTTGCCCATCCAACTTAGAGTTGCTTTCCCAATTTTGTCCCCAATTCCTGGACATTGGCATCCAATTGGTGTTGGTGCCCTTGATGGAAACTGCATGGACATCGCCTGAACCTCCTACGTTGGTAATTAGTACCAGAATGAAGTATGAGTGACCGTTAATTGTGAATCTTATTCCTCCCTTCTTTTGGCATGCTACCCTACATTACATATTTATAGTATATATTAGTGATGAAACAAATTGACTCGCGGTATATACGAATTAATGAGTTCGCATAAATTAATAGGGGTAGAATGATAAAGAATATAAATTGAAATAGTATTTCGTGGATTAATGTAAGAATATAACAAGTAATGTTTTGTATCATGCAATGCCATAAGGCCAAGTCAAACTTCCTACAATGCAATACCATAAAACCAAGTAATTTATACAAGAAAAGGTAACAAATTTTCTAAAATGACAGCGGGCCATAAGACCAAGTCAAGACCCATCCCATTCAGGCTCGGAGATAGACTCCATGGCATGATTGGCTAACGGTCTTGGCTTGACCCACCCCAGAGGCCCGTCCTGGATCGCCTATCTTAGCTCAGGTCGCCTTCCAAGACCTCGAGTCCTAATTTTTGGGGCATTTGCAGTATTTAAGTAATTTTATTTGAGTATTACTGACTCTGTTACAATGCAGTATCTATTCATAACTACTCTCTACTGAGACTCGAACCCACCCCTTTGATATGGGGTGCAACCTGGTGTCACTAGACTGCAGTATTTAAGTGAATTAGTATTAAGGAAAAGTGAATTTATTGAAGCAAAGAGTATTACATACATACCTTCTATAAGAAACAGGGACAATTCCTGATTTATAACGAGCAATTTGTTGGAAAACGGGCTGGGAGAGGTCAAAGTGGTGGAGGGGAGGGTTGCACCACCCACCTTGATTGCTAGGGAGGGCAGAATTGGGAGGACAGAAATTGGTGGCAGTGACCACAACTGAGGCAGGAAGACAGGCTTTTGGATCATTCACGCATTTCACCTCAAAACAAGCCCCACACCTTAACCCATTGCCGAACAGTGCTGTACTCACTGCTGCTGTGTTTATGCCATACCCTTGGCTGTACAAGTTCCCATACCCACAAGCTCCACCTAATTAACATATCATCATCATATTATATCAAACAAATTTAAAAAACAGGCAGGCCAGGAGGTTGAACTTAATTAGTATATAATTCAGTAAGCTAATGTCAATGACCTTGTGGTCTAGTGGCACCTGATGTTCCAGTTTATACTCCCACATGGATGATAACTGTTGACTCCTTGTGACAGAGTCAGTAGTACTCAAAAAAAAAAAAAAAGTAAGCTAATTAACATACCCATTGTTCCAGAGGCATCGCCACCTCCATAAAAGGTGGCATGAGCGTTAATCCAGCCAGCATTATCGTTATGTTTGGCATGAGCAGATGAAGAAAAAGAGAGAAAACCCAGTCCCAGAATGAAAAACCACAAAAACCTCATTGTTTTCAACGACTCACCGCCTGGGCGGCCTGCAGCCTCAATTGTCTGTCTACTTTTTCGTTTGTTTGACTGTTTGCAGAGGATGAGAGAGGCTGTTGAGGTGCCATTGTGCCAAGGAGACGTGTAGACCTATAAATACTAAATCGATGATGTGCATAACAGAGGAAAATACTACTTGTACTCTCAAATTTCACTCTTAACTTATACTCCTCACAGATACTACATTGTGGTCTAATGGTCTAGTGGTATCCGGTGTCCCAGTTAATACTCCCACATGGATGAACAGATACTACATTGTAACTGAGTCAGTATACTACATTGTAACAGAGTCAGTAGTACTCGAAAAAAAAAAAAAAAACTTATACTCTTCACAAATTTTGGATGTACACAATTTTTTTGGACCCAAATGATGAAAATTTCTTATTCATATTTACCACATCAGGAAATATAATTGATAAAGTAAAATTTAAAAGTGAGCTTATTACCGAAATGGTCCCTCGACTATTGCGAAATTACCAATTTGGTGCTCGATAATTTTTCGTGCCCAATTTAGTCCCTCGACTTTGAAATTTTTAACCAATTTGGTCCTCGGTTTATTTTACCGTTAAACATCCGTTAAATCGGGACCAAATTGGTAATTTGCTATAGTCAAGGGACCAAATTAGTAATTTTTCAATAGTCAAGGGACCATTTCAGTGAAAAATTAGTTACCAATTTGGTCCCTTGACTATTGAAAAATTACCAATTTGGTCATGATTTAACGGATGTTTAACGGTAAAATAAACGGAGGACCAAATTGGTTAAAAATTTCAAAGTCGAGGGACTAAAATTTTCGAGGACCAAATTGGTAATTTCGCAGTAGTCGAGGGACCATTTCGGTAATAAACTCTTTAAAAGTCTTCATAGTAGAAGTCACAGCTAGTAAGGGTACTTTGTCGCATGAGTATTAACCGATTGCAATGAAGAAATTGTAATTTCCTTGAAAAGAATAAGGTGGAATAAAATATGAATTCAAATTCTATTTTTTGGAAAACATGAATATAATTATGAGAATTTCAATTATAATATTTGGGCAAAAATTTGAGTGAGACCATCTAATGGATCCTTATCCGTGAGACGGGTCAAGATGAAAATGTAATATTAATAAAAAATAGTTTTTTTTTGTTACACCCGGAGGTGTCTTGAGCAAGTCCTAACTGTAGAAGGCACCTTTAGTGCACGACCACTCATGCCAACTAAGCTAGCTAGTTAGAATAAAATTAAATATTTATCCCTTATATGAGAAAGTGTAATACTTTTAAAGAAAAAAAAATATAATACTTTTACATTTTAATTTAAAAGTATTACATTTTCTCATATAAGTAACAAACACTTGTCAACATTACGTACTTATAAAGAAAATTGTTATATTTTTGATGAAAATGTAATACTTTTACATCAAAATTATTACACATCCCCTTATAAATAATAAATACTTTATTCCTGATTAGTATTACATTTTTTAGTATAAATATTACATTTTCATATTGACCCAACCTAATTCGACAGGTCTCACAAATAAGGATATATATGTGAGACTGTCTACACAAGTGTGACCCTAATGTTTGCTATATATGAAAATTGAAAATGGAATAAGTTGTATAAAGACCAAAATGTTATGTAATTGCAATTCCTAGCCCTAGGGAAAAATGTAAGATTAATAGGGAGGGTAATTTGGTCATCAAATTTGAGGAATTATAATTTTTCCCAAACAAAATTTGAAAATTTTTCATTTATTGGATTTATTGAAATTAAATGGGAAAAGAATTGCAATTCTTCTCTACCAAATACCTCATAAAAGTACTCATTTCTTATTTTCATCTTCTACTTTCTAGTTTAATGTGTCATGTTTTGGGTGTTTAATAAAATGGGATATAGGTCATATTTTTTATTCATTTTTTTCATTCAATACAATTTAAATACTTTGATAAGAGTTATATTTCATTAAATATACCAAGCAGTCAGATGACACCTCCCTCTCCTTGATGGGAGGTCACATGACTGAACTTTGATAATAGGATATTGACTCTTTAAACTGTAATATATAGAAACAATATAGAACAACTACTATCTTATAATAAAATCAATAGTATTCGAAAAAAATATTTCATTAAATACATCTACCATTTTTGGTGTCGTATTATGTCCAGCTAAAGGCAAGAGGGCAGTAGTATAGAATAGTGGCAAACAAGACATCATGTTACTTAAACAGTTTATGAGGTTACCGGTTACGTGGGGACTCTAAATTATTTGTGAATTACGTAGGAACTTGTGATTACTTTTTACGCTGAATTGGATGGGAGGTAATAATAAATAATCTGATAATTTACAGAATTACAAGATATAGACAGATTTTTATAATGAAAAAATGTACATTTTTAATTAACGAGTTAAAAAAAATTAAGGTATGAATTTGACATTGTTGCGGGCACTAATGTACAAATATTTGTGAACTTGTAAAGCAGTTGAGACATATTTTACGATTCACCTCCACTTCCCTCAGTGATTAGGGCATAAGTAGTGATGGTGTCCTTAACCTACAATTACATTAATTCATAATTGCATGTTCATTAAGTTGTTATTACATGTACATTAATCAATCACTATAGATCCATTATTGTATCTTCATTAAGTTACTACAAGGTATATATTCTACGGAGTATATAACATTTCCCTCCTCTAACTATATAATCTCCTAAACGGATATATAGATGTCCCATTAATGGGTTAGGTTGGGGTCGGGTGGGAGATAAGGCCCCCTACCCACCCACATACCTCTTCCCCTGAATGGATAGATGCCCCATTAATGGAAGTGCAAGGAGTATTAATGATGATGCTATTGGGGTGCCTCATTTTGTTAGCGTGTTCCCTTCTTTTAGATTAAAAAAAAAGTGAACAAATAAAGTGTAGTAATAAAAAATTGTAATTTTTGTCCCTAAATTTTTCTGTAATTGTTATACTTTTTTTTTTTTAGTATTATTGACTCTGTTACAATGTAGTTTCTATTCTCAATCTACTGAAGCACAAAGAGTCAACAGTTGTCTCCACTGAGGCTCGAACCCACTCCCATCATCCATGTGCGAGTGTAAACCGGGTGCTACTAGATCACAAGGTCTTATCGTATTTAAACTTTTAGCAAGATACTCTTTTTGCCCTTATTGTAACATATACTCCGTATAATATATACGGAGTAATATGTAAGGTTATACTTCACCTTTTGAACCGAACAGTCAAAAGTTGACATTTCAAAATTTAAGCAAAAATTTGTGTGAGCCCGTTTCACGGATCTCAATCTGTAAGACGAATGAGATCTTTGATTAATGAGGTCAAGGATCTGACCTATTAATTAAAGATTTGACACATTAATCAAATATCCGACCCGTATCACGAATTGAGACATGTGAGACGGTTTCACACAAGTGTTACCCTTCAATTTATTGAATTCCTAGTGCTCCAATTTTAGGGTCCTTCCAATTTTACATACCTTCTTCTTACGGAGCGTTTGGTTGGAAGCAGAGAATTAAAGGGAAAGAAATTGTAATTTCAAGATAAAAGAATAGGATTAAAATTTTTTGGAATAAGGTCCAAATTGGCTACTGAAAGTAACCTGAAAGTGCAATTAGGCCACTGAGCGGGAAAAAGTACAATTAGACCGCTGAACACTCTAAATGTATGTAATTTCACCTGATAGCAGGTCACCATCTATTTCTTCCGATTATAATTAAATTAAATTTTATTTAATAATTTTTTAATAATTTTTTAATTAAAAACTTTTTAGAAAAAAAAAAAACTACAGGGGTGGCCGGGGTTCGTCAACCTGTCTTCGTCTCTGGTTGGATTGGAGATGAAGAGAGATCTCTTTGTCTCCAACCAGAGATGAAGAGTCTCTTCGTCTTTGATTAGAGACGAAGACCCCCTAGACAGGTCTTTTTCTTTTTTGGAATAATTTTTTAAATAAAAATTAATTTAATTATAACCTGAAGAAATGGATGGTGGCCTGTTATAAGGTGAAATTGCATATATTTGAAGTGTTCAGTGGTCTAACTGAATTTTTCTTTTTCGTTCAGTGGTCTAATTACACTTTCAAGTTACGTTCAGTGGCCAATCTGAATCTTATTCCAAAAATTTTAGTTGATGCACGAGTGTAAAATTTCAGGAAATTTAACTGTTGAGTCTTCAAATTTTAANAAGGACGGCCCAAGATGTGTCTTATTTCTCACCTAAAGGGGTTGTCTCATATGATTACAATTCTAATTATAATATACTAATATTATTTATTTAAAAAAAGTGCGAGTTGGTAGGATATTCTGTTTAGCTCACCAACCCACGAACATATAAATTGGGTTTAAATTTATCAAGCCATATTAAAAACGGAGTTGACTGGGCTGAGTCGGGCCCGTTTTGGTTCAGCATGAACTAGACTGATTCGCGCAAATTATATTGTGGACCATGGTTATGACTGATACTGCAGTTGTGATGAACGAATACTGCAGTTGTGTTGAATTAGTACGGCAGTTGTGTTGAAAGGGAACTGCAGTTGCGCGGAACATATGTCGTTTCATCCATTCAACAGACTGCAGTATCATTACTGCAGTTGTGTTGAAAGGGAACTGCAGTTGCGCGGAACAGATGTCGTTTCATACATTTAACACACTACTGCAGTATCAGTTCAGCACAACTGCAGTATTTGTTCAACACAATTGCAGTTTCAGACAAATTAAACGGCCTCTGTTCCGCGCAGCTGCAGTTCCCTTTCAACACAATTGCAGTATCCTTTCAACACAACTGCAGTATCAGCCATGGTGCATGGTCCACGGTATAATGACTGATTGATTCGTATTGACAATTCGATCTAACATTGTTGGATAAGAAGATTTTTATTAATTTATGGATAAGCTGTTGCGTTGTTTTTTGAGGCTCGAACCCACCTCCTCCCATGCGAAGTGCAACTAGGTGCCACTAGATCACAAGATCTTTGTCAAGCTGTTGCGTTGTTAGTGTGTGAATTTGTAACTAACATGAAATTTGTCAAGTTGGAATTAAATTTTGTTTAAATCATTGAATCGCAATGAAAATTATGAAACCCGTGACATGGATGGATGCTTTAAAGTAATTTCTTGATTGACTACTACACTAGCTAGTTGTTGGGGTCTGAAATTTTCCTGGAAATTGGAAAGTGGAAACTCGTGTTTAAGCCTAGCTTAACGCCCAAAATATCTTGAAGTCACTATTTTTCATCTTTGGACACACAGCACCACTAATGCAACCAAAAAATTGTATTATTTTTAGTTTGCGACTTACTACACAAAAATGCAATTATCTAGTACAGTACACATCATGGCAAATTATTGCATGGACCATGGTCCACACAGCTGTGTGGACCAGAAATAAAATGTACATTATTTTTATACTGAGGGTACATTATTTTTGTTCTGTAGGTACATTATTTGACAGTATATATCAAATAATGTACCTTCAGTGCAAAAATAATGTACTCTAAAATAATGTACCTATAGTATAAAAATAATGTACCTTCAATACAAAAATAATGTACTTTTTATTTTTGGTCCACACAACTGTGTGGACCATGGTCCATGCAATAATGATTGACACATCATTTAATAGCGACTGTAAATTTTTCTTATCATCTAAAAAGAGTTTTTTTTTTAATAGCATTTTATAATTGATCTATTTATGAGGCAAATTATGTTTTGGACCATGGTCTACATCACATGTGAACCACGAATAAATATTATTTTTAGTATATTGAACGTTAATTTATAATGTACTGAAGATTCATTTTTAAGTAGTATACCTAAAAAATAAACTTTTAGTACACAAAAAATAAACTTTCAAATTAAAAATGAATATTTAATTTATTAAAAATCAACCTTCAATAGCAAACAAATAAATATTTGGAAAATGGATCAAATAGGCCCTAAAACTTTACACTAAAAGTGAATTAGGCACCTAAACTTTTAAAAGAGGGTCAAGTAAACCCTTTAACATGTCAAATTGGGACAATGAAGCCCAAAAATTGGTAATGACCTGTAATTTACAGGTTATTTAAGATCCGGCGAAAAATTCCGACGGCCAGTGACAGATTCTAGCGCCTCGCCGTCGCCGATCGCCATCTCCGGCGAGAAGGTGACCTTTTTGCCGGAGAAGACCTCCTAGGAAAAGGCGACCAGATTCGTCGCCTTTTCCAGCCTTCTCCAAGAGAATGAGAACAGATCCGTCGCCTTCTTCAGGAGAAGGCGACGTTTTTTGGTTGCCTTCCGCCAGAGATGGCGACTGAGCCGTCGCCGGTCGCCGAAATATGTCGTTGGCTGCCAGAATTTATTGTCGGAACTTAAATGACCTGTTATTACAGATCATTTACCAGTTATTGGGCTTCAATGCCTCAATTTGACATGTTAAAGGGTTTAATTGATCTTTTTAAAAGTTTAGGTGCCTAATTGACTTTTACTGTAAAGTTTAAGGACTTATTTGACCATTTTCCCTAAATATTATATTAACGGTTCACTTTACAAGATCATGATTGTATCTATGACGTTAATTTGTTAACAACTATGTACAATGACCTTAAATCCAGGAGCATAATTTTCTTGCTTCATTGATGTTTGGGTCCCTTAAGCTTTATTTCTTTGTGTTTAGGTCCACTATGCTTTATTTCTTTATTTAGGTTTTTGGGTAAATTATTATATCATGGATTAAGGTTTACATTGAATTGTGATTTTTATTTTTATTTTTTAAATTCTGAATCTTAATCCAAAAGAACATTCAGATTTTATGTTTTCAATTAATTATATATTATGTAACTTAACAAATTATGTGCCTATAAATAAATTATAGACATATAATAGGTTAACTGAAGTTAAATAATTTATTAATTGTAGATACATAATATGTTAATTGTAGTATAGTGGCTAGGAAATTTAATTGACGAAATTTAAAATAATTCGAGAATCACATTCATTCAAATTAAAAATGAAGGACTAATTGATAGTTGCAAAACGAGTGGCCAAAACAACGATTTCTCCAAATATGTTAATTGCATTATGCACATAATTTATGTGCCTACAATTAATAAATTATATGTCTGCAGTTAACATATTATATACCTTCAATTTATTTATAAATACATAATTTGCTAATTGAAAACATATAATATATTAACTACATGCAAATAATCTAAATATTATTTTGGATCCCAATCTACCATCCAAAGTATATCCGTGTAATTCGCGTTTTGGGTCCTCTACCGAAATTGTAAATAAGATTCAAATTCAACATCAATGATGCACTTAATTACAATTATAGCAAAACTTTACTCAATACTTACTATCTTACCTTTGATGAATCAGTCCTTGTACATAAAATTATTAGCAAACTATTTATGAGATGAGAGAATTCAAATTACATTAACTGAACTTTTCTATATGAATAAGGCCGGAAACATAAAACTCTCCAATGAAGCTAAAGTCAAGAGACTCTACACCACATAATTAACTAAATACAAATATTAATATTATTACTAATATTATTCACACACCCCCTCAAGCGCACGATTGGTAGGCGACAACATTGAGCTTGTCTTGGAGATCGAGAGTCCCAAACCGCGAAGCAGGCAGCGGCTTCATGAAAATATCGACTAGTTGATCTTTTTAATTTGTGGATACAAAATTAACCTTGAAGTCCCCAGAGGCAACTTTATCACGAACAAAATGATAGTTGATCTCGACGTGTTTTGTCCGGGCGTGAAAAACTAGGTTGGCAGCAAGATACGTAGCCCCAAGGTTGTCACACCAAAGTGTGGCAGGATTACCCAAGTGTAGACCGAGTTCTCGTAATAATGAAACAATCTACGTGACTTCAGCCGACACATCAACGAGCCCTTTGTACTCAACCTCTGTCGAAAAACGAGCCACAGTGTGTTGCTTATGATAAAGCCAGGAGATGAGATTGGGAAACACTATATAACCACTGGTTGACTTCCTGTCGACCGGACACCTAGCCCAGTTTGAATCCGAAAAAGAATGAATGTCAGAGGATGACGACGTGGATAGGCGCAAACCGTAGTCCATGGTGCCTTTGACATACAGTAATACATGTTTCAGTAGACCCAAGTGGTCGTGGTTAGGAGAATGCATGAACTGACACAGACGATTGACCGCATAGGAAAGACTTGGGCAAGTGATAGTTAGGTATTGCAAAGCCCCTACAATATGGCGGTACTGTCTGGTATTGTCAAACAGCTTAGCTGATGGAGTGACTACCTGTGTGACAACAACTGGAGTTGCTAGAGGCTTGCAATCAGTCATCCTTGCTCGAGTCAAAATATCGCCCATATAACAGCGCTGAGATAGAACGAAACCACCGTCAATGCCGAGAAAGAAGGCTGGTGTACCCAGATCCCTAACCTTGAAGGTGGACGACAAGCGTCGTAGGAGCGTAACAATCAAGGTGCAACCATTGCCCATCACAATGATGTCATCCACATAGACCAACAAGAATACACGAGACACGTCAACTGAGTAGTGGAAAAGAGAGACATCAGTCTTTGATGCGAAGAAACCTGCAGAAATTAAGAAGTCATGTAAGCGTTTGAACCAAGCCCGTGGCGCTTGCTTGAGCCCATATAGAGATCGCTATAGGTGACAGACATGATCCGGATGATCTAGATTTGTTTGAACCAAACAGTCATGAATACTGTTTAGATAAGTGCCCGTTGAGAAGTGCATTATGAACATCTAGCTGACGAAGAGACCACCCATTTGACACTGCAAGAGAAAACAGCATGCGCACCGTAATCGGTTTGACTACAGGACTAAAGGTGTCAAAGAAGTCTTCGCCGGCAACCTAATTAAACCCTTTGGCAACCAGGCGGGCTTTATAGCGCTCAATGGACCCATCCGCCTTGCATTTTGTGCGATATACCCATTTGCAACCGATGATATTCATATGTGGTTTTGCTTGTACTAGCTGCCAGGTGTTGTTATGTAGTAGGGCATTGAGCTCCTGATCCATGGCATCACGCCACTATGACTGACCTACAGCTTGAGAATAGTAGGTTGGATCAATGGTCGCATTAAGAGCTTGCAACTGCTCGCCTGTACCACGGGTCATATGTCGTAACCGCATTGCATGACCCCATTCTGGTTGTTGAGTACGGGTTACCCGAACTCTAGTGGCGATAGTATTAGCTGGGCCTTCTAAAGTCAAGGGTGCAAGGTCTTGAGCTAAGAGAGGTGCCTCTTGCAACGGTGTAAGCTGCAAGTGAGATACCACGGGCCTGGATCCCCATGGTGTAGTGGGGTTTGATTGCTGCGTTTTGTCCTGCAATGATAACTTTGGAAAAGGAAAAATTGATTCATCAAATATTACATAGCGATAGATAAAGATTTTTCCAGTTGCTAGATCCATGTAACATAACCCCTAAAAGACGGAGGGTAACCTAGGAAGACACAGCGTGCCGAACAAAACTCTATCATGTGCCGATTATATGGCCTAAGATATGGGTAACAATGACACCCAAACACTCAAAATAAAGTGTATGTGGGTGGTGATTTATATAGACAATAATATGAACTTTAAAATTGTAAAACAAACGAGGGGACACAATTTATAAGGTATGTGGCGGTTTCAAAGGCATAGTTCTAGCTAGTACTTAAGTGGTACCAAACTTTCAGCTAGAAGAGCTAGCCCGATTTCAACCACATGCCTATTCCGGCACTCAACTCAGCCGTTTCGCTCATGTGTATAGGCACATGACTGCCTATGCACAATTCCAAGAGATTCAAAGGTTTTTTGCAAACAGCGATATTCACCCCCTAAGTTTGATGGTATGGATTTGATTATATATATAATATATATATATATATATATATATATATATATATATATATATATATATATATATATATATATATATATATATATATATATATATATCTGCTTTTAACCGTAAGGGATAAAACTAGCAAAAATGGGTGTAATCGTCTACAAATAGAATAAAATAACGAAAACCAGAAGTAGAAATAACAGGAGCATGCCCCCAAATGTTCGTGTACAACAAGTCTAAAACGTTTGAACTAGAAGTAATTACTCTATCTATCTAATGGAAACCGAGTGGATTTGCAAAGCTGACAAGCGGAACACATTCCCAATGAACTGGATTTATTTGTGGTGACAGGGCAACTCTGGATGAGACGTTGTAGGACACGGGCATGTGGGTGACCAAATCTTCTATGCCACACCCTTGAGGAGGCTCGGGCACTGAGAAAGGCTAAATGGCACTGTGGAACCGACAACCTGTATAAGCCGCCCAAGGTAGGCCCTTTAAGAAGAACCGCCTTTGTGGTGCAGTCCTTCACAACAAAGAAATTTTTATGAAACTCAAAGAAAACATCATTTTCATTAGTAAACCGATGAACAGATAATAGTGGAACCGACAAATTTGGCACATGTAGGATATTGGATAAATGAAGAGATTTAGACATAAAAGAGAAAGTTGCATGTCATACACGGGAAATACCCAAACCTGTGTCATTGCTGACTCGAAGCACATCCCTGCCGGTATATTCTTCAGACTGCGCCATCATAGTGGTGTCAGGTCTCACATGAGCCAAAGCCCAGTATCCAGGTACCAAGCGTCGACTACCATAGGAGCTGTTGCGTCATCTAAGACTGCGTCGTTGGCCTGCACCGATGGATTACCAATGTAGCGCTTGTAGCAATAAATGGCAATGTGTCCATGGGATCGACAGATCTGGCAGCGAGGACTGTTACTGCGTACCTGTCGACGCCCTTGTCCACCGCGACCACAACCGTGACGACTGCGCCCCTGTCTATCATTCTGACTGTGGCGACTGCCGTCTCCGTTGTGTCAGCGCCCACGACCAGTAAACATCACCATGGGAGAGCCGCCAGCGACCCCACCACTGTCCATCGAGAACTCATCGGAGAAGATGAATTCCTGGGCCTGTAAAAAATGTAAGAGTTGAGATATTATTACCAGTGTACCGAAGATGGTGAGTGGCGCAGCCATGACCCGGAACTCCGACGAAGTCCCCTGAAGACATATAGGTTCTGTTCATCTAGCAATGATGGGCGACCGACCAGGGCTAGATCCTCAACGATTAGCTGCGCCCTGTCAAGGTATTCGGTCGGCGAGCTGTTGCCTTGGTGGAGAGATTGAAACTGCCCGAGGAGGTTGAGACAGCAGGTACGAGTGAAAATGAACCAAATAGAAAACAAAATATAATTTCGTAACTTTCACCGAAATAGAAAAGATAATTTTTTACCTTTAGCCAAACACCAATAAATTATAATATTTTCTTGAAAAATAAATCATTTTTTAGAATTATCTTCTAAAAAATATTTTCTAGATTTCTAAAGGATTACTTAGAATCTTTGAATTTTAAATTGCAGTTCTTCCAAATATGAAGACCAAAGCATTTAACCTTTTCTCTCTAGCTAGTAGTTGGTACCCACGAAGATTTATAAGATTCTTAAATTATTTTTGGAATCCAAGAACTTTTTATTTTTATTCTCCAAATATTTTCCTTTCTTTTCCTTTTATTTTCAAATATTTTCTTTCCTTTTTCAGTGTCTCCTCCTTCATTTAAAATTCTAAACACTAGTAATTCTAATGATTGTTTCTTCCACTAACTCTTATTACCACTAATCATTTGCTTAGAAAGTTTTTTCCTCTACTTCTTCGTTGTTTTTTTCTTGGGCAACTCGCTGGCTGAGGTTTGGCCTCTGCACTTGGCCGAGGCGTGGCCTGGTTGAATTGGTTGAAGTTTGTGTGGGTTGTTCATATATATTACTTGTGCTTAATTGATTGAATTTTGTGGGTCGTTGTGAGAGTATAATTTGCACAGTTAAATCACATACTTGCCCACAAGAGTGTTAGTTCCACCATATAGTAACTTTTCACATGTAGGAATTAGAATATTAGAAATTTTTGTCTTTAATTTAGTTATGGAAAAATTACCATTTTAATATCTCAATTGTTTCTCAGCTATCAGTATAGTCCTTAGTTTTCAATTTCAACTAATTTGATACTCGAAATATATTGATTTAAATGAAGACGAAAATCACTCAGAAATATATATCATACTATATATATTCTTCAACTTTCTTGGAGCTCTCACACATGCTCGAAGTGTGAAATTGGAATTTACCTAGACTTAAATATGATAAGGATCGAATCAGAAGCATGCTCGAAGGGCTTCTTATTATACTACCGATTCCATTAGATGTGTCGTCAAAATTTGAGAATCACGCCATATTGTTGTTGGTTCCTGCTAGGAGTGTAAATGAGCCGAGCCGTTCGCGAGCGGCTCGTGAACCGCTCGGCTCGAGCTCGGTCAAATTCGAGCTCGAGTCGAGCTTGAGCGGCTCGTTTAACAATCGAGCCGAGCTCGTGGCTCGACGAGCCGCTCGCGAGCCATATATAATAATAATACTAATAATAATAATAATAATAATAATATTATTATTATTATTATTATTAATTATTATATATATAATAATAATAATAAAATTTAAAATTAAATTCGAGCTCAAAATTGAACTCGAATTCGAGTTCGAGCCTGAACTTAAGCTTGAATTCAAGCTCGAGCTCAAACAAACGAGCAGCTCGAAATTTTCCGAGCTCAAGCTCGAGCAGGACCTTCATTAATAAGTTCGAGCTCGAGCTACCCAAGGCTCGAGCTTAGCTCGGCTCGTTTACACCCCTAGCTCCGCTAAATTTCAATTTTTGCTTTATGCCATATTTAGTTTCATGTGCCTTGCGGACTTACGAATCAAAATTTAAGAATTGAAATTTTGCCGATTTCAAAAGCCAAATTTAAGCGCAAATTATGCCGTGGACTCAGGTCCACCTTGCAAGGTGGACCTGGGTCTAATACGACGCGGTTTCACTATATTTTTTTTTCAAAAAAAAAATTACTAAACATATAGTTCTGAAATATGTGAATGTGGTGGTTTCAAATTGTAAATATGGAGTATAGAGTTTGTGAATGTAGAGTTATGAATTGAATGTGTGAATCTGTAGTAGAGTTAACAGAGTTCTAGCAGCCCTGAAATGTGTGAATGTGGAAGTTTCAAATTGTGAATATGGAGTATAGAATTTGTGAATGTAGAGTTATGAATTGAATGTGTGAATCTGTAGTAGAGTTAACAGAGTTCTAGCAGCCCTGAAATGTGTGAATGTGGAGGTTTCAAATTGTGAATATGGAGTATAGAATTTGTGAATGTAGAGTTATGAATGTGTGAATCTGCAGTAAAGTTAACAGAGTTCTAGCAACTTGTAGCCCTGTAATGTGTGAATGTGGAGTTCCCAAGTTTTGAATATGGAGTATAGGACCTGTGAATATAGAGTTTTGAATGTGTGAATGTATAACCGTGGTAATATAGTTACTAAACATATAACCATGTAATGTGTGAATGTGGAGTTTTCAAATTGTGAATGTGGAGTATAGGATCTGTGAATGTAGAGTTTGTGTTCTGTTGCGATGAGGAGTCGTTAATGCCGTTAATTTTTTATTTTTTATTTTTAAAAAAATTGTGAAACGACGTCGTATTAGACCCAGATCTATCTTGCAAGGCGGACCTGGGTCCACTGCATAACTACTGAAATTTAAGTCATTCTCAAATTACCATATGAGCCTAGAATCCGTGTTTATATATCTTCTCAAAAGATATTTTGGGGGCCTAATTTTCATGATGAAATCTAAATTAATTTTACATCCTACGTGTGTGTTGCATTCCACATCTAATATATATTAATCTTTTTTGCAATTGGGTCGCCAATTTTTGGGCATGTGTGATGGCGCTGGTAAGACATACCCAAAGTCAGTCCTAGTCTGACAGAACAAAATGGTGATTTCTCTATTTTTAAAATTTTGTCAACTTGATCATCAAAGAGTTTAATTGACGAATTTTAAACAATTCGAGAATCAAATTAGTTAAAATTGAAAACTAAAAATTACATTGATAGTTGAGAAACAACTGAGGAACCAAAATAGTGATTGAATAAACATTTCACTAAAATTGAATCCCAGCTTTTCCCAACATTATTGTTTCTTGTCACTTATTTGTTTTTCTTTTTAGTTGATTTTATTTAACTTTTATTAGGCCTTCTCCATTAGTAATATTAGGTGGGTTTTTGGAATAGAAAAAATTAAATGTTAGATTTTTAATAAATGTTGGGTGAGTTTTTAAGCGTATTTTTCTCCTGCAAATATAGAGATTTTAGCAAAGAAATATGGGCCCACTGTGCAGCAAAAGTTGCGCCTCATGTCCCCGAGGCGCAACTTTCACGCCTAGGCGGGTGCGTGCAGTGAACGCGCCCGCTTGGACTGCACGCGCCCACCTGGGCCTGTAAATAACAAATTTTTTTTATTTTTTTTTCAGTTTCAATTTTTGTTTTTTTGTTTTTTCTTTTCTTTTTTCTTCCACCCTCATTTTCTTTTTCCTAATCACACTTGTAAAATCTTCTAAACAATGATCACTAGAGGAAGGCCTTAGATAGTACTTGATTTTATTAATCAAAACACTAAGTTCAACACTCTAGGAATTCCCTATGATTTTAAATAGGAAAAATAGCATTTTTGGCCCCTCAATTGTTTTACTTTTAGAAATTTAGTCCCTGTGAATTAATTTGAACAAATCTAATCCTTTAATTGTTTATAATGTGCCACATTTGGTCCCTCATTTATATAATTAGAATTTTTTTTAATAATTTATATTTATTATCTTTCAAAAATAAAAATTTATATGTATATAATATATGTTCCTTGTCAGCAGCCTATTTAGCTCCTTCACTCTCACCTCTAACCGTCTTCTTTCTCAACCAGCAGCATGGAAAAGACGGCGAAGCCGCGACGGAAGTTGGCAGCGGCAGTAGTCGGCAAAGCGACGATGGAAGTTGGCAGCGGAAACTATACATAAATGTACCAGGTTCGACACTCTAGGAATTCTCTAGGATTTTAAATATATTAAACTATACATACAATTCAATGCCCTTGCGAAACTTGTCAGCTATTACATAAATGTACGATTTATCTAGTGTGCATTGTCAAGTAGTGACCACAAATTTTCATCTTTACTCAAAACAAAAATATTAAATCTGGTTAATTCTAAATTTGAAGATTAAAGTGAAATGCAACAGTCAAGGATAATTAAAACGGAATTCAATCTGACAATGTGTTTGGGATTTTTAGCCAAAACCGACCAATGATGAGAGAAGTATGATTATATTGTACTTTATTTATTCCAACCTGTTCTTCATTATGGCTATGCTGATCAAGTCCAAATATAACTTAGTCCCAAAGTTTGCAGCCAAAGAAAAAATGTTAACTTAGTCTCCAAGCCTACAACCAATGAAAAATCAACATTGATAATTTCAGCTAGGATAGAGACCACCTATCTGATTAGTCCAAGCTTCTAATTTAACATTAGTTTGATAGAATAGAAATTTAGTGATAGTAATACAAGACAGCTAAATGGCAAACTGCCTAAATGTTGGGCGTAGGCCGGTAAGGGCCAAGTCCAACACTATCTGGTCAGGGTAATTTTTGGGTGGAAGCCGGTAAAGGGTCAAGTACAGTCCAACACCCTGATTCTCGAAAATGCGATGACAATCAAATAAAATTGTGTCTTCTCCGCTATGAGCTATAGCTTTTGGCGTAGTGGCCGGTAAGCGTTTGATCCTTGTTGGAATATCATTCAAAAGGAAGAAGATTTCTTTTCCTATTTTTCTGTGAAGTTGAGAGCACTCATTCTGCTTGTCCTCAAAGAGTGGAGATGTGGGATCATTCAACATAACTCTCCCCTAAAATAGCTCTTGATTTGTGGTCTGGATTGAATGAGTTAGTTATGCTTTGCAATATAAATACTTCTGCTTCTTTAGAACTCAGAAATACAATTTGAGAGCTTCTTTCTTTCCTTCCCTATCATTCTTGTCTGAGCATATATATATATTCTGTGTTGCCAGTCGAGAGCGTCCCGGACTGTCACCGGAAATTAAACGCTTTTAAGGCAGTGTTTAATAACACGGCACAGAATTTCTTAAGCCCGTATTTGTCCTTATTTCCTAAATATTGTCAGTTTCGGTTGACGTTGTGTACAATTTCCCAACAGTTAAAAGCGTTTAATTTACAACAGTCAACCTTTAGAATCGATGGCTCCTACTGTCATACCCGACCTATCCAAAATCGTTGCCCTAGATGGAAAAAACTATGAAAGAATCGAGAGAAGTAAGCCCCGAACCGGATTACACCCCCGGACAAGCATGGGGTGTAACACCGATGCAGTTTGAAGATGACAACATTGCAGCCAGAGGACATCTTTTGTCACAGATGAATGACCAGCTATTTGACATCTATGTCAAAGAAGACTCGGCAAAGATCATTTGGGAAACACTATCAAAAAAATATGGTGAAAATGGTGCTGAAAGTCAAAGAGTCAGAAACAACAGAAACAACAGGAACAAAAGGAGTAGAAAAATCAAGAAACTCAAAGGAATCTGCTTCGTGTGCGGTAAGCAAGGACACCGAGCTTTTCAATGCTATTACCGCAAGGGCAAGACTAGTGGAGGACAAAGCTGAACCAGCTTGAACCATAGATCAACTTGACAAAAACAAGATGAGTATAGCATTCCCTTAAATAGTAGTTGTTTTTGAATAACTCGTTTTTGCTCTAGGTTTTGATTGCTCGCATAAAATGAGATATTGGTAGTACTAAATGTTAGTTGAGTTGTCTAAATCTTTTGATACATGTTAGTACTTCTTAATGTGTTGATAGCATGTAAAAGTCATCAATCTTGAATACTCTGTCTAGGAAGATGGTTTTTAAGTAAACTTTTGTTTCACCACTCGACCTGGGAGTATCTAAGAAGTAGGGGGTTGATCATGCAGGCTAGTGAAGCGCTACTTGATCCTCACCTGAAATGAGGTTGGCTTTAATATGTTATTAAACAATCAAAGCCTTGCAATAGACATTGCTTAAGTAGTGCAATAATAATGTTGTGTAAATTGCCATTTTTGGGAATTCTTTTCTTTTTTTTGGGAATAAATATGAAACTTGTATAAATTTGCATTACATAAAGCTATATATGAGCTATGTAGTAAAGAGAAAATTGTGAAGTTGAAATTTGTGTAAATAAATCTTTCTCCAATGCATGTCAGTTTGGATCTTTGAGTATGAGATCTAATTTCTCAAGAAAGTATGTATGATTGTGATGTACAATCTCAAGCAATATGCAATAAACATTATCTCTATAATGTGCTGACAATGAGTGTTTACACTTATTATTTCAACTCTTAATTGAATCTTTTTGAAGATCTATGAAGGTTCTTATATAAAGGAAAATCCCAGTGGTTTGAGGCAATCTATTTGGTTGAAATATATCCCACTATTAAGTGTGTATTAACCAAGTACTTAATTGCTATAAAGTCTGCATAGCACACTATGCTCTATGTAAGAAAACAAATGTTTTGAGAAAATTATTTGTAAGTGTTGCATTGTGGGGGAAAGTAAATCTGTACATTTCCCTTTTAGAAGCATGTCTGTTGTACCTAGAATGAAGAAAATAGTTTCATGTTAAGCATGAAAATCTCAAAGGAGTTACTTGTGGGTAAATAACGTGCATGTCAAGGTGTATGTAAGTTTGATCGAGAGTATCAACTTACTTTAAAAGAAATGACTAATTATGATATTAGTCGTTGAATTATTGATATGATGAATTAAAATCCAAGAGGTGATGAATTCGTGGTGGATCCCACTTTTGTGGTCAAACGAAGCCATGGAAATTAAGAATCACAACGTAGTACACTAATTGGTCATTCCAATGATTTGTGTACTGGTGAGGTTGAGCTACAGCTCTTAATGAATTTATAACCCTATGAGGGGGTGGTCCTATTGAGATGGACTTAATGAATTCACCGCTTAATAATTGAAAGAGGTTAACCACCTTTCTGAAAGATAATGAGCTATCTTTCTAGAGCACTCATTGGCATTCGAATGTCCAATTGAGTAAAAATATATGAGAAACATGATGTTCTTAGTGAACTACAAAATTTATGTCTTTTAACTACTCTGTAACCTTTAAAGGTGGTCTATATTGAGATAGACTTGACAGCGTTAAATGCCTATATTGAGAGGCTGAGCATAAAATATTAATAATTTCATTTGGATGGTCTATATGGAGATAGACCTAATGAAATCACCTACTTGAGTGAAAATGATTAACCGGCTTTTATGAAAGATAGTGGGTTATCATTCTAGAGCACTCATGAGCATTTGAGGCTCAGTAATAAGTGGATATGTGTTCATAATGTGTGCTGTAGTCACTTCGTGAAAATCCACCAAACTAGTCTTGCATAGCTAAATCAACTATGGAAGCAAAATTTCATGGGGCTTGATCTACCAAGTCAAGAAGCTAAGCGGTTAAAAACTTATGTGGTAAGGAATTCACGGTGGATTCCACTAAGGTGGTCAAAACGAAATCGTAGGAAAGCTTACGTATGACTTGTAAAATAGTCATAATTCACTCTGTAGCCTAGAATGGGTAGTCTATGTTGAGATAGACTTGACAGAGGTGAAATCTATGTTGAGATAGACTTGATAGAGTTAAAGTCTATATTGAGATAGAATTGACTGGTTTGAAAGTCTACATTGAGGTAGACATGACGGAGTTTGTGAAAGTTGATGTGTGCATTAGAGTTCAAAATTTGTCTAACCGGTGAGTTCAAGTTAAAAGCGTTTAATTTACAACAGTCAACCTTAGAATCGATGGCTCCTACTGTCATACCCGACCTATCCAAAATCGTTGCCCTAGATGGAAAAAACTATGAAAGAATCGATGTTGGAATATCATTCAAAAGGAAGAAGATTTCTTTTCCTATTTTTCTGTGAAGTTGAGAGCACTCATTCTGCTTGTCCTCAAAGAGTGGAGATGTGGGATCATTCAACATAACTCTCCCCTAAAATAGCTCTTGATTTGTGGTCTGGATTGAATGAGTTAGTTATGCTTTGCAATATAAATACTTCTGCTTCTTTAGAACTCAGAAATACAATTTGAGAGCTTCTTTCTTTCCTTCCCTATCATTCTTGTCTGAGCATATATATATATTCTGTGTTGCCAGTCGAGAGCGTCCCGGACCGTCACCGGAAATTAAACGCTTTTAAGGCAGTGTTTAATAACACGGCACAGAATTTCTTAAGCCCGTATTTGTCCTTATTTCCTAAATATTGTCAGTTTCGGTTGACGTTGTGTACAATTTCCCAACAATCCTAACTCTAAAGAATATCTGACGTGAGATCATTGTTGATAGCAAAATCTTGTGAAACTATGCATATATACCTTTGATCAGTTGATTGTATTAAGCATAACTGCTGGAAGGGTTGAATGGATGCATTTTGCTCACCACTCCAAGAGTACAATTACAGACCCTATAGTGTTAAGTATCTTCTTGAGGAAAGTAAGGAAAGAAAATGAAAAAATATCAGTAAAGGGCCCATAAATATTTTGTTGAAATAAATGTGATATTATATGTTTCACTCAAAATGGAACAAAGAAATGTCTATTAGTAATTCCCAAAAAAGGGCACAATAGGCAAGTGGTTGACAGAATCAAGAGATAAAAGATAAAAAGGGAGAATATAATAAGTGAGGTAGATAGGCATGATCAGGATCCATATTCTCAAAAACTGGAATTGTCATTTGTCAGTCTTAACCATGAAAGTTCATTATTCCAAAAAATATACTCCTTGAAAATTAGTAAAAAAAAAATATTGGTGGAACTGATAAAATTGCAATGAGGGTTTGGTGCAGGATTCATGGAGTTAACCTGTGAATTTTGTGTTAGCTAAAGATGTTTGAAGGATAGGGAACAGTTTAGAAATGATTTATAGAAAAATATAAGTCTAGGCTATGAAGAAAATGATCTACAAATGATTTGGGAGACCTGATCTATAGTCATATATTAATACTAGTGAGATTTAATCCATAGATACATTGTGCAGGACCTATACTTGCTCTGCTACTTGTGCCTATCTTCATAAGTGTTCTGCCTTCGCCCAACAATTCCCCTCCCAACACCTTCCTGTCTTAACTACACAACTTTTCCTCTGATACCACTTGTTAGGATCAAACACTTATTACGTATTACGCCAAAGACGTTAATTACTTTATTTTCTTATATACTGCCACCACATTTCGAGAGACATGGTGTTGGACTAGGGAAACGATGCCAACACGTGACAAAGAGAAAACTCTAAAATAACCAAATTAACTCAGAAACTTTCAAATTGTATTCAAAAATTAAAGTTCCAGGATACAAATTAAAGTTTGTTTAAATAGGATATAGTAAAAGGCAAAAAGACCAACTCCATTTATTTATATGATATTCCTTTTGCTCCTACTGCACCAATTTGTGAAAGACATGCACAGAGACTGCATTTATTTTTCTGCTTAGCTTTTTGTACTTTCCATGAAACAAACAAAACCATCCAGCTCTTAAATAACTGGTTTGGACAAAACCCTTTTCAATTCAATGCATGAGTTTTGAGTAGTTGTAATAGTGTGAAGTTCTGTTCAAGTGCCTGTTGTATAGGCTCAACATTTTCTATATGCTCCCCCTTTTCTGAAGAAAAACTCAGTGATAGTACAGTGATGCTGCAAAATTTGAAATGGGATTTCATTCGTTTTCTTTTCTCAAAGAATTGGATGGGTTTTGTAATCTAATAATATGTATTCGAGTTAATGGTCCCTCGACTAGTAGGATTTCACTATTTTGGTCATCGACTTCAAAACTTGCTCAATTTCATGCCCAACTATGTAATTGTTAACCAAAATGATTCTAATAAGGACTGTTTTGGTTTGGACAAAAGACTATTTTAGGTAAAAATTACATAGTTGGAGATCAAATTGAAGGTCGATGACCAAAGTAGTGAAATCTTAATAGTCGACGGGGCAAATAAGGTATTAACTCATATGTATTCTGACTAGACAGCACAGTTTAACTCATATGTCTCATTTGAAGTTTATTTGTCTTCAATATAATGGCATTTATGCTTGGTATACAGCTGTGATCCTGTGGTTTCTGTCATTACCTCATGCTAGTAATTGCTTCTGCAACTTCTTGCTTATAATGCTACAGCCTACACAACTACACAAGCTAAGGGTACGGGGTGCTCGGTAAATGGCTGGTCAGCTATTCTGACATTTTGACCAGGCCAATCCAATCAACGGAAAAAAGTATTTAGTTAAATAGTATTTTCGAGCAGTGTTTTGCTCCGAAATGCTGCTTTGAGCAGCGTTTAAGAATGACGCTCTGGAGAATAAAATTTCCTCAAAATGCCCTTAAATTGCCTTGCAACGGGTCTGTCAATGGGTTCCACTGCACCCGTGGCAAGTCTTGTTGCTTGCAACGGGCCTGGTGAGACCCGCTATCATCAAATCCAATTTTTTAATTCATTCACGTCATATTTTGATAAGTAGAATGTGACTAATGCACTCTTTTACTCTTTTCTATTTTCTCCTTTTATAATAGTATTTAAAACTATATTATTATTATTATTATATTTTAAAAATGAATAATTTGCTTTTAAAATTTAAAAGAGAGAAAATGAAGGGCAGCAAACTCCCTACTACTATTAACACAATGCATTTATATTCAATCAGCTATCAACTATATGCTAACAGCTATTTACAGAACGCTACATAATTATAAAGATCGGTGGTGATTGTACAAATGAACAGATGAGGATGGTTGCCAAACAGATGACTCGTGGATGTTTGAGATTTCTTTCTCAACCTCAACCAGATATATATGTATAAAGGTGAGTGTAGTTGTTATATTTCCTTGTCAAAATATCTGTACGTATTTCATGAGCCATATATGTCTGCCACAAAATCCAATTATTTGTACCTTCCTTCAGTTGCCAAAAGTTAGTTGTATTAACTGAAACATTGTCACATATATGTTAGGTAGGGGAGATTTTTTGAGGTCATCAAATGCACACATAAGAATTGAATTTAGTACCAGATTTCACTTTTAGATTTATCCAACCATATTTAGTTTTTTTTTTTTTTTTTTTTTTTTTTTATAGAAAAGACAACCATATTTAGTTAAAGTTTTCATATTAAGATTAATCCATTGGAGAAGGAGACCAGTTGGCCGCCTTTTCCACCCAACTGGTTACCTTCTCTGACGAAGTAGGAAATCGGCGCCCGTTGTTAGCTATCAGAGTGTCATCGTTAGTATTCAGTAGTCGAAATTTTGTCAAAATCTCAGTGACCATCTATTACAGGTCATTTATTGATTTTTAGACTTCAATGCACGAAAATAACATGTGATGAGTTTAATTGCAATTTTAAAAAGTTTAAGAATCTAATTGACTTCTTATATAAAATTTAGAGGCCTATTTGATTTTTTTTTTAGTACTATTGACCATGTTACATGTAGTATCTGTTCATATACTTTTTCAACCTACTGAAGCCCAATGAGTGACCTCTCACTTAGGAGAATCACTTCATGCCGCTTGACCACAAGGTGTTTGGCGACTATTTTTCCTTTTAATCTATGATGAAATGAACTTTACCAAACTAGCATTTATAGTTAGAAATTTTAAATTCAATTCTTGTATCAATCCATAAAGAAAAAGAAAAGACAATTAGGTATCCTCATTATTACCTTAATATAATTCCTAGTCAGCCATGTTAAGGTAACACTCCATTACTTGGGGCTTTTGGTTGTTTTTAAAACATATCTTCTGACTTGACTTGATGAAAATTTATCACCTTTAATTTGTATTTAATATTTAATTATTTATTTATTGATTTCTAGTTCATGGTCTCCATAGTCCCCACTTGGAAAAAGTATCAAAAAAGATTAATATAGTGGGAAAAATTGGAAGTCTACAACTCTATGCCTCTTTTTTTTTTCTTGTAAAGTTGCCACTTTAAAATTGGTCAAATAATTCTAAAGGGCTCTTTACACCCACACTTTTTTTTTTCTATAAAAAATGATCCCTCACTTTTTATGGAATTTCAATTTCACCCCTATTATATTATTACATAAATGGGCAAACATTATGGTAAGCTGAAACTTGGGATTGCTGCTTGCATTCCTTGATTGAACATGCTTAATCATTCCTGTCCACTACTACTAATCATGAATGAAACTCCCTTACCTAATACGTCTTAACATGAAAAGAAAAATAGGACAATTTTGAGATTAAGGGGTGTATTTTATAACCTTTAAAATTTTAGAAGTATTCAATTTTTATCATAGATTTATAGGTGTCATTCTACTTTTTTTTTTTTTCTAAATATCCCTTGCTGCTCATAATATTATTATCGCATAATTGTTTTTGTCATCCGTTAACAAATTTGTTTAAATGATGTTAAATATGACGGTATTTTTTTCAAAAAATAAAAATATGACGGTATTTTGGACTTTTAAATTTATATTTTTTTTAAAAAAAAATCATAATTCATAGCTAGAGTTCCCTGTCTTTTTCAATTGCAACCACAGTAGAGCTTCCACAACCTTAGTCTCTGTAGCAGTGGAATGACACATATAAATCTACGACCTAAAAAAATTAAACACTTAGAACTGAACAAATTGAAATGCTCACTACTTAATGCCATTTAAATAGTTTTGTTGACGAAGGACAAAAAATGATAATGCCACAATAATACTAAGCTAGGACTAACCAAGAATTTTCTGGAAAAAAAAAAAAAGTAAAAAAGTAAAAGTGAAATATCACCTATAAATACTCTTCCTAATTGTTCTGAATTTACTGGTTTTGCTATATGGAGGTCAAATTAAAATTTTCAATTCATAATTGATGAGGATTAAATACTAAATAGTTTAGGAATGAACAAGAAAACTATTAATTCATAATTGAGGGGCGCTATTTTACTTGATGATGGGAAAACTTTGAAATTTAAGACTAGGCAAAAAGTATGTAAAGAAACACTTTTAACCTGTCATGTGTCACATGTGAACTCCATATGGAACACAAATATATTAATTAATTGTACATAGAGATGTCACTCACCCAATCAAGTCGTGCACTAACTTGCGTAGTGCTGATCGATTAGGGTTGAAAAGACTAAAAACCATATATATAATTAGGTTCAAATGATGATTTTTGTTAACATGTAAATCTGTGTACTATTGTGCATCGTTGATTTTGCTCGATCCTGTAATTTATAATGATTTTGACCTCGTAAATATACATCATTGCACTGGATTCATCACTCTTCATATCTCCACCGTCCAATCTCACATCTCAATAATGCATAAGATGTGAGTCTCGCCTGAACCAGATTATATATATATATATATATATAGTGATTCTAACACGGTTTCAAATTAGAGTTGAATTTGATCTAATATATGTGGTGGTCAATTCACGTGTGTGCATTATGGCTGACCTTTTGCTTAATGAAATTTTTAATATATATTCAATCTGATTATGTGAAGATTGACCTAAAATGCACTAAGCTTTGACATGCATGAATTGTTTGAATGTTTAAAGTGGAGTTGTTGACTTTTGGAGTTGAAGTGATAATGCAAGTGTGACTTATTTATAAATGGATATACAAATATTATACCATGGTTTTGATTAATTGTGATTACTATGGGCTAATGTAATGATAAACCAAATTATTAGTACCCATCACTTAATCTTTGAAGCCAAAATCTTTCATTAAGAGTTAGAATTTTACTAGAATGTTATGTTGTATATGGTTCTTCTTTGTACTATGATTAGCTCTTATCCACTTTGCTTGGAGATATATTATATTTGGTTCTTATAATTTTTTTGTAATGAGTGAGTTTATTCATCGATTATAATTGATATATTTATTGTTTTGACTATCTATAAAAAATACCAAGCATTTTATAACTTAAATATAATAAAATTGGAGTGCACAAATGCACATATATGTTTCAAGTTTTTAGGAAAGAAAGTTCACTTGCCAAAAATTTTGTGATGGAATAATATAAGTTTATGATCTTTAAATGATTATTACATGTAGACGACACTTAAGGCTATTCTTTATTTCAAAAGTGATGTGGAACAAAATATACAAGGAGTTTATATGTAAGTTCATTTTTAGTATTTTTTTTATATTAACCTTTTAAATGGAATTTTAATAAATATATTAATAAATTTATTACAAAATAAAATATTTTTTATGAAAAAAAACTTATAATAATTATTATATATAATGTAAACATATTAATTATTTTTAGTTGAAATTTAGAAATGGAGGTTTAAGTTGAATGATGTATAAGTTTATATTTTTTTTTTTCGTATATATGCACTAGTTTAATAAAATTGAAAATTTAAAATGTTAATTAGAAAATATCAAAAGTTTTAGACTTTTAGTTGAGTTATAAGCTTGAAAATTCGAGGTTTTAAGATTAGGGTCAAGAATTTTTAACCCGATAAAAAAAATATTAATAAGTCCCGAACAGCTGAACTGATGATAAGTCCTTCCGTTCGATAAAGTTAGCCCGAAACTGACGAACTGACCTGATTAACATCATAGTAAAAATCAAATCTCTAAAAAGGCGTTATAAAACATGATACTCCTGCAAGGAGTCAAAACTATTATGACCAAATCGTAGATGTTAGTTATACATAGAAATACAAGATTGAATTGGCAGATTTTTATGAAAAAGGAATGGTCATGACTAGCTTTCCCCCACCTTGAATAATCAGGAGTTTGTATAGTGAAATGCCCCATAGAAAAGGAAAGGAAAGAAAACAAAAGCACATGCATATAGGGATAAAAAATTAATTTTGTCACCCAGATATATGCCACTCTAAAAGGGAAAGGGCAAAGAAAAAAAAAAAAAAAAAAGGAGAAAAGTTGAAGAATGTGAATGACAAAAGCATATTTGCCATTAAGTGGATGTGGTCCCCAAGGCAAACTAAATATGTGGCTTACATTTGTTTAAACCAACCCAAAATATCTCCATGTTTTGTACTTATCAATTCTCTCTGGCACTGCCTCCACAGTGCACATATTGTTTGGTATTCTCTCTCAAGTGCCCACCACACCCAATTTCAACTTTCAACTGTCCACATCAACAACTCCTTGGAAATTAATCCTTTTCCCCTAATTGTAAGGCAACAAAGGTTATTTGTGATCGCATGGACAATTCAGTTGATCACACGAGTAAAATTTAGGAGGAAAGACTAGAGATTGAGTCTCAGCGACATTGTGGGAGCAACCTCTCAAAGTGAGGGGAGCTCTATGATTTACATCCTCAGCTCCCAAGCGTGGGGAGTCTTGAGGTTGGGGATTTAATCTTTTTGAATGAATCGCGACAAATGTTTTTTGTATTGGATTTTATATATTTCATCACATTTGTTTGTAATAACATTAATTAATCCATAAATATATCACAAGACATATATGAGAGAAGAGACTAAGCTTACTGATTCAGTAGGTACTATTTGGAAGAAGAGAACATGATTCGAAACTTTATAGTGACGGTGTGAGGATTATGTCTAAAGTGGATGGATAAATCCTTTGTGCTTAATCTATAAACAATTAATAAATATAAAGAATTTTATTACCAATTAAGAAGAATAAAAAAAGATAACGATTTTCACATTTAAATGATACAAAAATATTTGTTATAAATAACTTTTCCTTATTTATATGTTGTACTGTTGTAGAGTTCCCCACTCAATCTTTGGAAACTTTCAGATTTCAATGAAATGGAGACACATGTATTTATTAATAGATTCTGTATATCATTAACTTTCTTGCTCTTTGCTTTCATAAGAAACAAACACCATGTTTGTTTCACCGAATAAGTTAAAAATAAATGAGAAAATGGTAAAATAAGCCCTCAAACATTATTCAAAAGTGTAATTAAACCTTTCAACATTAAAAAAAGTTCAATTAAACCCTCAAACTTGTTAAAATATATCAAATAAACCATATTTACCGGTAACCAATAGGTTACCAGTTATTCATCGCCCAAAAAGCTCGATTTATGGCCACCTTCACCGGAAAGCCACTGCCGGCAACCGTCGAACAGCATGGCGCTCAACATCTGCCCATCTTCTCCACTAGAGAAGACGAACAAACTGTTCATGATCTTCTCCAGTGGAGAAGACGACCTTGTGTTCGTCTTCTCCAACTGGAGAAGACGACAGTGCAGTCATCTTCTCCAATGAGCAAACTCCTATTCGTCTCCATTGGAGAAGACGAGCAGATTGTTTGTCTTCTCCGATGGAGAAGACGAACAGAAGTTTGCAGATGTCTTCTCCGTTGAAGACAACCGCCGCCGACGATTGTTCTCCACCGTCGAAAAGACCACTGCACGGTTGTCTTCTCCATTAACGACGAGCAGATACTGTACGTGGGTAGCATGGAGTTCGATGGCCGCCGGAATGAAGTTCTTCACCCGTTGTTTCAAGTGAACAACCGGTCATTTGGATTTAAATGCATCAAAATGACAAGTTTGAGGGTTTAAATTAGATTTTTTAATGTTGGAGGGCTTAATTGCACTTTTGGATAATGTTTGAGGGTTTATTTGACCCTTTTCCCAAAATAAATTTGTATTTTAAAAAATAGGTCTATTTTATTGTTTGGTAAGTTATTTTATTTTTTTTAAAAAAATAGTAGAATTAATACCATCTAAGTCTTTCGAGTATAGTGGTTTTGTCATGTTTAGTCCTAAATTTTTAAATTGACCACCCGTGGTCCTTCGACTTTCAAATTGTTACCATCTGTGGTCCAAGCTAAGTTACCACCGATGGTTCTTCAACTATCAAATTTTATCAAATTTTATCAAATTTTAACCGGTTAATTTGATAATTTAGGACTAAACATGACAAAATCACTATACTCAAATGACTGCATTAACTCAAAATAGTATTTTGAAGAAGATTATTCCCAAGTTCTCATGAATAGATTTTTTGTTAATATTTAATTTATATTTTTGTACTCCGTATTATAAAAGACTATAACAACAACAACAACAAAAAGACATCTCCACCTACACTAGCGTCAATCTAATTGGTCTTACTAAGTGGTGTATTATGGGCCAGTCCATTAAAAACGATCAATATATATAGGATAAAGTTCAAATAATGAAAACTAATAGTTCCGTGAGAACGTGCGGACTAATCTCAAAAAAAATGAAAACTAATAGTTCCGTGAGAATGTGCGGATTAATCTCATCTGAGAAAAAACACGATTACATTTTTGTAATTATAAACAAGAAAATCTGAATATATATATATATTCAAAAGTGCGGGTACAAAATCGTTATCAAGAAAGTCCTCTAATTCTTCACTGACTTGCTTGAACACTTGAACGTTTAACTTAAGGGCCTCCGAAATGCAGCTTGTTCTTCAATGAAGGCCTGATTTGTTGCTTAGTCTTCGTTTGAAAGGCCTCCAGTCTTAAATTGACTTGATCTTCATTCCAGTTTAGCTTACTTGAACACTTGAATGTTTGATCCTCAGGCCTCCGAAATGCAGCTTGTTATTCAATGAAGGCCTGATTTGTTGCTTAGTCTTCGTTTGAAAGGCCTCCAGTCTTAAATTGACTTGATCTTCATTCCAGTTTAGCTTACTTTAACACTTGAATGTTTGATCCTCGCGCCTCCGGAATGCAGCTTGTTCTTCAATGAAGGCCTGATTTGTTGCTTAGTCTTCGTTTGAAAGGCCTCCAGTCTTAAATTGACTTGATCTTCATTCCAGTTTAGCTTACTTTGAACACTTGAATGTTTGATCCTCGGGCCTCCGGAATGCAGCTTGTTCTTCAATGAAGGCCTGATTTGTTGCTTAATCTTCGTTGAAAGACCTCCAGTTTTAAATTGACTTGATCTTCATTCCAGTTTAGCTTACTTCCCACTTTTGCAAAGCTTCAATATGTAGTATGTATTCCTGCAGAGCTTCTCTGTGACTTCTGAGGGATCTTCAACAAGTGTGTCTACTCCATAGAGAAACAGAGTGGAGCTTCAAGTGATGCTTGGAATGAAATGAATGCCTCTATTTATAGGAGTGAGAATGTGAGACTCCCACTTTATCTCAAACTCTTTGATATTATCTCAAATTAATAAATAAATATTTGAGATAATATAAAGAGTTATCCAAAATGTATTTAGCCACCATAATGTCTAGGTTCATGATCCTATCACAACTATAATATCTTAAATAATAATATTTAATTTGACTAAATCTTTATCAAATAATTAAATTAATTAGGCAAATAACATAACACAAATTAATTTAATTAATTGATATACAAGCTCAAATAATATGTGGTCCAATACTATTAGCTAGTTTAATCCTGTCAAAATTTCCATGTCTATAGTAATTACGATGGTGCATTTGAAAACACATGATAGTACATCCACGGATAACTAATAATGCACATGCGTGAATGCACTAATTATAAATCATGAGTTCACTATCAGTTATCGATGGAAGCACTATCAACTATTTCCAAATGCACCACCATAATTATAATAATATCACTGTATTTTTTCTTTAATTTTCAATCCTTGATATCATAGATGGACGAATGAGATTAGTCTGCATGTTCTCACAATGCTATTAGTTCTCACTTTATGTGTGTGTGTGTGTGTGTGTGTGTTGAAAGATCTAATGGATCGTAAGCAATTATAGAAAAAAAAAATATGGTAATATTTTTGTAAATAACTCAAACTTTAAAGTGTAAGTAACAACACTATAAAGTGAAATGCTCAACACTATAAAGTGCAAATAAGTAAAACCGCACAGCGCATCTGCGGATAAATCTAGAAAACTAAATCCAAAACTAAACCATAAAATTTAAACTCCCAAATGGTAAAAAGTGACCCTTAAACCAAATAGAAAAAATTAAGTCATAGAGTTTTAAAAAGTGCAATTAGCTTTCACATTCAGTGCAATAAATGATAATGTTAAGTGCACTTAATATTGTTGCACTCTAAATGCAAACAATAACAACTAAACTCTAAAATGAACTTCTAAACCAAATTTAAAAAGCAAACACATAAACTAAACAAAAAAATAATAATTAATAAACCATAAAAGGTAGAGAATTTCACTGCACCTATACGTCTCATGGGATGCACTCTATGATGTTACTAAGTGCACTCTATAGTGTTATTTTTTTTGGGTAAATCCACCGGGTCTTTCTTCTCCCGTTTAACGGTCCGAAATAAACAAATGTTGTAAGATGAAGAGTAATAGTGATTATTTGATTTTATATATATATATATATATATATATATATATATATATATATATATATATATATATATATAATCCTTATATATGATTGGATAATTAGAAAAGAAAATGAGAAAAGGAAAAATTATAAGTTGCTTATCTGTTGTGGTCCCCTAGGACCAGGAGAGGAAAAGGAAAGGGGGAAATGAACTTTCATATATCATCTTTCCACCTTCTTTTTGCAAGTTGTGTCATTGCCTGTACTTGAAAAGGAAAGCATGCTTGCCTTTTTCTAGATTTCTAAAAAGCTCCTCTATGCATAAAATGGGGCATTACAGAATTTCAATGCCTGGTGGCACTGCCATGTATTGACCACAATACAACACCACTTCAACCCAAGTTTAGTCAAAAAGAGAAATCATATGATTTCAACACTCCAAGTTTTAACCTTTTAATGATTATATAATTTCCCAATCTAAATTGCACTGTTCTACTAGAATATTTTCTAACAAGGACAATGTTTGAAACTTTTTTGCTGGGATTTGGTCATGTATTCTTAAGCCAATCTGCTAATATACTTGGAAGTAGCCATCAAGAAGAGGATCAATACAAATCTAGAGAATGCAGAATCTCCAAGAGAGTTCACTTTTATTCAAACCACTAAGAAAATACCCACAAAAAAAAACCACTTTGAGAATAGTTACAACATATATATAAGGTCTAGTCTAATATCTCACTCCTTCCAAGTCTACTGTCAGCTGTATGAAGTTATATACATGAAAACACACCCATCTAGTACAACAAAAAAAGGCACCATTGTTCTAGGATAACATTAGGTTTAACATTAGCTTTCCCAAGCCAAGTCACTTTCCAGTTTAACTAGAGGCTGTGGCTTTCAGGGAATTTAGCGTCTCGTCTCTGCACGTTTTATATCCCACTGTTGGCGCTTTCCTGGAACAAAGATGCACTTTTAAGGAGGTAAAAGTTGTAAAAAAAAAGTAGCCAAGTTCTGAATTGGACAGTCTTCCAAGTCCCACTTTAGGCGCTTTCCTGGAAGCTGAGAGATCTAGATAGTGCTGCAGGATTAGCCTGCAATGCTGAAGGAGGAGTTGCTGTGTGACTCTTTTCATCACTTTTTGGTTGCAAGGCCTTGAAAAGCCCACCCCTGCTAATGGAATCATATTTTATCCCAAGTGTTGACCATATTGAACTCTTTGCAGCTTCATCAGGATCATCAATCCTCAAAGTTTTTGGAACCAAAACTGAATTTCCAGAGCTCTTTTGTTCAGATGATTCTTTAGCCTCGGGATTGTTGGGGGTAAGCAACTCCCCTTCCCTAGAATGCTTCCCTAGGGGAGAATTAGGAGAGGAACTTGATGCTTTTTGGTTTGCGGTTGGAGATGGTGGAGCCAACCAAGGAAGACTCCATGGACCAGGAACTGCACAATTCCAATAAGGTGCAGGGCAGAACGGCATAGGAAATCCAGGGGGGCAAATGGCCGGCAGAGGAACTGCCGCATTCCATGGGAAAGGCCAGGGGACTCCAGGAAGGCAAGGAACCGGGGTAGGAAAGCCATTTATATTTGGCATAACTGCCTCTTGGGGGAGATTTTTACCTCCTGCCACAGAACTTGTAGTAGTGACTGAGGACACACTAGAGCAATCATCCCCATTTTCTCCAACTTTATTAGGAGAATTCCCCTGTTCATGCTTGTAGAAACCGTTCCGCATCCCATTTGGCACCTTTTTATCAGCAAGATTCAAAAGAGATGCCATAGACTCACAAAGTGGTGATTCAGGACCAAAGGACAGGACAGTGCCATTGGGTTTATATGTTGGATGGTGAAATCCATTTGGAGCATCAATCCGTGCTGCTTGGAGGGCTTCAGTGATGGTAATATGACGGCAATGAGACGCAGAATTTTTGTTTTTGCGACGACCAGCCCCCACCGGCACATTCCTCATGGTACCCCCAGCAGTCCAGTACCTCTGGCAACTCTTGCAGAAGTGACGAGGTTGGTTGACATTGTAATTGTTGTAGTAACAGAACTTTGTATCCATACTATTGCAACGAGGGCAAGGGAGAATCTTATCAGGTTTCTTCAGAGTTTTCTGCTGTGAATTGTTTGTTTCGGTTTGATCATTTTCAGTCTTGGAAGGTTTTGGCGAAGGAGAGTCTTCATCAACAGGGGGAGTTTTGACATTGTTGTCTGATTCTGACTCATTCTTAGTACTCTCTAACTCATCCATGTCCTGATCTTGATCTTTCTCTTCAGAAAACTCTTCCGATAAAAGTTCCTAAGAAAATGAACACAACATTCTATGAGTTGCCTCTCAAATTGCTATAAATAACGCCCTAAAATAGAACACAAACTACCAAGAAGTGGCACTACTAAAATGGCAAAGACGACAATGCAGAGAAGCTGATTCTATCTATCTATATCTGGTAAAGCTACAAGATATACCAAAATACAAAAAAAAACACCAAAAATCACAAAGAACAACACCACTTAACTTATAGTGAATTAGTGATAAACTGATAGGTACATAGGAAATAAACATTAACATATATAGTAAACACACTCAACTAAGCATAAACATGAGATGTGAATAGCAAGTGATGCCATCAATTCAGGAACTAGTACAGACATATACTCTTGCAGCCATGGTGGAAGTGGAAACTTCCAGAAGCAAACAACCAAGCAAGCGCACTTTCAACTTTCAAGTTAGCAGAATCCATACACTCTCTGTCAGAGTAAGGCCGTACTAATAACTTAAAAAACTTTTTTTCCAGCTTTCTAGCTGATAGCCTTGAGATTGATGTTGCTATTAGATCAACTATTTGAAGATTATAGATTAATTGAAGTCTTAAAATGATTTTAAAACACCGAAAAATCAGCAATTACTAATTAGCTACAGATAATTCAATAATTCTGAAACTAATTAAGCAAAAAAAGAAAAAAAGATTTTTATTATACAATTCATCTGCCAATTAAACAGAAAGACCCCAAAATTATGAAATCAGAACCACTCTGAAAAGTTTGAAGTCCCATTAACTTAACAGAAAGGAAAAACCGTATTCTATCAGTAGAGATTAAACTAAACTATTGAAATTTTACTTATGCGTATCATTTTCGGAATTAGATTATTGAATTTCACATCCTCATCCAATTTCCGGAATTATATTATCGAATACGGAGTATAAGAGTATTACCTTATCATCATCCTCTGGCTTTTGTGTATCAATTTCGTCAACATCAGCTCCTCCCTTCACAGCGCTACCGTTGAGTTTGCTGTCATCCGAGCAGCGATCGCGCTCGGAGCCACAGTCGTTTTCACATGACTCACCGTATTCGCCGGCGCCGTCGAAGAGCACCACCCTGCCGTTCTCCGGCAAGGCAATCTTCTTGCCGAACAGCTTGATCTCCGAGTCCTTCACTTCTCTCATTTTTTCTTTCTCGGTACACAAAAAAATGAATTAGTGGTTTAGCAACGCTCCGCCGTGTGCGGCGGCGAGTGGGGTTTGGGAAACGTAAAAAAGAAAGGAAGAAAATGGCTAAGGGGGCGTTTGGGGAGAGTGATTGTATTTGTTAAAATTTAAAAAGGCCTCGTTGGCTATGCTAAGGACTGTGATTTTGATCGGGGCGTTTAATTAAAAGAGGGAGAGGGAGAATGTGGGTGCCACGTCACCGCCCCATTCATTTTCTCAGCCACAAGTTTTCTTGTGGCCCTTATACTTAATACATAAAATCTTTTCCCTTCTCTACATTCTTCACCATTTTTTATTATTAAAATCAATATCTTACCATTATATTTCTAAATTTGAAATAATTACTGTTTTGTTTTCTTTTTAATATTATTGACTCTATTATTTACATAATAGTATCTACCTGTTGCAGTTTAAAGTCAGGGTTTGATCCTGTGACCTTCCCTCAAGAAAATGTCATTTGAGCACAAGGCAACGTAACGTGTCATGAGCACTATGCTAATATCTCAGCCAATATAAATTAGCACAGCTGCTACTAAGTAAAAACGATTAAGATTAGGAACAACTCTAATTAAGCTGGCCAGACAATTAATTTGATTATCATTAAGTTTTAAGTTTGACTCTTCGCGAGAATTGTCTATTAGTTATTCATTTGCAATATTATCAATATGATTTAGAAAAAGGAAACTAAAGGAAACCCCAAACGAGTTAGTTTTGTAACTATAAGGTTCTAAGTTTAACTCCACATGAGAGCTGTCTATTGGTCTTATTATTTGAGTCGATCCTGTTTTAACTCGATCCTGTTTTAACTCCTTATGGTCCTTGCCAATTAAGATTATAATGTGAGTTTCACCTAGATTGTACTTTCAAATTTTCTAGTTAAGGATAATTGACAGACTAAAAACACTCTTCCCTTAAAAAAATTATACTTTTTCTTGTTTTTTTTTTTTTTACACAAGGAAAAAAAAATCATGCTACAAACTAGGATTCTACCATCCTCGTAAGTCAATATCTCAAAATATAAAATTTTAAAGTAAACTAATAAAAAAGATTTAAAGCTTTATAATGTTGTAGGGCAAAAATTATTTTAACTTAATTTAAAGTTTATTTTTAATAATATCATTAATTAATAACAAGTTTGGACAGTTACAGGTAGCTGATTCGTTAGTTGCATGGAAAGTGGGTGCACCCACAAATCTAGCACCTCGGGGTTGCACAGAAACTGATACTGTCCCAGTGACATGGAAGAAGCTGATTGGTTGGTTAGAAGATAGAGCTGAACTTTTGAGAATGACAGAAAGACACGCAGCGCGCACATTAGTCAGGCTCGCTAATCATAAGCCGCCACGCAGTGCACGGTAGTCAAGTTTTGTCTCAACCGCCTGCCTTTTCAGTACTGTGTATCTTCCCTTAAATAATGGCTGCTTTATTCAGGATTATTGGGAGGGAAAAAATAAATAAAAATAAAAAAATAAAAAGAAAAATGAGTTTTCAGGAAAAAAAAAAAAAAGGAAAATAGGTGGTAAACAAGTACCTTATTTTATATTCATTCCATCTCAAAATAGTTTGTATAAAGAAGATTTTCTCTTACTAAAATTATTTTGTAAATAATTTTAGTAAGAGAAAATAACATTTTTCTGTAGTCAATAATCAACTAAGAAAAAAAAATGCAGCACAAACAGAAGAAAATGATTTTGAATTTACCAAGTTGCCCCTAGATGCTAGCCCTTCCCATAGAATTTATTGGTGTGCTTTACTTCACTTATGTTTATTTTATTTATTTTTTCTTATTTGAATAAAGGCATTTATTAATAACATAGACTAAAGTATAATTATTAATTGGTGGCTAGAACTTAAGCAGCCTAAGGACTTGATGAGAGTCAAACATTTGACCTAATCAATGGGCTACCAAGAAACGTTTTTCTTCATTAATGAAATTATATAAATGGTCAAAATTATTTATATTGAACTATGAGTTTTATTATATTAACTAGTCTTTTCTATGCACGATGCGCAAAAACATATGCCCAATATTTATATTTTAAAAAATAACTAACACATTTTTATTAATTAAAATGTAAATGAAAAAAATATTTAGTATATTAATTCAATATATAATGTCTACAAATATTATTATCATTAAATAATATAAGAAAAGATACGGTGGATGCATGTGCATGCTAAAGTTAATGGAAAAGATAACAAAAGTTATAACGATAAGTATATTTTTGTCCAAAGAATTGTATAGTACAAGTCTAAAAATATAATGTACAAAATAGTTAGCACTAAAAATATGGATATAAATGAGGGATATAACTTTAATTAATACTTATTATGTTTTTAGATAATAATAATAATAATTAATTACTCTTTTCGTCCCAAAATAGTTGATGTTTTAATTTGTTACTTGAAAGTCAATATCATCTAACATTAATTAATATTTTAAATCATCTCATTAAAAAACATTTTAGTTCTTTTGGAACTAGCTAGTAGTATATAATACGTAGTTTCTAATTAATATCCAATTTTTTTGCTTGATAATACAGTATATATATACTTATGTATGTACATCAAACTTGGATGAAAATTTAGTGAGATGGAGCAAATAAATACTAAAATTAACATTTATTTATGCATGGAGGTAGAATTAGTAGATTGATAAACCTAGATGGTCTAAGAGTGTGTTTTATTTATGGGTTTACACACTAGCAGGAATGAGAATCAAAATTATAGTCAGTGTTTGTTTGATAACTTTTTAAAACACAATTATGTGATTTGATTACCCTATCAATTAAAAATCGCATTCTTTAATTAAAAAGGATATCATTCCATCTTATTGGAAAATCTGATTTTTAAGTTTGGATTAGTACTTTTAGATTTTTGTTTTGATTTTTTGTTCATATTGATGCTTTGGATGTCATTATATATACTAGGACCAATTGTCTTGATTTTTTGTTTTTGTATTCTTAAAACATTTATTCCCATTATATAGTCATACACAACCAAATTAAACACACCCTAAGAACCTCACATGATACTTATAAAGTTACTAGTTACAACACATGCATTGCGCAAATGACTAATGCCCAATGCGTATTTCTAAATAGTGTTTCAAAATTTATCAAAGTATCATTCAGTATCATGGCGTATAGATTATCAAAATTTTCATTAAAGTAAATATTTCAAGAATGTATAACTATGACCTGTGACAGAAATGTTGGATTAACTGGTACAATAGCAGTTTTAGAGGGAAGCAACTTCACTGAATAGTTAGTTCCCAAGTATAGTTTTTGCAACACAAAATTATATTAATTAATTGGAATGATCCATGCTTCCTCTTGTTGCCACTTCCGCCATAAATGAATTCATAATTTGATCTAGTCCCCGGTGTGCTTCATTGCAATTTTAGTGCCTTGGCGTAGTGCACCTTAAAAAAATATAACCAAATCCTTCTTCCCCAAAAAAAAACAATGATAATAGGCATAGTTTCTCATATATATTGAATATATACTGTAAATTAGGGGTACTGTTTGTTCAATGCCCAATGCGTGATTCTAATTAATTGACCAAAGAATAGTTAACGGAAAAATATCCCATTACTAAAGTTTGAACTAACTGAATGTAAGGGGTATTTAGGAAAAGTAAATGATATAATAAAGGGTAAAATAGGAAAAATAATAATAATAAAATACTAAAATCAAAATAATATGAACCATTCAGTTCAACAAATCATTAAACTAACATTTTGTAGTTCCGTTAGGGGCCTAACTTTATTGGCTTTTATTAGGTTTGTAGATATATAGATGTAGATTTTATATTATCATTATTTAAGTGTTTTATTTGTTATTATATATCCGGTAAATTAGTAATTATTGTATGTTTTAACTTCTTAATGTTTAAAATTTCGTTGATTGCGTGTATAATATGGCCAAAATATGATTAAAATTTCATTAATTTCATATATAATATGACCAAAATATGATTTTGTTTGCCTTCTATACAAGTCGTTACAATGAGACTTCGATTTTAATTTCATATATAATTTGTCTTGTTAACTTGGACAAAAGTTAATGTACTTTTAAATTTAATTTGTTTATGAATTTTGTTTTGCATTATTAAGAATATAAAAATAATGTAATATTGTAGAATTCAATTTTATATAACTTTATTTAAATCTTAAATATCTTATTATGCATTCATAATTTATATATTTTAACATAAAGCCAAGTGTTCAGATAAATCTTTAGTCATACATAGAATTGGATTAATTTACTTAATATGTGTCATTCCTATTGACATTAACATTTCCCTTCATGTTTTTTGTTTTAAGAAAATCATTTTAAGTGATTTTGTATTATTCATTTGTTCATAAGCTATTTTTATTAATTATTTTTAATTTAATCAACTAGCTTATTGCACATTTAATTCATGAAATAGGAATAACATTCCGATATTCTTGAAAATAAATATATTCCACTATTTTGTAAGTTATTTTATTTATGAGAATAATATTCTTAGAAATAAGCTATTCTCCTTGTAAGGGCTGGTATTAGGTTATTCTTAATCATCAGAAACAACATTTTAATACCTAATTTGCTCTTTTCTATTTTGTTACTATGTTTTTATTAAAATTTAAAAGTATATTATATAACAACAACAACAATATTATTATTATTATTATTATTATTATTATTATTATTATTATTATTGTTTAAATAATAGAGAATGTAATTTGTTGGATCTCAACGTTGCACTATACTTACTTTTCAGTAGGTCACTCAGAATGTTTGTTGGATCTCAGCGCTGAAATATGCTTACTTCTCAGTGGGTCATCCATTTTATGACTATTGTAAGTACAACACGATTAACCACATAGTTTTTTTGGCTTTCTGGTTGTCATATCCTACTTAAGACCAATTTGTGATAAATAGGTAGACATTAACCATTTAACCACATTCTTCTATGGTAAGCCAAAATTCTAAGTCTCTAATCGAGCAATGGTTGAACTTAGCCAACCCAGCCGACACCTAACAATGTTTATTTCATTTTTATCCATTAAATGGCCAAACACTATATATAATACTATTTTTGATTGAAGTCTATTTCTTCCCTAAATTAAATAATAAAATAAAATTTCATTCTATTCATTACCTATTACATTCTCTATAAAATATGATTCTTATTCTTTTAAAAATTATTCGGGTAAGCCAAATATACTACTAGTAATAAATAATAACAACAATTAGCTATAAACTAATTTTACTAAAAGAAACACTTGTTAACTA
Organism: Ipomoea trifida; assembly: GCA_003576665.1. Lineage (NCBI taxonomy): Eukaryota > Viridiplantae > Streptophyta > Magnoliopsida > Solanales > Convolvulaceae > Ipomoea > Ipomoea trifida. The sequence goes on along the minus strand of CP025645.1, from coordinate 4,675,513 downwards.
TGAACTCACGTGAAGAAATAATTTTAGTTCTTCAACATTCTTATTTTATCAAAAAAAAAAAAACAAAAAAAAAACCCTTATTTGCCATTATGACAAGTGGTGGTAATGAGTTATCCTTGGCTTATATCCATATACAATTGAAAAAGAAATTAAAAAAAAAATTATTGCGTTAGTAAATAGTTGTCTCCTAGTTGGCAAAAAATTCTTTTTTTTTTTTTAGAATAAATTTCTTTAAATTATAGTATTGAACGAATAGTATAATATTGGAGTATATCTCTACCAACCAAAAAGGGCATGGAAATATCGTCCGTTAGATTAACATTTGGTATGAGGTCATATGCAGATTTTGCTGACTTCAGGCTGCCAGTTTGACTGACTATTCTGCACCTCCAAAGGCTGTGGAAATTTAATTTGGTTGCACATGGGGCGTTTGGTCTATTATTCTTCTACTCCGGAATCGAAATGATTCCATTTGTGCTTTTTGGTTTACACTTTCGGGCAAAAACTTGTGTGAGAACGTCTCACCGTGAAACTGGTCGAGACGAGTCGGATCAAGATGAAATTGTGATCTTATACGCACAAGTGTCACACTTGTGTGAGACCGACTCACGTATCTTTATTCGCGAGACGGGTCGGAGGCTCGGAGCATCATGCAAATATTATACTTATATGTGCAAATGTCATACTTATATGCTCAAATATAATACTAATTAAGAATACAATTTTTGTTACTTATATGAGAAAAAGTATTACATTTTCAATAATAAGTAGTGTTGACAAGTGCCCTTTACTTATAAGGGAAAATATAATATTTTTGAGGAAAAATGCAATACTTTTAAGGAAAAAGTGTCAAATAGGCAACTGAACTTGTCGCTTTTGTGCAATTAGGCCATTAAACTTAAAAAGTGTGCAATTTAACCATCAAACAAGCAAAATTTGTGCAATAGGACCATTTTTAGAAAAAAAATTAATTCAATTTTACCGACGAATCCTTTTGATGCAAAAAGGGACATTTAGGCAACCCCCACGCATGCTGCCAGCCCCGACAGGTAGTAATTTGGTTACTGTCACCAACTCCAGATCGCAAGCTACGCTGAAACCTGGTCCTAAACCCCCTCCAATTCGCCGATTGTCGCCTGCAGAGCATGAAGAACGCAAATCCAAGGGCCTTTGTTTTATTCCACCGGTGCAAGCACCTATTTTGTGTCCTATGCATTAATGAGGAAGAGGAAAGTGATGAAACTACCATTGAGGACCTTAGGTGGCAAAAATATCCCTCCATGCGATAACAGGTGTGTCAACAGGGGAGATGATGAAACTTCGGGTGTTGATTGAGGGCACACCGCTGCTTGCGTTGGTGGATATAGGGAGCACCCATAATTTCATCAACACTTCAACTGCACTTGGGTTAGCTCTTCCTACGGCTCCTCGGCCAGGAGTAAAGGTCGTGGTGGCAAATGGGGATTCTCTGTCAAGCACTTGCCTCTGTGAACAAGTCTTGGTTTCTAAGGGCTCCGATTCGTTTTTAGTGAATTTATTTCAGATTCCACTAGTGGGTTTTGACTTGGTCTTGGGAATTCAATGGCTTAGCACCCTTGGACCAATTTGGTGGGATTTTAATTCCTTGACGATGTAGTTTCTTATAGAAGGAAAATTGGTTTCATGGTCCAGCGACACTCCCCATGCATTGGCTGCCGTTTCTTCCTTGCTTCCAGCTTCCAACAAAGACATTTTGAACGTCCTTCTATCGGAATTTGACCCCTTGTTCTGGGAAGTCTCAACACTGCCACCATCCCGCTCGTGTGATCACCGAATTATACTCTCCGCTGGTTCTGATCCAGTTGCGGTTCGTCCTGATAGGTACCCCCAAGTACACAAGGATGAAATTGAGAAACAGTGTGCCGATATGCTTGAACAGGGGATTATTCGGCCAAGTAAATCGCCATTTTCTTCTCCGGTACTTCTGGTAAAAAAGCAAGATGGGACTTGGCGTTTCTGTGTGGATTACCGGGAACTAAATGCTCACACTATTAAGGATAAATTCCCTATTCTAGTCATTGATGAGCTTCTTGATGAGCTACATGGGCCTCGAGTCTTTACCAAGTTGGACTTGCGCTCCGGCTATCACCAAATAAGGATGTGCCCGGAGGATGTGGAGAAAACAGCATTTCGGACTCACTAATGCCATTTCGAATTCTTGGTAATGTCGTTCAGACTCACGAATGCTTCGTCTACTTTTCAATCCTTGATGAATGAAGTCTTTGGGCCTTTCCTTCGTAAGTTCGTATTGGTTTCTTTTACGACATTTCGATCTATAGTGCTACTTGGGCTGAGCATATCCAACACATCCGCAAAGTCTTTGAATTATTACTGCAACACAACCTGTTCTTGAAGAAGTCCAAGTGTGTTTTTGGAGACAATCAAGTTCGTTATCTTGGGCATGTTATTAGCGATCAAGGTGTGGCGGTGGATGACGACAAAGTGCAGGCAGTACGTGACTGGCCAAAACCCACTTCCCCGACCAGTCTTCGTGGGTTCTTGGGACTAGCAGGGTTCTACCGTCGGTTTATTCGTGACTATGGCATCATCGCAGCACCTCTCACCAACTTACTCCGCAAGCATTCTTTTCTGTGGTCGAGGGAGGCTACCAAAGCATTCAAAACCTTAAAATATGCCCTCACCTCTGCTCCGGTCTTGCAGCTGCCTGATTTCACCCAATCCTTCGTTGTCGAGTGTGATGCTTCGGGTAGCGGGGTAGGTGCAGTTTTGCAGCAGGCCATGCATCCCATTGCTTTCTTTAGCAAAAAGCTAGCTGACCATCATCAGAAACTTGCTGCATATGAGAGGGAGTTAATTGGTTTAGCCCAAGCAATTCGCAATTGGCGTCACTATTTATGGGGACGATCATTTATTATTTGGACTGATCAATATAGTCTCAAGTATTTGTTACAGCAGCGCCAATCGACCTCTCCACAGCAACATTGGATGAGTAAACTCTTGGGCTTTGATTTTGTGGTGGAATACAAACCAGGGAAGCTCAATGCAGTGGCAGATGCCTTGTCTCGCAGGGATAAGACTACAGAACGCTGCTGCGCAATTTCTATGGCCCACTCCACGTTGTTGGGTGCCATCAAGGAAGTAGTACACACTTCCAGTTCTTACTTACCCTTTTTGCAGAAGGTCGGCCAACCAAGAAACGACTTTTGGCAATTTTCTGATGGCTTCTTTCTTTATAAGAATAAAATGTTCATTCCTCCGAATTCAGAACTTGTCAATCGTGTGCTACAAGAGGTCCATGATGCCACCCACGAAGGAGTCCAAAAAACGATTCACCGGGTTCGTCGTGATTTTACTTGGCCAGGTTTAAATCGTATGGTGCGTTCTTTTGTAGCCAGCTGCGTAGAGTGCCAACGACAAAAGTGGGAAAATTGCCACCCATCTGGAGTGTTACAGCCACTGCCTATATCAGCCCATATATGGTCAGATATCTCCATGGATTTTATTGAAGGGTTGCCAAAGGTTGGAGGAAAGACGGTGATATTTGTGGTGGTTGACCGGTTCTCAAAGTACGGCCATTTTATGGCTTTACAACATCCATTTTCAACGGTTGTGGTTGCTCAACTGTTTTTTGCCAATGTTTTTAAGCTGCATGGGTTTCCAGAGTCCATTGTGAGTGATCGAGATTCTGTTTTTTTGAGCAGCTTCTGGAAGGAGTTATTCCTCTTGAGAGGAGCTAAACTGAATTTTTCTTCTTCTTACCACCCACAGTCCGATGGCCAAAGAGAGGTGGTGAATAGAACTATTGAGGTCTACTTGCGCTGCTTGGTTGGAGATCACCATCGGAAGTGGACAGATATTCTCCCATGGGTTGAGTATTGTTACAATACTGCTTTCCACTCCGCTCTCCATTCAACCCCTTTTCTGATTGTGTATGGCAGGCCACCTCCACGTCTTTTATCCTATGAACCAGGTACATCTAAAGTAGAAGCAGTGGATGCAGCTTTGTAGTTTCGAGATGAGGTTCTCCGTGATGCGCAACATCACCTTCAGTTGGCTCAGTCGAGGATGGAACAAGTATATAACCGGCTCCATCGAGCCGTGGAGTTTGACGAAGACCAGTGGGTTTGGGTGAAGTTGTAGCCATATCGACAGAATTCCATAGCTCGGCGGTGGAATAATAAACTGTCTCCACGATATTATGGCCCCTTTCGAATACTAAAGCGAATTGGTAAGGTAGCCTATCATTTGGAGCTTCCCCCGGAGTCACGCGTGCATAATGTGTTCCACGTCTCCTTGCTTAAGTCATTCACAGGCAATGCTCCCTCCTTGCTTTCTCCACTACCACCTACAAGAGATGGCCGAGTGATTTTGCAGCCTGAGGCAGTGCTCCAGTGCAGACTCAACCATGGTGTAAGGGAAATATTAGTCCACTGGCAAGGGTTTTCCATGGAGGATGCCACTTGGGAAGTGTTAAGTAGCTTTGTCTTGCAGTTTCCTGATTTCAAGCTTGCGGACAAGCTTGATGTCCCGGGGGGAGTAATGATGCATTCTGGGGACGTGGTTACGTTCGCAGAAACAAATCAGCAGAGAAACTGTAATTTAGGAAGTTGCAGGAGTTCTATTTCATTACAATACTATAGTTTATTCCTATTTCATTACTATATTATAGTTTAGAAAGTTGTTAGTTTATTACTATATCATAATTCAGAGAGTTAGAGTATTAGAAAGCTTCCTAATTTAGTTTTGGTAAGTAGATCAGTTTTGGAATCCTTGTACTGCCTATATAAAGGGGTATTAATTTCAATGAAGGTAAGCAGAAAATTTAATCCCAGCAAAGGGAATTAGGGAGTTCTGGGGCCTCAAGAAAACCCAAAGCAGTTATGTTCTATTTTCTGTCTCTTTTTTCTGCCTGTGACAATCAGTTCATAACAATAAGCCATGTTTTGTCATTCCATAATCGGTCATTTTGCGCCGTCCAAATGACCTAGAATTTAGCAGTCATTACTATTGACTTTTCCGTATCAGGATCCCGTAAGAAATATTCAACCAATCATGCCAAAGATCCTCCATGATCGAAACCCACATCACTCCACAACCGGATCGTCATTTGGGCATTCACAAAAGGTTGTCTTTAGTTGTAAACATGTGTGAGTTTGTCCCTTGTTTTCCTATACACTTAACTAGAAAACTAAGTGATTTGTTAGGCGCTTTCAAAAAAAAAAAAGTGATTTGTTAGGCTAATTACTTAGACTTATAGGTAGTTCGTGTGGTAGTGAACCTTGCCTAAACTACGAGTGAAACAAGCCAACAAGAGGCAACTTAAATGGATTTATTCTATTCTTTTAGCTATTTATTTATTTTTTGCATTCTTATTTATTTTTGCATTCTCTTTATATTCACTTAAACATTGAGAACAATGTTGATAATAATTGTCGAGAGAGAATTTCATTATTATTTTTAATCTTTATTTTCAAAAAAAAATTCAATAAACTTCTTTTTCTTCAAAAAAGTTTTAATTTTTTTAATTCATAACATCATTGAAATAAATAGTCTTTGTAAATTGTGATTAATTAGTTTAGTATTTTATTTGATATGGCAGTGAGCCGAGTTTAGAGAGGTCGGCGTCACCGGAGGTGGAGTGGTTATGGTGCGGTCAGAGGGTGGTTTTGCCATGGCCGAAACGAAGAAGAAAGATTACGGGGCGTAGGGTGACGGAGGTAAGGTTGACGATCAGAAACGTAGAGGATAGATTAATCCTATCGCAACTGATACCAGATGAGTTTGTATATTCAAAATCGTAACCAATTACAGAGAGAGAAAGACCTTTTATGATAGACTACCTAGACCTGTCTTAGCCTATAGGTAATAGTTACTGACTAAGTTACAACCCACTAAAACATAACTATATATTATTAAGAAGACTAAACCATACTAATAATAATATTGCTAACAGTACGTGACTAGCTTAAGTAAGCATTAACGTGTGATATTTTGAGCCATTGACAGATACTTTGATCCACTTCTTTTTCTACGGGTAGAAGGCAACGCAGATGGCCGGCTTTTCCAATGAAAGGCAACCTAGTGGTCGCCTTCTTCAACAACGACCGACGACTGTTCCATGGTCGTCGATCGCTGGTGTTTATCATCGGAATAGTGTTGGATCAACGCTGAAACCCTAGTGGCATGCTATTGCAGGTCACTAACCGATTTTAGACTTCAATGCACCAAAATAACATGTTAATAGGACTTAATTGTAACTTTTACATGTTTAAAGACCCTAATTGATTTTTTTAGTAAAGTTTATGAGCTATTTGACCATTTTCTAGAAAATAATAGTAAAAAGCAATACTAAGTGACGGATGGAGTTCTTATTAAAGAGAGAGAGAGAGAGAAATGACATTTCTCCCCTGAGTTATATGCTTATAACACTTTTCTCCCCTCAATTATTCATGTATCCACATTTGCCCTCTCAGTTATGTTAAAAGTGTAACCCCTCGGTTTTTCCGACAAAGTTAAGGTTCGAGAATATAGATATAAATTTTTTTTAAGCTATGACATTTAAGAGAAGACTTCTCGGTATTCGAAAGAATTTTTTTTAGTATAAGATTAGTTATCGATAAGCTGCGAACTACGTACCAGTCACGAACCGTAACATTTTAAGGATGTAGATTCAGTTCGAATTTTCCTAGAAATTGGATTATTAAGTATCATACGATTAAGCCTGAACTTCTAGTTAGTTCAAGAAAATTCTAAATGGACTGTAAGGGGTAAATTGTTACGAACCCTGTACCTATATTTCGCGAGATACCGAAAAATTCCCAATTTTGATGATTTGCGACGGGATTATTTTTAGGATAATTTTGGTGTTAGAATTTTCCCTAATTAAGTTATAATCCTCCGAGCTTTCATCTGATTTAACCATAAACTGGCCAAATGAATTGTGATCTTCCTAGAGACTCCATAGGGTGATGACATGTGGCAACCAAATCCTAGCCTAAGATTGGATCATTAATTACTTGTCATAAGAAGTATGGAGGAATTGCACTTGTTACTTAGTCTTCAAGCCAAAACTCACATCATCATCTCTCTCATCCCTCCATCCCATTTTCGAAAATCACCAAGGAAGAAGAAGGAAAAAAATTGTTTAGTCTTCCATTGTGATCAAAGAGCTCCCAAGCATTTTCCAAACTCAAGTGTCTAAGTGTAAATTATATGATTAGGAATTTTTACATGAAGATTTTGTGTTAAGTTATAGATCTAAAAGTTGGCTAAAAAATCTCTACTTTGATTTTGGTAAATTTTAATATGCATGTTCATAGCTATTTTTATGCATGTGTATGCTGTATAAGGTCCATATATGCTTATGTTGTGAAAATGGTGGAAGATCGGGTCGTTACAACCCCGATCTTGCGGCCCGAAGTGGGCAGGAACGGACGGACGCGACAGTGGACGCGCGTCCACTGCGCGCCCTTTGCGAATCAGCACTTTGGCGCCTCGGCCGAGAGGCTGGACGCCACAGTGCGCCTAACCAGCGGACGCGGTCCGGACGTGCGTCCGCCGTGTGTCCGCTGGTGCGGCCAGCCGCGAGTCCGCGCGACGCGGACTCGTTTTCGACTTATTTTTGACCCAATTTTTCCCCGATGTTTTTAACCCTGAGTGTTGCGATATTTTGAAAGCCTACGGGCATCCGGATGAATTTTTGAAGACTCAAATATTATTTTGTGCATTATATTTACTAAGTTGGAGAAAAATTGTGTTTTGAGAACTATTGTGACTCTAGTACTTGGATTTTTGTAATAGAAATAACACTAACTAAAATGTATATTTTTGGGATATATATTTTAGTAAGTTGACCATTTTGAGTCGTGTGATAATAATGAATGGTGAGGGGTTCTGTATGATTAATCCATACTACAGAGCGAAGTCTCTTCGCTGAGTGAATGGTGAGGGATCTGTATGATTAATCCATACTGCAGAGCGAAGTCTATTCGCTGAGTGAATGGTGAGATTTTGTATGATTGATTCATACTGCAGAGCGAAGTCTATTCGCTGAGTGAAGTGTGAGATTTTGTATGATTGATTCATACTGCAGAGCGAAGTCTATTCGCTGAGTGAAGTGTGAGATTTTGTATGATTTATTCATACTGCAGAGCGAAGTCTATTCGCTAAGAGAAGTGTGAGATTTTGTATGATTGATTCATACTGCAGAGCGAAGTTTATTCGCTGAGTGGAGTTGTGAGAACTAACTGTCGGGTGTCTCGAACAGTAGTGTGGGCGTTGTGTTTCTCACGTGTGAATTAATGGCGGTGTTATGTACCGAAGTTACTTATATAGTGTGGTATCGCTTGTTGTTAAAATGTTTGCAGGTAGACTGCGACCGTTGGGTAACGTTTATCTTACTTTACTTATTATCATTACTGTTTTCGAAACCTTTGTTTACTTTCGAGTGACAATGGATTTCCTTACTTAGCCGTCGTGCTAACTACACTTCATTGTGTCCTTTATCAGATGCAATCTAGCACAAGTTCCTGTAGTCCACCGGACTCAGATCCGTCTGAGTTCGAGTTCCCTATATATGACTACGACGATTATGCCCAGTATCTACTAGACGGAGATCCCTATGCCCCGGGCTATGCACCTGACCCGCCTACGCTGACTTGTACTCCAAAGCCCACTCCTGCTCCAGTCTCACCAGAGGTACCTGTGTGGTCCCCTGCTCCCGTTGAGCCGCTGTGTCCCTTTGATGCCCTTCAAGCCAACTATGGGTTCTACCCCATAGAGATCGTTCCTGGTAGCAGTCCCCTTGAGTTCGTGGTTCATTACCCGTACCCATGGGATCCGAGTCCCCCGGATTACCATGACGAGTGGATGATGTACATGAACACTTGTCGGTTTCTAGACCATATTATGTGGTTCGAGGATGAGTGGCACGTGGTTTGGGGCACCTATACGGGCCCAATGTACCACTCGTTAGACTAGGTAGAGTCTAGAGTGGGGGTTCAGTCAGTGTTTCGTGTACATGTATCTTTTGTTGAGGTGCTAACCCTAGAATGGTTGTCAAGCCGGGTCTCACTAAACTCTCTTGATGGGTTGTATTATTAAACCCTCGTTTTGTTTTTGGTAGCTTGTTTAGCTACACTCTTCTCGATGCTATAAAATGCAGTTTCATTTTAATGATTATGTGATAGAGCGCTTCATTCTTATCTTTAGCCTGTGCATCTAGAATAAATCCTATCTGAATGTGATTGGGTTTAGCCTAGGTGTGGCGGTAACTACTCCGGTTGTACGGTATAGCCGAGTCGGGGTGTTACAAAAAGTGGTGGATTTTTTCCCTTTTATTGTTAAATGGTCATTTTTACCTTTAAAAAAAATAAGTATTTCATATATTTTTCCCCTCAATTCTTCTCCAAAAAATTAGTATTTCAAAATTTATTTATTTTTGTAAATTATATTTCTTATTTTTAAAATAGCCTAAATGCAACAATTTTTTTTTTCGGTTCTGAATCATAACTAGAACCATCCTTACTGTTTCAATTCAGTTGCTACAATGTTCGGTTAGGTTCGAATCGAATGGCGGTTATCCATACATATAAGTAATAATTTGTTGAAAAAATAAATAAATGAAATACTTATACTTATTTTTAAGGGTAAAAATGTTCATCTAACATAAAAGATGAAAAAATTGCTACTTCTAACATAATTGAGTGGACAAATGTGGATAAATGAATAATTGGGAGAAAAATGCTATAAACATATAACTCAGCAAGAAACGTGTTATTTTTCCAAAAAAAAAAAATTTAAAAATTGACGGATGGAGTAAGAATTAGAAAAGAAAAATAAAAAGAGAAAAAGAATAGCCACGCTGTCAGTTGGCAGTTGAAAACAAACACATTGAATTTTCGACATTAGTGTCTTAACCACAGCAATTAGGCAAATTATATCGTGGACCATGGTCCATAATGCATTGTGGACCATGATCATAACTGATACTGCAGTTGTGTTGAACGGATACTACAGTTGTGTTGAAAAGATACTGAAATTGTGTTGAAAGGAAACTGCAGTTGCACGGAACAGAGGCCGTTCATTCGTTCCACACAACTGCAGTATCCGTTCAGCACAGCTGCAGTATCTTTTCAATACAACTGCAGTATCCGTTCAACACAACTGCAGTTCTAGATGAATGACACGGCATCTGTTCCGCACAACTGCAGTTCCTTTTCAACACAACTGCAGTATCCTTTCAACACAACTACAATATCCTTTCAACATAACTGCAGTATTAACCATGACCCATGGTCCACAGTATAAGTACTGCAACAATTAACATTTCTAAAAAAAAAAAAAAAAAAACACAGCAATTAACAAC
>CP025645.1:4625006-4664081 GCA_003576665.1 Ipomoea trifida | reverse complement strand
ATATATATATATATATATATATATATATATATATATATATATATATATATATATATATATTTTGATTTGTAGCTAGTGTATAAATCATATAAATTTTTGGAATGAATAAGGAATTGCTTATGAATATGGGTTATGGGAATTTTTTTATAAAAAGAAATCCTAGGTTATCAAATATGTGTTTGGTTGGTGAATGGTGAGTGGGTAGCTTGAATTTTTGTTGAAGTGTAAAAGATGGTGATTAGATTAAAGTGTGAAAGTAGACTAATTTGCACTACGATAATAATTACGAACTAGTTAAATTTAAAAAAAAAAAAAAAATAGTGAGACTGTCCTAAATCATTAATTTCTTTAAAAATATAATAAAATAAAATAAGAGGAAAGCATTTTTTACTGAGCCTGTAAATAGTGAGACTGTCCTAAATCATTAATTTCTTAAAGTTCGACTTTCCAAATAAATAGGCCCATGAGGTGTTCGGCCCAATATTTTACTTGTAAATTGGGCTATTACTATCCCATTTTGAAATGTTGATCCACATCATTATGTTGGAAAAATAGCAATAAAATGGCATTTAAGTAGTCATTTTGTGGTACAATTTAGAGTGGGGTCCACTTCCGATTTGGGTCGGGTTAAAGTAGGTTCGGGTTCTTCGTAGTAAGATGAAGAGATCCATATATTGTACGCTCAAAATGGATAATGGGTGAATGAGAAATTGGTTCTCAAAGTAGATCCATTGGAGATGGAATTTTAAGTGAGGAAAACCTTATGTAGCTTTGTCTCACATTGGTTGGGAATGAAGATTTGCCCCACTATAAATACAAGAGCCTTTTTAAGGCTAATTGACTTGTATGGCATAGAGGCTATCTCTCGCACGTAGGGGGTGCAAATCAATTCCCAAAATGAGTTCGAAAAGGCTTGAACTTGTGTGCATGAATATCGTCCGGAAACACCAAACACATCATGTGTTTTAAGTACGACTTGAGGGAATACAAAGGATATTGGCACAACTACACAGAAATTATCATCCTAAACATTCGAATACACAAAACATGTCACAACCTATATTTAAGTACCCCTAACATGAATACACAAAATTGTAGTTTACAATGCACAGAATGTATAGAATATTAACACATCCTCCTAACATTCGGATCATCTAGTTGTTTCAAAAACAATCTAATAAATATTCTCATATAGTTCAATCAACGAATATCACATACGAATTCATTTATTTGCGTAAACAACAAACAAATTAAAACTGTCAATCTGAACAACGCAATTTTATATATATATTTGGAAGTTAACGACCGAAACGAAAAAAGTGATTTTCAAACAAACAAATCATTAATTAAAATAACCAAAACGACGTCGTTTTGATGCATTGTGCACCCTGGTCCACGATATAAATTGCCTACGGTAATAGTTATACGATAGATTCGGGTCCACCTCGCAAGGTGGACTCGTGTCCATTTACATACTGAATGTCCATAATTTGATATACTTTTAGTAAATTAAAAATATATATTGCATTCATGGTTCACACAACAATGTGCCCTCCAAAATAAAATCCTCTTGGGCTTCTTGCTTTTTAAAATATAGAGATCACATTTACCAAATATTGCTTCTCTCTTTCAAATAAATCAAAATCTTCCTAATGAATCATATACATAGTATCACATTCATTAATTCAATCATTTCTTCCATTTTGCAAAATGCTTGTTGGGTAACACATAGAGATAGTTTCAACAACAATAATTAACCACGCTCATTGTGTCTTATAGAATTTCTTCCAAACAAGCGGTGCAAAAATCAGCCAAAAGGTAATTAAGTACCAATAGAAAATTGTTATTATTTTTGTTTTGGTACCTTCTTTTGTTTATGTTGAATGTTAAATGTTAAATTTATTACATTTTGGGAGAAAACAAACAAGAACAAAGAAAAAGAATTATGAAGCCCAAAGCTTTTCAAGTACAATATAAAGGGGAAAAGGCATGGCTAACAACATAATTGCTCCAACAAATTAAACTAGCTAGCTAGGTAGTTGAAATAGTTGAGGCAGCAAGGGGTAGAGTGCTGAGCTATGTGGAATGACCTGTGTTCTGAAGTGGTAATAGCCTCCCCAAGCTAGAGCATACATGGAATGAAGGGCCCGTAAGGGCAGCCTGAGTGGCAAGACCAAGACGCTTGCGGCCGTGAGGTCCTGAGTTCGAAACCGTCTGCCACCCGGGTTTGAGTCGGTCAGCTATGGGCACCCTAGGCTGGTTAACCTCCTTGTAGTCCTTTGCCGGCTAGGATCACAGGGCGAGGGTTTACTCACATACTCGGAAGATGAGTGGGGTTTGCCTCGATAAACCCAATACATGGAATGAAGGCCTAGCATAGATATAAAACTATAGAAAGGCAAATGTTATAGTACCATCTCGCTAGGCACGGTCCTATCATTTTATAGGTCCCAGGCATAACAAGAAAAATGGATCTTGCATGAAACTAATTTACATTTTTATAACTAAAATTTAAATTAAATAAAGAAAAAAGTACTGATGAAAAATAACTTGAAATAAGATTCAAAAGTTTTTTTTTATAATTTTACATACACATATAACTTTTGAATAATTTACTTTTCATATTTTGAGTTTGAATCGTTAATTTTACTAAATCTTTTTGAAATATATTGTCTGTACTAAACATATATATTTTTTAGTGACAAAGCTTGAAATCAACAAAATTATTGTCACAATTTAATAATTTTTGTTATGGAATATATTTGTAACAATTTCATCACACAAAAAATGACAATATTAGTGACAACAATATTTTTTTTCTCACAATTGTTTATCATTTCTAATGGTACTAACGAATTGTATTTTTATTGACAAAAAATGTTGTCACAAATATTATAAACAAAAGTGACCAATAACTATTTGTCACAAAAAGTACAAATATTTGTGTCCACTACATTACATTTTGTCACAATTACATTCGTTCCCGCCATAATTATAATGCCGCCAAAATGTGCATACATTTAGTGATAACAAATAGTGACAACATATGTTACGGCACTATTATTCTAGTAATAGTGACAACTTATTCGTAACAAATACTTATTTGTCACAATTACTATATTATTCGTGACAAAAAAAAAAGTTATTACAATTATCCACACAATAATGTCGAATTATTTTTTTGGTCACAAAAAAAGTATTATTTGTGACTAAATTACAAAAGTATCACAAAAGATTTGTCATTAAATGTTTTCATTCTTGTAGTGGTTTCTCTCTACTTTAGACCGGTGAATAAATTAGAAACCTGAAAATTGATCAGTTCTTTGGGATTGCTGAAGTTTTACCCCAACGAGACACGCTATAACAGTAACTTCCTAATTCCTTTCTTTTCACGTGAAATTGGTAAAAATCTATTGATACCTCCATTGCGAGTTTTGCTTAGATCTTTACAAATATATTCTTTTGCCATAATCCTAGCCTTACACTTTTCAATTGTATCATCTACTTTATGTTTCACTTTATACACCCATTTGCACCTTATAGGCCATAGCTAGCCCACTTAGAGGGTGGAATGGTTGTGAGCTCACAAGTATTATTAGTTTGTAAAACATCGTTCATCTCTTCTTGCATTGCTTTTTTCAGCAGCAAGAAGACAAAAAAAAAATAAAAAATAAAAAATAAAAAACAAAGAGAATTAATTTTAAAAAAATATTGGAAATGTGTTTCCGGTCCAACTTAAAAAAAAAAAAAAAAAAAAAAATTCCCACCCAAATCAAAAAATTCAGAAAAGTGTTCCTGGCCCAATTTTATTATTCCGACCCAGATTTAAAATAATGAAAAAGAAAGAAAGAAATAGTGTCCTTAGCTTCCTGGGCCGAAAACAATGTGAATATTTGTAATGATAATTTCTTGAATACAGAGAATATTGATACCCTTCAATTTACCAACTTATCTTTAAATGAGGTTGATCTAGAGCAAGGTTGCAAAATACCAATTGTTATGCAATGGATCAAGATCCACCTTGCAAGGTGGACCCAGGTCCATGTTCACAATTTTAAAACTCTATATTCACAATTTTATGTTCACAATTACAAAATTCTATGTTTACAATTTCATAACTCTATGTTCACAATTTTATAACTCTATATTCAATAGTGTAACACATTTTTTGAATCTATATAACAAAATTGTGAACATAGAGTACAAAAATTGTGAATATTGAGTGATGTAATTTTACATATTAAGATTTAAAATTGTGAATATCGAGTTCTAAAATTGTGAACATGAACTTAGGTCCACCTTGCAATGTGGACCCAGATCCATAGCATAATTTGCCGCAAAATACGCTAGGCGCTTGTCGGGCAACAAAGGCCCACCTTACGCCTAGGCAGAAGACACAAAAAAAAAGGTTGATTTGTGTGTATTGTTATATATATATATATATATATATATATATATTTCTATTCAAATGTGGCTGTGCCTCCCCATGCGGCCGGTGTGGAATACACCACTATGTATACAAATATACACCACAATGAAAATACACAAAAACACCAAAAAACACACCAGACACCCAAAATAATGCATCATAACTCCCCTGTCCCTAATGGTGTATTTCATAATACTGTGTCGTGTATATTTGCATACCTAGTAGTGTGTGTGTTTTGGTGATGCGTACCTAACGGTGCATATTTGTGTGGTGCATTTTTTAACATTGAGTGATGTATATCTGTATATATAGTGGTGCGGTCGCACTGACCGCACGTTACGGGGCGGTCACACCTGATTATGACTATCTCTATCTCTCTCTCTCTCTCTCTCTCTCTCTCTCTCTCTATATATATATATATATATATATATATATATATATATATATATATATATATATATATATATATATATATATATATTACACACAAATAAAAAAAATATTACACATGACTCTATAATTACAAAAAAAAAAAGAAACAATAGATTAAATTTAAAAGTAATAGTAACTCGACAGAGTCAACCGAGTTAACTCAATTGACTCGGTCGATTTGGCGGCGAGTCAGCCGAGTTAGGCGCCTAGTTGGCCTGCCAGGCGGCTGACCAACTAGTGGGGCCTAAATGGAAACTCGCCAAAGCCAAGCAATGCAAGATTTTTACAATAGTGATCTAAAGTTTATACATTGATATCCATCATACTAAAAAAAAAAAAAAAATACCCTCCCTAAGGCTGAAAACAATGTAAAATATTAGTAAAGATAAATCCTCAAGCAATGTGTGATATTAGTAAAGATGAACCCCAAACTCAAAAGACATTGATATCCTCTAGTTTACTAACTTATATTTAAATGAGGTTGATCTAGAGTCTATGCATTGATATCCTTCAGATTTTTTATTTTTTTTTAAATGTCAATCCTGATCGAAAACAATGTGAGGTATTAGGAAAGATGAATCCTAAACATAGAAGACATGATATCATTCACTTTACTAACTTATCTTTAAATGGGATTGATCAGAGTCTATACATTGATTTCCTTCATATTAAAAATAAAACAAAAAAAATGTGCTTCCTAGGTCGAAAACACTGTGTGATATTAGTAAAGATGAATCCCCAAACATAGATGGCGTTGATATACTTCAATTTACCAACTTATCAAAGAAGAAAACTAACAAATTTACTAGTTTGTGTCTAACTTAAATTTTGCATCACTTTACCATCCATATTTGAGGATGGTTCTTTTAAAAAGATGTAGCACCGTGAATTACATTTTTAACGCTTTCTTAATTTATTCAATCAGATTTATGAATATTTATGCTAAAAAATGTCACATAGGGGTCTAAGTTATGAGAATAAGAAAACTTTCAGGGTCAAAATAAACCCTAGCAACTTAGATCAAGATGAGAATATAAACATACAAGATGTTAATGTAATGTTACTTTTCTTAATATAATGAAATTGGATTCTCACTGACCCGAACTTTCTTAAGCCAAAGATTACACCAAACGTGAAAATAATTTTCTCACATTTTAATTTTTTAGAAAGTTTGAACTTTCCTTACTACTAAACGCTCCGTAAATGTAAATACATTAACTCATATGATTAACCAGCTAATAATATATGTGTCAAGTACTTGTGCTCAGTTGGCACCTCAGATACTACCTTGTAATAGAGTCCATAGTACTAAAAAACACCTAATAATTTAAATAACAACAGATAAACAGCTATAGAAGAAAAATAAATATGATTCTAAAAACTCAATAAAACATTTTGGAGATGACAAGGAAAAGAGAAAATTACAAATAAAATAAAATAAAATTGCTGAGCAAACAAGAATTCTTGAGATTTTGTTTGAAATGTATAAAAATGTCGGATAATAATTTAATCATTTGAGGAAGGAGGCATGGCTGGTCCAGGGGAAGAAGCATTATCTGTGCCATTGACCTTCAAAAACCCAAGCTTTTTTATCATCTCATTTGCAACCAATTCATTTGCGCTGTCTGTGGGATGGTATTCGTCCCAAAACACATACTTGCTTCTGTCTTTGCACAACGTAGACGCCGGAATACACGTCAGCGCCGGCCGGATTCTCCCGAACGAACAACACGGCGAGTCAGAGTTACTAAACCCTACAAACCAGGTCATAGAACAGTTAAAACTGGCTGGTGCTGAAACGTGTGACGTGGCGATATAAAGAAATAAAGTTGCTCATTCACTACGTTTTGGCGTAATGGTAAGCGTTTAATCCTAAAGTGGTATAAGAGGCAGGTCACAGAGCCGTTAAATTGGTTGGTGCTGAAATGTGTGGTGATATAAGGAAATAATGTTACGCGCATTTCAATGTGTAGTGGCAATTTGCAATTTAAAGTAAATCAATTAAATTAACGTTTGTTAGGGCATACCATATTTGTTTGGATTGGTAATCAAATCATTGACAACATCATAGGCATCTCCGAATTTGAAGCTTGCATTTGGAAGGGTGGCTGACAATTCATTCACAAGATTGGCTGCTCCTTCATTAAAGGCCATAGCTAGTTGATTTGTCCTGTCCTGGCACCCTCCACTGGTACTCAAAACCCTTTGAAGTGGAATGCACCCCATTGGCCCCAACCCAAATACTATCAATCTTCTTGCCCCTAAACTGTGCAACATCTGCAAAGTAAAGAAAATCGAATCCAAGTAAAATTTGTTGAGCATATAATATATAAATATAAATATGCAGTTTAATTTTTAGTTGAGAATGAGTAATGTTTTAATTTGGTATCAAAATTAATCCATTACATGAGGTTAGGGACTCATGGGTTCGAATCTCTATACAACTTAATAAAAAAGAGACTATGGTGTACGTGTTGTATAGAACCCGTAAAAAATTATTGACCCTCATTGCGCGTACAGGCTTAACTTAGTGGTTTAGTAAGTGTATTTGAGAGAAGAGACAAATTAAATGTTTGGAACTCGTCAACAGCATGGTGAGGATTATTATGCTCAAAGTGGACAGATCTCTTGTGCGATGTCTGCTGAACCACTGAGTTATAGTGATTTACCTCCTTTACATGCTTTACCGGTCATGACATGGGGCGCTTAAAATTTACAATTCAGCCTAGATTTTTATTTGAAATGAAACGCATAAACTTACAATGAGTTGGGATCGGAGAGTGTCCATTAGGAAAGGGATGAAGGTTTGATCATTGTATTTCCAAGAAGCGGGGTAAACCGGCATCAAGTAATTGTTGATGAAGTCGTTGCTGCCTAAGGCGACCACGTATTGCGATTCCTGGAAAAACTTGTCTGCTTCTTTGCTCCCAATTTTTTCTCGTATTAGTTCTTGGATTCCTCGGAATAGCTCTATTTGTTTGTAATGGGAAAACCTCTGCATCTGTACCATATATAATTCAAACATATATTCAAACGCCGCACACCTAGGCATCCGACCGCGTAGAAGGTCGATTCCAATGTTGTTCGAGGCGGCCAAGCCGATGGAATACTTTTAAAGTTGTAATATTAAGAATTGAAAAGTTATTTATAATAATAATAAAAAAAAAAGTAGTAATACTTATAAAAACTCAACCTGTTTATGGTCTCATGGAAGAATTTGACTTAATTTTTAAGTGGCAGATACTTACAAATAAGTTACCGGTGTCATTCAAAATCCCACCGCCACCAGAAGCAAAGTTGATTCCATTTTCCAAAATAACATCTTCGGACAATGATGGATCTAAATAAGCTCGAGGCCTTGGAAGTTCCATTTTATCACCTGCACGTACAAACAATCGGAATGGAAAAATGTTGTTATTGCATAATCTTTGTTATAGACTTGTATGTATCATTTTACTTTTTCAAAACATCTCCGGTTGGTCGTAATATTGTTGTGGTATAACTATTTTTGTCCTCGATCAACAAACGTATTTAAATACGATGACAGTTCGGTCTTTTTAATACAAAATGAGTTGACCCACAATATTTATATATAAAGAGATTTTATCAGCTTGAATTTCTTCAGACTGTGTTCTCTCATCTACCATTGTTGTACTGATGCACAAATTGCACTTGAAAAAGACAGAATGCTCAGACCCAGTAAATTAAGGATTTTTTTCATTAAAATAAATATATAATAATAGCGGATCAGTCCATTTTGTATTAAAAAGGATTAAAATGTCATCATATTTAAAGTTATTTAAATATATTTGTTGACAGATGATCAAAACTGGTCAAGCACAATAATACTAATACCAATCTGAAATGTTTAAAAAACAAAAACTAAAAGTGAAATGATACTTATAAATCTAGAGCGCTTACCTATAATATCAGCTACGGTGCGGCCATTACAGAACCTGCCATTAGGCAATCCATTGCCAAAATCAATGCCATACCATGGCAAGTTAGCCTTGGCCAGGCTCTTAGACAGGTACTGGTTGTTCCCAACATCCGACAGCGAGTCGCCGAAGATGAACTGGACAACCTTCGACTCACAACCTTGTTGGACCAACAAAATACTTAAAATGCTCACAACAATAATTCTCAATGACACCACACCCAACTCCATTGCAATACCATACTGTTTCACCTCCTAAATTATATGTTTTGAATTTAAACATGAGGTCGGCCAATCATGGGGAAATTTAAGATGGTAGACAGAGTTTGATAAACCAACCGGTATATTTCTTTTTTGTTTTGGTGTGTTTTTAGTCTTACCTAACTGCAACTACCATACCTTGCCTTGTTCTGTTACAACCATTATTATCAAATAAGCCCAACTTGTCAGAGATTATAACAGTTTATAGACTCAAGTGTTGACCATGAAGGCTAGAACTGTTATGGTGAGTTTACCTGCCTACCATCTGGATTCAAGATTTGAAGTTATGTGTTCTTTCCTATAAGTTGGCTCAACTAGTGCACCAATCTGCAGAATGCTTTTATTACTTTGTTTGGGAGTTATTATATTGGTGAGAGGGCCATTCCTGATTATACAATGGACCAAGGTTCACCTTACGTAGTAGATCATGATTCAAAAGTTATGTGTCTACAGTTAACATATTATGTGTTTTGAAGATATATAATATGTTAACTACGGCATATTATGTGTCAATAGTTAACACATTATGTACCTTAGCTTCAATTTATTTATATTCATGTAATATGTTAACTGCAGACACATAATTTCGATGTTATTTTCAATCACAGACCACATGCAAGGTGGACCATAATTCATGGTATAATTTGCCTTGGCATATGGTACCAATATTGACTTGAGTTCTACTACACGGACTCATAATTTCTTAGTACCTGATGTGACAAGAGATAATAAGTTATTTTGAGGGTGTAAATATTTGGAGTTCACTAGTATTTTTCTATTGACTTCTAAGAGCACCCCTACTAGGGTTTATATTTGGTTTATGACAGAATCTAAACCAACATGGTAAGAGAGAGAAGAGGAGCGAGAGAGCTGAGGGTGAAGAGTTCCTCTGCAAATGAGGGTTCTTAGTAGAGTAATTTCTAACTATTGTTTTGCCCAAACATCCGTTGTTGTGCGCCTTTTGCACACAGCAGGCGACCATGCGGGCGCGTTAGGCACGCCTGACAACTTTGATTTTTTTTTTAAAAAAAAATTGATTTGTTTTAATTTTTTTTTCCTCACCTCCCATTTTCTCTTTCCTAATCACACTTATAAAAACTCGTAAAAACCGCGAAAAAATTCTATTGATAAGGATGCTTTAACCAATTTAGAGTTGAGTTATTGTTAGATTAATTTGAGAAAAGCTCTTTCAACTCTTGTTACTTAATTCGCATTGTTAAAACTCATAAACTACTCCGTATTAAAAGAAATCAAATTCGTCCAACTTAAGCAAGTGGTTGATTCAATTTACAAATAAAATGTGATATGAGGCTTAATTACCTAAACCTAGATATTTTTGGATATTCGGATGGGACATATATATTTTTATACCCTCCTCCCGAATCACTCAACCTGTGATCAGTTTGGGTCGGATTTCTCAATGTCGGGGTGTATATGTATGTATATATATATATATGTATATATATATATATGTTCAAATGTGGCCGCGCCTTCCCGTGCGGTTTACACCACTCAATGTTAAGAAATGCACCACAATGAAAATGCATAAAAACACCTCATAACTCTCCTGTTTTTAATTGTGCATTTCTTAACACTGTATGGTGTATTTTTTCATACGTAGTGATGTGTTTTTGTGATGTGTACCTAATAGTGCATATTTGTGTGGTGTATTTCTTAATATTGAGTGGTGTAAATCGCACGGGAAGGCACGGTCACACCTGATTATAACCATATATATATATAATTCACTTTGTAGCCTAGAATGGGTAGTCTATATTGAGAGAGACTTGATAGATTTAAAGTCTATATTGAGATAGACTTGACGGGTTTGAAAAGTTTAAATTAAGGTAGACGTGATTGGAATTTGTTAAAGTTGATATGTGCATCCGAATTCAAAATTTATCCAATCGACGAGTTCAAGACTTGTTTTACTCTCGAGAAGAAAATTACTCGATATCACTACGTGTTAGCTCAAGATCTCAATCACTAACATTAAGATCAACTTGTTTGTATTGTTCAAACATTGTCTAGATTTCTACTTTGAATGTGTGGGGATTGTTGGAGAAACATTCAAAGTCTTCAATTCTTTATATGCCTTCTTTTGAGGAGTTTGTTTAGCAGATTAAGGGAGTAAAGGTAGGTGTATAGCTCTCCTCATTCCTAGTCCTAGCTAATACATGGCTAAAATTAACTCATTCTTTTGCTTTCTTCACTATATAAGGACATAACATAGTGAAAGGGACACACATTTGAGAGCTTCTTCTTTTCCTTCCTCTATCATTCTTGTCGAGCATATAATATATATTATGTGTAGCCAGTCGAGGGCGTCCCGAACGGTCACCGAAAATTAAACGCTTTTAAGACAGTGTTTTATAACACGGCGCAGACATTCTTATGCCTGCACTTGTTCTTGTATCTTAAAATTTGCTAGTTTCCGTTGACGTTGTGTACCTATTTTCCCAACATTTCGTACTTTTGAAATTTTTATTCAATCTGAATACAACCAATATCCAATTAAAACCACTTGAATCCAAAAAAATTAAATATCCACCGATTTTAAATCATTAAAGCGAATAGATTAATTAGTTGCATAAAAGAAAAATCGAAATCCAAATAAGTTGACGGTTGATACATTCAAACCATCCGAACCCGTCCACATGACCACTACACAACCCTACTTGAGTGAACTAACTGAACACACTAACTAAGAAGAATATTCTTAACAACATCTTGGAGATCAAGGAAATAAGTTTAGATTAAAATTTGAAAAGAGAAAATATCATTTTTAGTCCCTCAACTATAATACATGTATCAATTTTGGTCATTGACTATTAAAAATTTCAAATTAGGTCCATGACTATTCAATTTGTATCACTTTTGGTCCTTGACTATTAACATTTTCAAATTAGGTGCATGACTATTCATTTCGTATCACATTTGGTCCTGCCGTTAAATTTTCCGGCCAAATTTCCGGCGAAGTCATCGTGGGTGACCGGCGTTTTCTATTTTTTTATTATTATTTTTTATTTTTAAGTTTTTTTTTTTATTTAAAAGTTACGGAGTATTAAAATAATTTTTAAAATAAAAATTAAATAAATTAGTCGGTCACCGGTGACTTCGCCGGAAATTTGACAAGAAAATTTAACGACATGACCAAATGTGATACAAAATGAATAGTCATGCACCTAATTTGAAAATGTTAATAGTCAAGGACTAAATGTGATACAAATTGAATAATCATGCACCTAATTTAAAAATTTTAATAGTCAAGGACCAAAATTGATACATATATTATAGTTGAGGGACTAAAAATGATATTTGCTCATTTGAAAACAACTCCTAACTCTTTTTCTGTCTTCCCCTTGTTGGTCCTTACGATCTCAACATTCTTCTTTTGTCTTAAATTTTTTTTTTTCGTCTTGTTAAAATGAAAAAATTTATGTTTATTATTTAAATTTAGTTGTTATTTGAGCTTATTTTATCATTATAATCGTTTAAATTACGTAAATATATATTTTTATGAAAATAATAAAATTTCATTGATTTTAGACTTTTAGTAAAACCTTCATATATGTTATTGATAATATTCTTTTCAAACTTTTACCAGAGCCTCCGCTATTTGCATGAAAAGGCCTCATCATCAAAAGTTTGGCCCCTATGCTTTTTAGTGTCTACTGACTAGTCTCATTTATTAGAAGTATAGCCATTCATTAATATAAGTAAATGTCAAGTGGCAAGTGAGCTCTCTTTGTGGGAGAGAATTCTGGGAGAACTCGGGTTCGATTCCTGCAAGTGACGATTCTCCCTGGGCCAGTTCCTGTGCCTCTCGGAGCGAACGTGTGGAGGGTCACAGGCGTTTGGCTCTGTGGTTACCGTATCAGATTATCTGACCAACTCAATTGGAATTATCCTCTCCAACTTGGAGACTATTGAATTATCCTAGCCAACTTGGAGACTATTGAAAGTTGAACTTGACATAAATAGATAGCTCATACAGATAGTTAAATTTAAAACTTTATAATTAACTTGATAGTATAAATTGTATTAAATGTTTGCTCATTATGTTATTTGTGTTGTTCTTTTTCAATTTTCACAAACAGAAAATTAAGACAATGAGTCAGAGGTTGAAGAGCGGTGTTCACATGTGATGAAATATCTTACTGACCAATAGCTACAGGACATGGTCGGTAAATGCCCCTCTCCATGCATGGAGTCAGATCATATCAGGTGTTTCGTAGGCACAAGTAGGTATACTCGAAGTATATTTTCTATCACATCATAATAAAACTAATTGTTCGACTAACTTAGTTAGGAATGAGCCAAAAAATCACCAACTAGCTTTCTTTTCTAGGCGCCCCTCCATTACAACAACAACAACAAAAGATTCTAAGTAAATTTTTTAATTTTTTTTTTTTTGACTTATCATCAAAAAAAAAAAAAGTAAATTTTTTTTTTTTTTTTTTTTTTTGTTAAAACTGTAAGCAATAGTGGCCACAGACATGCTATATTTACGTGTCGAAACACAAACCACTCGCATCGCAAATCCTGCAAAATAATTCCTCCAATTAGTAAAGACGATCCAAAATCTGCCCCATTATCCAAATCCAATCACAACCGTCCATTCCCAATCATCCAACCGTCCTCATCCCATCAATATCTAAAACCATATCCACCAAACTGTCAAAAATATCACGGGGACACAGATTCCATAAAAACTCCGAAACCAAAATCTCCGTTTCATCCTCACTCTCCACTCTCCACTCCACTAAAATGGCTTCCATTGCTCTCAAAACCTTCACCGGCCTCCGTCAATCCTCGCCGCCGGAAAACGCCTCCATTTCGAAGCCTCTCCCCAAGCCCCACACTAACCGTCGGGTGCTCCGCATAAATGCCTCCAACAGCAGCCCACGTGTCACCGGTCGGAATCTCCGGGTCGCCGTCATCGGCGGCGGCCCCGCCGGCGGGTGCGCCGCCGAGACTCTGGCGAAGGGCGGCATAGAGACGTTCTTGATTGAGCGGAAGATGGATAACTGCAAGCCCTGCGGTGGGGCAATCCCGCTTTGTATGGTCGGCGAGTTTGACCTCCCGTTGGACATCATTGACCGCCGTGTCACCAAAATGAAAATGATTTCTCCGTCTAATGTCGCCGTGGATATCGGCCGAACGCTTAAGCCCCACGAGTATATTGGAATGGTCCGCCGTGAAGTTCTCGACGCTTATCTCCGTGAACGCGCCGCCGGCGCCGGCGCCACCGTGCTCAACGGGCTGTTTTTGAAGATGGACCTCCCTAAGTCGCCGACCTCCCCCTATGTCCTCCAGTACACCGCCTACAACGGCGGCGGCGGCGGAGAGCGGCGGACGTTGGAAGTCGACGCCGTGATCGGCGCCGACGGCGCCAACTCGCGCGTGGCGAAGAGCATCAACGCCGGCGACTACGAGTACGCCATCGCCTTCCAAGAACGCATCCGCATCCCGGACGACAAGATGACCTACTACGAGGACCTCGCCGAGATGTACGTCGGCGACGACGTCTCCCCGGACTTCTACGGCTGGGTGTTCCCCAAATGCGACCACGTCGCCGTCGGCACCGGCACCGTCACCCACAAACCCGACATCAAGAAATTCCAGCTCGCCACGCGCGTACGCGCCGCCGCCAAAATCACCGGCGGCAAAATCATCCGCGTGGAGGCCCACCCAATCCCGGAACACCCGCGTCCCCGCCGCGTCCAGGACCGGGTCGCCCTGGTCGGCGACGCCGCCGGGTACGTGACCAAGTGCTCCGGCGAGGGCATCTACTTCGCGGCGAAAAGCGGGCGGATGTGCGCGGAGGCGATCGTGGAGGGGTCGGAGAACGGGAAGAGAATGGTGGATGAATCCGACCTGAGAAAGTACTTAGAAAAATGGGACAAAACATATTGGCCGACCTACAAGGTGTTAGATGTGTTGCAGAAAGTGTTTTACCGGTCGAATCCGGCGAGAGAGGCGTTCGTTGAGATGTGCGCCGACGAGTATGTTCAGAAGATGACGTTTGATAGCTATCTGTACAAGAAGGTGGCGCCGGGAAACCCCATTGAGGATTTGAAGTTGGCGGTGAACACTATTGGGAGCTTGGTTAGGGCCAATGCGCTTAGGAAGGAGATGGACAAGCTTAGCGTATAATAATAATTATTATTATTATAATTAATCATGCATAAATATTCCTAATTGTATTTTGTGATTGAGATTTATATATGAATTCAGTTTGGTGTAATGTAAGCTAAGGCTTTAAAATTTTCTTAAATTTATTATATGCATCAACGTCTAGTCAACGACCTTATTTGGTTTACAATTAACAGAAAATAAAATCATTCAAATCAACACTCATATAATAATTTCTCACTATATAGTTCCTCCCTGAAATTATCTCTTGGTACATTAAGTGTTTAGATTATTGAAAATGTTAGATTCTTGTGTAATATAAATCTGTTTAGTTGAATTGATAAGTTATTGTTTATGTTATAATGATTATTTTATCTTAATACCGTCAAATTCCCATATCTACGCCTCTTTAAAAAATAAATAATAAATAAAATAAGGTTCATAATTATTAAAAAAAAAAATTATAGTAAAACTTTCACCTTTCTATGGGACAAAGAATGGATTGAATAAAGCAAGTAAAAACTTAACAACATAAGAGAATGTCGTGGGTAGAAGTTAAAAATCCAATGGCAAAAAATGTAAAATGATAAGGGAATCTCACAATACTAAGGTTGATAAGGGAATCAGATTCCCTTCAAAACATGGAAAAATCTTATATGGAGGCTATATTTGATTCCAAGGGAATGTTATATAACTCCAACCAAATATATGAATGTTATATAATCAATCTAATATAACTTAGTTATTCTAAATAACCCGAGCCTAACGCCCCTTGTTGTTTACTTCTTTGTAATAAGAGATTACGAATATAATATTTTACATTGAGTTAATTTTATTTTGATTCTAGATTTATATGTAATAATGCTAAATTGAAACAAGAAAATCATAAAAATAATGCTAACCTAGATTGAAACAAGCATAGTAAACAAATCAAAAATTCAAAACCCAAATCAGAATAATAGTAAACACCCAACTCTAACTCGTCACTTCCACCATCCATAATACAATAGAAGAACGAATTGATGATTCGAGGACAATAATCTACGCAACTAGAGAAGATAATCTATGCAGTCACAATTATTATCTGTGAAATATAATGCAGTGATGCAGAGAAAAGAGAATCAAAAATAGAAAATTTGAACTAAACAAAGTCCTTTTGATCCAGAGTCCACAATATAATTTGTATATTTCATAGTAGTTCTGCCACTATCTTAACCAGAAAATAGGATCAACTTTGTATAAATTTTTATAGCAGATTTGAGGCATGATGTGGACCAGTTAAGCTCGTGCGTGATCTTGTGCATTCAATTCATTAAAGTTGACATGTGAAATGTAAATGTCAATGAGTTGGTTCTTTAATTCCAACAATGCTTTTCTGAACTTACCTTTTCCTATTTGGGAAATATGACAGATACAAATGGATGAAGTGAATGCTGTTCGCCAAAAAATATATTTGAATACCAACTTTCTGCCTACGCCAATGTCCAATGGGATATTGTGGATATCAAATAAAATAGGCTAAAGTGTCATCTAGCACCATGAACTATATCCAATTATTCATTCCGCACCCTGAACTTTCATATCGTATATATCGAGCCGCAAACCAAAATAAAAAATTCGCCTAGAACTTTTAGCGGGTTTCCAGGTCTTCCTGCTGACATGGCGCAGGTTTCCAAGTGATGTGGCATTTTTTTAACCTTATGTTGTCCATGTAAGCGTTTACATGTTTATAATTTAAAAAAATTATTATATTAAAATAACCATAATTTTCTTCTCTTTATTTTCATAATGTATACTTTTCAATTTTGCAATTCCAATGTTTCAAATTTTTTTTCACAATTTATATTTTTTGGCTAATTTATTGTTTAGTATTTTTTTAATTTTCCAAATTTATAGAAATGCTAATTTTTTTTGTTTGTATTTTTTAAAAAAATATTTTAAATATAAAAATGCTTACATGGACAATATAAGGTTAAAAGAAATGCCACATCACTTGAAAACATGCGCCATGTTAGCAGGAAGACCTGGAAACCAGCTAAAAGTTCTAGGTGAATTTTTTATTTTGGTTTGCGGCTCGATATATACGATATGAAAGTTGAAGGTGCTACATGAATAATTGGATATAGTTCATGGTGCTAGATGACCCTTTAACTAATAAAATATTTATAATAGAGGATATTTCTCTTTTAGAGTGTGTTTGGAAACCCGAAAAATGATTTCCGAAATCATTTTCTAGATTTCCCGTATTTAGAAGAGTGTCAATGAAAATCATTTCTCGATCAAAGAGAAATTTTTGAGAAAATGACTTCCACCAAAATTTGGCAGGAAGTCATTTTCCACAGACCACAACTACATCAACGAGCAATTATGTCCGCAATTGGGTCCTAAGCTTGGTCTAGTTTCCACGGTGGTCTGCTTTCCACCATGCTATGGTTTCCGGTGAATTATTTTTAATATTATTACAAATATTTGTATATTTTAAATAAAACAATTAAAATGTTTAATTATACAATTCTACTCATTTTCTAGAAAATAAACCAAAAACATCAAGACAGTTTTTCAAAATGCAACACTGAAAAGAAAAATATTTTCTAAATGACTCATTTTCCTGATTTCCAAGCGCACCCTTAAATTAATTTCAATTATGTCATGTGACACTATGCAAAACAGTTAAATGAACAACAACAATAATAATACGGAGTAATAATGTTGTAAACGAATAAATGCGAACATTACTAGAAGACTTAAAAGCNTTTTGAATTTAAACATGAGGTCGGCCAATCATGGGGAAATTTAAGATGGTAGACAGAGTTTGATAAACCAACCGGTATATTTCTTTTTTGTTTTGGTGTGTTTTTAGTCTTACCTAACTGCAACTACCTTGCCTTAGCTTGTTCTGTTACAACCATTATTATCAAATAAGCCCAACTTGTCAGAGATTATAACAGTTTATAGACTCAAGTGTTGACCTTGAAGGCTAGAACTGTTATGGTGAGTTTACCTGCCTACCATCTGGATTCAAAGATTTGAAGTTAATTATGTGTTCTTTCCTATAAGTAATATAAGTTGGCTCAACTAGTGCACCAATCTGCAGAATGTTTTTATTACTTTGTTTGGGAGTTATTATATTGGTGAGAGGGCCATTCCTGATTATACCATGGACCAAGGTTCACCTTACATAGTAGATCATGATTCAAAAATTATGTGTCTATAGCTAACATATTATGTGTTTTGAAGATATATAATTTGTTAACCACAGGCGTATAATATGTTAACTACTGCAAATTATGTGTCAATAGTTAAATATTATGTACCTTAGCTTCAATTTATTTATATTCATATAATATGTTAACTGCAAACACATAATTTTGATGTCATTTTCGATCACAGACCACAATGTAAGGTGGATAATAGTTCATGGTATAATTTGCCTTGGCATATGGTACCAATATTGACTTGAGTTCTACTATGCGGACTCGTAATTTCTTACTCCCTGATGTGACAAGAGATAATAAGTTATTTTCATACAGTAGGTTCTAAGGAAAATGCCAGCAACAAAATTTCAAATGAGGGTGTAAATATTTGGAGTCCACTAGACTTCTAAGAGCACCCCTACTAGGGGTTTATATTTGGTTTATGTTATAATCTAAGTCAACATGCCGGCAAAAGAGAGAAGATGAGAGAGAGGGTGAAGAGTTTCTCTCTGCAAATAAGGGTTCTTATTTCACGCACCGCATGCGGCCATGCGGGCGTCAGGCGCGCCTAACAACTTTAATTTTTTTTTAAAAAAAAATTGATTTGTTTTAATTTTTTTCCTCACTCCCTATTTTCTCTTTCCTAATCACATTTACAAACTCCTAAAAACTGCTAAAAAAAAACTCCATTGATAAGGGTGCTTTAACCAATTTAAAGTTGAGTTGTTGTAGATTAATTTGAGAAAAGCTCTTTCAACTCTTGTTACTTAATTCGCATTGTTAAAACTCATAAACGACTCCGCATCAAAAGAAATCAAATTCCTCCAACTTAACCAAGTGGTTGATTCAATTTACAAATAAAATGTGATATGAGGCTTAATTACCTAAACGCTAAACCTATATATTTTTGGATATTCGGATGGGACATATATATTTTTACCGAATCACTCAACCTGTGATCAGTTTGGGTCGGATTTCTCAATGTCGGGGTATATATATATATATATATATATATATATATATATATATATATATATATATATAAAATTCAGTTCTCGTGCGGTTGTGCAGTTAAATCTGAGCAATTGATCTTGCTTAAATCAACGTCCAGGATTATAAAAATTTTATTTAAAAAAAAAAACGCGGTGGCAATTTGGTAATGTTTGCATTTAGATCAAAATTTAAGGTGAGTTTTTTCCTTCTTAAGGTGCGTATTTTTGTGCTTAAGGTGCGTGGATTGTGTGCATAAGGTGAGTAGTTCTTGAAACTTAAGGTGCATGGTTTTTGTACATAAGGTGCGTGATTTTTGTGCATAAGGTGCGCGATTGTTTTGCTTAAGGTGAGTAGTTGTGTGAAACTTAAATGTGTCAACCTGAAACTTAAGGTGCGTGGTTTTCCTTCTTAAAGTGCGTGGTTTGTGTGCTTAAGGTGCGTCAGTTGTTGGAACTTAAGGTGCGTTGTCCTAAGGCTTTAGGTGCGTGGTTTACTTTCTTAAGGTGCGATGTTCCCTTCTTAAGGTACGTTGTTTCCCTTCTTTAAGTGGCGGAGCCTGCACTTCCTAGACCACAACAAGTTTCTGCGGAAAGGGTGGGATACCCGCTCTTTCAGAGTTCCGACCCATCTCTTGTCGCCCCAGCCGACTCTTATCGAATCTTCCAGCGCGGGACTCCTCGACGCGAGATTTCTTAGAACGCTACGTTCCTCCTTCCTAGATCCTTTTCAACTTTACCGCATCCTCGGCGTCAACGTGGTGGTTAGCCCTTTGGATGTCTTGAGCATAGAAGCTTGGCCATTCAGTATGAAGGTTGGTATATAGCTTACCCAACCTCAGGTTTTCCATGAACAGGACCAGCAAGGTCTTGTTGTCTAAGTCGTCCACCGTTTGGACTTCCTTCTGCCACCTCGCCAAGTATGACCTAAGCAATTCACCAGGGTCTTGTTTCACTCCAGATAGGTACATGAAGTTCTTCTTCGAGCGCAAATACGCGGCATAGTTAGTTAGGAAGAGCTAGGCCAGCTGTGCAAAGCTGTGAACGGAGTGCTCGAGCAACTTCATGCACCACCTTTGCGCCCAACTAGTCAAAGTGGTTAAGAAAGCTTTACACATCAGCGGGTCCTTGGATCCATTAATCTGCATTCGGGCCTGAAAGCTAAGTAGGTGCACTCAAGGATCTCCTAACCCATCATACGTCAGATTCTCGGGCAGTTTGAACTTCGCAAGGGTACGGAAGGACATTATTTCCCGGGAGAAGGTTCGTGCCTGTAAGAAAGACTAAGCATCCTCCACGTTCCCGTTTACCTACTTTTGTAGAACTCGCACCTGTCATGCCAACGCAGCGACATCTTCTGGATTTTGGCCCGGACCCAGACGCGATTCGCCACTACTTTCCTGAACCGAGCGCTCTTCGATACGTCTCTAGAGCTCGTCGTATCGTCGCTCGCACCTATTTTTAGGCTCTTCCGGGGCGACTTCCCTCTAATCCTCGCTCCTTGGTATGTCTTGGTTCGACAGCCTATCGAACACGGATTGACCCTGTCCTCGTGATCGTGGCGGAGATCGGTGCGAAGCGACCGATCTTTCTTCGGCGGCTGCCGAGGTGACCCTTACTGGCTAACCCCCTAAGGGCCCTTCTCTCTCCCGGAGGTGAACCTCTCGCTCGTGGACCTCCACCAGTCTTGTAAGCATTCCTAAAATCCCTAATTGTTCCGGTCGCGCTGGCGCGATCGGAACGGGGGGCGGTGGTGCCTCCTCCACTCGGACCCCATTAACAGGAGGATCCTTCGCTCGCCTCTGCACGCTTTGGGCCCGGGATTGATTGAGCTGCTCTCTCAAATCTCCATCACGGGGTCGAGATAACCGCTCTCGCAGATCTCCCCCCTGAGAAACGGTATGTCCTGCAGTACCATTTGCTTGTGCTTGAGTCTGTGTTCTCCTTTGTCCCTGGCCTTGACGACTCCTCGTGGTTACCATTGCTCTGTATGTCTTACTTAGTCAGTTAGAATCTACACGAACTTTCGATCAATCCCCACAGATAGCGCCAATGTTGGTTTTATATCCCACGGAATGGTCGAACGGCGAGCCAACACCACCGGAAAAATAGCTAACACGCGTCAGAAAATAGAGTAACCTTTCGGCCCTCTTTTGATTACTTGATTGCTTTGAATACAATGAGTTGCCTTTGAGTATGCTAGATTGCTTCCCCTCTCCTTCGAGACCTACAACCCCTATTTATACAAATTATGAGGGATCTCTCCCTTAGGAAACTACTAAACTATGGTGGACACTCTTTCCTTATTACATTTTAGATACTTTCCTAACCTACCTTGACCTTCCTTTCACGCCCCTTTCCTTCCACCGCCAAGTTCTTTATTGGGAAACTCCTATATCCGTCTGCCTTGCCCCTTCTTTCTCGTGCCGCCTTACCTACACCGCCCTTCGCGCTCCTCCTTTCTTGCCTCGACCTTACGCCAGGTCGGTCTGGTTCGACCTCTACCCTTCTACATTCCGACTCCGACCTCTCCTCCATGGTAATCAACTGTTTCAATAGCTATATTTGGTCATCCTGATTCTAAGATCTTCCGCTGCCTTGTCACCCTTCATACGATCTTTCAGTCGATCGGTCGGGGGTCTCGAGCTCCGCCCGACTTTCTATCTTCCTCCGAGCCTTCTCTTTCTCAACATCGATCGTCTCCTTTGTCCATGCCGAGCTTCCGTTCCCAAGCCTTCTTCTACCCCCCATCAGAAGCAAAATTCATAACACTTGGTCTACCAAGTCAAGAAGCTAAGCGGTTAAGAAATATGTTGGTAGATGTGCAGTTGTGGGGGTGTCCCACAACTTCAGTACCTATGCATTGTGATTCACAAAATGACGTCATTTGTGTTGCAAAAAAATAGTGTTTAAAATGGAAAGAGTAGACACATAAGGGTTAGACATGAATCTGTACAATAGTTAGCTATTAATAGGGTGATCACAATGAAACATGTGAAGCCTGAGAGAAATATGGTAGGTCCTGTCACAAAAGGTTTAAACTAGAAATCCATCCTTGAAGCATCAAGGCAGATGGGTTAAAACTTATGTGGTAAGAAATTAATGATGGATACCACTAAGGTGGTCAAAACGAAATCATGGAAAGGCTTACGTATGACTTGTAAAATAGTCATAATTCACTTTGTAGCCTAGAATGGGTAGTCTATGTTGAGATAGACTTGACAAAGTTAAAGTCTATGTTGAGATAGACTTGACGGGTTTGAAAAGTTTACATTAAGGTAGACGTGATGGGAATTTGTTAAAGTTGATATGTGCATCAAAGTTCAAAATTTATCCAATCGATGAGTTCAAGACTTGTTTCACTCTCGAGAAGAAAATTACTCGATGTCACTACGTGTTAGTTCAAGATCTCAATCACTAACATTAAGATCAACTTGTTTGTATTGCTCAGACATTGTCTAGATTTCTACTTTGAATGTGTGGGGGATTGTTGGAGAAACATTCAAAGTCTTCAATTCTTTCTATGCCGTCTTTTGAGGAGTTTGTTTAGCAGATTAAGGGAGTAAAGGCAGGTGTATAGCTCTCCTCATTCCTAGCTAATACATGGTTAAAATTAACTCATTCTTTTGCTTTCTTCACTATATAAGGACATAACATAGTGAAAGGGGCACACATTTGAGAGCTTCTTCTTTTCCTTCCTCTATCATTCTTGTCAGAGCATATAATATATAATCTATGTAGCCAGTCGAGAGCGTCCCGAACCGTCACAAAAAATTAAACGCTTTTAAGGCAGTGTTTTATAACACGGCGCAGACGTTCTTATGCCTGCACTTGTTCTTGTATCCTAAAGTTTGCTAGTCTCCATTGACGTTGTGTACATATTTTCCCAACATTTCGTACTTTTGAAATTTTTATTCAATCTAAATACAACCAATATCCAATTAAAACCACTTGAATCCAAAAAATTAAATATCCACCGATTTTAAATCATTAAAGCGAATAGATTAGTTGCATAAAATAAAAACCGAAATCCAAACGGTTCATACATTCAAACCATCCGAACCCGTCTACATGACCACTACACAACCCTACTTGAGTGAACTAACTGAACACACTAAGAAGAATATTCTTAACAACATCTGGGAGATCAAGGAAATAAGTTTAGATTAAGATTTGAAAACAACTCCAAACTCTTTTTCTGTCTTCTCCTTGTTGGTCCTTACGATCTCAACATTCTTCTTTTGTCTTAAATTTTTTTTCCGTCTTGTTAAAATGAAAAAATTAATGTTTATTATTTAAATTAGCTGTTATTTGAGCTTATTTTATCATTATAATCGTTTAAATTACGTAAATATATATTTTTATGAAAATAATAAAATTTCATTGATTTTAGACTTTTAGTAAAACCTTCATATATGTTATTGATATTCTTTTCTGGTACTTAGTTGTTATTTGAGCTTATTTTTATCATTATAATCATTTAAATTACGTAAATATATATTTTTATGAAAATAATAAAATTTTTCATTGATTTTAGACTTTTAGTAAGGGTGTGTTTGGTAACCTGTAAAATGACTTCTGGAAAATGTTTTCCGAGTTTTCTGTGTTTGGCAATGTCTGGAAAATGTGGTCAACGGAAAATGTTTTCCGTTGACCAAGGAAAATCAGTTCATTTTTCCGGAAAATGACTTACGGAATTTTTTTTCCGTAAGTCATTTTACGGAATCACCAGAATAGCTGTTTCGCATGTTTCCAACCAAAACCAAGCCATATCATCCATGACCATGGACCAAGGAGGTCGGGAAACCGCCAAAAACCTTTGCTACGTTTTTTTTTTTAATTTTTTTTAATTTTTTTTTTAATTTTTAATTTTTTTTATAAATTCTATTTTTTATTAAATACCATTATTTTAATAACTATTATAATTTTTTATATTTTAAATAAAACAATTACAATATTTAATTATACAATTCTATCCATTTTCCAGAAAATGAACCAAACACACAAAAACAGTTTTCCATAATACATCCAAACACTGGAAATGAAACTGTTTTCCGGAAAATGACTCATTTTCAAGAAAACATTTTCCAGAAGTCATTTTCCTGCTTTCCAAACGGACCTTAAAACCTTCAAATATGTTATTGATATTCTTTTCAAACTTTTACCAGAGCCTCCACTATTTGCCATGAAAAGGCCTCATCATCAAAAGTTTGGCCCCTATGCTTTTTACAGCACGTTTGGTTCACGGAATGAATTTGAAGGGAATAGGAATACTATTCCATAAGGAATGGAATAGGTAAGGAATAGAATATGAATTGTATTCCAGCGTTTGGTTCGCGGAAGGAATAGACTTGGGAATTGTATTCCAGCGTTTGGTTGGTTAAAGGAATAGAAATGGAATATATATTTAAAAGACAAAAATGCCCTTGTACAAAATTTTATTGTTATTATTATTATTATTATTATTATTATTATTATTATTATTATATTATTATTATAATAAATACCCTTATAAAATATGTAATAATAATAATAATAATAATAATAATAATAATAATAATAACAATAACAATAACAATAACAATAACAATACAATAACAATAACAATAACAATAAAATAACAATAACATAACAATAATAATAATAATAATAATAATAATAATAATAATAATAATAAGGACATTCATGTTATTATTAATATTAATATTAATATTAATATTATTATTATTATTATGTAAT
This sequence comes from Ipomoea trifida, assembly GCA_003576665.1. Taxonomy (NCBI): domain Eukaryota; kingdom Viridiplantae; phylum Streptophyta; class Magnoliopsida; order Solanales; family Convolvulaceae; genus Ipomoea; species Ipomoea trifida. The sequence goes on along the minus strand of CP025645.1, from coordinate 4,638,962 downwards.
AATAAAATAAAAATTATAATTATAATTATAATAATATTAATAACAACAATAACAAAAAAGGAATAATAATAATAATGCAAATTAAAACAAAATTACATATATAATAATTTTTTTAAAATACAAATTGAAATTTTTGATCCCACATTGGTAACTTATGAAGAGGAGCTCATTTGAGCTCCTCTATATAAGATATTGCTTCTCTTTTGAAATTATCAACATGACGAGGAAGCCTTAAACGGATTGAAGAGCCAAAAGCTCATTCATTTAAGGAACCTTAATTGTTCTTAGTTACAAGTTTTTTTTTTTTTAATAATATTGGACCCTTTTGGGAAAAGGAATATCTTTCTCCAAAACGCGCCAAGGGGTAAAATTGAAAATAATAACATTAGGCTATTCCTGAGGACTCAGGAATAGCTTAATACCTAGGGGGACCCTAGGAATCTCTATTCCCCTTGCAAGGGGAATAGGTCATTCCCAGGAACATTGTTCCTGGGAATAGAAAGATTTACCAAACAGCGGAATAGGCCTATTACTGGGAATGCTATTCCATTCCAGGCCTATTCCGCGAACCAAACGTACCATTAGTGTCTACTGTCTAGTCTCATTTATTAGAAATATAGCCATTCATTAATGTAGGTACCTCTTCATACATCTTTCTCAACCTACTAAAGCAAAAAAACAAACCTCAGACCTCTTATTTGATCGAGAAGCCACAATTATACCGCTTGACCACAAGGCTTTTGGCTAACTAAGCGTATTTGATTGGCATTAATTTGCTATTATTATATTTGTAATTGTTATAATATAATATCATCATTATCTTATCCAACTCAAAAAAAAAAATTATCATTCTCTCTGTGGTTAATTACCATATCAGATTATCTGACCAACTCAATTGGAATTATCCTAGCCAACTTGGAGACTATTGAAAGTTGAACTTGACATAAATATATAGATAGCTCTTGCAGATATATAGTTAAATTTAAAACTTTATAGTGTAAATACTCTCAGATATACGAATGTGTATGAGGATTATATATACTACCTCCGTCCCATTTTATGTGTCTGATTCGGTTAACGAGGCTTGACTGAAGTTATTTTTAATTCAATTTTTCATAATATTAAGTTTAGTATTAATATACAAAATTTATATATTTAGAAACTACACTAAAAGTACTATTAAACACAAAAAATCAAATTTAAAAATGAGTAAAAATTACTAAAGAAAATAAACAAAGAATAAAGAGTTGGTTTGACCAATGAATAGTAAGTAGGACAGGTAAAATGAGACAGAGGGAGTAGTATATTAGCTCGAGCATAGAAAATCGAAAGTCGGAGCTGGGGATCCCGAGCTTATAAGTACTCTAGAGAGTGAATGAAAAAAGTCCCCTCTACAAGTAATTAATGTGGTATTTTTAGGAGTTTGGAGGAGACACATGACGAGAAGTTGGCATGCATGACAGGTTTCCTTCATGCACTGGACGGGAAGTTGAACATAACTCTAAAATTTAATAAGAGCCAATGATGTTAGTCCTTAATTAGAACTAATTAAAATTGTGTCGGTAGTATAAATTGTATTAAATGTTTGCTCATTATGTTATTTGTGTTGTTCTTTTTCAATTTTCAAAACAAAAAATTAAGACAATGAGTCAGAGGCTGAAGAGCGGCGCTCACGTGTGATGAAATATATCACTGACCAATAGCTACTGGATCGCGGACATTGTCGGTAAATGCCCCTCTCCATACATGGAGTCGGATCAAATCAGGTGTTTCGTAGGCACAAGTAGGTATACTCAGGATATATTTTCTATCATAATTAAACTAATTATTCGATCAACTTAGTTAGGAATGACCCAAAAATCACCAACTAGCTTTCTTTTCTAGGTACCCCTCCATTATAACAACAACAACAACAACAACAATAGCAACAACAAAAGATTCAAAGTAAATGTTTTTTTTGTTTTTTTGGTTATAAGTGTAAGCAATAGTGGCCACAGACATGCTATGTTTACGTGTCCAAACACATACCACTCGCATCGCAAGTCCTGCAAAATAATTCCTCCAATTAGCAAAGACGATCCAAAACCAAAATCTCCCCCATTATCCAAATCCAATCACAACCGTCCATCCCCAATCATCCAACCGTCCTCATCCCATCAATATCTAAAACCATATCCACCAAACTGTCAAAAATATCACGGGGACACAGATTCCATAAAAACTCCGAAACCAAAATCTCCGTTTCATCCTCACTCTCCACTCTCCACTAAAATGGCTTCCATTGCTCTCAAAACCTTCACCGGCCTCCGTCAATCATCCCCGCCGGAAAACGCCTCCATTTCCAAGCCTCTCCCCAAACCCCACACTAACCGTCGGGTGCTCCGCATAAATGCCTCCAACAGCAGCCCACGTGTCACCGGCCGGAATCTCCGGGTCGCCGTCATCGGCGGCGGCCCCGCCGGCGGGTGCGCCGCCGAGACTCTGGCGAAGGGCGGCATAGAGACGTTCTTGATTGAGCGGAAGATGGATAACTGCAAGCCCTGCGGTGGGGCCATCCCGCTTTGTATGGTCGGCGAGTTTGACCTCCCGTTGGACATCATTGACCGCCGTGTCACCAAAATGAAAATGATTTCTCCGTCTAATGTCGCCGTGGATATCGGCCGAACGCTTAAGCCCCACGAGTATATTGGAATGGTCCGCCGTGAAGTCCTCGACGCTTACCTCCGTGAGCGCGCCGCCGGCGCCGGCGCCACCGTGCTCAACGGGCTGTTTTTGAAAATGGACCTCCCTAAGTCGCCGACCTCCCCCTACGTCCTCCAGTACACCGCCTACAACGGCGGCGGCGGCGGAGAGCGGCGGACGTTGGAAGTCGACGCCGTGATCGGCGCCGACGGCGCCAACTCGCGCGTGGCGAAGAGCATCAACGCCGGCGACTACGAGTACGCCATCGCCTTCCAAGAGCGCATCCGCATCCCGGACGACAAGATGACCTACTACGAGGACCTCGCCGAGATGTACGTCGGCGACGACGTCTCCCCGGACTTCTACGGCTGGGTGTTCCCGAAATGCGACCACGTCGCCGTCGGCACCGGCACCGTCACCCACAAACCCGACATCAAGAAATTCCAGCTCGCCACGCGCGTACGCGCCGCCGCCAAAATCACCGGCGGCAAAATCATCCGCGTGGAGGCCCACCCAATCCCGGAACACCCGCGTCCCCGCCGAGTCCAGGACCGGGTCGCCCTGGTCGGCGATGCCGCCGGGTACGTGACCAAGTGCTCCGGCGAGGGCATCTACTTCGCGGCGAAAAGCGGGCGGATGTGCGCGGAGGCGATCGTGGAGGGGTCGGAGAATGGGAAGAGAATGGTAGACGAATCCGACCTTAGAAAGTACTTAGAAAAATGGGACAAAACATATTGGCCGACCTACAAGGTGTTAGATGTTTTGCAGAAAGTGTTTTACCGATCAAATCCGGCGAGAGAGGCGTTCGTGGAGATGTGCGCCGACGAGTATGTTCAGAAGATGACGTTTGATAGCTATCTGTACAAGAAGGTGGCGCCGGGAAACCCCATTGAGGATTTGAAGTTGGCGGTGAACACTATTGGGAGCTTGGTTAGGGCCAATGCGCTTAGGAAGGAGATGGACAAGCTTAGCGTATAATCAGGGGGTTATTATTATAATTAATCATGCATAAATATTCTTAAATGTATTTTGTGATTGAGATTTATGAGTTCAGTTTGGTTTAATGTAAGCTAAATAAGGCTTTAAATTTTTCTTAAATTTATTATATGCATCAATAAATCATACAAATCAACACTGATATCATACAAATCAACAGAAAATTGAGAGTTCCTTCCTGAGTTCCTTCTGTTAATTGTAAACAGATCATGCATAAACCACCTTATTTGGTTTACAATTAACAGAAAATAAAATCATACAAATCAACACTGATATCATATTTTCTCACTATATAGTTCCTTCCTGAGTTCCTGAAATTATCTTGGTTTACGAAGTGTTAGAATGTTAGATTCCTATGTAATATAAATATGTTTGGTTGATAAGTTATTGTTTATGTTATAATGGTTGTTTTACTTTAATATCCTCAAATTATAAATTACTTTACAAATATGGAAAGATGTCATACTGCTATAATATAATGTTCATTCTTTTTCAAATTTATGTTTCCCTTATCTAGTCCTCTTTCATAAAAATAAATAAATAAATAAAATAAAGTTCATAATCTATGAAAATTTGTCAAGCACCTTGTGCTCAGATGACATGTAGTGATTCTCCCATATGGGAGGTCATGAAATTGAGCTTCAGTGGATGCGGTATTGCCTATTTGTGCTTCAACAGGTTGTGAAGGTATAAACGAACAAATACTACAATGTAATGGAGGCGGTATTGACTCTTTGTGCTTCAACAGGTTGAGAAAGTATAAACGAACAAATACTACAATGTAATAGAGTTAGTAGTACTAAAAAAAAGTTTATAAAAATTTTATAGTAAAGCTTTCACATTTCTATGGGACAAAGAATGAGTTGAATAAAGCAAGTAAAAACTTAACAACACAAGAGAATGTCGCGCGTAAACTGCCGTGGGCTAGGCAATCCCACGTCAGTTCAGGTTCTTGTGGATCTTATCCACAGTAAGAAGCCAGACATTGTGTTCCTTTGCGAAACCATGGTGGGCTCTCACAAGCTTGAGCCCATTAAGAGAAGTTTGGGATTTGAAGGCCTATTGTCAGTTGACAGCTTGGGTCATAGCGGGGGCCTGGCCCTGTTATGGAGAAATGGAAACATGCTTAGAATAAAAAGTTACTCTAGCAGGCACATTGACGCAATTATCTCCCACAATGACGGCGGTAAAACATGGCGGCTTACAGGCTTCTACGGTGAACCCGACAGAAATAGACGTCCTCTCGGCTGGAACCTACTGAAGAGCCTCTCGACTCATAGCAACCTACCGTGGGCAGTATTGGGCGACTTTAATGATGTTCTATCCTCAGACGAGAAGAAGGGAGGTCTCCCCCAACCGAGGTGGCTCATAGATGGGTTTGCCGATGCGATGGAAACTAGCGGGCTCACGGATTTTCCCTTCTCTGGCCATCAATTCACCTGGGAGAAATCTAGAGGCAAACCGGGTTGGATTCAAGCAAAGTTAGACAGGATCTTGGTCTCTGATCAGTGGAGGGACGATTTTGGTGGGGCAAATGCTCATTCTGTTATCACATCCAGAAGCGACCATCTGCCTATATTACTGCATGTGGAGTCGATCAAACCATATCACCAATTGCCAAGGTTCAAGTTCGAAAATCTTTGGCTCAAGGAAGCAAGATGCCGGGAAGTGGTGATCGAAAGTTGGAGCGCCACACAGGGCCATGATATGCTTAAAAGAATTAATTTGTGTGGAAAGGCTGTCTGGTCTTGGGGCAGGAATTTCTCCAAATTTTTTCAGAAGCGGATCACTTACTGGGAGAAGAGAATGGGCTCGTTGAAGCACATGTCCGATCCGAGGGGCTGCGCTGAGTTCAGGGATGCCCAACTGCAACACATGAAAGCACTAGAGCACCAGCACTCCTATTGGAAACAGAGAGCTAAGGTCTTTTGGCTAAAAGATGGGGACCAGAACACAAAGTTCTACCATAACGCAGTGAGGAGGAGAAGGCAAATGAACAAAATCAGCAGGCTGAAAGATGGCGACGGCAACTGGATCGCAAATGGTAAAGATCTAAATGATCTTATTCTTAATTATTTTCACTCCCTTTTTGCCTCCTCTAGCAGTGATCTCTCCCCTGTGCTGAGGTGCTTGGAAAACAGAATCAACTTTGCACAAAATACAGCCCTAACTAGAAAATTCAATGGAGAGGAGATCAGGAGTGCATTATTTGACATGTGCCAGGACAAATCCCCGGGCCCCGACGGCCTAACACCAGGCTTCTTCCAACAATACTGGGACATCTTGGGGAGAGATGTTATTTCCTTCTGTGAGTCTGTAAGAATTTCCAAGCAGCTTCCAAGGGGAAGCAACTCAACCAACATTGTCTTAATCCCCAAAACCTCCAAACCAGTTTCTATGGCGGACTTGAGACCCATTTCCCTATGCAACGTGCTTTACAAAATACTTGCTAAATCGCTTGCAAACAGAATCAAACCCCTGCTCCCTTCTCTTATTTCCAGTGCCCAGAGTGCTTTTGTCCCCGGGAGGCTTATTACTGACAATCTTCTTCTAGCATATGAAGCACACCATTTCCTAAATAGAAAAACCCAGGGCAGAGAAGGCGTTGTTAGCATGAAAATCGACATGAGCAAGGCTTTTGATAGGGTTGGCTGGGACCTAGTGGAGGGCATTCTGTGCAAACTGGGCTTCTGCCGGGACTTCGTGGATCTTATTAGTGCTTGCATCACCTCTGTGGATTTTTCTGTTCTCAAAGATGGAGCGTCCATTGTATCGGTCACTCCTCATCGAGGTCTAAGACAGGGGGATCCCCTCTCTCCATACCTATTCATCTTAGCCATGGAAGGTCTCAGTGCAATGATAAAGGATGAGGAGACAAGAGGCGGTATTCATGGGATCACCATAGCAAAAGGAGCACCCTCTATCACTCACCTCTTTTTTGCAGACGATTGTCTAATGTTTTGCAGGGCCAATTCTCTTGAAGCTAATACCATCAAGGCTACTTTAGAAGAATTCTCTCTTGCCTCCGGGCAGGTGATCAACCACAGCAAGTCATGCCTCCAGTTCAGTAGAAATGTGGATCCCATCACCAAAGAAGTGGTCAGTGACATTATGGGCATCAAAGAAGGAAACCAGAGGGGCTCTTACTTAGGCCTTCCCTCCCTCATTGGCAGGAGGAAAACTGAAATTCTAGGCTTCATCAAAAGCAAGATCATGGGAAGGATAAAAAGTTGGAATAACAGATTCCTCTCAAAAGCGGGAAGAGACGTGCTTATAAAGAATGTCCTGCAGGCAATCCCGACGTACGCTATGAGCATCTTTCTACTCCCCAAGTCCTTGTGCAGTAGCATCGAGACAGCTCTCAATGATTTCTGGTGGCGTGGGCAATCAGAGAACAGAAAAGGAATACGGTGGAAGAGATGGAAAGATCTCTGTCTTCCCAAATCTGCAGGGGGCCTGGGTTTCCGTAGATTATATGATTTTAATGTGTCTCTCCTGGGGAAACAGGCCTGGCGTTTGATTGACAATCCAAACTCCCTTGTTTCAAGAGCTCTCAAGGCAAAATACTACAGAAATGTCTCCTTCCTCGATGCAAAGCTTGGAAGCAATCCCTCCTTTGTGTGGCGCAGTATTCTGGAAGCTCAGCCAATCATCAAAACCAACTGCCGCTGGAGGGTGGGGAACGGCTCTCGGATCAACATTTGGTCGGACCCTTGGCTCCCCGATCCAGACCAACCTTTCATCACAACTGAAATGCCTGTGCAGCTTAAAGATGGTACGGTCTCAGGCCTCATGCACACTGACAAAAAAGAATGGGATATCGAGCTTCTGAATGATATTTTCTGCGAAGAAGACAAGGCCAGAATCCTAAAAATCCCGTTACCCATCACCGACCATGAAGACAAGATCATCTGGAGCTCTGACGACAAAGGTGCTTATTCGGTTCGTAGCTGCTATAAAGCCTGTGTTGGCTGTTTTCCCACCTCAGACCATCCCAAGTGGACAAAGATTTGGAACTTGCTCATTCCACCGAAAGTCAAGATCTTCTCATGGCAAGCCTGCACAAACTCTCTCCCAACTGCTGCAAACTTACGGGCAAGAAGAGTGGACGTCAACGATACCTGCCCGATTTGTGCAAAGGCCGTGGAATCCATCTCCCACCTGTTCATCCTTTGCGATTTGGCCAAATCTTGTTGGGGCAAGCTTAGGAATGTTTTGTTGGCACCGCACACCCACTTTGTGGAATGGTTGGAGTACAATATGGATAACCTCAACCCCCAGGACCTCAGCCTCTTACTCACTGTGTGCTGGAAAATTTGGAATGAAAGAAACCACAAGGTTTGGAACACCGGCTCAACCATCTCCAATCGTATTTTTGAGGACGCTGCAGCCTACCTGGAAGCATGGTCAACGATCCACTTCAAACGATCACCACCCTCAACGGCCTTGCTTCGCCCAAAATGGCACCGCCCCCCTCCAGGTTTCATAAAGCTCAATGTCGACGCGGCAACCGACCAGCAGACGAACTCCACAGGTCTGGGCATGCTGCTCAGGGACTCAGATGGCTTTTTGATAAACGCTCTGCAAGTCAAGTTGCCGGGGGTTTATCAGGCAAAGGTAGCTGAAGCAATGGGAGTGCGGGAAGCTTTAAGTTGGCTCAAGACGCTCAATGCAGATATGGTGCATATAGAATCAGATGCCTTGCTTGTTGTGGAGGGTTTAAAAAATGGAGCTTCTTGTACCTCTTACGATCTGATTCTCAACGATATTAGAGTTTTAGCTAATGACTTTTCTAGTGTTAGCTTTGTATTTGCAAAACGGTCTGCGAATGAAGCTGCCCACCTCTTAGCGAGGGACGCTTTACTCCTGTCTGACCGTAAGGTTTGGGGTTCGTTGCCCCCTTCCTTTATCACTGATGTATTACTTTCTGATATTTCCTAATATAAGTTATGCTTTTTCTCAAAAAAAAAAAAAAAAGTTAAAAATCTAAGGGCAAAGAATGTAAAATGGCAAGGGAATCTCACAATACCTAAGGTTGATAAGGGAATCACATTCCCTCAAAAACATGAAAAATCTGATGTGGAGACTATATTTTATTTTAAGGGAAAGCTATATAACTCCAGCCAAAATTAGGGATGTTATATAACCAACTAATTTAACCTTAGTTATCCTAAATAACCTGAACCAAACACCCCCTTATTGTTTACTTCTTTGTAATAGGAGATTAAGAATATCCAGAGTAATATTTTGCATTGAGTTAATTCTATTTTTAGTCCTAGATTAAGAATTGGGTAAGCTTAAGAATCGCTATTTGAATTGCCTATAGATGATTAACGTTGTTAACAGTAAAATTTAAAAAAAAAAAAAAAATTTGAGACTAAACGAAGTCGTTTTAAACCATAATCCACTATAAAATTTGCGTTGCATGATGTGGATCAGTTAAGCTCGTGCGTGGTCTTGTGCATTCAATTCAATTCATTAAAGTTGACATGTGAGATGTCAATGAATTGGTTCTTTAATTCCGACAATGCTTTGCCGAACTTACCTTTTCCTATTTGGGAAATATGTACAGAAACAAATGGATGAAGTGAATGCTGTTCGCCAAAAAATACATTTGAATACCAACTTTCTGGCTACGCCACTGTCCAATGGATATTCTGGATATCCAATAAAATATTTATAATAGAGGATATTCCTCTTTTAAATTAATTTCAAAGTATCTTCATTACAGAATCTGTATAAATTGATCAAAATCATTTGCAATAATTAGATACTATCTTTCTTGTATTGATCAAAATCATTTGCTATAAAGGTCATAAAACTACGACTTGAAGTACATAATAGCAGTACTATGTTCTATATCGATAATTGAAGCTATAGTTTCATTACACAATTACTACAAAATCATTAAAAGGAAATGCTGATAGATTCACAAATAACGATTATACAAAATCACATGAACAATACAATGCTAAATAGTAACAAGAAAATCTTAATTTGATGAAACAATCAAATTATAAAAATACAATGCTAGCCTAGATTGAAACAAGCATAGCAAACAAATCAAAAATTAAAAATCCAAACCAGAATAATAGTAAAAACCTAGAACCGATGAAGTTTCATCAACAATCAACTCTAACTTGTCACTTCCACCATCCATAATGCAATAAAAGAACAAATTGATGCAGGTAAAGATGATTTGAGGACAATAATCTACACAACTAGAGAAGATAATCTATGCAGTCACAATTATAATCTGCAAAATATAATGCAGTGAAGCCAGTGATGCAGAGAGAAGAGAATCAATTTGAATTGGCCAAATTTAAGAATCGCCTATTTGAATTGACTATAGATGATAAACTCTGTTAACAGTGAAAAAGGTTTTAAAAAAAAAATAGAAAATTTGAGACTAAACAAAGTCCTTTTGAACCATAGCACACAATATAATTTGTATTTCATAGTAGTTCTGCCACTATCTTAACCAGAAAGTAATATTTTTCCAGATCAACTTTGTATAAATTTTTATAGCAGATTTGAGGCATGATGTGAATCAGTTAAGCTCGTGCCTGGTCTTGTGCATTCAATTCAATTCATTAAAATTGGCATGTGAGAGGCAAATATACATGAACTGGTTTTCTTTAATGCTGCTGAACTTACCTTTTTCTATTTGGGAAATATGTTACAGAAACAAATGGATGATGTGAATGTTGTTGGGCAAAAAATATATTTGAATACCAACTTTCGGGCTACGCCAATGTCCAATGAATGGGACATTGTGGATATCAGTTAAAATATTTATAATAGAGGATATTCCTCTTTTAAATTAATTTCAATTATGTCATGTGTGATGTGACACTATGCAAAACTGTTAAATGAACACTACAATAATAATAGTGAATAATAATGTAAATGAATAAATGTGAACATTACTAGAAACTTAAGCATGTGATCTAATTTTTCATGTGATTATCTTCTTCCTCCCTTGGAACTGCAGATCAAAGATCAATCCTATTCCAATAAGCACTTGCCGTAACTGGAAATACTTTAAAGATGTTCTCTTGGAAAAGGGTGTTTGAACCAAGGCACTATTTGCTTTCTTCAACAAGTTCACATTGTCATGAATCACTTCAAACTAAAATATATTTATAGTTTGTCAAGGAGTGTGGCGTTCTCTTGTAAGCCCCATCCAGAGTAAATCAAATACTCGATGGGGAAACATTACAAACATAGACAGATCAACAGTGGCCTAAAAATACCTACACCAATGTGTTTGAGATTCTTTACCTCATAGACTCAATAAAATGAGATGCTATACAGGAGCTTCCTACGGTTCTTTCTCTCAAAATTGTTGATGATATCATCAATTGTGTCCTCCCAATTTTCAACACCATCAATCTGCAAAATCATGTAAATAATAGTAATTAAGTTTCTCTTCTAAAATACCCAATACCATGCTGACACCTAGAGTATTGTGAACAAAACAAAACACATGAGTGATGTACCTCCTGGCACAATGCTAAAGCAAGACGACCTCCTATTGCTGCCTCCTCGTGGTTGTCTTTTACTTCCAAGTTGATTACTAGAACAGACTTCATCTAAAATCTTCCCTGGTGTATTCCCTCCCTCATTTAACTCTGTATGCATCCCAACGCATATCCTTAACCCTACCCTTCATATATATTTTCCTTCATTCTCAAAATTAATCACCCCCACCCATCCTAGAAACGCTATTTCAATAACAACACACAGCTATTATAAGCACAAATCAAAGTCAATTTGCCTCTTGGCTTGCACATTATTGAAGGCACACCCCCAAGCATTAGTGCATTACTCTCATTGACTTTGACTGCTATAGGGGCAAATAGGCCAAGATTTAAGCAATTGGAGTGTTTTTCCTATTCGATATATAAAGTCAAGCATTGTGCTCAATATCTTAAAGGTAAGAGGCAATACAATAAAGTGTGAAGTACTACGTTGTGAATAATGAATAGGAATATGAGAATAATTTCCTATTGTTAATGGATAGTTCATCTTATGAGCGGAATCATCTGAACTGCAGATCAAAGATCAATCCTAATCCAATGAACACTTGCCGTTACTGGAAATACTTTCAAGATGTTCTCTTGGAAAAAGGTGTTTGAACCAAGGCACTATTTGCTTTCTTCAACAAGTTCACATAGTCATGAATCACTTCAAACTAAACTATATATATAGTTATCAAGGAGTGTGGCATTCTCTTGTATCCAGAGTACATCAAAATACTCAACGGGGAAACATTACAAAATAGATCAATAGTGGCCTAAAAATACCTACACCTATGTGTTTGAGATTCTTTACCTCATGGACTCAATAAAATGAGATGCTATACAGGAGCTTCCTACGATTCTTTCTCTCAAAATTGTTGATGATATCATCAATTGTGTCCTCCCAATTTTCAACACCATCAATCTGCAAAATCATGTAGATAATAGTAATTAAGTTCTCTTCTAAATACCCAATACCACGCTGGCACCTAGAGCATTGTGAACAAAACAAAACACATGAGTGATGTACCTCCTGGCACAATGCTAAAGCAAGACGACCTCCTATTGCTGCCTCCTCCTCGTGGTTGTCTTTACTTCCAAGTTGATTACTAGAACAGACTTCATCTCTCTTGGAAAAAGGTGTTTGAACCAAGGCACTATTTGCCTTCAACAAGTTCACATAGTCATGAATCACTTCAAACTAAACTATATATATAGTTTATCAAGGAGTGTGGCATTCTCTTGTATCCAGAGTACATCAAATACTCAACGGGGAAACATTACAAAAATAGATCAATAGTGGCCTAAAAATACCTACACCTATGTGTTTGAGATTCTTTACCTCATGGACTCAATAAAATGAGATGCTATACAGGAGCTTCCTACGATTCTTTCTCTCAAAATTGTTGATGATATCATCAATTGTGTCCTCCAATTTTCAACACCATCAATCTGCCAAAATCATGTAGATAATAGTAATTAAGTTTCTCTTCTAAAATACCCAATACCACGCTGGCACCTAGAGCATTGTGAACAAAACAAAACACATGAGTGATGTACCTCCTGGCACAATGCTAAAGCAAGACGACCTCCTATTGCTGCCTCCTCGTGGTTGTCTTTTACTTCCAAGTTGATTACTAGAACAGACTTCATCAGAAACTGATCACGGTTATGGAGATCTGCACATAGTTACATGATAGTCAAATGTTATGCCAACAAAAACAAAATGGATGATAGGAAATTGCAGGGGCTCTCAATAGGATCAATATAATTGCTGAAGATTAAAACATGAAAGAAAGAGAGACCTTTCCTTTCACCAAAGTTCCACAGTTTCAGGTGTTCTTATGACATATACAACACATTTACTAGGAGAGCAATTTGGCAACATTTTTTTCTTTCTTTCTTACTTTCTCTTGTTTTTTCAGATTTTTTTTTTTGGAACAAATTTTTTTTTTAAATAAAGAAATTTTGGTAATGTTCTTCACTTTTTTTTTCCTTTTCTCAAAAAACATTTTCAAGACATTAGCTTATTGCCTTATTTCTGAAAAAAAAATAATATTGTTTGCTTTTGCTTTTGTTTTCAATTATATATCTCCTCTCAACCAACAAACAAGTATTTGACCCCACCCATTGACCTGTACCACCAGCCCCAACCCCTACCCTAGCTCTCTCGACTAACCCCACATACACTTTAAATTGACTCCACCTGTCCATCCCACCAACCACTATGCCTAACCCCATCCTACCACCCACTTCTCTTAATTAACCCCAAAGGCTCAGGTGCATCTTCTGCTAATCCCACTAAAATCTTCCCTGGTGTATTCCCTCCCCTCATTTAACTCTGTATGCATCCCAACGCATATCCTTAACCCTACCCTTCATATATATTTTCCTTCATTTCTCAAAATTAATCACCCCCACCCATCCTAGAAACCATTTTACACACAGCTATTATAAGCACAAATCAAAGTCAATTTGCATCTTGGCTTGCACATTATTGAAGGTGCACCACCCACAAGCATTAGTGCATTACTCTCATTGACTTTGACTGCTATAGGGGCAAATAGGCCAAGATTTAAGCAATTGGAGTGCGTTTTCCTATTAGATATATAAAGTCAAGCATCTGTGCTCAATATCTTAAAGGTAAGAGGCAATACAATAAAGTGTGAAGTACTACGTTGTGAATAATGAATAGGAATATGAGAATAATTTCCTATTGTTAATGGATAGTTCATCTTATGAGCGGAAATCATCT
>CP025645.1:4555544-4624981 GCA_003576665.1 Ipomoea trifida | reverse complement strand
CAAGTTGTGTGCAAATATTTCAATTATTCAAAAGGAAGAACTAACTCAAAATGAACTACAAGACATTATTAAGTAAAGTTATAGTATTTATTCACTAAAATAACTACTCCAATATACAATTCAACAAATGCATTGATACTGTTTTCTTTTCTTTTTCTTTTTCTTTTTCTTTAACCCAAGGAAAAAAAAAGTAATGGAGAATAGTCGTTATTGTCTTGAACAATTGTTGGAAATTGATTGATTGAGATCAGAGAAGAAAAAATATGCTACACACTATTGAAATTTCATGTCAGATATGCACATTCTCAAAGAAAGGATGATGAAGCACATACAGACCTTCAATCACCATATCGAAAACTTTTTCTTCGAAAGTAAGCACTACATCAAAAGGCCCATCCTCTGCATTATCCTGCCAGCGTTGAGGTGCATGCTTTACACCCAAGTTCCTCTTGAGCATTGGCAATATCCCGTTTCTCTTGTACCTGTACAACCCCTATTCTAGTGAGGCTTGATCTTACTAGACTAACATGTGGCGTTGTTTAGCAACTTTTGTTCATCACAATGGAATTAAAAGGGCTGCTCATTATTCCAAAACATGTGAAATTTTAAGATACCATGACAAAATCTAGCTTATCATTTATGTAAGATTGTGCTTTACCTAGTAAGGATTAAGCTTTTATCAACAAATAAAGCCCCAACTCCACAAGGAGGATGAATTTCAGCCAGGGAAATTCAAAAGCTGGTATACAAGGCACAATTGGAAGTTTTTTCTACTATCAATAAACATAGAACTTAATTGTTTTTGTTATTATTATTAGTATTATTTATATTATATTTATTGCCAAACGAAGGTGTAACATTGAAAAACATAATGATAATACTAATAATAATACTCATAGTAAAGGAAATTGGCATACAGTTCGGGTCTTTGCGACGGAGTTCATCGAACATGTGCTTGTAGGGGTGCCGAAGTCATAGACGTTGGGTTCTCTGAGGGAAGGTCCGGGGAGCTTCACGTGCTGCCAGTCCCGTAAGAGCCGACATCGAAACCCTCTCTCTTAAGCAACGAATGGGCCTCCATGCTCCGGTTCTGATTGGATGAGCACACCATTGCGTACCGGAGCTTCATCGCGTTTCCTGCAGCTCTTAATGGCCTAATTCGACTAGAGAGAAATGTAAGATACTAAGATGAGACGGATTCCGGATTTAATCAATGCAAAAGAAAATAAAAATAAGAAGAAGAAATAAGAAAACCATTGGAAACCTAGTCCTAGAAATAGAAACTGATCACGGTTATGGAGATCTGCACATAGTTACATGATAGTCAAATGTTATGCAACAAAAACAAAATGGATGATAGGAGAATTGCAGGGGCTCTCAATAGGATCAATATAATTGCTGAAGATTAAAACATGAAAGAAAGAGAGACCTTTCCTTTCACCAAAGTTCCACAGTTTCAGGTGTTCTTATGACATATACAACACATTTACTAGGAGAGCAATTTGGCAACATTTTTTTCTTTCTTTCTTACTTTCTCTTGTTTTTTCAGATTTTTTTTTTTGGAACAAATTTTTTTTTTAAATAAAGAAATTTTGGTAATGTTCTTCACTTTTTTTTTCCTTTTCTCAAAAAACATTTTCAAGACATTAGCTTATTGCCTTATTTCTGAAAAAAAAATAATATTGTTTGCTTTTGCTTTTGTTTTCAATTATATATCTCCTCTCAACCAACAAACAAGTATTTGACCCCACCCATTGACCTGTACCACCAGCCCCAACCCCAAGTTGTGTGCAAATATTTCAATTATTCAAAAGGAAGAACTAACTCAAAATGAACTACAAGACATTATTAAGTAAAGTTATAGTATTTATTCACTAAAATAACTACTCCAATATACAATTCAACAAATGCATTGATACTGTTTTTTTTTCTTTTTCTTTTTCTTTTTAACCAAGGAAAAAAAAAAAGTAATGGAGAATAGTCGTTATTGTTTGAACAATTGTTGGAAATTGATTGATTGAGATCAGCGAAGAAAAATATGCTACCCTATTGAAATTTCATGTCAGATATGCACATTCTCAAAGAAAGGATGATGAAGCACATACAGACCTTCAATCACCATATCGAAAACTTTTTCTTCGAAAGTAAGCACTACATCAAAAGGCCCATCCTCTGCATTATCTTGCAGGTTGAGGTGCATGCTTTACACCCAAGTTCCTCTTGAGCATTGGCAATATCCCGTTTCTCTTGTACCTGTACAACCCCTATTCTAGTGAGGCTTGATCTTACTAGACTAACATGTGGCGTTGTTTAGCAACTTTTGTTCATCACAATGGAATTAAAAGGGCTGCTCATTATTCCAAAACATGTGAAATTTTAAGATACCATGACAAAATCTACTTATCATTTATGTAAGATTGTGCTTTGCCTAGTAAGGATTAAGCTTTTATCAACAAATAAAGCCCCAACTCCACAAGGAGGATGAATTTCAGCCAGGGAAATTCAAAAGCTGGTATACAAGGCACAATTGGAAGTTTTTCTACTATCAATAAACATAGAACTTAATTGTTTTTGTTATTATTATTAGATTTATATTATTTTATTGCCAAACGAAGGTGTAACATTGAAAAACAAAATTCCCAAAATGACTATAAGTTAGAATCTAAATAAATAATACAATACATACGTAAAGGAAATTGGCATACAGTTCGGGTCTTTGCGACGGAGTTCATCGAACATGTGCTTGTAGGGGTGCCGAAGTCATAGACGTTGGGTTCTCTGAGGGAAGGTCCGGGGAGCTTCACGTGCTGCCAGTCCCGTAAGAGCCGACATCGAAACCCTCTCTCTTAAGCAACGAATGGGCCTCCATGCTCCGGTTCTGATTGGATGAGCACACCATTGCGTACCGGAGCTTCATCGCGTTTCCTGCAGCTCTTAATGGCCTAATTCGACTAGAGAGAAATGTAAGATACTAAGATGAGACGGATTCCGGATTTAATCACTGTACAAGAAGAATAAATAAAATAAGAAGAAGTAAATAAGAACAAATGGAAACCTAGTCCTAGAAACTCAAATAGGTTTAATCACTGCAAAAAGAGATCTAGATTATTATATACCTTACGATTTGGAGTTGGACAAGATCCAAGTGAAGATTTTGGAAAGTTCGTGGTTCGTGGTGTTGAAGTTGTTATTCCGGACCAGAGGAAGCTGGGGACGGTGGCCGGAAATGGGAGTTGGGACTTGGCCGGAGGCGTAGGTTGCGACGTTGGAGAAGGAAGACGGAGAAGGACGGCGGAGATATACGCTGTAGCTGTAGAGATGGAGACTGGAGCGAGAGCGGTTAGCGACGAGCGAAAGAGAGAAAGAAAAGTTAGAAAAGAGCCCAAAATGACAATAAACATTTTTTTTTATTTCCAAAAAAAACATATTTTTTTTCAAATCTTTTTAGTTTCTTCAATTTGAATCAAATCAAATCTAAAACATCTCAATCAAAATTATATTCCCAATTCATGTTATTTTTAGTGCTATCATGATCATTGTACATGTGTGTTTTTATAGTTGTACTATACAATTTTTTTTACCATTATAATTTCCGTTTCCATTAATTTTCCATGCACATACATCCACACATATATTTTCTTATATTCATAACTATTATGACTCTCAAGTTCCACTTAATACTTTTTTTCTAATTCAAAATTTTAATGTTGAAATTTTTCTTAAAACTCACATAATGAAAATAACTTATCATTTTTCAACATCAAGAATAAAAAATGAGAAAATAGGGACGAAAGTTATGTAGTAAATCTAATTAAAAAATGGAGTTCACCCCATCAGACCACCACCATACTACACCACTATAATCGACAACCACTTTGGTTAGTAATTTTGTTCGTAATTGTAGATTGGTAGAAACTGATCACGGTTATGGAGATCTGCACATAGTTACATGATAGTCAAATGTTATGCCAAAAACAAAATGGATGATAGGAAATTGCAGGGGCTCTCAATAGGATCAATATAATTGCTGAAGATTAAAACATGAAAGAAAGAGAGACCTTTCTTTCACCAAAGTTCCACAGTTTCAGGTGTTCTTATGACATATACAACACATTTACTAGGAGAGCAATTTGGCAACATTTTTTTCTTTCTTTCTTACTTTCTCTTGTTTTTTCAGATTTTTTTTTTTGGAACAAATTTTTTTTTTAAATAAAGAAATTTTGGTAATGTTCTTCACTTTTTTTTTCCTTTTCTCAAAAAACATTTTCAAGACATTAGCTTATTGCCTTATTTCTGAAAAAAAAATAATATTGTTTGCTTTGCTTTTGTTTTCAATTATATCTCCTCTCAACCAACAAACAAGTATTTGACCCCACCCATTGACCTGTACACCAGCCCCAACCCCAAGTTGTGTGCAAATATTTCAATTATTCAAAAGGAAGAACTAACTCAAAATGAACTACAAGACATTATTAAGTAAAGTTATAGTATTTATTCACTAAATAACTACTCCAATATACAATTCAACAAAATGCATTGATACTGTTTTCTTTTTCTTTTTCTTTTTCTTTTTCTTTTAACCCAAGGAAAAAAAAAAGTAATGGAGAATAGTCGTTATTGTCTTGAACAATTGTTGGAAATTGATTGATTGAGATCAGAGAAGAAAAATATGCTACACACTATTGAAATTTCATGTCAGATATGCACATTCTCAAAGAAAGGATGATGAAGCACATACAGACCTTCAATCACCATATCGAAAACTTTTTCTTCGAAAGTAAGCACTACATCAAAAGGCCCATCCTCTGCATTATCCTGCCAGCGTTGAGGTGCATGCTTTACACCCAAGTTCCTCTTGAGCATTGGCAATATCCCGTTTCTCTTGTACCTGTACAACCCCTATTCTAGTGAGGCTTGATCTTACTAGACTAACATGTGGCGTTGTTTAGCAACTTTTGTTCATCACAATGGAATTAAAAGGGCTGCTCATTATTCCAAAACATGTGAAATTTTAAGATACCATGACAAAAATCTAGCTTATCATTTATGTAAGATTGTGCTTTACCTAGTAAGGATTAAGCTTTTTATCAACAAATAAAGCCCCAACTCCACAAGGAGGATGAATTTCAGCCAGGGAAATTCAAAAGCTGGTATACAAGGCACAATTGGAAGTTTTTTCTACTATCAATAAACATAGAACTTAATTGTTTTTGTTATTATTATTAGTATTATTTATATTATATTTATTGCCAAACGAAGGTGTAACATTGAAAAACATAATGATAATACTAATAATAATACTCATAGTAAAGGAAATTGGCATACAGTTCGGGGTCTTTGCGACGGAGTTCATCGAACATGTGCTTGTAGGGGGTGCCGAAGTCATAGACGTTGGGTTC
The DNA here is from genome assembly GCA_003576665.1 of Ipomoea trifida. Classification (NCBI taxonomy): domain Eukaryota; kingdom Viridiplantae; phylum Streptophyta; class Magnoliopsida; order Solanales; family Convolvulaceae; genus Ipomoea; species Ipomoea trifida. The sequence goes on along the minus strand of CP025645.1, from coordinate 4,619,582 downwards.
TCTGAGAGAAGGTCCGGGGAGCTTCACGTGCTGCCCAGTCCCGTAAGAGCCGACATCGAACCCCTCTCTCTTAAGCAACGAATGGGCCTCCATGCTCCGGTTCTGATTGGATGAGCACACCATTGCGTACCGGAGCTTCATCGCGTTTCCTGCAGCTCTTAATGGCCTAATTCGACTAGAGAGAAATGTAAGATACTAAGATGAGACGGATTCCGGATTTAATCACTGTAAAAGAAAATTAATAATAATAAGAAGAAGTAAATAAGAAAACAAATGGAACCCTAGTCCCTAGAAACTCAAATAGGGTTTAATCACTGCAAAAAGAGATCTAGATGATTATATACCTTACGATTCGGAGTTGGACAAGATCCTAGTGAAGATTTTGGAAAGTTCGTGGTTCGTGGTGTTGAAGTTGTTATCCGGACCAGAGGAAGCCGGGGACGGTGGCCGGAAATGGGAGTTAGGGACTTGGCCGGAGGCGTAGGTTGCGACGTTGGAGAAGGAAGACGGAGAAGGACGGCGGAGATATACGCTGTAGCTGTAGAGATGGAGACTGGAGCGAGGAGCGGTTAGAGACGAGCGAAAAGAGAGAAAAGAAAAGGTTAGAAAAGAGCCCAAAATGACAATAAACATTTTTTTTTATTTCCAAAAAAAACATATTTTTTTTCAAAATCTTTTTATTTCTTCAATTTGAATCAAATCAAATCTAAAAACATCTCAATCAAAATTATATTCCCAATTCATGTTATTTTTAGTGCTAATCATTGACTCATTGTACATTGTGTTTTTAAAGTTGTACTATACAATTTTTTTTACCATTATAATTTCCGTTTCCATTAATTTTACCATGCACATATATCCACCATATATTTTCTTATATTCTTATAATGACTCTCAAGTTCCACTTAATACTTTTATTTTCTAATTCAAAATTTTAATGTTGAAATTTTTCTTAAAACTCACATAATGAAAATAACTTATCATTTCTTACAACATCAAAGAATAAAAAGTGAGAAAATAGGGAACGAAAGTCTATGTAGTAAAATTCTATTAAAAAATCGGAGTTCACCCCATCAGACCACCACCATACTACCACCACTATAATCGCAACCACTTTGGTTAGTAATCCTTGTTCGTAATTGTAGATGGTAAAACTTTAGTTATTTTGATTTGTTATTTTAAATTGCAACACTTTAGTTGGTTATTTTAACATCTTATTAGTTATTTTTTATTATATTAAAATTATTATTATATATTATTATAAATTATAAATGTTATATTTGCTTGCAAAAAAAAAATAAATGTTATATTTTAAATAAAAAGTTAAAGGATAATCCGGACAACCCCAAACCGCGGTTGATCAGTAGATTTGGTAGGAGGTGTTTCAACGGAGAAGGTAAAGCAGCGTGTCTCTGCGCTAGCGCCACCTTTTTATAATCCTCTCAGAATAACCTGAAAACCACATTCAATTTCATTTCCTTTGGGGTTTCTCTATCCTACTTCAATCTATTCCATTCATCTTTCACCAGGTAAAACATTTATCACTTTTTTGTTCATGAATTTTTCAGATCTGAAATTAATTTGTCCGATTCATTTCATTCTGAATCATTTGCTAGTTTCTGCTTCATTTTGAATCGCTAATTTTATGAATGTAATGCAGTAGCTGTCGTGTAAATTAAGCTTGCTTTCTATGCAGTAATGTTTGAGCAATTACCGGATTTCATTTATATAAATGAATGATTCCTTTTTTTTTTTTGAAAATATGAATGAATGATCCTTGTTTGCTCGTAGATCTATTAACTCATGTAACGGATAGGGAAGCCAAATATACCGTATCACATTTTCTTAATTGGCACCACACGGTTGGTTGTTTTGCATCCCCATAATGATATTTCTTTGCTTCTCCCAAAAAAGGTTGAATCTCCAACCTAGGAGCCCTTATCCGGCTCGACAAGGCATGTGAGGGGAGGTAAATCACGGTAATTCAGTAGTTCAGTAATAGGGCCAAATGCCTGTGCCCACAAGGGATCTGCCCACTTTGGGCATAATCCTCCGAGTTTCGAACCTTGGTCTCTTCTCCCAAATACTGCCTACAAAACTAGTGAGCTAAGCTTGTGCGGTATAATGATATTTCTTTGAATTTGTAGGTGACATGCCATCTTAGTTATTGTATGACAGTATGAGACTACCAGCAATTTGTGTTTTTGATATCTAGGCAATTTAATGGAAGTGCTATATATTTGTTATCTAGTAGGGCACTACTTCATACTTCCTCCATCACTCTTCATTTATTGGCACTGTGGATTTGTGCAGGGTTGGTTGTTCTGCACACCCTGTAATGATTTTGATTTAGGTGACCCTAAAGCCTCAGTTTTTGTAGATGCAATGTGTTTTTGATATCTAGGCAATTGAATCTGAGTTCTATTTTGTTTTTTATCTAGTATGGGGGCATTTTTTTAGCAGACATATGTGGTCAGTACAAAATCTAGTGCCTGTTTTCTTATAGGAATTAATTTGGTCAAGCTGTGTGGTTGCCTGAATCAGTATGTGTTAAATGATTGTAGCAGATACTTGCTGATAGGGCTCTAGTTTAAGGTTTTACTTTTTTGCATCATCTATAGGCATCTGGTTTAAGGTAGTGAGCGGAAAAAAATAGTCTGTGATGTTATTGTCACCCTTAAGAATCCACTCATTAAATATTTTTTGTTATTGTTAGACATCTCCAACCCAGAACACTAAATTTTACACCAAAATGAATATTCTCAATATATTCTTACACCAACTTTTATTCTATCTCAAACCTTTTATACCAAAATTTATTCATACATTAAAATAATTTATATTCTCATAATTTTAAACTTTAGTTTCTTTTTTACTTTAATTTCGAATGTACTAAATTTTATTTTGGTGAAATTATGTTATATGTATTTTAATTTTTAATTAATATATATTCAATATTAGTCTTGTTTTAAATGTCTTAATGAGATCTTTGATATGCTATAATTTGTTTCTAATAATACAAATTTTAAATTTCAGTATTTAACAAATTATGTAAATATATAGAAACGATACAGTGATATTAAGGAATTAAAAAAGAAAATGAAGGACAAAAGAGTGAAAAAAAAGAAAGTACACCAATTTGGTGCAAAGTTAATTGTGCACCACCATATTTGGTGCTACACTGTTCACTTGCACCAAATTGGTGTCAAATTTGGCGTGTTCCTTTGAGGAAGTTTTGCACCAAATTTGTGTTTTACCGTGTTCATTAGAGATGACCTTAAGGCAAGTGAACAGCTTCCCAAGTTTTCATTTTATTCATTCATTTATTTATTTTTATACTTAGGTGGTTTGAGTGTATGTGTGTGATAGAAATACTTCTGCTTGTCTTTTCTTAGCACTTAGCAATATAAGTTAAAAGTGAATTGATTGACATTTTTGTTTGACTGAGTTTATTTCAAGATTGGTTTACTTTTAGTTTTTGTTGCCTATAAATTCCTGTTAATTGAATGGGATAATATTGTTCATTGGGTTGCAATATTACAATACTCTTTAAGATGCTTGACCAGATTAGGGGAATAATTGGTGCATATTTGTGGTATTTGATGGCCTGACTGTTTGAAGAAGCCTTGCATTTGATATCACTTGATTTATCCAGTAACTGTATCGTTTTTAATGCCCCAATACTGTTCCTAATATTCTCTGCAAACCTGCTGCTGCCAGTCTGCCACTTGGGTTCTATGCTAAATAGACTGCTCTTCCATAAACTTGTTTCTTTTCATTGTCTGAGTAACTAATCTTCCTGTTACTGATGTACTCTAATATATCTAATGTTTTGTTATATGTTGTGTTTCATATGGTGCTTTATTATGTTTTCTGTATCACGGTGGTACTTTGACTGAAAGAAGTTAAAATCACCTTTTTCTCCCTTGCAGTGTGAAAAATGGCGGCAACATCAGCAACTATTTTCTCAATTTGTCCAACTACATCTGCTGGGTCTAAGCCTTCACGCCAAAAAGCCTTTGGATTGAAGTTCAACTCAAGGAGAGCTGCAGAATCTGTAAGATGTGAATTAGAAGCATCCTTTTTGGGAAAGGAAAGTAGTGCAGCTCTTCGACAATCATTTGCTCTCAAGGCCCAAAAAGAAAACAAGAGATCTTGGAACTACATTCAACCTCAGGCATCATACAAAGTATCCATACTTGGAGCTGCAGGTGGCATAGGCCAGCCACTAGCTCTCTTGGTCAAGATGTCTCCGTTAGTTTCTGCCCTAAACCTTTACGATATAGCAAATGTCAAAGGAGTTGCAGCTGATCTCAGCCACTGCAACACTCCTTCTCAAGTTTTTGATTTCACCGGAGCTTCTGAATTGGCCAATTCTTTGAAAGATGTAAATGTGGTTGTAATACCGGCTGGCGTTCCAAGGAAGCCAGGTATGACCCGTGATGACCTGTTCAACATTAATGCAAGCATTGTGAGAACCTTGGTTGAAGCTGTTGCTGATAATTGCCCTGATGCCTTCATCCACATTATCAGCAATCCCGTGAACTCCACAGTCCCAATAGCAGCAGAAGTTCTGAAGAAAAAGGGAGTGTATGATCCCAAGAAACTGTTTGGTATTACAACTCTGGATGTTGTCAGAGCAAACACATTTGTCGCCCAGAAGAAAAACCTGAGGCTCATTGACGTCGATGTCCCTGTCATTGGAGGCCATGCCGGAATAACTATTCTACCATTACTGTCAAAGACAAAACCATCAACCGCTTTCACCGATGAAGAAGTGCAAGAGCTGACTGCCAGGATCCAGAATGGTGGGACGGAAGTTGTAGAGGCAAAGGCCGGTGCAGGCTCAGCTACTCTTTCCATGGCATATGCTGCTGCAAGATTTCTAGAGTCCTCACTCCGTGCTCTTGATGGCGATAGTGATGTTTACGAGTGTGCTTATGTGCAGTCCGATCTTACAGACCTTCCGTTCTTTGCATCTAGGGTCAAATTAGGGAGGAATGGCGTCGAGGCTTTTATCTCATCCGACCTCCAGGGGTTAACCGAGTATGAACAAAAAGCTTTGGAAGCCCTAAAGCCGGAGTTGGAAGCCAGTATTGAGAAAGGGATTGGTTTTGTTCAGAAAGAAGCAGCAACTGCTTAGAATTGCATGAGTTAGTACACAGGGATGATGATAGTGGAGGAATAAAGTAATTCTGAGAATTGCATCAGAATTCCCAGTTTTGTAGTGTCATTGAAGTAATGTAGTTAGTGATTATTCTTTTTCTTGTTTGATACCAAGAGATGACATACCTATGCGGCTGTGCGGGAATCAAACTCTAACCTTTTGTATTCTTTTATTTTTTTCTTACATTGAAATGATCTCTCATTCTGTTTCTTTTGTTCGGACTTCACTTTTGGAATGGTCTAAGTAGCACGGAAATGGGGGTATAGAATATCTCTAACTCTCTTGCATATTTAATTGATTCTTGAGTGATAGATTGTGTGTAAGGACACATGATTGAGCTGTGACAATGTGGGAATTACACTTAATGTGGTGGGTTACTTGTGAGCATATCAATAGTAGTTTTTGGTGTGGATTTTAAGGAATCTTATGTGGATGAGAGAGGGTGAGGAGAGATATAAAATAAATCTTTCTGCAAAACATGAGTTTTTATCAGGCTTGTGTGATCCATTAAAACCTCTGATTTTCTCTTCTTAGTTGCGTGCAGCGCAAATCAGCGCCCAGCTGGGTGCGTGCACTGCGTTGAAAACGCTGTTCAGTTTTTTTTTTTTTTTTTTTTTTCAATTTAGTTTTGTTTTGTTTTTTTTTATTCCATCCATCTTCTCTTTCCAAATTGTACCTGCAAAAACTAAAAAATAAAACCCAACTATTGAAGATGCTTTTAATATGGTGGGTTCCTTGTGGACATCATACACTGGTCTTTCTCACATTTACCCCCTATCTTATCAGGGCATCATACACTAGTCTTCTCACATCTACCTTTCCAGTATCTTATCAAGCCGAGATATGCTATTGTGATTTAGTTTATATAGGCCTGGAGCGTTGGAGCCTTAGCTTGAAACCAGAGAATCACATGTTGTGAGCAAAACCATCTCAACTCATTGGACTTATATATGTAAGTCTATAAATATTAATTATCTAAATACACTATAAATAAATATTTTAAAGTCGAAATGCATATATGTCAAAAACACAGTTTTTCCGATTATAGGCAGATTAAGACTACGTAGCCGTGCATAATATTTTAGTAATCAATGGCGGTAGAAGAAGAAGAAGAAGAGGAGAAGTAATAAGATAAGAGAGAATCCATTTGATGATCTTCCTCATAATCAACAGTAGCAGCAGTAGCTCCAGCTGAAATGGCGGGCGGCGCAGATGACGGCGACGACGACGACATCCCGGCGACGGAGACGGTAAGCTTCCTCTTCTTATAGTTTGCCTTAAAACAAGCTTGCCTGAGCTTTTTAGTGGTGTCCTCCATCTCCATATCTGGACTCTCTTCAATCTCTTTCTTCTGCTTCTCCAACAACTCTACCGCTTCTCTCAACTTCTCCTCTTCTTCATCCTTCCCCAGCACCTTTCACATTACATAATTACAGTGCATTTCAATTTGAAATTAATTATATATTAGGATAGATATTTGGGAGATAGTGATAGATCGATGAGGAATAATAAAGAAATAAATAAATAGGCAATGAATTGAATTGAATGACCTGAACATTTGAGATTAGGGTTTGGAGACTCATCAACTTCCGGTGAGGCCAGCGGCGAATCCCCAACTCCCGGCATCTCTTCTTCAGCAATGTCAACCCAACGTTGAGTTCTCTTGCAGCCTTTGTGATTGGCATATAGAAATATTTCGATATTGTTTCTCTGCACAACATTTTTGAACAATCATTTCTACCCTTCTTCTTATTATTCCCTCCATCATCCCCCATCTTCTGCTGCTCTTCCACTCCCTCATCACCATACACTACTGAACCTCCTCCTGCAAAATTTTCTCAATTATTCAGTAATATAACTCAATGAAGTAAGTATAAATTAAAGGTAGAATTGAAAACAAAATTAAAAACCTTGGATGATGGATTGGGTTGGATGTGAATATAGAGGATCATTGATGAGAAACATGTAATTGTCCATGAGGGGAAAAGAATAATGATCAAAAGAGGTGTAGTGAGTAGTTTGCATTGGGAAATCATAATCATAATCATCATGATCATAGTCCCAAACTAAGTTATTATCAGACCATGATTGATCAGGAAAGGAAAGCTGCAGGTTATTTTCTCCTGGCACCATGATTATTATTGTAGTTTAGGGTTTTGATTTCTGGAAATGCTGCAACTCTGATGGAAGGGAAGGAAGGAAGGAAGGAGATATATAGATATGATGGGCATATATATAAGTTTAAGAAGATAGATATTATGGAATTTAGTGCATAGTGGGGCTTACTCAATGAATTTGGGTTAATCCATCCATGCATGTTGTGTATACGTTCATCATTGATTTATTAATTAGGGTAGTTAAAGCACTGTAAGTGGAGAGATGAGTTACATTCGACAATATATATAATGCAGTAATAGATTTACAAAATAATTTTCTTGTAATCTGTTCACAGTTATAATATTAAGAATATTTATTAATGTCTTGTCTAGAAGATAATATATGCGGCGATGCTTTAGTACTACTTAGACCTGACAATTATCACACTACCTGTTAACACGATATTAATTTATAATTTATTACATTATCTGTCTACAGTTAATATATTAGACACATGTAGTTAACATATGATGTGTCTATAAGTAACAAATTATGTGTCTTCAATTTATTTATAGTCACATAATATGTTAATTGAATGTTATGAATGGAATATGAGGGGCTACTTCTGGGAACGAATCAAGTACATCGTTGGCAAAACCTTTTGCAGGGGAGTTGTGGCAAGGCGAACTTTGGTTGGGTCTTGCGGGATTCGCATGGTGCTTTTATTGTAGCTACAGTGTTTCCGAGAGGTGTGGCGGAGGGAGCTCGCATGGCGGAGGCATTGAGGGTTCGGGAGGTGTTGAGTTGGCTTAAGGAAGTGGGTGCTCGAGAGGTTGATGTGGAGATGGATGCACATGAGGTGTTTCATGCATTGCGTGGAGAGGCGGGAGAGTCCTATTTTGATTTTATTATTGATGATATTAAAGTCATTGCAACTTCTATTAACGATTTGTAATTTCTTTTTGTTAAACAATCAGCGAACCAGGAGAATGGTTCTTTGTCTGGTTGTGTTTCTTGGTCCTCTTTTTATTGTAAGTTCTTTGTTTTCTAGAATGAAAGTTAGTTTATTGGTTCTAAAAAAAAAGTTGAAAAGGACAAAAATATCCTTAAAAGTCTTAGATTTCGACATGTCTTAAATGAATGAGTGACCAGCGTGATGAATTTTGGCACTAAAAGAATAGTCGTGCAATGGATGGAAATTAGTACTAAAACAATAGTCGTAGATGAAAATTTGTAGGAATTAAACATGTTGACCAAAACTGTCATTTTACTAATACTCGTAGGACCAAAATTAGTATTTGCTATATATATATATAGTGTGAGTGCGAGGTGAGGATACCTCCCCGTACTCGCCCCCATACCTATGCGAGTATGAAAAATTCCCCCATCCCTGTACCCATTACCTAAATCATGTGAGTATTTTAATACCTGTTGGGACGAGGATGCAAGGAACCCATCTGGTGCGGGTAGAATTGTCTTCTCTAATCTGGACAACTATGTTACTCTTGACGGGGACAAGAAAAAGTGACCATGTGATTAGCCTTGTTTGGTAAATGGCGTTTTGTCCATACTTTGATGGATTTGACCACTTTAACGATTTGACCAGATCAAAACGTTAAAAATTTTGTTTGATTAATAATTGATTTGGGCAACATTTTTATGACAACCCGCCAACTTCACAAATGCTACAGCGTGAGCATGAGGCTCCCAAAGTGCGCAAATTTTACTGTGGACCGCAATCCACAATGCATGGTAGTCCAAGCATAAAAACAGTGTCGTTTCTTTTAATGAAAAGAAACGACACCCGTTCCGCAAAAAGTAAATTTGTGTGTATAACATATTCAGTTTCATTTTATATACACTGCAGTTTCTTTTCAACACAACTACAGTTTCTTTTCGATATAACGACAGTTTGTCAGTTTCATTCGACATTATACACTCAAATATGTGAAACTGTTAATCAATTAATTTCTTTATATATACACTATAGTTTCATTACAACACAACTACAATATCATTTCAATATAACTACATTTCATTGGAAAATATACACTCAAATATGTGAAACTGTTATTCAGTTTATTTTATATACACTGCAGTTTCCTTTCAACATAACTACAGTCTCATTTCAATATAATTACAGTTTCATTCAACATTATACACCCAAACATGTGAAATTGTTATTCAGTTTAATTTTATATACACTGCAGTTTCCTTTCAACATAACTACGGTTTCATTTCAATATAACTACAGTTTTATTTGATAATATAAAAATAAATGACAAATGTGAGGCAGTATCATTTGAGATAAACTGTAATTTCATTTACCGGACTTCTTTATTTAAAGAAGTTTCATTTACGGGACTTCTTTATTAGATAAACTGTAATTTCATTTACGGGACTTCTTTATTTAAAGAAACGATGGGACTTCTTTATTTAAAGAAACGATGCCACTTTTGAATCATGGTCCACGACATAACGACTGCCCAAAGTGAGCATGAGGCTCCCCTTCTATAAGGGAGTCTCATGCTCTAGGTTTTTTTTTTTTAATTATATTATAATAAGAAAATTATAAATATTAATAACAAACGTTATATATTTAATTTAAACTTTTTATAATTAAAAATATTATATAATTAATAATTAAAGAATTATTTTTATAAAATGAACTCATGTCAATATATGTTTTTTTTTCAAATATTAACTACTAATTATAAATAGCTAATTTTTACCAAATATTTTTTTATAAACTATTTAAACAGTTCAATGGTCAAAACTGCTAACACAATCACAATCAGTTAACCATCCATTATCCACTAATGGCTAAGTGTGGAACAAGATCACTACGTTCTCATAATTTTGCAACGAAAAAAGGGCACTGTGCACAATGCCAAAATACTTTACATTTAAGAATATAAGTTAAGTTTTGCCTACTTCCATCCACCAAAATAAGGTAGCAAGAGATTTAAGAAAAGAAAACCAAAACAAAGGGGGCCTTGTGACAGTCAGGATGGCATAATCTGAACTAATTAGCAGAAGACAATTCCAAAACTATACCAGAGGAGAAAGGTCAAAAAGGTAAAAATCTGGATTTTACTAGAAAGCTAGCAAGCAAGTACCCTTCCTTCTTCCGAGTGTATGCTTGAAAATTCATTTGAACACGAACACGAACACGAACACAGAACCTCACTCAGTTTCTCGACCTTCCTCTACCACGGCCATGACCTCCACCTCTTCCACCTCTGTCACTGCCTTTTCCGCCTTTTCCGACCCTCAAGGCCTTATTAGCATTATGCTTTATTTGCATGCTCTCTGGCAAGGGAAGGATCCGATCCACGCACTTCCTGAAGCTGAAGTCATCAGAGGATCCATCCACCCTTACGACGAAGAAGCAGCGACTTTTAAATACAGGGTGGTTTCGAACTTGAAATGCACCAACTCCCGGGCCTATTTTTTTCTCTGGATCTGCATGACCCTTCTTAAGCAGTTCCAGCAAAACCATATGTTCGTACTGCAATTAACACCACAATGAGTCAAACCCAAACACAAAAAAATTACACCTTGATTCAAGTCTGCATATACGTCAAACTAACAATAAAAACATCAAATGCATCAAGAGAAGTATTGAAAAAGTTAAACATCACTAATATCCGGAAACTATATATCAGCACCTTTTAACATATATGGAATTTAAACAGGACCAAAGATTGTAACAATAGAATACACTCAAAAACTATAATTGCAGCAACTCTATAACTAAAGACAGAGAAAATGATTCACCAACCGATACCGATGTAAAGAGGATATCAACAGTCTAGTCTAGAAATAATAGTTATCAGCATTAACTTACCAAAAATATGGAACTGCATCGGAAAAATCCAAGGGGTGAGGGAATTCAGGGAATGAAAAGGTAATAAAGCCGAGAGATCAACAATTCATGGCCTCAATGCCATTGTCCTCTTCAAAAGGATTCACTTCTCTCACAGCCATATCAGACATTGCACTACCGGTACTAAACTCAAATACTCAATCATTCAGGTTAGGACAAAACTAAACCTTTAGAAAGACATAGGTTCTAAAATATAGGGAGTAGTTTATTTCAAAGTGAAACAGAGCATGGGAACAGTCAAGCAGATATAATAGGCTAAACCAATAATCAGCTAAACTAGTTGCAACAAAGTAATGCCGAATTGCGGGTATGCAGCTAATCATTCAAAAGTTCATCTTTTAACAAGAAGCCCTATAAACATTCTAATATCAACTCTTTTTACAAAAATCTTATAAGAAAAGAAGCCAAAAACAAAATCCATTGCATTAATATAGCAATTATTCACTTTTTTTTTTGAGAATAAACCAATTATTCACTTTTTAAATAACTATGGAAAAATAAACATCTGCAGCTGATTTTAAAAAATTCATATTCTAAAAAGATGCCCAAAATTGACTATAAAGATCAATTCTTTTCACAAGCATACACATATACAATAAGCCAAAAACTAACTTACTCCGAATTGACAATGTATTTTAAAGTTGGAACCTTTTCCTACCTTGTTGATGTCGAGATTAGGAGCCCAGTAATGGAGTAATTTGTAGAAGTACTCAAACATCTCTACCGACGACCCAAAGCTTTTCGGACCCAGAGTAACCGGACCCGATTTTTCTTCCTTCTTCTTTCCCTCCCCAACTTCGTTTCCTTCCAAAATTTCCAGCCTTTGTTCTTCAACAGACTTATCGACCCTTGATTTCTTCGAGGCGTCACCATTGTCACCGTTCTCAGGCTCGCCTCCCTCCTCCCTTGGCCGCTTTGCGCCGCCGTTCTCAGTCCCAGAGTCCTCAGCGGCGTTGGATTCAATATCCATGTCCTCGGATAAGGGTTTGGCGACTTCCTGTGCAGATTCTGCCATGGCTATTGGCTAAGCTGTGAAAACTGAGGTTTGAAAAGCCCTACTTCTGGCTATAAAAGAGCGGGGTTTTCTACCCGAATTTCACGTGTTGGGCTTTTCAATTTTTATCGAATATAAAACAAGTATAATTAAATTTCAGAAAAGGTAAAATACACTTATACACCATCTAACTTTAACTTTATAGGGATAAGGGTCAAATAGCCCCCTCTACTACTCAAGAAAGTTTAATTGGCACCCTGAACTCAAAAAACATTCAAATAGCCCCCTCAACTACTGCACCATGAACTCCAAAAACATTCAATTAACACCTCCAACTCTATAAAAAATTCATTTTCTAGTTTTTGTGTGTTTATATGAGTAACAATTTTAATTTTTTTTAAATAAATTTTAAGCATAATTATTTAAATTTTTTTATTTTAAATAATTATTTATAAAAAAAATTATTTTACATATGTGTAAAACTTTTAATATAAAAAATGCTAATATAAAATTAAAAATGCTTACCATTTATGTTTAGTGGACTAATTTAATTCTAATTAATTTAAGCATTTTTAAAAATGTTTGTAAATTTAGTGCGAAAGTTAGAACCAGATTGTAAGCATATATGTGTAAGAACATTCTGCCAAAATTGGTTGTGGAAATGATTATAGTCAAAATAATAATTATTTATAAAAATTTATATTACATATGTGTAAAATTTACTATTGAACATTAAATTAATTAGTATTAAATTAGTCCACTAAACTTAAATGGTAAGCATTTTAATTTTATATTAGCATTTTTGTATATTAAAAATTTTACACATATGTAAAATAAATTTTTAGAAATAATTATTTAAAATAAAAAAATTTAAATAATTATATTTAAAATTTATTTTAAAAAATAAAATTGTTACTCATATAAACACACAAAAACTAGAAAATGAATTTTTTATAGAGTTGGAGGTGTTAATTGAATGTTTTTGGAGTTCATGGTGCTAATTGAACTTTTTGAGTAGTTGAGGGGGCTATTTGAATGTTTTTTGAGTTCAGGGTGCCAATTGAACTTTCTTGAGTAGTAGAGGGGGCTATTTGACCCTTATCCCAACTTTATATGATAAGTTAATTAGGTACTCGGATTTTTTAAAGTTAAAATTAAGTATATAAATATGTCAATTTAATTCATTAATGTTCAAAAATTGACTAGTGACTTGTAATAATAGGTCATTAGGGTTCAGATGTTTATTTGACAATGTTCCAATTATTTCCACTCGGCAACGAACAACTAGCATGTTGCACGGAAAGTACATCGCAATTGGTCGCCTTCCCGGCAACAAGTTGGTCGTTTTCTTCGTCATCTGGAGAAGGCAACCAATTGTGATGCCTTCTCCGACGACATGCTGGTCGTTCGTCGTTGGATTTCACTCAAAACATCTTTGGAACCTTACTGACATGTTATTATAGGTCACTAATAGATTTTGAGCCATGATGCATTAAATTGACATGTTTATGTGCTTAATTATACTCTTTCAAAAGTTTAAAGGCCTAATTGGCTTCTCATATAAAGTTTGGGATGTATTTAACCATTTTCTCATGAAATTTTCTACTAGAATTTTCATGTTGGATCTTCTATTGGGTATCCAAGTTTAGGCAAGAGAGATCTAATACAATTAGGATGTGAATTTTAGTCCGAATTGATGAGTTGGTCTGATAAATTTGAAAAATTTTAGAGTTAAGGTAAAAAAAATTTAATCTAATGGAAGCTCATGAACTAAATAGTAAAATAATATTTCTGTTTTATTCATTCCTTATTACATTTATGTTAGAATTCTATTACATTTCTTTTATTTTTATCCTTTGAACTAAACGCTACGTAAGTGATATATATTCCTATCGTTGGCTTGTTTCCATTCCAATTATTATATCATGGTTCATGATTTACCTTGTAAGGTGGCTATGTTTGGCAAACCTAGCTGAAAAGATAGCTGAAAGCTGAAAAGTAGCTGAAAACTGAAAAGCTATAAGCTCGAAGCTAAAATCTGAAGAGCTGCTAAGCTAGCTGTTATGCTTAAAAGTGTTTGGTAGAATTAGATTTTTGATAAGTTGATAAATGTAAAAAGACTAAAAAGGACATATTGTTTTCAAAAAAAAAAAAAAACCTAAAAAAGATATCTTCATACAATTTAAATGGGTTTATTTATATATTAAAATATAAAATAATAAAATCAATATATTTTAATAAAATATAAAGTAAGAAAATATATTTGAAAATATATAAAATATAGCAAAATGTTTATAATTTATCAAGGTTGAAAAAGACGCTAGGCGCCCCTTAGGCGTCAATATCGGCGCCTAGGCGCCCGATTAAATCTTTTTTTTTTTTTAATTAAAAAGCTCCTCCAGGATTAGATATGAAAGCCTGCACCACCGCCTAGTTGTTTTCAATTTCCATGATAAAGTATTAATTGTTTTTTCTTTTTGAAAACACATACTATTAATTATTATTAAAGTAAAGCAATAAAGCAGCCTAATAAGACTATAGAGTACATACTACCAGCTACGCTAAAACTCCATTACCGACAAACTCCATCGCCCACGGCTAGCCTCCAAAACGCAACCTCCAGGCTCCAACCTCGCCGACGGCTAGCCTCCAGAACGCGACCTCCAGGCTCCAACCTCGCCGACCACCAGTCCAACCATCACGCCTCCATCCATTGGACCATCGCCGACAGTCGATTCGACTTCCAAACTCATGACTCAATGAACTCACAGATCTGAAATCTTGTCGCATGCAGAACAGAGACTTCTTTCGCCATCAATCTTCTTCTTTGTCTTCTGTAGTTCATGGAACTCAATGAAGTCACAAACTCCATGTGCCGACCATGGAGCTTTCCACTTTCCGGCGAGGAAAAAAGGTGGGGGTGGGGGAGACGGGGCCGCCGGCTAGGCAATCTAGGCGCCGCTAGACCGCTTAGTCGGCCGCTTAGCCGGAGGGCCGCGGAGGAGGCCAATTCCGGCCTTCCTCGCGGCGGCCTCCGTCCGCCTAGCGTCTAGGCGCGATTTTTACAACCTTGTAATTTATAAGATTAGTTCATACAAAAATTAATGTTCAAATACAAATGTCAAATTGAAATTACAACCAAACATATTGAAGAGAAAAAGTAAAAAAGGTTTAGCCAAAAGAGTTTTAATTGGGAAGGGTAAATGATGTCGTTTCTTTAAAATAATAAGGTTAAAGATGAGAAAAAAGTTAGGAAGCTACTAGCTTATTTTTGAAACATTACCAAACAGAGCTTATAGCTTATTAGTAGCTTAAAATAGCCACAGAAGGTTCATTTTTTATGTGCTGAAAATTTGTTTTTTAAGATATTGAATGTTTATTATTTGGTAATATATCAAATAATGAATATTTAATACACAAAAAATAAACTTTCAGTATATTAAAAATAAACATTTATCTATTACCTATATTGTAACTTGGATCATAGTCTATAGTATAATTGCCTTTTGCATTTGTTGTAGAACACCACTAACAAGATTTCGGGCCATTATGTAATTTTTTTTTTTTAAATAATGGACTAATGATATTAGGTTGTTGGGCTTACCCAAATACAATAAGCATGACAGACGATGTAAATCCAATTTTAATAATCTCAGTAGTTATGCCGGACCTGGGTCCAAAAACGACGCCGTTTTTTTTTTTTTTACTAAACATATTGGCCTGAAATGTGAAACACAAACTCTACATTCACATACATTATACTCTACATTCATAATTTTTAAACTTCGCATTCACACATTACAGGATTATATGTTTAGTAACTATATTACTACTGTTATACATTCACACATTCAACAATCTATATTCACAAATTCTATACTCCATATTCACAGCTTGAGAACTCCACATTCACACATTACAGGGCTACAAGTTGCTAGAACTTCTTAACTCTATTACAGATTTACACATGCATAACTCTACATTCACGATTTCTATACTCCATATTCACAATTTGAAACCTCCACATTCACACATTTCTGGGCAACTCTACATTCACATAATCATAAGTCTACATTCACGATTTCTATACTCTACATTCACACTTTGAAACATCTACATTCACACATTTTTGGACAACTCTATATTCAACAATATGTTTACTAATATTATAAAAAAAAAAAAAAAAAAAAAAAAGACAAAACGGCGTAGTTTTGGACCCAGGTCCACCTTGCAAGGTGGACCTGGGTCCACAGCATAATTTGCGTAATAATCTGGTGTGGTCAAATTACCGTTGTTATGCCACGGAAGCGAATACACCTTGTAAGTGGACTTGTGTCAATATTCACAACTTTAGAACTCTATGTTCATAATGTTAGAACTATATATTCACAATTACGGAACTCTATATTTACAATATAACACAATTTTTGAATCTATATAACAAAATTGTAAATATGGAGTTCAAAAATTGTGAATATTGAGTAATATAATTTTGTATATTGAGATATAAAATTGTGAATATAGAGTTTTTAAAATTGTTAACATAAAGTTCTAAAATTGTTAATATGGACCTGTGTCATTTCAATCCATTCGCATAGGTTTCAAGGGGTTTTTGACTGAAATAAATATTTTGAACAAGTAGGAGACAAAAATGTGACTTTTTCGGGGTTTGGACAAAAATATTAAATCTTTTTTTTTTTAAACAAAACCAAACAAACTTTCATTAATAATTCATCCAAACACACGACAGACGAAATGAAACGAGGAATACAATCTGAAAAAACATGGATATCAGTATCAGTTGCTTTCAAAGCTTCCTTGGCTAAAGTGTGAGCCACCATATTTGCTTCCCGACGCACAAAAGCAACTTCAATAGTCGAGAGCTGTAACATAATTGCTCGAATCTCATCAATCACCGTACCAAAAGGAGTAATATTTCGACCTCCTCTAATCGCTTGGACCACGACTTGAGCATCCGTTTCAACCACCACCGAACCCCCTATCCTCCCCTTTACCCAACTCAAAACCTCCCTAACCCCAATTGCCTCCCCTTCCCTCGTTGAAAACCTCCCCTCCACCTGACGCAAACCACCGCCTATCACCAACCCGCCATGATCTCGCACAACCCAACCAATCCCCACATACCCCTTGCTGGCTATCAAATGCAGCATCCACATTAATCTTTTGCCCCCCTAGACTAGGAGGTTTCCATGCATGAGATACGTCGCATAGAGCATTAGGCTGACAAATAGAAAAATCAGCATTTTGAGTAGCTTGCCAATCGTGCAGGTACATTAATGCAAGGCGCACCACTGAAGCCGGATCGATACACTGTGAATTGAAAACCATATTGTTTCTGTTTTCCCACACTGACCAACAAACAGTAATCACCCTCTCAAGCTGGCTTGTTGACAAAGATTCCCACATCTCCTCTACCCAATCAGTATTTGGTGGTTAATTTGGCTCCCTCCTCATCTTGACTTTGTGAATGATCTGCATTTCGCATATGCGGATCTCGTATTATACGAGTAGACCAGTCGCCGGCGGTGGGTTCGGAGTGGCGGACTCCCGTGAAAGATACGAGACTCGCATTTCGCAAATGCGTTTCTGCGTTGTCAGTCAACAAATTCATTGGCGAATGGGAAATGAGTCTGGCGTATTTCCAATTCACGAATCTCGTTGTCAGATAAAAGGACTACCTCGCGTTTGGGAAATGCCCTCCCAAAAGCATTTCCCAAGAGTAATTTAATATTTTTGTCCAAAACCCAAAAAAGTCACATTTTTGTCTCCTACTTGGTCAAAATTTATATTTCAGTAAAAAACCCAGGTCTCAGGAGATACTAACATTTAAAAAAAAACTTTAATATTGATGTATTGTGCATCACACATAAAATATACATGAAACTAACTTTTGGAATTTTAAAAAGGAGTTAATTCCAGAAATGATTTCCCGACTATGTTGATTTTCCAAAATTGGTCATCGTCTTTTGAAATTGTTCTAACAATAGCCATTCCATTTATGTCCAGTTAGTGAGGCGTTATGTGTGAGGGTTTGTTTGTTTGTTTGTTTTTTTTTTTTTCCTGCTATGTTCCTCTTTACTTCCAAATTCCAACTCTCTTATCTAGGGCATATTAGTTGTCTATAAAACTATCGAGAATGCAGGGTTTGAACTTCATATGAAAGTTTGTTGAAGTATTCAAATGCTCTATTATTTTCAGCACCGAGTTTAATGAGTGTGGAAGTTATTGATTCGTTTCCCTAATGACCAAATTGCCGTATATATAAAGCCAAGAAATAATGACTAGAAATAAATCACTATCTTATTATCACCTTCAACTCTATCCAAGACTAAAAAATAATGCATTCAACTAACCATTCTACACTAACACTGGTGGCACCATGCCATTTCTTAGAGATCCAATAATTTGAGTGAGGCTTTGCAAGGATTGATTCATCGCTAAGATCTTAAATTGAACAAATTAGAACATTTCAATTTAATCATAGTAAAGCCCAATTTGGACTACTCAGCTTAATTGGAAACAAGTATTACTTTAATTTTGATAATCATAGCCTTCTCGCTGTATTTCTCTTGAAATATAGAGTTTTCACTACTACCACCAAGCTATTGCATCTTCAATTAAGATTAGGAAAATCAAATTTCTACAACTGAAATGATACTTTAAGCTCAGGAGGAAAAAAAAAAAACACAACTGGAAACAATAAAAATGTTAAACTGTGTTCTTTAATTTAGTGATAATTTACTGCCTCAACAATGAGGCAACAGCTCATATCAAAATGGTACAATTTTTTTAGTACAAATGGTACAATATATAGCTTATGTGATCATCTATTCTATGAAACCATTTGTTCAGAAAGTTGAGAGCATCAAACCATACAAAAAGATGATGTCCAGAAATTGCTTGCTATTTTGTCAGATGCTGGTAGCCTAATCTTGTTATATTTTAACGAGGTTTTCTCCTTGCCCTGTGACCCTAGCTGGCAAAGGACCATAAGGAGGTAAACCAGCCTAGGTTACCCATAGCTGACCGGCTCAAACCCAAGGGTTTGAGGATCGAACCTCCAACCTCTTGGCTGTAAGTAGAGCACTCTTACCACTTGTTGAGCTGGCACACTGTTGGTGACAGTTTTCTCATCTCAGCTGACGTGTAGCCTAATCTTTCTGAGGTGGCACACTTGTGGTGACAGTTTGCTGATCTTGTTGATGTGGCACAGCTGGTTTTTCTTGCTGAGGTGGAGTAGCAGGAAGTTTTTGTTGAGCTTGCTCGTTGCTTTCTTGTTGGGTTGGTACACAGGGCCTCCAGATTGTTTCATTCCCAACATCCATTAAAGCAATCCCCTTAACAGCCAAATCACTCCTAATCTGATCGCTTTTAGCATAATCTTTTTCTTCCCTTGCTTTTACTCGTTCGGCAATTGACTTCAGAATATCTTCTTCAGTCAACTCCGCTCTTATCAATGCTTTATCTTTCAATTGCTGCAAAACCTGTGCAACGGAACAAGTCAGAATCTCATTGTAATGTGCCAGACGTTTCACTAGTACAAAACCTCGGGTTGCACCTCAGAGTAAGTTAAATCGGGGAGCAATCCAAGAACATCCAACACTGCCTTCACTTCTTTCTCCAACTCAGTAATGGAGGTGATACCAGATACAAGTTGTTGCTTTTTCTGCTTCTGTAAAAACATTGTATAGAAAACCCTCAGTAACAAGAAATTCACACAAAGAAGCAACATAAAAGAAAAAAGCCATTCTTAATCAACCTTCAGTGTGTTCAAAGAGCTATTCATGAATCTCAAGGCTTCTTGAAGGGCACCATTTAATATCGATGGAGTGTGTAAATCATCAGAAAGTTTTGACTCCAACTCATTATGCAGCTTCTTGATGCATTCTTGAGCAGCAGCGCTTACACGACCTCCTTTCATTTCAATACCATCTTGTAACTTTGAAACGCCTTCTTTACAATCTTGTAATGTCTAGATCACAAATTAAAAATCAAATGTCAAGGTAAAGGCAACATAAAAATGGGGATAGAATTCATACATATACTACAAAACTTTGACATAATACAGACCACCGAAAGTATATTTCTACCTGATATATATAGAACAGAGATTCTGATGCAATTTCTATCTGTGATATTGAATAATTGACCGGAGAACGGTAGTGTGTCCCCAACAAGAAATATCTCAATGCAAAGGGATGGTAGAGCTTGGTAACCTACAAAACAAGAACATACAGGCCACATGATCTGAAAGTATACTGATATAACTAACACTAATATTATTACCAAAATTTACCTCACGAATGGTGAAGAAGTTTCCAAGTGATTTTGACATTTTCTCATCATTTGCAGTGACAAATCCATTGTGTACCCAATAGTTCACTTTACTCTCAGAGCAAGCAGCACAGCTTTGGGCAATCTCATTTTCATGATGAGGAAAAATCAAATCCATACCACCACCGTGAATATCAAACGAGTGAGTCAAATAATGAGCACTCATAGCACTGCACTCTATATGCCACCCTGGCCTTCCAAGACCCCATGGACTTTCCCAACTTGGCTCGCCAGGCTTTGCAGCCTGAGAAGTGAAAATATTTTAAGTGCATATAAAATCAATAACAGTAAGTCAGTAACTACAGTTATTAATTCACAGAACCTTCTCACCTTCCACAAGGCAAAGTCAGCCGGATTTCTCTTTCTTGAATCAACAGCAACTCGCTCACCAGCTCGGTTATCTTCTAATTTCCGTCCAGATAACTTACCATACTCTGGAAATTTATCAACGGAGAAATACACATCCCCATCAACTGTGTAAGCACAACCATTGTTCATTATCTGCAAATGAGATGAGCATTGAATCAAAGGAATTTTGAGGGAGGAATACCAAGCACAGAAACAGAATGCACAATGCTAAAGAAATTAAGCTGCAAAACAAATACTCCCTCTGTCCCATTTTACCTGTCTTACTTTCCTTTTTAGTTTGTCCCAAAATGTTATCCTCTTTCCAAAATTGAACATCACCATCATTTTATTTTTCTTAATTTACCCTTATGACGTTTACTTTCTTTATAGCTTTTATTTTCAAAAGTGAAAAAGTAAAGGGCATAAATGGAAAGCACATTACATTTACTTTAACTTCTTAAAAAGAGTGCAAAAAGCAAATGAGACAACCATTTTGGGACGGAGGGAGTACCTTTCATCGTTCCTTGTTCCTACAATACCCAACAAAATGTGACAAGGCATATAGTACATGAGAATATAAAGGGGGAAAAAACTCATTCCCGGATTTGAAAGAACATAAAATAATATTCCTTAATTCTGAGCACCATTAATAAATTGGAAAAAAAAAAAACCCTTTCATATCTCAAAATACATGTTATCATGGCTTACTTAGCACTGCTCAAACCAACAACAAATACAATAACTTCACACAGGCACAAGTTGAAAAGTTACTTGTGCTATCATTTCCTTTATTTGATCCATATGATCTGTAACGCGTGGCTGATGGGTGGGCATGAGGCAATGGAGATCAACCATGTCATTAAGAAACTCTTGGCAAAATCGACCACTCAATGCTACTGGATCCTCCCCAAGTTCATTTGCTCTTTTAATTATCTGAGAAAAATATATATATACATTTGGCAGCACAACAATCAACACTGGAGACTTGAATAAGAAATAATTTAAGCTTTAACAAATTGCAACACAGACTTAAATGTTGAAGGGCTTGTGAAAGAAAAATAACAGGTTAAATTTAACCACCAAAGGCTAGAGCAGAACCAATTTTTTGGTTGGGAGTAGGGAATTAAATATGACTAATATAAAAACAGAATCTGATCTAAAAAGCAAAAACTTCAAAGAAATGTTACAGGAATCAAACATAAAACTAACAAATTTGAAATGGCTACAGACATTTTAGTTTATGTTTCTATAAACTATGACACTAGTTTATATGATATACCACTGAACAATATTTTCTCATAAAGTAATATAACTCAACTAAACGCTATCTAAGTCACTAAGTGGTGATATTTGCAGACTCTGAGCAAGCCCACCTCTCAAGAAGCTGCCATGTTTTTCTATGTTCCACACTATTGTTTTTTTCCCAGACACTCAGCTACATACCTTGAAAATTTTAAACTTCTAGTTTTTGTTAATGTCCAGACAAACTCAGCTATAAGCCTTCAAAATTTTGAGCATCTATTCACACCAATATAACTAATATTTTTAAAATCACAACCCAATTACAACAGGTACAACCGGTTAGACTTAGAACTGTACACTCTTAGGGGAGGTCATTCATAAGGAGTAAAAATCCAAGATGGATTTGAACCAAGAAATTTAGGAAATTATGATTGTTGAATTTGAAAGATGGCTTGGCAGGTAGAGAATAACAACCACACGCCAGTTAGGCGGAAGCATAGATAAAGAATCAAGGAATGAGAAAATGTATATAAGACTGAAAGATTACAATATATTACTATAATTCTATGTTTCTAATGAAGAAACATCACACAAATATATTGAGACACATAACGCTTTAGTAAGCGCATATTCAAAAACAGACACAACCCTTTGTTTTTCAACAATGATATTTTAAAGTAAAACACAAGGGAAAGAAAACAATGATAAATTCCTGCCAACAACTAGTTAGAGCTGGATGCTCTCTATTCTAAGAATGGTCCCTATTTATAATCTATTACCATATGTAAAATTAAGAAGGAGCATGAATTATTGATTACATATTCAATCAATTCCTTATTACATGATCATAAAATAAGGAATATCAATTACTGATTACATAATTAGTAAATCCCTGATTATATGCTTCCATGAATTTTTCCTTTTGAATGATTTGATTAGTTTCCTTCTATGCATGGTCTGTATTAGTCATTTATAAATAAAATTATCTCATGGCAATATACAAAAGTATGTAGTTGAGTCATTTCAATCCGATAGCATAGGTCTCAGGAGATACTAACATTAAAAGAACTTTAGTATTGATGTATTATGCATCACAAATAACAGATACATTACTAACTCTCGGAACTTTAAAAAGCTAGTATACAACAGAAACAACAAACTTTAGGGTGAAAAATATCCCACCTTGTCATCCACATCCGTAAAATTACGTACATAAACCACCTCATATCCCAAGTATCTTAGATATCTGTGAAAATTCAGTACTAGAAATTCTTATCATATGGTTGAATAAAGAACAAAGCAGAATTAGAAATCATTAAATGCTTGAACTAAAGCATTCCAAACATGTATCTCTAAGACATAAATGTAAGTTCATCACAATAAATGGTTTGCAAAACATATACCGCAATAATTCTTCTTCCAATGTGCACTTATCATAGAACAAGAAACATTCTTAATTATTGGTTAGATTCAAACAACATATAAAGATGATACTAATGCACTTCAATTAATGTTCACAATAAAAGAATTTCAAGTACAATAGAAATTAGAGGACATCACTCACACATGTAAACATCAAATGATCAAAAAATAAATTCATCGGAATTCATAATCAATTCAAATAATCTTAGAAGCAACTGAAATTAAACTCATTTGCAATATGCAAGCAACATTACCATATGCCAAAAGATAAACCTGAACTTATTCAAACAACCCCTAAAGGTGATAGTTAGATACTTCAATTAGGAATATATAATAAGAGAGTTTCAAGTTCAATATAGAAAACACTACCATACTCACCGGGAAAAAAAAAACAATTGTCTGAAATCTCAATCAATTCCATTAAAGAATCTTAGAAGCAGTTGAAATTAAATTTCATTTGCCAAACCATAAAATATAAACAAAGATAATCCAATCCATGAAAATGCGATGCAAGAAGCAAACTTGCAAATACGATTAACATCAACACAACATAAATTTCAAATTAAAATTCACTAAGAAGTATATCACATTGAGAAAAAGGAAATTGGACCTGTAGAGAATATCGAAAGCTACATAGGCTCGAGCGTGGCCAATGTGGCTGAAATCATAGCTAGTGACGCCACATATATACATTCCGACCTTACCATCCTCTTTCGGCTTGAAAACTTCCTTATGCTTTGTCATGCTATTGTACAGGAACAGTTCCAATCGTTTCTTCCCCATTTTCTGGATGATCGGGCAAATCAATTCAGCACCAACAAAACCTAAGCCCTCTGCTCTAAAATTTGATGCTTTTATTTTCAAGCATTGTTTTGCAAAGAAGTACCTTTTTATCTTTAAAATGTTGATATCAGTCCATAATTGTTATAAGGAAATACATTCAATTATATCCAAATCTACTCATACAAAATTTAAAATTTACATCATTTGCTTCATTAATATACTTTTAGGTGTTTCCTTTCAAAAACTATATATATTTTTCCTTAATTTTTATTCATATTGTTGGAATTATAATGTATATGAAATGGAATTAGAAATAATCAATTTAATTATGTAAATTTCCTTTATAAAAGTATATAAATATGTAAATAATTAGATATTATATTAACCCTACAAAATTTTAATTTTTAATTTGGTAGACTATAAAAACATATTGACAAAATATATGGGAAGTTCAACTACATTATTATATTGTACAATTTAATATCTTTAACAATTTCGGTCGTTTCTTCAACTACAGTAGTCGAGTTTGTCCAATCGACCAACCATATCAATTAATCTTGGCTACCAACAAAGCCCTAATCCCAATAAAATGAAATTGTCCCTTTACTCTTACAATTGATGCTTTTTATCTTTCATTAAAAATAAGATTTGTATTTGGGCATTCTGACTCTATTCTATGGTCGGGCTTATACAATTGAGGATGGAAACCATATTACCTTGGGATAGACTATACAATTGTTAGAAAATACTCAACCAGAACTGTGTTCAAATCCTCGATTTCACTAACACAATTTCCTTATGAATTCTTTACCATTGAAATCCTATTAACTTTTCTTCTTCACTTAACAATATTATGAAAATTTTTAGAATTTGTATCCCCATTTTGAAGTAGGAATTCTTTAGCCCGTTGTTTCCGAAAACAGTTTTGTTGTTCAAGTAACAAAAGATATTCTTTTTGTGCCTCAATAAATAAACTCATGCCTCCTGGATCCTGCCTTTTCCAAAGAGCCTTCATCCGCCTTTTTAAAAGCTCAATGTTTTCCTAGAACTTCTTCAATTGTTCTTTCCCCTAGTGAAAACACTTAATTGAAGGATTGAAGGGTTTTCCAGCTTAAACGGTTAGGGTTAGGGCTAAGGGTTGGGATGGGTGGGGCTTTGGTATTCAAATGGGCTAGAAAAATAATTGGCTTAAAATTGTTGTAATTGACTGTATTATTTTAATATATATTCCACATTTATTATGTTTTTATTTATAAAACTTTTTTACTTATATATAAAATATGTTTTCTATATTTATGTATTTATTTGTTTATTTAGATTGACATAATAGCCATTAATAATTTACTATAGTTATCGACTTTAATATAAACTATAAAAAAAATATAAACATACACATACAAGCACGTGTGTGTGTGTATATATATATATATATATATATATATATATATATATATATATATATATATATATATATTGTCAATTGTATTTTTAGGTTTACATGATATATTTTATTTAAGATTATTAGTTTCAAATCATACATTTTATTTAGGGGTGAGCAAATGGTCAGTCAGTCACATAATCGACCAAAAAAACGAAACGAATAACCTACCAACTGAAACTGAACGACCTAAATACTATAACGGACAGAAAAACCAACCTTCGGTTTCAGTTAGTTTTATGGGCCGGAAAACCAAAAATTGACACAATGTTTAATTAAATCACTGGCAGTATAAGGCACTATCATATATAAAGTGATATCATTGCAAAATCAATTTAACATCTCTTATATATTCGTATGAATTATATAAACTTTATAGAATCACTCTAACATCTTCTCTCCTATTTTTCATCCATCTGTCATATCTATCATATTATTAAAAAAAATTAAAGTATTTTTTTTGACACAATTAAATTGAGAAGTCAATTTCTCCAAATATAAATACATAATCATGTCAAATATATAAACAGTATAAAAAATTAAAAATAACATATTACAGAATAAAATTTTACCTGACTGGCTGAGGCCTGAGGGGAGAGGGAGTCGGCTGGAGACGGAGAGCGTGAGTGAGAGGAGACGGGAGCGAGGGCGTTGGCCTCGGCGCCTCGCCGCGTCGGAGGACGGAGAAGCAGAAGCCGAGAACAGAGGAATCGTGGTCTGTGCCCTGTGGAGTGGAATCGTGGGAGGACGGAGAAGTGGAAGAACGGAAGAAGCAGAAGCCGAGAACTTGGTGTGTGGAAAAGGGATTAAGGGGACTGGGTTAGGGTTTGGGTTGGGGAATATGGAATAGCTATTGGCAATTTTGGAGCAAATTATTGCATGAACAATGGTACATGTGGACCACAATAAAAAAATATTTTTTTTTTCTAAAAGGTTGAATTCAATTCTAGGGTCCGACAAAACGTAGCATCTGAGAAAATGTAAGACATTTGCTTATTGCGTAGAAAAAGTCTCTTCATTTTGAGAGATTACCCAACACCGCCTTCGCTGGTGAGACTCAATCTCTGATTTGCTCCCAAATTTCACCCCTATCACTAGTTGAGCTGTCCATGCGAGCATATTTTTAATATACTCTGTATTAAAATACATTATTCGTGTACTAAATATATATTATATAAAATAATATATTTTCAGTACTTAAATAATGTACTTTCTCTAAATATAATGTACATTTTTAATATACTAAAAGTATATTATTTGTGTACTAAATATACATTAATTTGATAATATGATCCACATAACTGTATGGACCATGGTCCACACAATAATGATTGGAATTTGGGCTTAGCAGGTTGTGTTGGGCTAGTGGGATGTGGGCTAGAGAGTATTTCAATATATAGAGTTAATACACAAAATGGTCCTCCGACTATAGCGTAATACTTGATTTAGTCCCGAAGTATTTTTCGTACCCAATTTAATCCTGTCTTTTGAAATCACACCCAATGTCGTCCACCGTTAGAATTGTCGTCAATGATCCGTTATTTTGAGGACAAACTTGTCATTTTACTTGGTCCAAACCCGTTTCTTCCTCTAGTATCTTCCTCTGGTATGGTCTCTGTCACGACTTCATGTTCTTCGCTATTCGTCACTTAAACACATAATATATTACCCAAAGTCAAAACCCGTTTCTCGCAAAGTGTAAAAATGGTAGAAATCAAAACCTAATCTGGAAATTGCACTGCGATTAGCTAGGGTTGGATGATTTTGCTTCAACAATGGGATATAGCAGAAGGCTTGGAGGCGGTGAAATCCCAAATTACGGTATGCGATTCTTGACATTGTTTGTTGATTGTTCGATTGTTGTAGTGCCAAAGTGAGTGTAAATTGGAGGTCTTTGGTATATATAATGTTGTGTTGTATAGTGGAAAGTACTTTCCAGCTTAGTGTAGGGTCCATGGTTTGTTCTTTACTGCAATTTTTTTAGAGTTGTATGCTGGTAATGGTAGGGACCATCTACTTTCCAGCTGTATTGCTTTGCTTAGTTATTTACTGTACATTGTGTGGAGTATTTGTTTAAAACCTCGAAATGCTGCAATGTAAATTTGTCATCTGCTTTGTTGTCTTTATTAGGTTGGGACCACATATTTTTGAAATACATATTGAATTGAGTTATTGCTGCTTTGTCATGTTTCTTGGTTTATTTATATAGTTTTTTGTTGACCTATTGAAATCAGGAGAAGAAAATGAACTGTTCACAGTTAAGATTAGATATGGAGGAAACTTAAGTCATTCTGGATCTACTTCCTATGTGGGAGTGTATTGTGATTATTTTGATAATGTTGAAGTAGATGAATGGGTTTATATGACTAGGATCTACTAAATGACTTAGGATTCAACATTGAGGATTGTAATGTATATGCAGTGGTTGGGGATAAATTGACTAAGGTGATTTCAGATTTAGAGACATGGGATTTAATAGATTTTGAAGGTAGGGCAAGAGAAGTTGAGTTATGGGTTGGTTTGGGTGAATTGGATGTAGTAAGTGAAGAGGAGGGTAGTGGGGATGTCTTGTTTGATTGTAATATTGATTACAATGAACAAGAAGGTGATGACATTGAATTTGCAAGATCAATTGATCCAATTGTGGAGTATGATGGTGTATTGCCAAGTGAGAAAGGTCTGGGTGAAGGTGAGGACCAGTGGGAAAATATTGACCCTCCGATTGAATATTCTGATGAAGGGTCACCATATGGTAGTGATGAAGAAGGGGAAAAAGAGAAATTCCCACATTTTAGGGCTTGTACTGACAAGGAATGTCCTGTGTTTAGTATTGGCTTAAAATTTGCTTCTAAATCTGATTTTAAAGATGCTATAATACAATATACTTTTAAGAATGGGAAGGATTTAAAATTCTCCAGAAATGATAAGGTTCGGTATGTGGTGACTTGCAAACACATTGGATACCCCTCCTCGCCCCGCTCCGTCCCCGAATTTAAAAAATAATATATATATATATATATATATATATATATATATATATATATATATATATATATAGGATCGCGTTCAGGTGCGAACTGGCCGCCCAGGAGAGAACTGCGAACGAATCACAGCGCGCCACGTGTCCGGAATGTAGTTGCAACTAACGTTATAACTAGGTGCACGTCATGTTATAACTAGGTGCACATAGGTGTACCTAGGTGCATAAATGTTAACAAGGTAAATTACTTGCACCTGCAA
This sequence comes from Ipomoea trifida, assembly GCA_003576665.1. Taxonomy (NCBI): domain Eukaryota; kingdom Viridiplantae; phylum Streptophyta; class Magnoliopsida; order Solanales; family Convolvulaceae; genus Ipomoea; species Ipomoea trifida. The sequence continues at coordinate 4,590,607 of CP025645.1, read as the reverse complement.
GTGAAAATAGGTGCACACGTGCAAGTAAAATGTATTACAAGTGCAAGTAAATTATACAATGAGCATCAATACTAAGTGCACCTAATGTTATAACTAGGTGCACCTAATGCTATAACTATGTGCACATAGGTTAGACCCAGGTGCATGAATGTTAACAAAATAAATTACTTGCATAAGTGCAAGTAAAATGTATTGTAGATTCAAGTAAACTGTATTACAGGTGCAAGTGAATTGTACAGTGAGCATCAATACTAAGTGCATCTAATGTTATAACTAGGTGCACTTAATGTTATAACCAGGTGCAACCTATGTTATAACTAGGTGCACCTAGGTTGCACCCATGTGCATGAATATTAACAAGGTAAATTACTTGCATTTGTAAGTGAAAGTATTTGCGAAAATAGGTGCATGAATATTAACAAGGTAAATTACTTGCACTTGTAAGTGAAAATATGTGCGAAAATATGTGCACTTGTAAGTGAAACTAGGTGCACTTGTAAGTGAAACTAGGTGCACTTTTAAGTGAAACTAGGTGCACCAAAGTTCCAGTTATTTACGAAAATGCCACCGCGTCATTTTTTTAAAATTGCATCTGATTCGTTGATCTGAACACGTGGACGACTGTGGAGCGTTCTCATTTCCTACCTGGGCGAGAGTTCGCACCAGAGTGCAACCCTATATATATATATATATATATATATATATATATATATATATATATATATATATATATATATATATATTAATTATTAGTTATATATACTGTTTATTTTTTTATATATATATAAGAAATTATACTGTTTGTTTATATGAAATATTAATTAATGAACTAAATGTAATTGTATCTATTTTAAAGGAATTGTTTTAATTGTATTTTTAGTTTTTACTATTTTTTTTATGTAATCATGTTGATTGGAGATTTTAGATTCGGACTTTAAAACATTCTAACATTTGGACTATTTATATTTTATATTTAGGATTGAAAATTTAAAATTTGACTATAGGGTTGACCGGGAATGGAGATTCCCCGTCCCCGCCAAATTCCCCGCGGGGACGGGGACGGGGAATTTTTTTAAATCCCCGGCGGGGACGGGGACGGGGTATGGGGAGCGGGGACGGGGACGGGGAGTATACTCCCCGCCCCCGCCCCGCCCCGTTGCCATTCCTATTCCCATATTGATTGTCCTTGGGTGAAAGAAAACAAAATGGTGAAGGCAACTGTGTTGGCAAAAAGGTGGAAGAATGAAGTGAAAGACCATTCTACATGGACAACTAAGGAGTTTAGGGCCAAAGTATGTAGTGATGAGCATTTCACTGTGACCAAGAGGCAAGCAATAAAGGCCATGAAGCTTGCTAGGGCTGCAATTAAGGGAGAGCTTGAGGATCATTTCAACAAGTTTTGGAGCTACTACCTTGAGATACAAAAGACTAACCCAAACACAACTTCTTTGGTTAAATTGAGTAATGTTGTTGAAGAAGAAAGGAAGAAAAGGTTTATGAGGTGGAAGTCCAAATGCAAAGGGAAGTTTAAGCACTGTAGGAAAATACAGAACAAGGTCTACCGTGGGGTTCAAGTCCAAATGCAAAGGGAATTTCAGTGAACTAATTGAACTTGGGTGAAATGTTGGGTAGTGTTGGTAGAATTGATGGTAGTTTTTGGGTAGTATAGTTAGCATGGTATTGTTAATATCTGAAAGGGGAAAAACCAAACTGTTGTCATGGTTTCTTTTGTCTTTGTTAGCAGTCTTCAGCCTTGGTTTTTTTGGAAGGGCCTCTATTGCCTAGGTTGGCAATACCATGACAGAAGCATGGTTTTTTAGGTGGAATGTTAGATACAAAAACACCAATGTAAAATTGCATTTTTTGGAAGGGGCATTTTTTGCTCAATTAATATATTCTATGTTTTTGCTCATTTTTTGCATTGTCTTTCTCAAACACCAATTTCAAAACAACATAAAACATGACATTAAGAACCATAGTGAACATTGTACATACAAAATAATGAACAATTACATATTGGTCATGGCAACCTATAAAGATCACTAGGTTGTCCATATTTCTTTGGCACCACATTACTCATTAGTAGTCCTATTACTACTCCTAGTGCTAATAATAACAATCATTTGAGCCATTTCACATTACAGTTTTTTTTGGACCATTGCCGGTTTGTAATTTGGATGCTTTGAGCCTCTCAATATCTTCCTCATTTCGGTTCACTCTCTTCAATAATCCGGGAATGATTTTCTTCGACCGTAAGAACATTGGAGGATCAAACCAAGCAAAAAATCCGCACGAGTGCATTCCCTGTATACACACAATTACTCCTTCAAAATTGGCAATGGGTAACCCTAAACCCAAAAGGAACAAAAGATTCGAAAAAATCAAAAATCAATACGTGAATTACACTATGAACTACTAAGTGAACCTGCACAATTTCGAACACAATTCCAAAAAGAAAAAAGACAACCAAAAAAAAAAACCAAAACCAACAATTATAGCTAATTACTTACATTGATACCAACAAAATTCCAAAATCTTCGTCCAGGATTCTCAGAACTCCATGAGGTTTGAAGGGTTAATTCATTACCACAATTACAATGGAGAATAGGAATCACTTCTCCAAAGTGTAATCTTTGCTCCACTGACCCAGATGATGATGAAGAAGCCTCTCTGTTATGCATCCTCCTTGGCTTGAGCAAATCTTCAATTTCTGTGAGTGTAATCGCAAATGGGTTGACCCTAGGGCAGAGGAGGAAAGCTATGCTATGTGATGCTGTGTTTTCAGTTCTGGACAGAAATAATGGATATAACAACGAAGGAATTGGCTAAATAATTTTAAACAACAACTTTGCCCTTGATAATAACGGTGGATACGCTTAATTTCTAACGGTGGACGATATTGGGTACCGTTTCAAAAGACAGAGGATTAAATTGGGTACGAAAAATACTTCGGGACTAAATCAAGTATTACGCTATAGTCGGAGGACCATTTTAGGTATTAACTCTCTATATATATATCTACATCTACACTTATAATAAGAGTCAACAATGTTAGACCCTTAACTGGAACTAAAAAAAGGTTGGTGTAATAGTCTGCTATAACATATTGTACTTTGTGTTCTAATTGTGCAACCTCCAATTAAATTCGTAATATATCCTAATCTTTTATAATTTTACCAAATTTTTCCGTTAAATATAACAAAAGTTTAACATGTAAATTCTTTAGGCAATTTGTTTCTTTATTGCAGTTTTAAATAAATTGGCAATATTCTATAATACAATTCTGTATAAATTCCTAACTTAAAATTAGAATATTGATGCCTTATTAAAATTCTATAATACAATTTTGTATAGATTCCTAACTAAATCATTATTCTACTCAAAACAACAGTATATAAACCTCTCTTCTCACTGGTATTCACCCAAAACTAAACCTAACATATTCTGCAACGCACCATCTACTTGACATTTTATAGGTATGATTGTCAAAATATTATCATGCTAATTCTATTATTTGTATCCGCACTCATAATGATTACAGTTTTTTTTTTAAAAAAAAATAATCAATGATTGTATACTCATTAATTAGTATAACTTCAATATCGTTATGTAAATATATCTATTGTATAATCTGTTTTATATTTGTATCCTTGTATGTAATGTTGTAGTTATCATTATATTCCTCTATAATCTACACATTTTAGTTACTCCTAACTCCCTAATTTATAGTTTCTGAATTTATGTTGTGGTTCCCAACTTCCCATGCATTATATTATATTTCATAACATCATTTATGAACATATTTTCCATGACACAAGGATATTAGTAATGACAAATGCAGTAAAGTTAATTGTTATTGACACACAAACTGTGGGCTAGAGTTGTACAATTCATGCATTAAGAAAAACGAACCAAAAAACGTTATTGGAACTCCTGAGAAAAAGTATATGCTCATCGTACTTGAGGATGGAACAGTAAGTAAATAGTAAATTATTTCTCCATTATTATTATTATTATCATCATCATCATCATCATCATCATCATTATTATTATTATTATTATTATTATGCTCTCATTCACCACCAACATCATTGTAAATGGTATATCTAAATGCAAGGAACTCGGATTCAATCAATAGTGTTTGATAATGGCATTGAAATGTATGATATCACTTTACAAACCAACAAATGGTACATCACCTCAAATGTCATTGTCAAACTTGTCCGGACGAACTATAAAGTACTTGATCACAAATAAAATTTCACATGGACTTTAAATGGTCGGACCGGTGTACAAACAAGTGACAATGGTGACACGCCATTTGCTCCCATGTAAGTGACTTATTTGTTTCTACTTATTTTAGTTGCAATTTAGCTATTTACAATTTCGTTATGTTTTATTAAAATATATAAGCATCGAGACTATTTCTTGATTTTTATTAATTTAGCATTTTTTCTCTCTCATTATTATATGACTACTTTAACCAATTAAGAAACACTAATTTAAAAATACGCATTGGACATTGGTTTAATCGCGCAACGCGAGTGTGAGAACTAGTATATATATATGATCATATGAGATCACCTGTTTAGGTGAGATTGTTAAATCAAATCTTGTGCATCAATATAATAATTTTAATAGTCTAGATTCAAAGTTGAAGTGTGCGCGAACAGTGATTAAATGTGTGTGAATGGTAATTAACAGTGTGCAAACGAAGCGAGTGTGTCAATCAATCTAGACTATTAAAATTTATTAGATTGTGCACAAGATTTTATCTCACAATATTTTAATGGTCTAGATTGAGTAAGATTCCAAGTTAAAGTGTATGCAAACGGAGTTGGTAATCTCACCTAAATAAGTGATCTCATAGGAGCCTTCTCCTATAAAGTTTTTCAATATCAATGACCAAAACTGACCAAAACTAGCTTTTTTGTGTTGATTCGATTATCGATTATCAATTATCATATAGTTAATCGGTATTCTGTTCACTCTAATCATACTCTGTACCATTGTAGATATAAGTACTGTTTATAGAGGAATATAATGAGGACCACAACATAGCACATACTTTTGCCGCATTGGCTTTTTTGCAGATTGGTACTTTGCACTGGGACTCTTCCCGCCTGACTCTATCTCTGCTTTCCTACATTAATCAAATTGGTTCTTTGTTTTCAAAAAAAAATAATTTTCTCTTTATATGTAATAAAAAAAACTTTTAAATATGATAACATATGTTATTAAACAGGAACATTTGATTTATTAGATTTTACTCATTTTAGAATGAATTGCATAATCATTGCGAGCTGCAACAATCAAATTTATTATTCATTATTATTCCAAACTCTCGTCAGACAGAAGAAAAACAGACTGGAACCGAATCCTATACACAACCACAGATTTAAAGTTCATCATCACAGTGCAAAAGTGCAACTGGATGGCATTGCAACATTCATTCAACAACAGAACAAGAGTTACATAATCAAGCACTTACAACTTTCCTTACCAGCTAAGGATGATGGGATGACATCTCGGACCCAGACCAAACAGGCCGGCCAAACGACTTATAGGAGTTGCTGATGAGGAGTTGGCGCCTCGGGGGCGGCTGCAGGCACCGGAGGTCCTGGCGTGATTGTGACGTGTAAACCCCTGCTTTGCCCTGCCGGAACCATAAAAGTAACTTCGGCTGCGCCCAATGTTGCTGCCTCCTGATAATTTTTTTGTTCGAGTCAAGCAACAAAGTGACAAAATGCATTATGGGGAAGGCAAGTAACTTCAATAACCAAATAGCTATTCCCCTACAGGGGAATAACCTATTCCCAGGAACAAGAATAGGCCTATTACTGGGAATGCTATTCCATTTCATGCCTATTCTGCGAACCAAACGTGCCGTAAGTGTCATGATGTTATGTTCGAAATGCTACATATCACCCACGGAAAGTGGGAAATGTTATGTTCCATCTTTTGAGCATATAATATATAATCATTATGTGATTATAACATAACAGATATCAAAGACAAGAAAAAGCAATTAGAATGTAGAAAATGCATGTAAAGTTATATGTAAAGGCCTTCGTAAATACTAGGAAAACTTGAACAGAAGAAGCTGATTGTGGGCTGAAGTCTCTCTAACCTGTCTTTGCCTTCGGCGTTGTAATATGCTAATAGCCCAAGCCACGATGTAGCATGGAAGAAGAAAACCGGCAGCCCGTAGCAGAAAAAGCTGTGAAATACCAACCTCAGAATTAATTCTCCCATATGGGGAAACAAACAAATTGTTTACATGGACAGGCCCGACTTACAGAGAAAAAGGTAGAAACTTCATCGTCACCATCCCCATCACCGTTACCAAGGATCATAGCATGCCTCAGAAGTAGAAGAGCCATTAACTGCAATCATTTGAGCAGAAATGTCACAAGTATCTAGCAATAACTACTTCAAAAAAGAAAATTTAAAAATTCATATTTAGTGCTAATTGCTTACAATTAAAGCAGCTGAGCGACAAAATGCAGCTCCATTTGCACTTGAATCAGCATAGTCATCATTATCAGTCTCCAGAAGACGGCGCTCAACCATGGCCAGAAGCCTAGGGTCATTTATGTCAAGTTGAGCTCCAGCCATTGTCCAGCGCGGGCTGCAATAGAATCCCATGCCAATTCAGCTATTAGCAAAAAAATTTATAGCGAGAACAATTTAGAGGATTGAGGTTTCCCAGAGACATAATGAATCATTTCTTGGAGCTTTTATTTTGTCACATCCAATGACTCGAGCATCAAAGGTCAAAAGACCAAGAAATTACGACAAGGTAGAACACATTGCCCCATCCCCAACTCACACAAAGGGTAAAGAAAGGAAATAAAAGAGGACTGAAAATCAAATAATGCAATGTACTAAAAGAAGAATGTCTTGACATTTGACAATGAGGATAAATTGATACCAAAAAGGTTAACCTGAATCACCTCACAGGTTTCAGGAGCATAACAGAGATAAAGTTACATTCTATTAATGTTTGTTTTACTAGTTACAATATAGTAATATTAAGATTTAAGGTTGAAAGATATCTGAGTATACCCAATGGTAATATTAAGATTTAAGGTTGAATCCCCAATCCCAAAGGTCACCCATACCCCGGCCCGACAGAGCATTTGGGAAGATGTAAATCACGGAAACTCAATGGCTCAGTAGGTAGGGCCAAATTCCAATGAGCACAAGGGATTTGTCCACTTTGGGCATAATCCCCACACTGCCACTGTCGAATTTCAAACCTTGGCCCTCTTGCCCCAAATACCCAATGGTGAACAGTCAATGTCAAAAATTGTTCATAAAAGAGCTTTACAACAACAAGGTAGGTGCAATTCTTAACATTTTAAGGATAAAACAGATAAAATAGCCAGTCTTCAAGATGAGACTGATATAATGACAAAAATATTCAAGAAAGAAATCAAATAAAACATGAAGTACACAAAATTATGAAAATTCAATGTTTTTAGGGCAACACTTTGGGGAAATCACTAACTCGTCCCTATAGATAAATCTGTCACTTGCATGCACATACACGAAAGGAATAAGGAATTAGAAAACCTAGACTAGTGGTTAAAATACTTGATCTCAAAGAGTCAAGGATAAACCAAATTATGAAATCGTAATGGCAAATGGGGAGCAAATAACAGAAACTCACCTGATATCAGTGTCAGTATCTTCAGATGGAGGGGGTGGTGGAGCAGTATAGCCCGGTTGGTAAGGCTGCACAAACAGGAGAATGTCTATGAAGAAGTGACAATGAAAGCATTTCGATTATTGATTAATAACTAAAGTGAAGATACAACACTTCCAGGCCAATGTGGTAAGAAGTATCCCGTGTTGTTACTGGAATACAGAATATATTTCTAAAAGACATAGTTGGGTAGAAGCAGCAATAAACCTGGTGGCAAATCTCACAAGTTATATCCCCTTTCTCATTGCACCATCGCTGGACACATTTCCTGTGCGCAAACTGGCATTTTGAAATGAGACAAAATGTTAAACTCTATGTTACAAATGTTTCAGCTTTAGCTTTAAGTGCCAGAATCACTTTTAGAAAATATTCTGAGCACAGAAGCGCCCTTCAACAACCATGAAGGGAAAAGAAATTAATGCAACAAAAACACAGGAACTAGCCAGTCATAGAAACAGTCAGAATTAAATAGGAAAGTGCATAGTCGAAGAATATGCAATAAGCGACATAGCTACCTATATTGGCAGTGCTAATTGCTAATAGAGAAAACTATGATGAGAATTGAGAAGACCTGTTCATTACAAATAGAACCACTCCAATGTAGAACATTACATTACTCTGACAATTGGATTAATATACAAAAAAGAGAAAAAAAAAGAAGAAGAAGAAGCCTGATTCAGGGGAATTGTTTGAAAGAACTCGAGGCACAGAAAGCATACCATAAGCACTAAACTGTAATAGTTCAAAGAGAACCCTATTGCTACTCAGACAGTGGCTAAGAGATGACATAACTTATGCCTGCAAGGCAGGCCACACTTTTTCGAACGACATTCGTTTCAGAGAATTTAATATGCCTCTAAAAGGCTCTTGTATATATAGTGGTGCAAATCCCCTTGTTTTTCCAATGTGGGACAAAAGTTACTCTTAAGCCTTTCCACTTTCATTTTCTACTTTGAGAATCAATTTTTCATTCACTCATTATTCCTTTAAGAGTACAATATATCAATCTTTTAGTCTTACTATACCCAAATCGGAAGTGGACACCACATATATTTATATGATAAAATAATCACTTTCAATGCCATTTGCTATTTTTTCCAACAATAATTTCCCGAATTCCTATTTGAAAGTAAATAATAAAAATCTTAGTCGGTAACCGAACAAAAAACAAAGTACCTTCAAGCTGCCACTGCAAGCGCAAGGAACTTCCAAATTGCTAAGATCATCTTCCTCTTGGCAAATGCGGCATTCAACACTCTGAAGCAGCAGCGGCTTATCTTCACCAGCACCCTCTAGTTTCAAATCCTCAATATCAACCTTATGGTCCTTGGGAGTGTAAGAACCATCTCCTGAAGGTCCTGCAGATTCTGACCATTGCAGTGTTTGAACCGATTCAGGGGTAATGAGTCGGTCAACGCACAAAACTAAGTGCTCTCCCATTACTTCTTTATCAATAAAATCCTGAATATACCACAAACAACACATCTTCACATCAATTTCAACAAATTCACACTCCCATTTATAGATTTTTCAGCATTTTCTTTGTGCTATTGTACCATATAAAACTATGTATTCTACCTCAACTAAAATTTAAACTTTTAGTAAGTGTGCGTTTCTTAATTCATATTTATCCTCAACAAAAACAAAATAAAGAACCGTCTAGCGTTATGAAAACAATATGATAAGGATACTGATAAAGTCATAAAACCCCCAAAAATAACGAGCAACAATTTCTCCAATTTCATTTTTTTCCTTTTTAACTCCATTATCGGACACCAAACACCATTGAACAAACTCAAGAACAGAAATTTGCAGCTAAAACTCCACAAATACCACTTTCAAGAACAAAAAAAAAAAAAAAAAAAAGCATTAAAAAAAGAAAAGATCAAAAATTAAAGAACAAGAACAAGAAATCAAACTGAAATAACTAAGAATCCAAGAAACTTGAGTGGCGGGGAGCTGATTTTACCTGTAGAAACGCGATTCTTGCTGTGAATGAGAAACGAAAGCGAGGACAAAAGTCGCAGCAAAACTCTGCTTTGAAATATAAGGCGTAATTGAATACAGCTAATAGAGTACTTTTAACGTTTTTCAATAGAGTGTTGATGGTTTCTGGACATCATCGAGAATTATATGAACATAGGTTGAATGTGGTTTGTTCGAACCTCTCAGGTGGGTTTTACTTTTTTAGCCCCGGTAACGTTATTTTAACGCCAAAATTCAACGCCGTTGTATAAAATGTCGGGGCCCATTTGACGGCGTTTAATCACCGTGGTACCTAGAGATAGTATTTTTTTCTGGACACGTGGCGAAATTGCAATCATGGCACGTAGATAACGTATGATGTGAACTGTGAAGAGACTGAGGGCATCCTTGGAAATTGTCATTAAAGTTTTTTTTTAAACAAGTAAATAAGAAAGAAAAAAATCTCCAAATGCACCGATTATCCCAAAAAAGAAAAGAGAAATTGCTAATTTTTTATTTATTTTTTTTAATATTTCTCCATTTTGCCGTGACGAAAGTCCAATGCAAGCTGGTGTTCATACCTACAAATCAAATCATATTAAATGTCTTGATTGGTGAGAGAATTTACTTGACATGCGACTTAATTACTCCGTATAATTTCTTTTAATAATATAGACTGAAATTATGGAAAATTATTGTGTGGACTCACAGCTCAAAATGACCGTTGTTTTTTTTTTTTAAAAAAAAGTTATTGTTTCTCGCACGTATTAGAATAATGAATATTTTGGAATCTTTTCAAAAAAAATGAATATTTTGGGATAAAATAATATATTTTATGAGTTATAATAATGTACATTATATGTGTTAGAATAATGAAATTTTTGGGTAAGACAATGTATTTTATAAGTTAGAATAATGTACTTTATGTGTTAGAATAATGTATTTTATGAGTTAAAATAATGTATCTTATGTGTTTTTGGACTATGGTCCACAATCCACACAATAATGATTCGTTGAAATTATATGGATCAAGAGCAATATAGTAATTTTGATAATTACATGGACAAAATTAAATATTTTATATTAATTTAATACGAAGTAACTAACAATTCTTATATCGTGGGCCATGGTCTATATGTAACAAGATGAATGTCTAATACAAGTTCATTTTTAATATTGTATATTCAGTTTTAGTATATTATAGGTTCATTTTGAGTTTCAATATACTAAAAATGAATGTACAATAACATTAAAAATAAATGTGTATCAAAATATAAGTAACATACTAAAAAGAAATATATATCGAGCTCTACTATCGAACGTGAATTTGCAAAATGCATGAGTTAATTACACTTTTGGTCCTGTGACTATTGGGGTCTTGTTAGTTTGAGTACGCGACTTTAAAAACTAACAATTTAGTCCCGTAACTATATATATGCAATTTTTCACACATTTAGTCCTCCCGGCCAAATGTCACCGGAAAAACATAAATATTTTTAAATTATTTATTCATGGGGGTAAAAGGGTCATTTCATGCTCTCCTTCTTTGGTCTAATCTCCTCACTGCTTCTTCTCCTTTCTTGTAGCGACAGCCTGAAAGATTAAAAGAAAAGGAGAAATTTATTTTGCACATAACAAAAACCAACTAGAGGCGGAAGAAGTTCCTTACAGTTGCCTGTGTCGCCACCGACGGAGAAACAAGAATGCCCGAGGACACCAGGTTCATGGACAACAATGAGTTCACCACTCTGGTGACGTCGATAATCGCTGGGATTTTACAACAGCGCCGTAGAATCAACAATGCCCGACGACACAAGATTCATGGACAAGGAGTTCTCCACCTACGTCGCCGTCGATACCCGTCGCGCCTTCCTTAATCCAAGCTTATCGTTGTTAACCGGGGAGACGGAGAGCAATTTCAAGCTTATCGTCGTTGACTAGGAGTAAAATGACGGTTTTTCNNNNCCCCCCCCCCAATGAATAAATAATTTAAATAGGTTTACGTTTTTCCGGCGACATTTGGTCGAGAGGACTAAATGTGTTAAAAATTGCATAATTACAAGACTAAATTATTAGTTTTCAAAGTCGCGTACTCAAATTAACAAGACCGCAATAGTCACAAGACCAAAAGTATAATCAACTCTAAAATGCACTATATAATTTGCCAATGACTAGTGAAGTACTTACTGAAAAAAAAAAGAGATTAGTATCAATTACTTGCATTCATTTAATGATATTACATTCATATTTTTCTTATCTTAGAGCATTCATATCAGTGATTTTTTTAGAAGATTTTGGCAGAGAAAAAACTACGTGTAAAAGAATAAGCTTATGGGAAGGCAGAACTTTGGAGAGTTTTTTCTCCTAGCTGCAGGAAAGGAAAAGAAAAAAAGAAAAAAAGGGTCAAGGCGTTTGGGGAGCAATTCGCGCTCGCTGGAGCGAGTCAGAGTGGCTGCCAACTGGCGGCCACTCTGACTTTTAAAGCTACTTTTTGTGTGTGTGTGTGTGTGAGAGAGATAATGTTTTATTTCTTTTTATTCTCCATTTTTATCTCTTTTATACATGGCATTCTTAAAAATCATGCAAAAACTTAACTATTATGGATGTTCTTATAGTAATTATAAGAGCAAAAACTGAGTAAAAATACCTAATAAAAAATAATCTTAAAGGCCGTTTGGTATTTTCCCATAAATAAATTTCTAGGAAAATGTTTCTCGGGAATATCTTTGATGAGAATAATTTTACAGGAAAAATTAATTATCATGTTTGGTGTTACATTGAAAACATAAAAATTAAATTACTTGAAAATTTAATTAATTATAATATGTTTGGTCCGTTTAAACTTTCTCATTAAACTTTTTAAAATCTCTAAAATATATATGCTAATTAGTATCTTTTTTATATTTTCAATCAATTAGTAATATCAATTTTTTCTTTTTCATTTTATATTTTTTTGGGAGTGTAAACCGGGACACCGGATGCCACTTGATCACAAGATCTTTGGCATTTTATCTTTAATTTTGTTTGGACGGGAATTTTACAAAGAATAATTTTATTTTTATTAATAGTTGTATAGATATAGAAGTATAGATAAGTATTCAAATTATTATTATTGGTGTAAATAATTATTAATAAATTATTTTTTGAGAAAATTGCATTTTTCGTCCCTAAATTATAGGGTAATTGTAGAATTCGTTCCTAAGTTCTTGTCATACTCACTTTTCGTCCCTAAGTTATCGTTGGCGTTGCATTTTTCGTCCCTGAGTTATACTAATTGCAAATTTTGTCCCTAAGTTATCATTATGTTGCACTTTTTGTCCCTAACTTAGGTGTGCCAACTTCGGTAAATTTTTTATTATAAAATATTTAATCGAACTTTTTCGGTTCAACGCCAATTTTTTTAATGAAGTTTACCGAAGTCTTTTCGGTTAACTATTTTTTAATCAAAAATTTATCAAAGTTTGCACACTTAAGTTAGGGACAAAAAGTGCAGCGCCAATGATAACTTAGGGACGGAATTTGCAATTAATATAACTCAGGAACGAAAAACGCAGCGCCAATGATAACTTAGGGACGAATTCTACAATTACACTATAACTTAGGGACAAAAAGTGCAATTTTCTCTTATTTTTTCCTATAGAATTACGCATAAGATCTTTCCATAATTCTCACTGTTATAATGGTTTAACTATTCTCAAAATTTGGTAAATTAAATTTTGTTACCAATTAATTAATAATATTAGTTTGTGCGGGAAAATTGAGGGGGATGATCTTTCATTTATTAATAGTATTGATGATTGATTGTATAAGGATTAGTTAACGATAACAAATTTGGAATATTCAAGGTAATCTAAGATTACCTAATAATCACATTACCTTGAAACATTACCGCCGCATCAGCTTTGAGGTAATATAACATTACTAGGTCATCTCATAACTTGAACCAAACAAGGCAATATAACATTATCGGACTCAGATTATCTAGGTAATCTAATATGACATGAACCAAACACCTCCTAAGTGATTTGTTATCTTGATGTCTTTCAAATATTTGGAAACTCAAACCATGAAAATTGTAGAGAACTCTTATAACTTTTCATGAAATACGTCTCAAATCAACTAAATCCAAAGTATACGCCACGACTAGGTCACTAGAGTAGTTTGTTTAGCACTTTAGCTGTAGAAAACATTTGAATTTTCGGGCAGTTACCATTCGAAATTGGAGCTAATTTCAAAGCTTGAAATTTAAATTAAATACAAAAATAGCAGCTTCACTAATCCATGACTGTGTTTGAATTTAAAATGGCTTATCCCTTGGAAGTTGGAAAGGTATATCATTTATTAACTTGCGATTTCATCAGCTATATACGGTTGATGATACTATGCAATATGCATGAAAGGAGGATGGTGATTGGCAAATTATTGTGTGGACTATGGTCCACGTAGCTGTGTGGACCATGAATATAAGGTACATTTTTATTATACAAAATAAATTATTTTTGTACTAAAGGTACATTATTCCATAGTATATATTAAATAATATAATTTCAGTACTTAAATAATGTACCATAAAATAATGTACTTTTAGTACATTAAAAATGTACTTTTTATTTATGGTTCATGCAATAATGATTGATGGGTATATTGGGAATGGTCCAATAGTAGGGACTTGGGGTCCGGGAAGCCCAGGGCCCAAGAGGATAATTCGAGCAGCTCAAGACAAGTCCAGAATTTGAAGCCCGTCTCCGAGCCTAGAATGATAGGCCTTGACTTAGTCTTGCGGCCTATCACATGGGCCTTGACTTAGTCTTATGGCCTACCATGGAATTAGTTAATTCGGTTGGAATTTCTTTTTTTTTTTTTATATAAAAAAGGTCATTGTCTTGACATTACAGATCATGTTCAATCGCATTACAATACATATTTTTTGTAATATCTTTACATTAATCCATTCAATACTACTACGAGTCAATTACATATATCCCGGGTCAATCAGTTCCATCACCATATTTTTTGTATCTAATCGAGATATCATCACATTACATGGTAGTTCGCTGTGTAAGTTTTTTGGTTTAACAACTGATTCAGAAGTTTAGAAGACTGAGCCCAATTCATGAGTAGAAGAAATTATCCAATTTTTGCCATCCATGTTTATTATCTCAAGGATTGTTTTCTTTTGCCACAAAGACCCAAATTTTCAGACAGCATGATGGCCATTCTGCTACAATGTTCTCAACTGCAAGTTTTTGATCAATCACTAATAAGTAAGCTAAGCTCACCTAGTTCTAGGTCTGCCTAAGCCTAATCAAAGAGTTTTGGTAGTGAAGATTTGTATATATAGGCGGCAAGAAGTGCAACTAAAGAGAGCAAGAAAAGCACTAAAGCACAAGAAACCAAAATATTGGGGTTTTTAATTTGATGCATGGAGAAAAGAGCTTGGAATTCCAAAGTGGAGTTTAAGCGTAAAGCAAATTCTTGGATTTTCTTTTGAAAAGGTTTCCTATTCCTCCCGTTGCTCAACATCTCTTCTTTATCTGGCTTTCTTGCATCTGTACCTATCTCATCTTTGCCTGCCTTATTTCCTGTCCTTAATACATACATAAATATAATTTCGTGTAGTTTAATGCAATTTTGTTTTATTTTTAGCGAAACCCACATGCTACTTGCTAAGGGTTGGAAAACAAGAAAGCATAATCTGTGTTGGACGGATGCCGGTGAAGGGTCAAGTACAACAATTGGTAATTGGGCAAGGCCTGAAGGGCCAAGTCCAACACTTTGCCTCTCAAAGTTTGAGAGGAATTTTTGGGCCCCCTGAAATCAAGTTGCGTCTTCGCTACGAGTTATAACTTTTGACGTAGTAGTAAACACTTGATCTTAACAAGTAGTATCAGTATAGTGGTAATTGGTAAACACATGTTATACGTTTGGTTGCTAAGTGTTGGAAAACAGGAAAGCATAATCTGTGTTGGACAGAGGCTGGTGACACATGTTATACGTTTGGTTGCTAAGTGTTGGAAAATAGGAAAGCATAATCTGTGTTGGACAGAGGCTGGTGAAGGGCCAACTACAGCAATTGGTAGTTGGGCGAAGGCTAGAAGGTCCAAGTCCACACTTTGCCTTTGGAAAATGTGACGGTATATGAAAATAAAGTTGCGTCTTCGCTACGAGCTATAGCTTTTGACGTAGTACCAAGTCACGGATTATAACTTTTGGCGTGGTGATACAAGCTGATTGGCAAAGGGTTCAACAAAGTGGTTTGGTTCAACATACTAAGGGAACTGAAAGGGATGTGGGGAACCCATCTTATCTAAATATTCTTGGCTTCCTAAGAATGGCATAACAAGTTACCAACTTACTTTTCATTCAAACCTGTCTGTCAAACAGCCTTATACTGCAGGCATATGATTGATATGAATCTTAAAACTTCTGTGGATGTTTTGGGCCCCACTGTGTTCTTTATTCTTCCAGTCCTGCAAAAATCCCATAAAAGATGCCAAGGCAAAGAACAAACAGAGATTGCCTCCACATACTACAAAGGCCTTTCACTTGTCCTCTGGTTATAGCAGACAAGTGATAGCATTTCTTGTTCTTCTGGTGCAAAAATAAAAAATAAAAATGTGCCGCCCTTCTTGTAGGCTGATCATTCTAGTTCTTTGTGTTGGGTTCTTATTCATCCAACCAGAAAAGGTTTCTGGTATCAGATGGGAACAAAGTAAATCAAGGTTTGAGAGGAATTCCCGGGGTTTAAAGGCCACGAAAGACCTTCATATGCAGGTGAATACATCCCCGGTATCTTCAATGACCTTTGATCCAAATCAATCAGACAAAAGAAGAGTACGAAGAGGACCCGACCCCATCCACAATAAATGCTGATATTATGATGGATAAAACCAGAACAGGTTCAAGAGCAAAACAAAGGAGGTGGGTGCATTATTTTCAGTAATCCAGAAACTAAGTTTGGGCAATTTCTGCTTCCTCGAAGCGTTTTTGTTGTAGGTAAGTTGATATATTATTAGAAATTTGTTTCTTAGTTGAAGGTCTTTGTTTTAAAGCAGGAAAAAGAATGAATCTCATTCAATCTAAAAGTGTAGTGCATGCTAATGACTAGCAATACCTTCCTTCTGTGTAAAGTTAGACAGTCAAGTTCATAAACTAGGATGGCCATACTCACTATATTCTACATTTCTACACATAATATTTCATTTCCTATGTTATGTTTAATTTCCTGGTCGTGTTCCTGTT
Source organism: Ipomoea trifida (assembly GCA_003576665.1). Taxonomy (NCBI): domain Eukaryota; kingdom Viridiplantae; phylum Streptophyta; class Magnoliopsida; order Solanales; family Convolvulaceae; genus Ipomoea; species Ipomoea trifida. The sequence continues at coordinate 4,573,689 of CP025645.1, read as the reverse complement.
TCTTGTAGTGTTACATTTTGCCTTCTTGCTTTCTCATATTTATTTACCGATTGGTTTCAGATTCTTTCAACAATTGATATCTAAAACTGTTAGCCATCTGTGCATTTATATATGAGTCTATCAGTAGATTTCCTGTTGCCAGCAAATGAGAAAACCTGTGTTTCCTAGAGGACAGTTAGATCAAGTGCTTACCACTACGCCAAAAGCTATAGTTATTTCCTGACTTGGCCGACTTAGCCCCCCCTCCTATCACTTGCCACCACATTTTCGAGAGACAGAACTCGAAGCTGTGATCTAGCTCTGATACCACTAGTTAGGATAAAACGCTTACCACTATGCCAAAAGCTATACCTCATAGCAAATGCGCAATTTTATTTCCTTATACCGTCATCACATTTTTTAGACACAGGGTGCTGGACTTGGCCCTTCACCGGCTTCCTCTCAACAATCCCCTAGCCACCAATTGCTGGACTTGGCCCTTTACTAGCCTCCGCCCAACACAAATACATCATTAGTGTATGGTTGTTTTTAAGGCAAAATATTGCCAAAAGAAAGTTGATGAAGACAAGCAAATAAAACAGTTTTATCATCTAACTCGATAGGATCTAAGGGTACACACAATGGTTGTTTACCTAGTATATTAGCAGTAAATGAGAAGCTGATATATGCTAAAGCAGAAAAGTCATATTTGAGCTTCATAATAAGAATTTTTACTTTTATTTTTAATTTCTTTTACTAGAGTCTAGTAATGGTAATAAAAATACAGATGATAGTGTTCTATAAGGTAAAGCCTAACCTGGAGCTGATATCTGTCATAGATAATACAATCTTTGGAACGTTCATCATTGTTTCTTTAAAAAGAGCTCTTGTCTATGGTATCTGTTATCATGATGAGCCTTCAGTTGTATAGAATATATCTTTCTTGAAACTGCCTGCCAAATCATATCCACAGCATCGTTATGTTGGGACGGGTACTGGTATTCAAAATGTATGGTGAGCTCTTTTAGCCTTTTCCACATTTTGGTCCACTTGTCTTCTCGGATTCCTCCAAGAAGATTCAGAAGGTAACCCTTCCTTACAGAATCCGAAGCTCGGACAAAAATGCAGAATTCAGAATAATCAAGGACGTCTTCATATGGCAGCTCAATCTCATCGCTAATTATCACCGGGACACAGTGACTAGCAATGGCATCAAAGAGTCGATTCGAGGAAGGAGTGTCCCCGGCAATATTCAGACAGAATTTCGATGAAGACATTCCTTGGCTAGCCGAGACGACACCATTTGATTGAGTACTTCCAAACTTGAAGTGCACGCCTTTTTCATCTTTGAGAAGGTAGTATAAATCTTGACGAATAGCTCCACCCTGGCAATAAGAAAACCGATATGTGCAGTCATGCAAAACTGTCCCTCGTAACATAAAATGAAAAACCCAGAGCACGAAAATTCCAAATCTCTATCTTCTGGATGTTTTCAATTTTCTTTTAGATAAAACCAATTTCAGACATATTAATGCAATTTCTGTAATAATTTGCAGAGGGACTATCGAATGAACTGCAAATCAATGGGTTGGTTTAAGTCATGTAGTGGATCTAATTTCATTTGAGAGCCAATGGAAAGTAGGGCAGCAAATATAGAACTAATTGTGAGTTAACAAAATGCCATCGTTACTAAAACGATGGGAACTTCACACTAAGAAGGCCATCAAAGTCAGTTCAAAGCTTAACAATATCTCAATTGGCAGTATCACTATGTCAATAACATGTTAACAATGTCAATACCACACAAAAAAAATATATATACGGAAGAAGAAAGAGATTACGCAACTTACATCTTTTCTGTATATCTCTCCTTGAAAAAAGATCAGCATAGGACGCTCTTTAAACGAGCGTGATTTCCCAGCATCTATAGTCTTTACCATATGTTTGTAAGGAGCAATGACATCCTTTCCAATATTTGCTATCTCAACTGGATATCTTCCAAAATCTGCAAGTACAAACATGGCAGAACCCAGGCTCTTCCTCGCAACCAACATACTATTGGGATGGTGAGCCACAACCAGATGATCCCTACCCCCAAATCGCTTCCATTCATCCCGACTTTTCAAGAATTCAACCAGTTTCTTCTGCAGCAGTCTGTCAGTACTGATCTTTTCCTTTTCTTGAATCTTAGAATGTCGATTGTAACTCAGAGAAGCAAAAAATGGCACGAATATGACGTTCGCTTCAGTTGAATTTTGCACTCTGACAGCTGTGCATGGCCTAGCAATAGTTGGGATATTCGATGATAATAGGTCAAGTGTGAGCCAATACTCTATGCTATGCTGTAAGTTTAAGCCACCTGGATATCGTGGAATTTGGCTTGGTTCATTGACATTAGGCCACATTTTGCCCTTACTCCCCTTCCAACCTAACAGCCCAAAGTGAAATTCAGGAGGCAGGTCATACATATAAACTCGAAGAAGAGCCCGATTCACTTCACACTTTCTATTAGGTTCTTGACTACCCAGGCTGTTATTGGAAGAGGGGGTCGAGCGAACCGCCTCTGAGTTTTTAACATTTTCAGAAGGAAACAAAGGCATTCCAATTTCCCCACCACTAGTGTTTGAATTCCAAAAACCCGAAGTACTATTGTTAACGAGAATTAACTGGAAAACCGACCTGGGTAGGAAAGAACTGGTATTGAAATGAAGGAGGGCCAAAGAAGAGGTGATTATAAGAAACAAAGATATGGCTATTAGGCATGCAAGAAATCTTGATGGAACCATACTCTTTTCTGAAATTAAAGACATAGTTAATTCCTCACATCCAAATGGAATTCAGCTAAGGAAAGGAAAACTTATGGACAAATAAAATGAACAAACACCAAGTATGGAAGCTTCAATTCTACCTCATGACAGAACAAGGTAGTGTTAAAGATATCCTATATGTTTTCTACAATGGGTTTCACAATATAATAAACACTGGCACATCAGTGAGACAGCAATCTCCACAAAGCCACACCCAACACAGCATAAATTATCTCACTTAGAAGGACTCCTGAGAATCAAAACTGGGATTTGGGAAAGCTGCTAATTTTACCACAATTTCAGCTCTTAACCTCAGTAAAAAAGTTTGTTTTTTTGAACACAAACTTCTGCCCCTCAAAACCCAGAAATCATCCTGCAAAATCAAATAGGGAAATAAACAACAGAATCTGGAGAAATTCAAAATCAGTTCTTTTTAATCTTGGGTTTCAAGATTTATTTATTTATTTATTGGGTTCATATTGATATTCAAAAGAAAGATTGAAGACAAATACCTGACCAGAAAGATCTAGTACACTCCCATGCTGCTCTGAAGTTCTCCCGGTGAGAAAGGTTCAATTTTCCAGCACGCCGGGCATTACAGAGAAATTGGTCGGTCTGAAACTGAAACTCAGAGTTGATTTGGAACCATTATTCTGTTTTCTCTGACTACAGTATACTCCTGCTGTAGTGCTGTACTGTTAAACCCACTCTGTGAATGACAACTTGACCTCTTTTCTTTAAGTATTGAATTGACTGTTCACAATTCTATCGTACCACGAAAGCAATTCCACATTTCCACCCCGTTGTTTTAGGCAACGGGTTTAACTTATTTAACATAATCTATTACTGTATTAGGTAAATCAAGCACCCCCAAACCTAAGTTTAGGTAGGGGTTGCCATAATTCGGATGATCCGAACTAACACCCGAAATTCAAATTAAATTTTAAAATTTTCGGTGAATCCAAATAGTTATCTGTTCGAATATTTTAAATTTTGGTATATTTAAATATAAATTCAGTTTGAATATCTAGAGTTTTTAACCAAAATTTTATTATAAATATAATAATATAAATTATATATTTAATTTTAATTGTATTTCATAATTAATAATATATTAATTTTCAAAAGTCTCTTAGTTAATTATTAGTATTTTGTCTTATTTTTAGTTTGATAATATATGAAAAAATATAAATACAAAAATAATAAAATCATTAAAAAAAATTCAACATTGATAAAAATAAAATTTTAGGTATATATATCCAAACTAACCCGAAATAATTTCACCTGAACCGAACATATCCAAATTAAATTTTGTTTGGATATCGGGTGTCAAAAACATCACCTGAAATTTTCGGATATCAATAAAATTCGAGTATCACTTGAATAGAATCGACGCCCCCTAAGTTTAGGTCATTAGGTGAACAAGACCCGTGAGTAGAACAATTAATTCTTGTGTGGTAAATTGTGAGTAAATTTAGGTGAATGTAGTGCACAAATTTATTTTGATTTATTACTTTTTTTTTAATACCTCTATCACAATGTAGTATCTATTCATTCGATCTATTACCTTATTTGATAAGGTAATATAATAATGATATTAATGAGAATCCTATTTCTCCAAAAAAAATGGAATAATTATTTTAAATAAAAAAAATCTGTGTTCAAAAAAATAAAAGAAAAAAACCAAAACAAATCTATATCACTATAGTTAGCTTAAAGACTTTTAACAAAATAAATTATATAAAAATTACATGAAGATCAATAATGATTACACTTTAAAATGAATAGAAAATATGTTAATATAATTAATTGTAGTGATAACTTGAATGTACTTATATCTTGTATATTTATAATTTTTTAAATTTTGTTTTTCTTCTTTTTCTGTTCCCTTGTAAATTGCTAATACGGTTAAATAAAATAATTTAGACATTATATTTATTTTCGTGTACACTCATCTCCTGTATAGCATAACTAATTTAGTTCTTTATTTTTAATTCTATTTGTATTTGATAATTAGTTCCTGAATAATCATTGAATAAAAAAGAAATTATTAATACATCATAAATGAATATTAGAAGTTAAATTTAGGAAGAAAAATAATGTTCTTCATTTGACAAAAGAAATATGAGGGGGAAAAATCAGGATGAAAAAAGTTAAGATTAAGAGAGAAGATTTACTTACTAAATATTGTGGTGATCAAATATTACAATATTATTAAGTATAAAAAGGATATAGTCATATTGAAAAAAAAAAAAGAAAGAAAAGAAAAGCGGTTTCACACACATATTGCCAAAGATCAATTTGTTTTATTTCGTGAATATAATGCTACATCCAAAACGTGTGAGAGTGATTGGTGTAGATTGTTCCTTGTATTAGTTTCTCATCTCTAATTATCTTTGTAGTATTTGTTAGGATTGTAGTGTTTGTATTCTGTTAGGACTAGTACTCTGTATTTCTATATTACTCTTGTACAACCTTTAGGTAATGTAACTTTATATATTCCCATCCTCATCTACTATTAGTTGTTTTTGGGTTTCTTCCATGGCAGCTCCTAACGATAATGACAACTCTGTTTATGGTTCTTCTTAACGGATTGTTTCCGAGGTTGCTATTATTCCTGCGTTGGCCAATAATAATAGCCTATCTTCCGCACACCACTTTGTCTCCATAAAATTAACTACCCGCAATTATCTCTTATGGAGAACACAAATGGTCCCTTTCTTGCGTGACCAAGGCTTGCTAGGGTCTGGCCGCATCTCGCACAACGTGGCTTCACTAGGACCAGGCCATACTATCGCTTTTTATCTCCTCGTTGTCGGAGGAGATTATGTATGTCGCGGTTGGCCAGTCGACATCACGGTAGTTATGGTCTGTGATCGAGTAGTTACTGGGTTCGACAACGAGGTCCCGTGCACTTTGTCTACTTGGAGAGCTTCAACCGTTGCGGCAAGGGGACTCCTCCATCTTCGACTACCTTGGTTGCGTGCAGATGCTGGTAAAAGACCTAGTGTTCGCCGGCCGGTCAGTCACGCTAGATGATTAGAATTTGTACGTGTTTCACGGACTGCAACCGGAGTTCCGTCCCTTGGTTGTGTCACTGAAACGAGGTGCTCCTATAACTCTTAAGGAATTCTCAGATTTTTTGGTGGCACAAGAGTTTATTTGTGCTGATGATGGAGGTGCAATAGTAGTGCCTATGGCCATGGCAGTGCGTGGTCGTGGTGCTGGCAGGCCGTTGCGTGACAGTGGTGGTTGTGGTGGAGGCTGCGGGAGTTTGAATTGCAGTCGTGTTCGTGGCGGCCGGTTTCAGAATAGGCTTCAGTGTTAAATCTGTAGTGGCCAGGGTCACTCTACTTTGACGTGTTATCATAGGTACTCTGAAACACCAAGTTCACAAGCTAACATAGCGTATTCTATTGAGTATGCTGGCTCCATCGAGTCTCATAAGTGGTTTCCAGACACTGGTGCGACCAACCACGCCACTCTTGATGCATATGTGATGTCCTCTACAGCTGGATATACTGGCCTAGACACCCTTCGTATTCACGATGGAAAAGGTTTACCTATAGTTAGTGTTAGTTCTGCTTCGGTAGCCACTTCCTCTAGGTCTTTTACATTAAATGATGTTTTACATGTTCCTGGTTTGTCTTCTTCCTTGTTATCTGTCCAAAAATTTGCTAAGGATAATAATGTATTTTTTGAATTTCACCCTTCTTGTTTCTTTGTGAAGGACATTTAGATAAGGGAAACACTTTTTAGAGGTGGTACATCGAGGGGTCTATATTCTTGGCATGTCTCTCAAGTTGGTCTTATTGCGTTTGTTTCTGTTCGTGTTTCTCCCACTGTGTGGCACAAGCGACTTGGTCATCCTCATTTGCGGGTCTTATGTCAAATTTTACAATCTTGTCTTGCTAGTTCATTTAAGTCTAGTGAACTTTCGAATATTTGTTCTGCTTGTCAGTTAGGAAAGTCAACGCGTTTTCCTTTACTGCGTGTTGACAAGTCTAGTTCTCATGTGTTAGAATTAATTTATACTGATATTTGGGACCCTGCGCTATTATTATCTTTAACTATTTTTTGCTATTTTGTATTGTTTATGGATGACTTTACATGTTATATTTGGCTTTATCCCATGCGTGCAAAATTTGATCTATATTCTATATTCGATCGTTTTCGCTCTCTAGTTGAATGTTTGTTTTCTTGTAAAATTGTTTCGATTCAATTTGATTTAGGGGGGAGAGTATAAAAAGTTACATTCTACTTTATCTTCTCTTGGTATTCGCCACAGGCAGTTTTGTGCGTATACTCATGAGCATAACAGTTAGGTAGAACGTAGGCATCGCCATATTGTTGAAACGAGGTTAGCTTTAATGACACAGGCGTATGTTCCCTCTCGTTTCTAGGACTATGCCTTTGAGGCTGCCATTTATTTGACGGGTCTTTGGTTGTCTCTCCATCGTATTCTTTTCTACGGGTTTTGGTTGTCTCTATTTTTCTTTGTTATAGTCCAACAAGCGTAACAAGTTATAGTTCCAGTCAACTCCTTGTGTATTTTTAGGCTATCCTGATTCGTTCCGTGGTTATCATTGTTTAGATCTTAACACTAACAAGGTATTCATCTGTCATCACGTGCGATTTGATGAGATTATTTTTCCGTTTGCCTCTTCTTTTTCTTCGCAGGCTGCTACACCTAGTCCGATTTTGTGGGGCGTGGCTGCAGTTTCCGTTCCAACAGGTGGCACGGGTAGTGTAGCTGTTGAGCCTGTTATGCGTGAGGCGTGTGTTGTATGCCGGGCTTAGAGTTGGTTTCTAGTGAACGCACTGTGACCGACCAGCCCCAACAGTCTTCTTGGCTTGGTTGCGCACAACGTACTACCAAACCGTCTCAGCCACAGACGCATGGAATGAGTCTACAAAGTATTGTGTCGACTGAACATGTTGCTTTGATGTCTGTAGTGGGTGTGCCTGAGCTCACATGTTACTCTCAAGCGGTGAAGTATCCGGAGTGGTGTGATGCCATGGACTTGGAGTTCAATGCTTTGCTCTACAACAATACGTGGAGGTTGGTTTGGTTTACTCCAAGTATGAATGTTGTGGGATGTAAATGGGTCTTTCGGACTAAAAAGAAAAGCTGGTGGTTCAATTGAACGCCATAAAAGTGCACCTGGTCGCTAAGGGCTTCAACCAGGTTACTGAGAAGGACTTCTTTGAGACTTTTAGTCCGGTGGTTAAGCCTACCACTGTTCGTTTGCTTTTGTCTTTGGCTGTATCTCATGATTGGTCTATTCGTCAGTTAGACATTCATAATGCGTTCCTAAATGGAACTTTTGCAGAAACTGTTTATATGCGTCAGCCGCCGGGATATGAGGACAAAAATGTGCCTAATCATGTGTGTCTATTGCAGCGGCCGTTGTATGGTCTGAAACAGGCTCCCCGTGCCTAGTTTATGCGGTTGCATAATTTTTTAGTTTCTGTTGGTTTTACTCCTTCTAAAATTGATGTTTCCTTATTTATTTACTCTAGTGATGCTACTCAACTTTACTTGTTGGGTTATGGCGCTGGAGTTCAAAGTGTGTGATATGGGCTCTCCGTCATTATTTCTTGGAATTGAAACTGTGCGGTTAGCTGATGGGATGCTTCTCTCTTAGCAGCGGTATATGAAAGATATTCTAAAATGTGCAAGTATGGTTGATTGCAAGCCCTTGTCTACGCATATCTCATTGTCTCAAGCTGATGATGGTCCTATTGTTCCTTATGTCGATCCTACTCAGTATCGTAGTCTGGTTGGTGCTCTTTAGTATCTTACAGTCACTCGACCAGACTTGTCTTTTGTTGTGAATAAGCTCTGCCAGCGTATGCATGCGCCTACAACGATCGACTGGAGTTTGTTGAAGTGAGTTTCGCGTTATGTCAAGGGTATGCTACATTTTGGTCTTCGTATTACCAGGTCTGTGTCTACGTATATTCATGCTTTCTCAGATTCAGATTGGGCTGGTAATCCTGATGACCGGAAGTCAACGAGTGATTTTGTTGTTTATTTGGGATCCAATTTGATTTCATGGTTGTGAAGAAAGTAGCGTACAATAGCTCATTATTCTACAGAGGTTGAGTACAAGGCTTTGGCTGATATGCCTACAGAGGTGACGTGGCTGGTTTCACTACTAAAGGAAATTGGCTTGCCTGCGGCTTCTATGCCCACACTCTAGTGTGACAATTTAGGTGCCACTTACTTATGTGCTAATCTGGTGTTTCATGCCCATACGAAGCATGTTGAAATAAACTACTGTATCACTTTGTTTGTGATAAGGTGCCCAAGAACGAGTTGAAGGTTCGTTTTATCTCCACGAAGGATTAGTTGACTGATATATCTACCAAACCACTTGCGAGTACTAGATTTGGTTTTTTACGTGACAAGCTCAATGTTGTAGCTAGTCAACCTTGTGTTTGAGGGGGAGTGTTAAGATTGTAGTGTTTGCATTCTATTAGGACTAGTACTCTATATTTCTATGTTACTCTTGTACAGTCTTTGGGTAATATAACGTCAGATATTCCTATCCTCATCGTATTGGTGTCTTATTGCATTATTTTCATAGTTTTCACCTGATTATGGACACACACACACACACACACATACATATGTGTGTGTGTGTGTGTATATATATGTGTGTGTGTGTGTGTATGTATATATATATGCGGAGGAGGTGTCCAGGTGAAACATGCGGGTGAATGCTAGCCATTGATATTGCCAAAATCAACGTCTAGGATGAACACGTATTAAAAAATACATGGTGGCAATTTTGTAATTTTGTGTATTGTTGAAACTTAAGGTGTGTATTTTCTGTGCTTAAGGTATGTCGTTTTAACACTTAAGGTGCGCTATTTTAACACTTAAGGTGTGTCAGTTCTACACTTAAGAACTTAAGGTGCGTCATTTTAACACTAAGGTGCGCCATTTTACAACTTAAGGTGCATCTTTGTAACACTTAATTAAGGTACGTAATTTTTAACATCGAAGGTGCGCTATTTTAACACTTAAGGAACGCTATTTTAACACTTAAGGTGCGTCTTTGTAACACTTAAGGTGCGCCATTTTACATTTTGCTTTTTTCTTCTCAAGACGCATTTTTTTTAAATTTTTATTGATTTGAGCCGTTGATCTAGATTTGAGCAATGACTCAAATCTCATCGCATGTTTCACCTGGGATCTCCTGTGAGACCACCCTTGTAGATGAGATCATGAGATACATCTCAATCATCCAACTAATTTTAATTAATGGTGAGGATTGATTTTAAAGAGCAATTTATATTATGTAGATTTAATATATAGGAGTGACATAGTAATTTTAGTCTCTTTTTTGAATTGGATTATAATTGGAATTCAATATTATTATTTTTTAGATAAATTCTAGCAATGGTAGGAATTTAAACATAAATAAATAAAAGAAAGGAAAAAGTGATACGCAGGGTGGGAGCATGTGATGGGTGCGAATGTGCGAACGGGTATTAGGTCTGTGCGAAATCGTTAATAGGTTTGTGTATGTGATGGGTGCGAATCTGTACATTCATCTGCATTGTAGAGTGAGTTGACTACATGGTAATAGTAAGTAACGCATTCAGACTAGGTGGATGTTGCACACACTTCTGTTGACAGTGAAGTAATTAGTAAGTGTGTGCTGGAATGTAGTAAACTCTGTGCAAATCACTGAATGCAATACTGGTGAAACTTAAAGGTAACCAGCGGTGTATAGCTGACATTGGAGACTTTTTAAAATTTTTTAAAATATTCAGTAATATAATCAAGTATCCTAATAATTATTCAAAGTAGTGTGTAATAATATAGCCCGAGGCTGTGACGCCATACGACCCTAAAAATAGTGTGTGCATCTTACGCGCATTTTTGTATATATAACAGTGTGTGTAATTTTTTACCGGCAGTTTACCCCTCTAATTATATATGTTTATTAGTGTGCATATGACATACCCGTCGTGTGTGCATTCACGAATACAAGTGTTTTTTACCACGCAGTTAACCCCCCTAATTACATACGTTTATTAGTATGCATATGACTTCCCCATCGTGTGTGCATAAATAGATACATGTGTGTGCATTTTACTGAGCCACACCATAATACAAGTGTGCGGAACCGTTTCAGGTACGCGTACACTCATATGTGTGTGCGATTAAGGTGTCATGCATTTCTTGTGGTTGTCTACTCCAATGCATGTACACAACGTACTTTGTGACATGTGTTTTTTACCACACAGTTAACCCCCTAATTATATACGTTTATTAGTATGCATATGACCTACCCGTCGTGTGTGCGTTAACAGATACATGTGTGTGCATTTTACTGAGTGTTTCCATAATATAGGTGCGGTGAACAATTTCAGGTGCGTGTACACCCATATGTGTGTGCGACTAAGGTGTCACACATTTTTTATAGTTGTCTACTCCAATGCATGTTCGTAAAGTATTTTGTGTGTTTTCTAATCCAGTGCGTATTTTTTTAAAGATGACCCATGTGCGTAACAATGCGTAAGTGTGTGCTTAACATTCAGAAACTGATTTCGTAGCAAAGAACAGTAAAACCATGCATACTAACAACTTTGATAAGGCAATACAAACATAACTACAAAGGAAAATAGTATAACAATGTTGTAGTAGGTGCCCAAACCATCTACACCACCAACTTTATTACGTCTAAATAAATAATCTCTACAATAAAATAAAGGCTAAAGTGTCATCCAACACCGTGAACAATATTCGATTATTCATGCCGCACCCTGATCTTCCATAACGTATACATCGCTCCATAAACCAAAAAAAAAAAAAATTCGCCTAGAATGTTTTACATGTTCTCCGGTAAAACTGATGACATGACATAGGTTTTCAGTTGATGTGGCATTTCTCTTTGTCTTATGATGTCCATGTAGGCCTATTTACATTAAAAAAAAAACAAAAAAAAAACAAACAAAACAAGACATAATTATTTTAAGACCCTAACTTCGCCATGGAGGACGGAAACGGTCTGGACATCGAGACGGATGTTGACGGCGCCGGCCATGGGGACTGCGAATGGAGCTCGTACATGGCGGGAACGTTTGGGGCCAAAACGGATACGACTTCACCTCTCTAAATGCCCAAAGAAACAATGGAGGAAGCGAGGCAGAGGCAGCAGAGATGAGTTTCCGACTAGGTGAAGGTGATGTCGTTGTAGACGACGGAGGCGGCGTCACCATATATGTTGGTGGCCATCTCCAAGAAGGTGAGAGGAGTTAGTGGAGTTGAGTTGGGCGGACATGGCTTTAGTTGCTCCATTGATTTCTCTCCGGCTGACTTGGTGGTGAACAGTTTTTGCGATCTTGAGCATGTTTATAAGGAATCATATAACAACAACTTTGTGCCCAAATCATTGCCTGTCGAATCTTTCTGCTTGGCAGAGCCGCCGAGAAAATAACCGTCAGAAAATCAAGAAAATCCATCCTACACCAAATGGTTGGACTGGTTTCACCAACTGTGGAAGCAAGTTCTGTACATGGCATTCAAGTCTTAAGCAGAGATATTGCCGGAGCAATTAGAGGAGCTAGATTAAAGTTGGGTTAGAGGAATCTGAAGTGAATTTCTTGTGGCCTGTGAGTGGTTAGAATCAATGAATCGGAGCTCTTCATCGATTTTTTTTGGGAGATGGAAAACAACGAATTGGCTGTGTAATAACCATAAACACAATTAACCAATTTAACAAGGCACTATTTGCAAATCAGCCCAAGGTTTCAAGCTTTCGGCTAACTAAACACAAGTTCATGTTTGATGTATATCTTACTCATAAACCATAGATGATCAAAGAAAGAAACATAAAAGACTGGAATACATGTCCTGCTTCTGTGCACCACAATGAGTTTATCTTGTAAGTAATGAGTGTTTCTCAGTGAGAGTGAGAAGCGGAGGTGGTGGAATGAGAAGCCGCATAGATCTTGTTGTAGGCACCTTTGCCGAGGAGGTAGATACCGAAGGCAACAAGGGCGATGTCGAGTCTCGAAACAGCATGGCGAAACTGATTCGACAACATTGGGTGCTTTCTCCACTTTCCTCCTGAAAAACTCCCCCGTCGGTCCAAGTGACTTAGCCATTCGCTGTCCGGCAGGTGGTGATATTCTCCTCGATCTGATCCTTAGTAATGTTTGTTGATGATGGGTGAATGATATGCAGAAGCTGAACCGTCAAGATTATTGAGAAAAGGCGGCGATGGGTTTGAAGACAGAGTAACAGGGGATTGTTGGTACGAGAGTGGGTTGATCAGAGAGAAATTCTCGGCCACCCAAGCGTGAAGGAGGCGGTGAGGGACTTGATGGAAGGAGAAATTGGTAAAGGACATCATAAGACTAAGAGAAATGCCACATCAAGTGGAAACCTGTGCCATGTCATCAGTTTTACCGGAGAACCTGTAAAAAATTCTAGGCGATTTTTTTTTTTTTTAGGGTTTATGGAGCGGTATATACGTTATGAAAAATCAAGGTGCAGCATGAATAATCGAATATAGTTCATGGTGTTGGATAACACTTTAGCCTAAAATAAATAATCAGATAAGGAATCCTAGAAATTGCTAAACAAAGATAATATACCCGTGGTCTAATATGAAAACTATATGCACCAAAAAGGAATTCTCCGTGAGTACTATTGATTGTCACCTAATCGTTGCTGCAGATTCCATAACAAAGTTGATGTTCCTACCCTGTTGTACGTTGTTATGAAACATTAGAATATCTGACATGAAGCACACGCGTAGAGACCGCAAACACTGTGCATCACCCTTGTGAAGCCCACAATCCCAAGTAGCACATGCTATACACTATTTTTGCATCAACCATTTGCCACTAACACAACTTGATAATAATAACAAAAGCTAATACAAAAAATCCACATGATAAATGCACACGCACACTCCACTACTCACCCAACCAATTATCCACCTCCTATCAAACATGCACACATAATATGCAGAATGCGCACACACTGTTTTTCAATGGGTAATCTTAACATACAGTTTTCGTTCACACAGTGATAAAATCATCAATGGGCCATTTCTGGTTATGTGTGTTGTAAGCGATTTTAAAGGGGCTATACTCAGAAGGGAGAGTGTTGAGGGCAAAGTGCACCACAAATGATGCTGGGAGTTTGATCTCCATCTTGTCCAGTTGAGCTGCAATATCTCGCAACTGCATGATGTAATTGTGCACACCTTTGACGGGGAAAAATCAGGTGGAGGTGAATCGCATGATTAGGGTGCTTGCTAGGGATTTATTTGAACCAACAAACTGGGCGTCGATGGCCTTGACATACTCTTAAACCTTCACGATATGGTCAATTGTGCCACGAATATCATCGGGAAGTTGAGACTTGATGAACAGAATGTAGAGACTCCCTGCTTGCTGCAGTGCTTTCTGTAGTGATAGCCAGAGGTTCTGGATGGTTGAGGGCATAGTCCATCTCGAGACAGCCAAAATATAGGAGAAGGGTATCTTTCCGTTGTTTGTGATTGTTTGAGTTAAGTGTTGGTATGTCAATGTTCATAGCGGTTGAGATAGTTGCTGGAAATTTTTTTTAATAAGTTCGTTAAAATTAGAGGCACTAAGGAACTGAAGCAAATATTTTACCAATGTAAATTTATGTAAGATATATATTCAAATGACATAAAAATTGCCCGTGGGCTAAATTTTTAGGCAAAATGAACCGATCAAGCCAAATGATAGAACTTGAAAATAGGACACGATTTGGACTTTTGGATGTTCTGTCCTTAATGATAAAACCACCAAACTATATACTGATTCATAATCCCTGTGGGAAAATTATGAACATAGTTTGGTATTTCATCTTAATCAATCCTACAAATACAACAAAATTGTTTGTGGGCTAAATTTTGTCATACCGCATAGAATTAATTACAAGGTTATTGCCAATTCTTTATGTGAGTTAAAGACAATTTAGGCAATTAAAGATGTTGTGGCTACTATTTAATTACAAAATTGTAATCACTTGGCAAAGGGAAATTTAAAGCCTAGCAAACTGATTAAACCAATATATGATAGACAATTATTAGGTATACTCTCAGGAAAGTTGGTTAGTGCTAAGGCTCCATTAAAAACAAACTCCTTAGATAGAGTAGCGTCACAAAGGGACTAGTAGCAACATGACATTTAAGCCAGGGTCAGAGAACTAGTTTTCCTCCCCAAGAAACTTCCCTAAGTCATGTGTTAATATGCTTAATCTATCATACAATTCAGACCTAAACGACTCTAAATGTATACTTAAAGAACATGCTTTCTAATAGGCATAATTAATAACAATCAAATAATTAGTGCAATAAACGTAAAAAACATGCTCAGATTATGCATACCATAACTCAATACTCCACAATTATATTGTAACACTTAATACAATTTAAACTGAAGATTTAATATTAAATTAAAAATTCAAACATATTGAAAACTTAACAATTTGTTCAAAAATTGAATAATAATTTAATATTAACTATAGAAAAAAAAACTAGGCAGAGATTAAATTGGCTCTGATACCAAATGTAAGCACATAATCCACATTAAGCATACGATATGTGGCAATGAACATAAACCTACTAACCTCCAGCCATAGCTTTATCACGTTGATTGCTTGTGTCTTTCGTATGTTGAATAGAAGTCCCTCGGGCTGATGTGGAATCACCGTAGAACAAGAGATGCTTCTTTCACTTCTCTTAGTACACTAGATGGTGTATGAGTCGTGAATTGAGCAGTGAGAGGAAATGTAGGTAACCAATTATCTAATGCTGACCAAAGACTAATACTTAGTCAGCCTAAATAGTTTGCACCATATAAATACTTAACATTATTATTTATAATAATAATCCTAAGGAAAACGTTACACATCATAGATAGATGGATGAAATTAATCCGTAATTTTTATAGAGGGGTTTATTCTCAGTTGAACCTATCCATATATATACACTTTTTTTAGTAACAAGAAAAACTTGTAGCCATTACCTGATGAAGTACATGAGATAAATTTCACTTTTAATTTGTATAATAGTTTACAAATCATGCAGGAAAGATAAACCATATACATACACTTTTTGGGTAATGAAGAAAACTTGTAGCCATTATATAATGATATGTATGTGATAAATCTCACTTTTATATAATAGTTCACAAATCATGTAAAACCATATAGGACTCTATTTTCCTCCATGCGCAGTCGTGTCTCATGGTTGAGTGATGTTTCTGAGAAAATAAAATCTTTCCTGCAATAGATAAGATTAGACGAGCTGATAATAAAATGATAAAAGTAGTATGTTTCCTATCTCAACAAAATGTATTAATGTCAAATTGTCAATCTAAATTTAAATTTCGGCACAAAAACGAATACAAATCGTGTCAGAACACAAGTGTTGACAAATATATATAAATATTCTTAGTTTATCCAATGAGATTACGTTTTAATTTGAACTCGCTAGCAGTTAGTCGAATTTATGGTGTGTTTGAAACTCAAAAAATGATTTTTAGAATTCATTTTTCCGATTTTCAGTGTTTGGGTAAAGTCTGGAAATCAAATCAACAGAAATCATTTTTCGTTGATTTGGGAAAATAGGCCTGTTTTGGAGGAAAACGATTTTTGTCAAAATTTGGTGGAAGTCATTTTCAAAGACCTTCCAAAAATTACAACCTTGATTTCCGACGAAAACCAGTGGTCATTTTTTTTAAAAAAAATAAATTTTGAATGAATAAAATTATGTTTAATATTGTTATAAATATTTTTATATCTAAATAAAATAATTAAAATGTTTAATTATACTATTATTTTACAAAAAAATGAACCAAACATACCAACATAGTTTTCTAAATGCAACCAAACACTGAAAATAAAATAATTTTTTGAAAAATAATTCATTTTTCATAAAACATTCTATAAAAGTCATTCACATGGTTTTCAAACACACTCTTAAAAGGAGGAAAAAAAAAATTGACATTTGACATTCTAAAATGGAATTTTTTTGTTATTAATGTCAACTTGGTTTTCATATAAGTCGGTACGTAGGGGAAACAAATAACCCGCTTTAGAAAACGTACACACTTGTTAAATTTATAAGAAGGGAAATTGCATGATGCAGAGGAGATATAGAGCCTTATTATAAATTGATGAGATGTATTCTTTACTATAATTTTGTTTTATATTGGTGAGGTAGTCAACGTACAAATTAACTAGTCATATCAATTATCATATAGCCCTCCTCTACCAGCCTTGTACAAATTCTCGTTGCTAGCACTCCCTCTAGTCTATAAATATAAGTGATGGGGATAGGCTAAAGCTCGGTACTCAAAGCTCGCCGTGAATGAAAGAGACAACCCATGAAGGGGAGGAGATCAGAGAGCTCGAAGAAAGACAGGACGGCATGGTGAAGGTCGGCCGTTGATAAGTCGGTTGGACGAAGATTATCAATGGATTGCTTTGTGGGGCACGTTCAGGGAAGAGTCTGATAATGAAACGAATACGCTTGGTGGTTCCTTAGGTGACAAGGCAGCTGAAGATCTTAGACTGAGAGTGATTGAACATAGCCATTGAAACAGTTGATTACCGTGAAGGAAAGTCAGGCTAAAGAAGTAGGGAAAGATGAGTCGGACCAGACCGACCTAGAAGGGATCGAGGTAGGAGAGACGGCGTAAGAACGGCGGTGCGAGGCAGGCCGATATGAAAGTTTTCTAAATGGTTTGGCGGTGGAAGGCAAGAGATACGAAAGAAAGGTCGAGATAGATTAAGAAAGTACCTAAAATGTAATAAGGAAAGAGTTCTTAAAGTAGTTTAGAAGTTTCCTAAGAGTGAAATCTCTCCTAGCTTGTATAAATAGGGGTTCTAGGTCTCAAGAGAGACAAGAGCAATCTAGCACACTTAATTGTAAGCAACTCATTGTATTCAAAAGCAATTGGCAATCTAAAGAGAGCCGAAAGATTACTCTAATTTTCTGATAGTGTTAGTCGATTTACGGGTGGTGTTGGCCCGTAGTTCCCAGTTCTTATATCGTGGACCGCGGTCCACAATGCATTGTGGACCGCGGTCCCCAAAACGACGTCGTTTTGATTAATGAAACAGACGGATGAATTCGCGCCACTCACTTTCTTTTCATATATATACTGCACTTTCTTTTCATATATACTGCACTTTCTTTTCAACACAACTGCAGTTACCTTTCAACACAACTGCAGTTACTTTTTGATATAACTATAGTTTCTTTCGATAATATAAAACCGTAGGTATATCAAAAAGTAACTGCAGTTGTGTTGAAAGGTAACTGCAGTTGTGTTGAAAAGAAAGTGCA
>CP025645.1:4521582-4554544 GCA_003576665.1 Ipomoea trifida | reverse complement strand
TTTTTAAAAAAACAAAAAAAAAAAACAGATTAGAGAAGTAATCTGAAACTGTAATTTAGCACCTGTTGAAGCTTCGGAATCACTTGTGATGGCCGCCCTTCAAGTGCCACCAAAGTAGATAAGAAAACCCCAATAAAAATTGGAGTGAAAATGAACTGCATTGAAACCAACTCAAACTCATAATATCAAATAAACTGATATCAAGTATCTAATTAATAATTACAACAGCAACCAGATATTTTGAGAAACCTGATCAAGTATAAGGCGCACAAAAGCACCAGTTGCCCCAGGAATTGCAACCAATCTGCTCAAGTATAGGTACCTATTTAAGAAGTCAAGATCAACACACCAAAGAAAAACAACTAAGGTGGTGTTTGGTTGGTGACTTTTGCACCCTACTATGGGTTTCGATACCCATTATCATGTTTGTTTGCCTACTTTTGTTATCCTACTATTCGATTCAAATTCTTTAGTAATTACAAAACCCATTACCATTTTATTCCTCTACTTTTGAACAATGGAATAAAAAATTAGGTAGAAAAAAATGAAAAAAGAATAAAAAATAAAAAAGTCATCATCGATGCATTAAATATGAAATTTTAATATATATACACATATATATACATCATCGATGCATTAAATATGAAATGTTACTGAGCTTATTGGCTTTTGTCATATATAATGTTGAATGCATGCCTTGAAGTTTATTTTTGCTCAGGTGCATCATTATTGATGCTCTTATTACAATTTCGACTTTGTAGGAATGGTTTCTCTTGTTCTTACAAATTGGCAACTATGGATACCCTTCCAATTTCTCAATTTCCGATTTGTTCCACAGAACTTTCAGGTCTAACATTTTTAAGTTTTTTTTTTCCTTGAACTTTCAGTATTTTCCCATATATTAGGACATTGCATCTTCCAAATATCTGTTTCAGCCTTTTTGCTTTAGTGCTAATATCCATCTCCTTTCATAATTGTAATTGCCATCTTATGCAGGTGCTTGCAACCAACTTTATTGCTTTAATATGGAATGTAATCCTCTCATATAAATCCCACAAAGAAATTCCTGCCACATAAGCAGGTATATGTATTTTTCATGGAACTACAGTAACTCAGACTGACTTGGGAAAGAGATATTTTACTATTTTCTAAGTCCAGATAATATGATTAATTGATTAGAATAGTTGATAATATATGGAAGAAAATGGGAGATTGTGGCTTTGGCCTTTGGTTTCTATGAGCTCTTGGTGTCACAAGAGATATTAGGAATATTTTTACCTAACCTATTATAGGGATGTTTCCCATGGTGCCACAAGAGCAACTTCATTTGTTGGGTTTTTCTATTGGTTTTTGGGTTTTTCTATTGTTTTGCAAAGTCAGGTAGGAAAGAGAATGGAGAGAGAAGAAAAAAAGAGAAAAAAAAAAAAGGAAAAAAAATTCTGACGCCGAAAGTAAAAAAAAATAATAAAAAGTTTACACGCCTAGCTAGTGCGTGCAGTGCATGCTCCAACTGGGTGCGACAGTGCGCCCGACGCACCTGCATTGATTCTTTTTTCTTTTACACAGTGGGTCCTACAAAAATGCAACCCTTGCAAGAGAAAAAACCATTCAAAAACCCAACATTCCATTATTTTAAAACCTACACTCAAGTTTTTACTCCGCAAAAACTTCTCCAAAATCCACAAATGTGGATGCTCTAACAATTTTGTTTGAGGTGGTACCAATATACCACATGCCTTCACTTATGTTTTTTTTTGTTAGACCACGAAGTGTCCTAAGTAGATTCACATCTTTAAGTATGTACAAAGTACTAGTCATATTGGTCTTTCCATACAAAAGGGAGTTTTGAACTTTCGATTTCTCTTAAGGATAAGAATACACGCCTACTCACGCCAACGAAGTTGTTTCCTTCCCTTCTGATTTGATGTCAAAGTATGTTTAATCTTACCATTTATCTTCAATGTTGATACAATGGTGGGCATAGTTCCCACTGAACACCATTGAATATCCATATTTACATACTGTAATTGTTTTGTGATTTCTAGTCTAGTCCAGTTAAAATATGGGTCAGAATTTTAACTTAATTCAACTATGCAGAACTCTGAACACATTTTTATCAGGCCTGGTCTTCATGTGATTGAAAACGCGACTGCGAAGGTTTTACAGAACAATAATCTTTGTTATTTTGGCTTCTTTCCATATCTAGCCAGCTTCTAATGGACATTTTTCTAGAATTCTACTTTGCTTTCTAAGAGGATTCTTTTTTTAGCTATCTTTTTTTTCCCTCAATCAATATTCAATGCTTCTTTTTTTTTTTGTTTATTTTCTATTTATTATTGATTTCATTTTCATAGATAGCCAATATTAAAAATACAAACAACCACCGGAAGTTATTTTTCAAATTTCAAAATGGACCCTTAATGTATTTCTAATACCAGATTTAACAACTATAAAAAATCATCTAGGTAAATTGAGTAACGAGTGTCATCTCATAGAGAGTACGATTACTGTTATTTTATTATTCAGTTTTTTTTTTTGGATCAAATCGAAAGGGGACACCCAAGATGTACAAAGTTATAACATTGTTTGGCGCCAGGTTGGGATTCCTCCGAGATCATTATATCTAAAATATGAGTGAGTCCTTCAGGCGGTTGGTTGATTAATTTTGAAACCTGGGGTCAACTCAGCATTTTGAGCCAAGAAACCGGTTGTTTGGTTTTGTTCTCTAGTAATAAGGACTACCCGCCACTCCTCCATCGCTTCTAATTCACGCTTGCATGCATGATGTTTTCAGTACTGCTACTTGTAGTTGTGTCTTGGTTTATAGCCTCGACAATGCTCTGGAATCACTCTCAAGCAGTGTCTGCTTGCTCTCTAGGTGCTTTGCAAGTTGTATTCCTCGAAGGAGTGTCCATGCTTCAACTGCGTCTGGAGAGGCAAGTTCCATTGTAACAGGTAAAGCCCATAATCCAGTCACCCTTCTCATATCTAGCAAGGCCTCCACAACTTGCCCAGTTACTAAATGGATTGAAACTGTCACCTACATTGATCTTAAGGCAAATTATTGCATGGACTATGGTCCACATAGATGTGTGGATCAAAAATAAAAAGTACATTTTTTGTACTGTAGGTACATTATTGTACTGTAGTCATTATTTGATAGTCAAATAATGTACCTACGGTACAAAAATAATGTACTTTTTATTTTTGGTCCACACAGCTGTGTGGTGTGTGGACCATGGTCCATGCAATAATGATTGGATCTTAAGCCAACCTCGGGAGGTTTGGTCCATCTAATGCGACTCCACATTCTACTAACTACTTGGAACCGGCCCTACTGCCCTTGCAACAATCATTATCTGTGGACCATACTATCAATAATGTACATTCAATATAAAAATAATCTACATTCAGTATAAAAATAATGTACATTATATTCAGGGAATGTACATTATTTTTGTACTGAATGTACATTATTTTTATAGTAAAAAATAATGTACATCCTATATATAAAAAAGCAAGATGTTTTTGGCCAAAATTTTTGGCTCCAATTCCCGCTCAATTGAAACACAGTCGTTTTGGGCTTTTTTTTGGAATTCGCATTCATTAAATACATTAAGATTTATAAATGTCTTGGAATATTAAAAGCTAATTACATATAAGAATTATTTTTGAATATCAGATATTCAATACATGGGAAAATACAAAATAAATTTAAATGGAAGATGACTGTTGGCATCTTCAAGACTAAGTATTAATTTTAAAATGAATGCTTCTTAAACCTAAGACTATAAATAAGTCTAACCATTGGACAAAAACTGAAATGCTGTTGTGACTGATGGCTGAACCACTTCGGAGAGGAAGCAGCATAGAGTTAGAGCTTGCAAGTGAGGGAAAACGTCCATAACCTACTCCAGAGCTTGCAAGTGAGTGAAAACGTCCAGAACCTATTCCACAACCGTAGCCAGATCACATGGAAGCCAATGGAGATGAGGGAGCCGACGCATAAGAAGATGGGAAAGGTATTGACTTGCAAAATCTTTATCTCATTCTTTACTAATAGGGCTGCCATGGAAGCCAATGGAGATCAGGGAAAGGTATTTACTTGCAAAATCTTTATCTAATTCTTTACTAATAGGGCTGCCATGGAAGCCAATGGAGATGAGGGAGCCGACACATAAGAAGATGAGAAAGGTATTGACTTTCAAAATCTTTATCTTATTCTTTACTAATAGGGCTGCTGTGTACTTTTTGTGTTGAATCTTTATCTCAGGTGCTATTCATTTTGAAGCAAAGCAAGGGTGGTACAGTTCTGAGCATACCTGAGTTTACAGCTTTAAGTTTACTACTAATTTGAGCTTACTTCAAAAATTGTAGCTATTACTTATTTTATCATTCTTGAAAACCTGCAGAACAAAGTATATAAGGTTACTGTTAATATTTTAATAAATTTGAAAAATAATAAATCTATAAAAGGATTATGTTTTTTAGCAGTATATCAACAAATTTATTATAGACACTGAATTTATATATGGTATGGTTGTCTTTTGATTATTTCTATTGTTCTTTTTTTAATCCTAGGTTGTCTTTTGGTTTTGCAGATAGATTGCATGTTAAATCATGTTTTGTAGACACTGTTTTGGTCATTTGGTTATGCTACTTTTACACATTTAACTTAAATTTTGTTCGAATTCTCTATCTAAATTCGAATGACTGTTCAGTATAGTTTTGCATATCTCTGAAATACAGTTTTAGATGAAGAAGTTAAAAAGGGGGTATGAACATCTATATGACTGCCTAGCATAAATTGACATGGTATGATTTCTTTTCAATTTACACTTACTAATGGTTACTTATTCACTAATACTTTTCAAATGTGTAGTTTGCAGTTCAAAAAGATTTAAAGAACAAAAGCCTGACCACGTAGATCACTAACTACAAAAAATATCAACTGTATAGCATTGGTAGAATTGTATTTCTATTAATTTGTAAAATCCTATGTAATTTAACCAAGTGGACAACAATAATTCTAAATTCAGATTAAATGTCAAACACTATATGCGAATTTCAAATCTATTTCACATGCATTATGACACAAAAATTATATTAAGTTACTCAAATAAGGTGAAAAAACAATATTAGAATTGTAGAAGGTCAGAGATACTCTTATCATGTAGCACTTGAAAAAAATGTGTGTTTTATGCTGGAAATTACTTATATAGGAAACCTAATTCAACAGTAAGAAATTAACATATGCTGGAAATTACTTATATAGGAAACCTAATTCAACAGTAAGAATACTAACCTTTCAAGTCATATTTCAATGTTTATACATACAATTCCAAGAGAGCAAACGTCCATTGTAATGATCCTGTCAACATAGTTTATATATACAATTTCAATTAAAAAGACAGTGTAAGCATATACATTAATACTGAGTCTATTAACCGTTATGACATAGGAGACATTTAACCATTTATAACACATTGTTGAAACCCTCTTAACAAAAATGAATTAAATTTAAGCCAGTATATGAAATTGCATGTCAAGTTGATGTTGTTCTGTGTTCAAAGGTTTAATACTTTAAAGATCAACAATTTTTATAAGCGGTTTTATCAGATAATAGTTAAACTTAGATGAAAATAATTCACTTTTCAATGTTGTGTGTAATACCATCACCAACAGTACAACATATGTATTAGGGTGCCATATTATAAATACCTGTTTTCTATACAAACAGAAAGCACAAGTGTTCAACTGATTTAATTTGTAGTATACATCAGTTCAGATAAAATTTCTATAGATTCCCATAAACGAAAAATTTATTAAAATCTTATAATTTGAAAATTCTTCTGTAACTCAATAATATAGCAACTATTAAGAAAATTTGGAAGTTCAATCTGTCTATTTGCTGAAATTTTGCACTTTATAGTAGTTAAAAGATGATACAAGGCAAATATTTACTTCTACAATTGTAGGCAGTAAGAGGAAGCATACAAATTGACAACAAAGGTATCCTAATCTAATTGAATATTTAAATGTTAATATTACCTGATGATATCTTCTTCTATTAAGTTCTTATATGCCTCTAACAATAATAGCCTTCTGAATCTTCCTGCTCTGTAATAAAAATTTTAATTAAAAAACTTCGATTTAATTAATTATTGTCAGTTGCATGTTGAATTGGGATGTAATTTATGAGCATAAACTATCCGTGAGCATAATAAATATTTTCACCTCCAAAATACTACAACATAAACTGCAGAGAGTTTTATGGTGAATTTACTCTATTTTTTTTAATATAAAAACCCTAATTAAAATACACGAATAAACCGATAATAATTTCTTAATCTAACAAACACAAAAATTTTAGAGAAATCTATAACTAAATAAACAGTAAACTGACTGAAGCAATTAAAGGGATAAATTTTATAAAATCTGTTATAATAATTGATTTTCATGCATTTTCAAGAACGGGTACAAAAAAATATAGTAGTTAGGGTTTTGATACTTAACTTTTTCCAGCCGTGCGCCTGGGAATTGTGTACAGTTTGCTGCAATTTTTTGATCGACTAACATAGGGTTTTTTTTTATCATCTGAAATTTGCAAGAAATATTAAAATGTACAAAATCAGTGAATATATTAGGGTTTTGTAAACAAATCCCTCGATTTAATCGCATGCGTACTCTGAAAATAATTATAAGCCATAAAATCATGAAATAACTTAGGGTTTTGAAAATTACCATTCTGTCGATTTCCGTAATTCATCCGAGTGATGAATGTATTTTCACTTCTTGGATTCTTCAGTTTTTCGTTCTGTTGTAGGTACGTTGGTGGTTGGATTTTATGATCTCTTACAGAGATTCTGTGTTTTTTTTCAGCAAGATTAGTCGTTGACCAATTTCCGTCGCCGGAAATATAGGTAGGCCGAATCGTGGATGAAGTGACGAAGGGAGAGTGAGGACGGCCGACGCTTAGCTTAGGATTAGGTTTTTTTTTCGTTTTTATATTGGCAGGGGTTTGGGCCGGGTATGGGCTGTGTTATTGGGTCTCAGTTTTGGGCCATGAAATATATTGGTTATGCTTGGATTAAACTGGAAATTATTGGGCTGATGTTTTAATATATATGATATTTATGATATTTATATTTATGATATATAATGATATAATATATGAACTTATAATTTAATACAAATAATTTTGATATGATGTATGAATGTTTAATTTGTATTATTCTGAAATTTATATATACATTTTAGACGGTTGCATACTATTTGATTTTTTATGTCAACTTATTATGCTGTTAATTATTAATTAATAATTTAAAATATATTAGAATTTGTTTACTATCCGTACAACTATATTTTGCAATTTTAAAATTTAATGAAGTGTTTTTAGATAAAATTTAAGCAATAATGAAATAAAATCACTCAAATTAAAAATGTTGAAATAAACAAATACACACACACACATATTTGAATTTATTATTTATTTATTTCAATTTCAATTTAAATGATTGCTGTTTTACTTTTTATGCAGTATTATATTCTATATTTTTTTATTAAATTTTTTTACAAATTATATTTTTTTTGGTAATTTTTGTTGTACTATTTAAATATTAATTAATTTGTTTCTCATGTAGGTAGACAATATTGGTGATCAAAGACATTCCAATATTTGTTACGAAGACGGTAGTGTGCATGGACTGCATTTGTTAACATAGTCATGTGTTTGAGTTATTAGACCTTCATTTTCTACATTGTTGCATATTCTTAATAATGGTACCTAAATTTGAAATGTATATCTCATAAATTTACTCTTACAACTATTAGTTTTTTTTTTTAAATAACAACTATTAGTTTTTCATTATTATTCATGTATCTATTTATTATATTTAAATTAAGTCTATCATAAAGAACTTAAAATAATTATAATAATACTTATCTCACTATAACACAACAACAATATTTTTAATATTTAATCCGTGCATCGCACGGGTACAATACTAGTAATTCATAATAACATTTAATTTTAAATTTATCTTTTTATTTTTTTGAAACAAAATTTATCTATTTTTTTTTGAGAAGAAATACTTAATTCATATCATAGAGAAGACAATCAACAAGATGAGAGGGAGGGTGGTCAAACCACTCTCCGCAACCTGACAAAGAAACGGCTCCCCGAGCAACAATATGGGCAACACGATTCGCAGATCGCTTAACAAAATAGAAGTCAACACCATCAATCGTGGCTGCTACTTCTTTAACATCGTCAATAACAAAACCAAAACAAAAAAAAAAGAGTCTGAACGTAAAGCATTATAAACTAATTGAGAGTCGCATTCAACATCCACATCTCCCATACCCGTCCCTTCAACCAGCTGAGAGCCTCACGAATACAAATTGCCTCAGCTTCTTTAACCTCATACTGTCCCATAAGACGAACTCCTTTAGCAGCCATGAATCGTCCGCCATCATCACGTAACACCCAGCCTAGACCCATAGCATTATTACCCTCATCAAATGCAGCATCTGTATTCATTTTGAGTCGACCTGGTGCCGGTGGTTTCCAATTCGACATAGTCTCCGTAGCACTCTGCCCTTTCTCCTTTGCGGCTCTCCAATTCGAAAGGAAAGAAAGAGCCAAATTGACAACAGTGGTACAGACAAAAGGAGTCACATTCCAGACCGTGGCATTCCGACTGCCCCATAGAGCCCAACAAACCATTACAAACTTTTATTTTTCTCTTAATATGATTTTTCTTTGTTTAGATATTAAATATCATTGACTATTTTGGCCCTAAAATATTTAAATCCAACAACATTTCGCCGTTAATTTGTTCGAAAGGACCAAAACTGATAAAAATAATAAAGTTAGGCACCAAAATTGAAAAAATTTAAAATTGTGCACAAAAGTGATAAACTCAAAAGTCGTGGACAAAAGTGAAAATTAATTCATTCAAGATAGGTTGTCCTTCTACTACTAATGTACGTAGTTTACAAAGAGGTTTTTAATCATTTATAATATGTGCTTTCAATAATATTAAATTTTTCTCTAAAAAAGAAATTTGTTTGTTCTTATTCTCTTTTTACACCAACACTTCATTTAATTTATATAATATTAGTCCGTGCATCGCATAACGTATTCCATAACAAATATTTCCCTAGCTGAACCATTGTTAAAGCAAAGCTAATCATTTGAGATGAAGCCCGGCCCTATGATGCACAAAATTGCTTTGATGCATTGGATAGAACAATGAGAGTCCTAATTAATGAGATTCTGTAATCATCAATGTTGAAAAAAACGCTAGGCGCGCCCCTAGGCGCCAGGGGGGCGCCTAGCGCCTAGGGCGCCTAGGCGCCGATTTTTCGGCGCCTAGGCGCCCGATTAGTTTTTATTTATTTTATTTATTTTTTTATTTATTTTTATTTTCTACACCTAAATATTAATTTCTCCAACTTTCAAAAATAATTTTCACTGTCCAGTTCAAGTTCCAAGAGAGTCTTTTCTTCTTCCAACTTCCAAGTTCCAAGATCAATAGCATCAGATCCCCATTGTTCTTGTTCATTCTTCATTTCTTCCTCACACCATCCGTAGACTTCTCACTATCAGAGTATCATCTTCAATTCGTCCTCACCAAAGTGTCATCCCATCACCGTCGACACTGAACCAACGGAAATTTTTATTATTGAACTACTCTGTTGAGTCTGTTCTATCATCTCTGTACAAGTACCAATGCGAGAAACCAGATCTGAATCTGAACCAACACTCGCCGAACGGACGGGGAGAGGAGAGGAACCTCGCCGGAGCTCGTCCCATCGCCGCCGCTACTGGTCGAGGAGAGAGGCAGAGGTTCATGGCCGAACGGAGGGGTAGCTGACGGATGAGCAGATCTGATTTCCGATTATCTAGCCTCTGATCTAATTTGCGATTTGGTTTTTTGGGTTATACAACCGACTAATCTACTTTGCGATTTTTTTTTTTGGATTATCCGGCCGGCTAGGCGGTCAAGGCGCCGCCTAGGCCGCCTAGCCGGCCGCCTAGGCGACCGGCCGCGGAGGAGGCCGATTCCGGCCTTCCTCGATGCGGCCGGGGACCGATCAGCGCCTAGGCGCCGATTAATCGGCGCCTAGGCGCGATTTTTACAACCCTGGTAATCATACATGCTCAAGCATGACATTTGCGGGTAAAACAGTTGTCCTAGGTGGTGATTTTAGACAAATACTTCCAGGTTGTTCCAAAAGGCATAAGACAATACATAGTACAAAGCTAGTATAAATTCTTCGTATTTGTGGAATAATTGTGAAGTCTTGCATTTAACCAAAAATATCTGTGTAGTATTACAGCTGAAGAAGAAGTTCAGAAATTACAAAATTTTGAAAAGTGTATTGCTGATTTGGGTGATGGTCAACTTGGTGATAACAATGACGGAGAATGCAATATCGTTATTCCTTCACAGTTTGTATTGCAAACCCAAGGTGATCCCATCAAAGAGATTGTTGATAACACCTTTCCTTCATACATGACCGGTAACATGGATCTCGAATAACTTAAGAGTAGAGCAATATTGGCTCCAACATTAGATATTGTGGATCACGTTAATGAATACATGAACGGTATGAATCAAGGTTCATCTAAGACGTATTTAAGTTGTGATTTTGTTTGCAAGTCTGATACCAATGTTGATATCGGAGCTGAAGTCCACACTATCGAATTTCTAAACAGTTTGAGGTGTTATGGTGGATCCACAATATCTGGAGTTGTTGCTGCTTCTCTGGAGGAATTGATTTGGTCCCGCAAATTCTTAAAGAATTCCTTTTTCTCTTTCTCATTTTCCTTTCTTCGCTTTATCTTAACCTCAAGCTCTACTTTAGCTTTCTCCGCCGCTTCAGCCCTGCTTATAGCTTGCTCCGCTCTTGTCCTCATCTCCCTGATTTTATGCGTAGCTGTCATCAAATCTCTCTCCAATTTCCCTAATTTCTCCTCCATCATCGTGACTTGTTCATCTGCCTTGTTCGATAACGCCTCGTATTCCTTTCTGAAAATCGTGACATTGTTAATGCTGCTGCTCGCTTGCTGTGACGCGGCGGTTAGTTGAAGTGCGCGATTGAGGGCGAAGATCTCGCGCTTGCATCGTTCTTCTGCGGCTTCTGCTGCCGCGGCTTTTGATCGCCATTTGTGGAGCTCCACTTTCAGCAACGCGTTCTCGACCTCGGATTCCAGGATCCTGTCGACCTGGCTTCTCATTTCGTCTAATTCCGCTTTCATCTTCCCCGTTTTGTGGTTCAGCTCCGCTATGGTTTCGCTTGCGATTTTCTCGGAGGAGAGGTTGAGCTCCTTGGTTTGTCCGAGTTCAAGCTTTAGTCTCTCCACCAGTGCGTCCTTCTCCGCCAGTTCTTTCTCCAGATTCTGCATCTCCGCCTCCCTGTTCGCGGCCGCCTCTCTAGCGGCCGCTCTCAACTGTAGATTAGTTTCCTTCAGCTCAGCCACTGTCCTTTCCAGCTTTTCAGACTTCAGCTTCTCTTTTGTCAGAGCGGTTTTAACTGCTTCTGCCCCAGCCAGCTATGCTTCCAGGCCGAGGATTTCGCCTTGGGCGGCCATCATCTCAGTCTCCATGCGGGACAGCCGGTCTCCTATTTTTGCGGACTCTGACCTATGGCCGCCCGCATCCTTAATCTGCATCCTGAGGTTATCCACACTGCCATTCTCAAGCTCGGAACTCATTATTACTGTCAAAATTAAACAAAATAAACACAGAAGCAGCAGTTGAAGTCAGGGCCGGTTTTTTTATTTGCGGGACCTTGTGCTAATAATTAAGTGAGGCACTGTCAAAATATAAATAAACTGCGAATGAAAGAAAATTTGAAAAGAGAAAAATGCAAAAATCTAATTTTGAGAAAAATATAATCACAAATACATATAGACCAGGG
This sequence comes from Ipomoea trifida, assembly GCA_003576665.1. Classification (NCBI taxonomy): domain Eukaryota; kingdom Viridiplantae; phylum Streptophyta; class Magnoliopsida; order Solanales; family Convolvulaceae; genus Ipomoea; species Ipomoea trifida. The sequence goes on along the minus strand of CP025645.1, from coordinate 4,542,613 downwards.
CTGGACTAGAGGCCCCCAAAATTTTGAGGCCCTGTGTTGTTGCACATCTTGCACGTCTAAAAATCCGGCCCGAGTGGAAGTGATGGGATCAAAGCAAAATAAAAGTGTCTAATTATGAATCTAAGCTCCAACTTACGAAAATAATTCTTGTTCCTCTAGCTTTTCTGCCACAAGAAAATGTGCAGGCTTGGTTCTAAGAGCCTCAAGGCTCCAAGAATCCAAGTTTTTTTTTTCTTCGTGGATTAACAGTGGAAAACTTGAGAAATTTAACACAGAAATTGGAGACCCAAGTCTGAATTGAAGGTGTTTCATGGTATATAGAGTAAAATGAGATTTTTATGGATGTTTCGTGGGTGGAAATTTCAAGAGGGGAAACTTTGTGACTATCGTCGCCAAACTTTGTTTTTGTGTTTTCTCAAATTATACGCAGTTACAGTTGGCTAAACCCTTAACTTCTTGTCGTGAACCCATTACGGAGTATAATTTATTCCGTCCTTTTCTTACAAATCCAAAAAAGATAAAAGAGTTGTACGAGGTAATGATCCAATTCAACGAGGAATGCGATGTCAAATCTAGAATCAACAACTCGTCTAGCTAGTGTGTTTGGTTCAATTCAATCAACTTGTTGGATGGGATAAATTATCCTGATCTTCAGAAGCTCAGAAACCGATCTAGTGATCAATTAGCTCAGACATAAAATGAATAACATATTTTGGGCAAAGAAGGAAAACCAATTGATGCAGAAGCTTGAGCAGACTTGCTCATAACCTCAAAGTCAAAATAACGTCACAAATAATTATGACAGGCCGATTTCTTTTTGATACAATATCAAGACATGTCACGGGATCATGGGAGATGTATCGTATTATATGTAACCAAAGTTTATTATAAGTACAATTGTAAACCTGAAGCCATTTCTGATGATAATAATAATTTTTTTTAAAAAAAAAAAAGAAGAAGAAGAAGAAGAAAGAGATGGGGAAAAGTGTTGGAATGGAAAATAAATGGAGAGGTTGAGTTGTTCTGGAGAGTACGTTCTCTCCTAAGAAACCTAATACGGGATGCATGATAGTCACGGGCCACAATTTACACGCAGAAGGTGGTGGACATTTGTCCCCCCACCCTATGTTTGTTTGTTTTATGTTATTTTATTGGTTGTTGTTTGTTTGGTCTCAACGGTAAAATGATGGTTATGGTCAATTTTTTAAATTATATTTTTAGTTTTATTTTAAAATTATGATTTTAAGTTATTTTTAAAACTTGTAATTGTATTAATTTTTGTTATATTTAGTATTTAAAATTTTATATTTTACGAATTGTTAATTTATTCTATAGATGATTTCGAATGCAAATTTTAATTTATGAAATTACATTTTGATTAGTTAAAGAAATTATATTTTATAATTAAAAATTATTTTATTCCGTTGTTTAAATTTATTTTTATTTAAAATCAAAATTAAAATTATAAAGTTAAAATTATTAAAAATAGAAAGTGAATAAAATAATAGATAATGTCTAGGGGTGTGAAGGAGTATGACTCACAAAAAAAAAGGGAAAAAAGGGGAGAAACACGGAAGAAAAAGTAGGAGATGAAATTATATGGCGAGGTAGAAGAGTTGGGCCCACAAAATGAGATAAATGGAGAAGGTTGTGTATACCTTGATGAAGGAAGAGAATAATTCAAATTCTATATCATTATATTCTTAACATAACGAGTCCTTTTTTTTTTTTTGAAACAAAACAACTTTCATTAATTCATAGTAAGAGTAGCTGAAATACAACGAGGAATAGAATCAAAATACTCAACAAAATCAAAACCCGGATGACGTAAAGCTTTACGCGCAAGCATATGGGCCGTTGCATTTGCACTCCGTTTCACAAAAGTAATAGTAACACCTCCGAGACTTCGTAAAAACACGCGAATATCATCAATAATCGCCCCAAAAGGAGTTATATTAGATCCCCCGTGGATTGCATTTGTTACCAATTGAGCATCAATTTCGATCACCACTTGAGACCATCCTTTACCCTTAATCCAGCTTAGTGCTTCTCTAGCTCCCACCGCCTCCGCCTCACGTACAGAATAAACATAACGAGTCCTAAGCTACTCAGATAAAAACTTCTTTATATATTTCACCATTTTATTGCTTTTAAATTCAAAAGCTTTATATTATTTGATCTACAGTACAACTACATGTTGGGAGTATAGTAGTTATATTAACACCAGCGATTGGTGTCACATATGGGAATTGTTCGATTAAAAAACCTAACTCTCATCAATTTGACAATGAAGAAGTCACTCATCATCTCTTTGCATTATATTCTTCTTATTTTACGAAACACCTCAGGAAGTAGAAGTAAAAGGATAAAATTTGAAAGTATGTATAGTAGAACTCTTTATTATATTACAACTTGCCCTTGTAATAATGATGTTCTGATCTACTCAGCGAGCTCGGTACACTAGCTCAAGACACACACCACCTCATAATTGAACTTGGATATTGATGATGTTGAAGAAGTTGGAAATTGAAGTTCTTTGGGATAAAGTGGTTCTTATGATCACTGACAAAATTGAATAGACTTCTACTATATGAACTCTTAAATCTTACTTTTTAAATTTCTCTTTAATGTGACGGGCATAATAAGCTACCTTTTTCATGTGGGTCACAATACAAGTATCTACATCAAAATTTTTAGTATGGAAATAAAAATTGAGAGTACAAAATGAGATTACTTATTAGGGATGGCAACAAGGGGGGCGGGGGCAGGGAGTATACTCCCCGTCCCTGTTCCTGTCACGTCCCCGTCCCCATCCCCGACAGGGAATTGAAAATAGTCCCCATCCCCGTCCCCGCGGGAAAATAGGCGGGAGTTCCCCGTCCCCGGGTAAATTTTAATTAAAATCTTAAATTAGTATAAGTTTTTAATTTTAAAAAAAAACAAAAAACTTAATTCTTAACTTTATTTATATATATATATATATATATATATACACGTGATAGGTGCCAAAGATAGCTATGTTTTGTGGGGTAATTAAGAGGCTAATATGATATAAATGAAGTCCTTTACGCCTACAACGTGTTAGAATAGCTCAATTTCATTAAATGTAGGTATAAGGACTAATTGGGGGTTGCGTTTGCCAAAAATAGCACGAGCTGTAATTTTGCAAGGCATTTCGGTGACAGTTAAAACGAGCATAATCGAAGCTGGAATTGTCCAACTGAGGTGATTCAAGTTGGACGGTGCAGATTAGGCTGCATGCCCGCACCGGAGCTCGCCGCCGCATTTGAACAAATACACACACACACAAAGTCGAAATGATGTCGTATAGTACTAACCAAATATAACCCTATATTAATTCGGATATTCGGGCCGGTCGAATATAGAAATATCCCCCCATCCCCACTCGAATCCTCTAAACCGACGTCGTATCAGGCGTCGATTCGAGTTTTTAGTTTTAGGTTCGGCTCAGTTTGGTGTTGTTTATTTAGATCTCGGGTCAGCAGGTTAATTCGGATTGGTCGGGTATTGCTCAGCCCTAGTTGTGCTAATGACCTAATGTGCACAAAGTGACAAGGATTGAAACAAGAAAGTCACTCTTCAATGAATCCCGATAGTTTACTGACGAGGAAACTATGGCTGCTTGCATAGCGTATGGTGTGTCGCGTGGACTCCCAGAATTGGAGTAATTCCTAATTATTGACTTATTTCTTCTAATTAAGGATTTATTGTCCCAACTCCTATATATAATTTCACCAATTATTGTAGTTCGCTTCTGATTTACGGAGTATATGATCTTTCTCTCTCTGAGGTTCCTATCGTTTTCTGGGTACCAATCTCGTTGAACTGAGTATTCTTTGTTGTATCTGTAATCTGTGAATCCATTCATGGATGGGAATAATTGGAGAACGGCCCAAGCTCAGGGTCAGGCGCCGGCCGGCGATGCCACCGCCCCGGCAATGGTGGCGGCAAACGGCGCTGTTGAGACTGTCGATTGGCGGGCTCAGCTACAACCAGAATCGCGTCAGAGGATTGTCAACAAGATGTAAGTCTCACACTTTTTTTGGGGGGGAATTCCCTAGGTAATATACATTTGATTTATGGTGATAATTGGTTTTTTGAAATTCTTACTGGAGCTTTATGATTTACGCTGATTGATAAGCATGAAGAATTGCACATTGATTCCACTGGATATTGCTAATATTCATAGGATCACAGGATCACGGCTAAGGAATTGATCTTAATCAATGGGGCTATAAACATCCTCGTATTCAATAAGGCCAATGCTTCTTGTTTTATTTCTTGAATTGTTATTGTAACAATGTACATGTTTTGGACATACTATCTATGCTCGGTGAGATACGGCTTGAAGGCAGAGAAGGGTGCAAGACTGCTTTTACTTGTCTTGTATTTGCAACTCCTACTGTCTGCTAGGAGAAAAGAAAATCTTAAACATTTTATTAGGTTTTTTGTGTATGATAATCCTTGTACATTTATGTTTGGTTAATACTGGAGTGCTTGGGGATGGCTCTGAAGTGCTTTTCTTTTACATATGATACTATTTCCATGGATATGTCTTTCAACTGTGATGGCTATAGAATGGAGACTTTAAAGAGGCATCTTCCCTTCCATGGACCAGAAGGGCTTCATGAGCTTAGGAAAGTTGCAGTAAGGTTTGAGGAAAAGATTTATGCTGTTGCTGTAAGTCAGGTGTGTATGTTATGTGTGATTACCAATATCTCTCCCTTGTTTTAAGTATGATAATTATTGATTTGGTTTACTCTTTTATTTTTAGTATCAGAATATTCTGTGTGCAATCTATATATATATATATATATATATATATATATATATACTTAAGGCCCTAGTGACACCTTTTCCTTCCCTGTCTAATTTTTTTGCAGTCAGATTATCTGAGGAAGATATCTTTAAAGATGTTGGCTATGGAGACAAAATCACCAAATCCCATGGCCAATTCTCTGCAGTCTAACAATACAACTAGTGCTCAGAATCCCCAACTTCCAGGTGAAATAACAGGAGCCTCATCTATTTGTGCACTTTTGTTCTGCTTTAATTAATATGTAAAAGTACCAAGAAGAGGACATTTGACTATATATTCAATCTAATTACTCTATTCTCTAAGTTAGAACTTAGAAGATTCTTTTTCATGTAGGTCTTTGTTTAGTACAGAAATTCTTTGGTAGATGATTTTCCTTTGCTATGCTTTATTACCATTTCTGAATATCATTTTTCTTTTTTATTTGTATTAAATAATTTTGGCATATACTCCGTAATATTTAATTTTGGAATATGGTGGTTCATATTTTTACTGTATTTTAAAATTTAAAATGATTTGCTCTCCATTTTTATTGGTGTGCTTTGTTTGTTGTTTCGCATTAGTATGATTTGACACATTTCTTGGCATTCAATGATCAGTCATTCTGTTGTTTCTATAGGGACACACAATGTAATGCAAAACCAGGTTAACAGCCAAGGATATCCACTCTCTATTCCTATGGTGACCAATCAATCTCAAACACGACAGCAATTGGTGTCTCAGAACATTCAGAATAATATAACATCAACTGGACTGCAAAGTTCTGCAAATATGGTGCCTGCACTCCCTACTGGCCGCAATTTGGCTCAACCTAGCGTTGCAAATGTTGTCAACCAAAGTTCTGGTTTGCAGAATATTCAAGGTATTCCCAATGTTTCTCAAAACTCAGTGGCAAACACCATGGGCCAAGGGATGGGTTCCAATTTAAGTTTTTCACCATTAAAAGCTACCTAACTCTATTCTACATTTATAATTGTGGTATAGCATCTCTGGATTCAACAGCTCAGATGGGATATGCAAATGGAGCTGATTGGCAGGAAGAGGCTTACCAAAAGGTACATCCTCTTTTTCTTTTATTTTTATTTTTAAAATTTTTTTTAACTGTAACTTTATGAAAGGTAGTAGATTCACAGAAGATTACTAAAAGGGATTCTGTCTGGATGCAGAAATGGAGTAGACTTGTTAAATTTGACCGTCATTAAAACATATCAATAAGAACTAGCTGGAAATGGGAATATATCATTGACCATGGACACAAAAACCACTGGGGATTAAAAAAACATTTCTGACATTTCATTTTTTGTTTAGTGTTTACACATTTGGGTTATTTGAAACACCATTCTAGTGTTTTTTTTTTCTATACGATTCAACTTGGGATAATCATCTAAATATTTCTAGAATGCGAAGATCGTTATGCTAGAAAGTGAGATGAAAGACTTGGTGAGGGTTATGAGCTCAGATTTAAACTCAGAGAGATTTGCATGCAATGACTGTAAGAAACTAAACAGTACTGACATATAAGTCATATGGTGTGTGTATGCCATCTGTGATTGCCATAGGATGATGTGTGTATACTATGAACTATCTGTGATTGCTGTGGCCAAGAATAGAGGAGAAGACAATTATATCTTCTTCATTGTTTAATGAGTTAATAATCTGGACTCTGGGACAAGATAATCTCAACTTCTTCAATAAAATTATGTTTTCTATGAGGAAAATGTCTTTCTATTCTAATTTTCTTTGACTTAGTTGATGATGTTAGACACAAGCTGAAGTTGTGTGAATTCCATGTTTTCCCTGTTAAACTGAAATGCATACAAGTGAGTTGCAGAATTGCTTCTTCCATTTTCTTTTTGGGTCCATTTGGTGGTCTGGTTGTCACGTGAAAGTATTATGATAGGGATATTCTATGATGTCTGGAAGGATTTTTAACCCTGCAACTGAATCTGTGAAACTTTTATGCAGATCAAGTCCATGAAAGATATGCATTTTATGGATCTTACTGATTTGCATGTGAAGATTTCTACCAAATTGGCTCAGGTGAGATGAATGCATTTTACTTATTATATTGCATTAGACCCTCTGAGCATGTCAAGTTGTATAATAAGAGGAAGAGACACAATTTGTTTGTTCTTTGCAGTGTGAGTCTCTTCAGCAACCCCCAACCGATCAAATTAACAAGCTCAGGAACTTTAAAAGTATGGTGGAACGTTTTCTACATATCTTGCAGCTTAACAAGAGTGAAGTTCAGCTGCAACACAAGGAGGGAATGGTTTCCATTGAGAAACAAATACTTTATTTTCTTAATTCCAACAGGCCCCGAAAACCTGTGCAGCAAGGGCAACCTCAGCACACACAAACTCATGACAATCAAATTAATCCTCGAATGCAATCTGTAAATCTACAGGGCTCCATGCCAACAATGCAGCACAGTTCATTATCATCTGTATCTGCTGTTTCAGGGTCTCAGCAGAACATGATAAACACACTTCAACATGGTACTGGTGTGGATTTGGGGCAAGGATCTTTACAGCAGAATCCTGTCAGTGGTGCTCAACAGATAAACATGAGCTCACTATCATCACAAAGTGGTGCAAATACACTGAGTACCCTACAGCCCAGTTGTAATATACTTCAACATGAACAGCAGATGCTGCATAACCAGCAAATGAGACATCAAATGCAACAGCAGCAGCAAATAAAGCAATCACAGACTCCATTGACAGCAGCACATCAGATGCAACAGCTTCACCAGATTTCTGATTCTAATGATTTGAAGATGAGGCAACAGATTGCTATCAAATCAGGTGTGCTTCCACAGCAGCATCAGTCCATAGGCCAGCGTGTGGCCTCATCACCTCAACTTCAACAGGCCTTATCTCCCCAGCTATCCCAGCATTCATCTCCACAAATTGACCACCAAAATATTCAGTCACTCCCTAATGCTGGAAGCATAGGGCATCAACAAGGTCAATCTCTTGCAATTGGTACTCCAGGGATATCAGCATTATCTCCTTTGCTTGCTGAATTTTCCAGTCTAGACGGAGCACATGCGAATGTAGAACAACCCCTGGAACGCTTGATTAAAGTGGTAAGAATAAGTTTTCTTGCTTATTTTGCATTGTACTATTCTTCTTCAAATCCATGTCTAATTTATATTTTTTTACGTAATGGTTTTATTCAGGCAAGTAGGATGTCTCCTGACGCATTCAGTTCATCGGTTAGTGACATCAGCTCCGTTGTCATCATGATTGACAGAATAGCTGGATCTGCACCAGGAAATGGATCAAGGGCAGCTGTTGTCACATTTATTGAGTTATTATTTATCGTAATAATTATTATATTTTGTATAGTAATAACTTGGGAGGTAGTTTGGCAGTAAGTTGCAAAAGTAGGATTTCGTTTTTATTAGTAGTACTAGTTTTATACGCCCATTGCGCGGATGGGTTAATGCCTAATGTTTACATTTAAATAAATATTTAAAAGTATATCAATGCAAGATTATATAGGAGAAGTTTATACATGGGTAATTGAATGTCGAATTTTTTTATTTAAATATCTAACCCAAAGTATATGAATCCAAGATAATATAGAAAATTCATTATAATTATTGCTAAAATAAATGTTTGCAACCTTATAAAATCGATAGTCTAAATATTTGGTCTAAAAATGATAGTCTAAATAAATACTACTTTTAATTTAATTTTTTTTTAAAGTGTTCTTAATTCTCTTTTGAGTAACATTGTCATTTTCTTCATCTTTACTATTTGTTCTCTTCCTTTTTGTTGGTAGTGTGTTATTTGCAGTTGGTAGCATAGATGACAACGTCATGCAATGAGATTATGATATAGGAGCTATGGACTTTCCTTTAGGTGCTCTGCTTGGGGTTCATTTGGTTCAACCATTATTGTTGAATGAGTTATTGTGGATAAAGAAATCCCTAGTTTAAGAAAAAAAAGATTAAATAAATTAATAAAAATTTGAAAACATAAAATATTATGTATTCCAAAGATATTAAAAGGTAGTTTCTCGCTTCAATTTGCTGGGTAATGAGTTATTTGAGTACTTTCATTGTCAACAAATCTCCCAAGTAGTTAATATGATTGGTTTCAAACTATTCTTTTTTTATTTTTTTCATGGTATAATACATATGTATCATTTTTTGGTGTAACTACTAATTTATTTAATTCAATAAGAGTAAAATAGAGTGATTCCGCTTCAAATTGTTGGGCTATTTGAGTACTCTCTTTGTCAACCAATCCCCAAGTAGTTAATATAATTAGCTTCAAATTATTTAAAAAAAAAATTCATAGTATTAATAAAATATTTGGTAAATAAATATATAACATTATTTTGTACTATAACTTTGATATTTAATTACAAGATATTGTAAAAATAAGATAATGGACAATGTAATGAATATCAATTGATAAATTTGAATGTAAAGAATCTTTGCATGAGAGAAAATAAAGACAATATAACTAATGAAATTATTTCTCTTATTTGATTTAATTTTTGGATAATGAATAATTTTTTCAAATAAAGGTATTGTAGACACATAATTCTAAATTAAAGAAATACATATGTATCATTTTATGTTGTAGCTACTAATTTATTTAATTTAATTAGAGTATAAAATAGAGTGAAAAACTTAATTATGTCAAATTTGCTTGAGATGAGGTTCGAACCTAAGACCTTTCTTATAGAAATTAATGGGTAAGTTAAAAGTTAACGGAATATTCACGGAGAAGAGAATATTTAACGGAAAACTTAACGGAAAATCATAAAAGTAAGGTTAAATTAGGTAATCTCTATGAATAATATTAATCTGAATTATCTTAGCCATCTATTTGATTAAATAATTCATCTGAACCATCCATTTGATTACCGCCATTTTTTCTACCCATTTTAGGCCTAACTCTCTTTGGCTCTTATTAGTATAGTAGATAGTAGATATAGATATAGATAAGGATGCATAATTCAAGTACAATTGTATTAAGGTTAAAAAAGTATTTATATTGAAATTTTAATCAATATTATTATTTGGAGATTCTGTAAAATAATAAATAGAATTTATTACGGATAGGAAAATATATGTATTGCAATTTCAATATTATTATTTGCATAAATAAGGATGCATGTTTCATGTACAATTGTATTAATGTTAGGAAAATATTTATAGTGTAATTTTAATCAATATTATTATTTGGAGATTCTGTAAAATAATAAGTAGAATTGTATTACGGATAGAAAACTTGTATTGTAATTTCATAATTTTAATATTATTATTTGCAAAAATAAGGATGCATGTTTCATGTACAATTGTATTAAGGAAAATAGTATTACAGATAGGAAAGTATATGTACTGTAATTTTAAAACTGAAGGGTTTGTTAGTTTGCTTATATTTATATATTAGTTTATTTATATTAAATATTTAATTTCATGTATGAAGATGAAGTTTTCACATCTATATTGTTTTAATAGACATATAGTGTAATGTTTTTCTGGCTTGCCAACAATATTGTCACTTAACTTGCAGATTTAAACACAGAAATAGGAGCATAACAGAACAAACCATCTGTTAATCATAGGGGTGAGCAAACGGTCCGATTGGTTACATAACCGACCGAATAATCGAATAACCGACCTTGATTTTTTTTACCTTCGTAACCTATCGAAATTGACCAGAGGTGGTTCTATGATCGACCGAAAACCGACTGTCGATTTTCGGTCGGTTACCAAAAAATCAACCATAAGCCAAAATCCAAGTCAAAATAGAAAATTACATATTATGGTAATTAAACTTAACATAGGTTGTTCGATTTATTTTTATATTAATTACAATTAAATTATTTCTCATGTTTTCCCATATTTATTTGAGTAATAATATAATTACATTAATCATATTATATATATATATATATATATATATATATATATATATATATATATATATATATATATATATATATATATTTAAAGATAATTACAGATAAATGAGTCATATATTATTCAATTACATATTTACTTTATTTTACACTAATCTTATAATCAAATAAATGTACACAATATTATAACAAATACATTCTGTAAAACGCACGTGTGAAAAATACTAGTGGAATAAAGTAAGGTTTGTCTTTATTTTGTTTTAATTAAATATCCATGATCATGAATATTCATTAGTTGATTGATTTGATTTACATGCGATCAAATGTTGACTGTGCTTTGCATTCAAGACATAGCGCATAAAGGTTTTGATTACCAGTGTAGAAGTAGTAGGTAGCTAATTAAGCTAGGGTTCAAAAAGTGTCAACATTTGAGTTGGTTGCCCAGCAAACATCAGCGATTGAAGACAGGCAAGATAGCACATTATATTGTAGGATAATGTATATAGGGAAGAAGCCAAGTTTGAAGGAAATTGAATTTCCAACTGGACCACTTGCCCACCATTTGTTTTGTAGGCATAGTATGGTACCATCTAATGAAACAAATAGGCATGGAAGTATATGGTAAAGTGGTTTTTGGAATGGACTGCATGGCTCCCACCAATGTGATCATATTGGAGAAGGGTCCCAATGTGTACAGATTGTAAAATCACTATCTATGCTACTTCTGGATCCAGGGCCGGATTTTAAGGCGTGCAAGATGGGCAATAGCACAGGGCCCCAAAATTTTGGGGCCCCTAGTCCAGTCATGACCTAATAGTTAGTGTATGTATTTGTGATTATATTGGTCCAAAATTAAATTTTTTGCATTTTTCTCTTTGCAATTTTTCTTCAATTCTCAGTTTATTTATACTTTGATAAGGCCTCACTTATTTACCAGCCCAGGGCCACGCAAATAAAAAAATCGGCCCTGTTTGGATCTATTACATATTAGCAATTATATATGTAATGTTGTTGTGTTTGGACCAATTATCCATTCTAGCTACAAGTGACATGCACCCACTAAAATTATTTGAAGTTGCACTGTTTTTTTTTTTTTTCTTCATCTAACAAGAATACCAAATCAGAACATGTGAACGAAGTAATATTCTCTAAAAGTATACTGAACATTTTCCAAGCTGGTCATTTGGAGTAATTGGACGACTTCAAAATGATATAACCACTCTTCTTCTTTTTTTTTTTAAATACTCGTGATTTTTTACAAGGTAGGATATGTTATATACTTTCTCAACTATTTTCAACCCAGGCCAAAGAATCTAAATCCCGCCACTGAAATTCGAACCTATGACTGATGTTCTATACTTTCTCAACCATTTTCAGCACAAAAAAAAAAAAATCTAAGCCCCACCACCAGAATTTGAACCTATGACCGCCCATTTAAAATGGTAACCGAGATGTCATCACACTACATAGTAGTTGGCATGATATAACCACTTTAATATTACTGAATATGAATCAAACGCGTGACTTTTAAATAATAAGAGTATCATATATGCTCCACCTATTTATTAGTCACTATTTTTGAAATTATTTTGTTTTGTTTAATTAGTATTTTCACTCGTGCAATTCACGTGTGTTGCAATATAGTAATAGCCTGGGATTAGTTTGGGCGGGAAGTTGTAAAAGTTGGATTTTATTTTTATTAATAATATATAGATATAGATATAGATATAGATTTGTCATGTATAGGCTGGAATTTAAGTCAAAGGCTAGGCAATCAGTAATGAGACAAGAGAAAGAGTTCCAACCGTGTATAAACAAAATTCTAATAATTAAGGTGGTTTGTGTTATAAAGTGATATGTCCATTGGCCCGTTTAGCTCCTAACCGGTATAGTGCAGGAATAATACAATATAATAAGTATGTATAAAGTAAAGCAATGAAAAGTATAGATAAAATATAAGAACACTCAAAACATCAGCAATCTTATTATGGAGAACCATGTTTATATAATATAAAGAAATCACAGTTACAAAGCAATACAATAATGATTAATGAATATTATTAAATAATAATAATGTACACTTTTAAAAGGTTTTGTAACAGTTTGCACATAGTCATAGGAAGGGATCTGGATTAGAAGCAGCAACATTAATATATATATTAACCCAATGGGGTAAGTCGATCAAGTGGCAAGTGAGCTCTCTTTGTGGGGAAGGATTTCGGGAGAACCCGGGTTTGATTCTCACCCGTACCGTTAAACGGACGGAGAAAGACCCCGTAAATTTACCAAAAAAAAAAAATTGTCGAGTGTCACTAGACCACAAGGTCTTTGGCATTCAAAATCAATTTAATTTACAAAAAAAAAAAGAAGAAAGAATTATGTCCAAATGCAGGCCCATTATATTCTTAATGCCTCCGGCTTATTAGGTGGAACACGGTGCACACAGTACAGTCCTTCATTGAGTTAATACCCATTTTGATCCTTCGACTATTAGATAATGCATAATTTAGTCCATCGACAATAAAAGTACACAATTTAGTCCTCTAATAACTTGTAAAATTATACCCAATTTGATCCTCCGTTATAATTGCCATCCATCAGCTCTTATAAAGAGGGGCAAAAGTGTCATTTTCAATAGTCAAGGGACCAAAATGGGTACTGAATAGTCGAGGGACTAAAATGGGTACTTATTATTATTATTATTATTATTATTATTATTATTATTATTATTATTATTATTATTAGTTTAGTTTTGTATATCAAGACTAGGAGTGTATAATCGGTTAACTGAATTGTTTTAACCGAAGTTTTTAAAACTTTCACCGTTAACCGAACCAATCTAAAATTGTTTTCGGTTAATCGGTCGGTTAACAGATTAACCGAACTTTTTAAAACTAAAGTTCTAAATCCTAAAAATAATACCTATAAATTAAATCTATAATAATAAATTCAATTAAAATAATAAACATAATAATAAATCCATAAGAAAATATACAAAAACAATATCATAAAAACATACCAAATTTATAGAGATTTTATATTATTAGATTATATTTATTTATTTATTTATATATTTAAAATTTCGGTTAACCGAACCGAAAAAGTTCAGTTAAAAACGGTTAACCGACAATTTCGAACCCAATTAACCGTTAACCGAAATTTTAAAAAACTTTAACCATTAATCAAACCGAAAAAGTTCAGTTAAAAATAGTTAATCGACAATTTCGAACACAATTAACCGTTAACCGAAATTTTAAAAAACATTTAATCATTAACCGAACTGATAAAGTTCAATTAAAAAGTGGTTAACCGAACTTTGTTGGTTCGATCGGTTAACCAAAATTTTACCGAAGCTTACAAACCCATAATCAAGACAAGCTTGTGGATCTTACGTACTTTTACATTAAACAAATTATATATGTTTATTTAACTAAAGGAAAAGAAGTTGAGATTTCATTAGTTTTTTTAGTCAATTAACGCATACCACATTTAAGGACAGACAAGCTTTAGTAGTTTGCATTTTAATTTTTAAAATAATATGTAGGAAGTAATATGGTGGCGGAAGAAATTGTCCCAATATCAAATATAATAATAATTATTATTATAATAATAATTATAATAATGATGATGATTATGATTACAATTAGTACCCATGACGTTTTTGCCCCTCTTTATAACGGCTGATGGCCGATGGCAATTGTAATGGAGGACCAAATTGGGTAGTTTTACAAGTTAGATGACTAAATTGAGTACGTTTATTGTCGAGGGACTAAATTACGCATTACCTAATAGTTGAGGGACCAAAATGGGTATTAACTCTTAATTCATTATACTAAAATACATTTTTAATATATTAAAAGTCCTTTTTTTGAAGATATATTATTTGTGTACTAAAGTTACATTTTTTGATATACTACCAAATAATGTACCTTTAATATATTAATATATTAAAAGTGTACATTTATTCTTGGTCCACATTGCACAATATAATTTGCCCCACACATAGGGTACATTATTTTTATGCATATGGTACATTATTTTTACACATAATCTTCATTATTTGAACGTGTACAAAATAGTATGAAATCATCTCAAGGGTTCATTATTTATATGCATAATGTTCATTATGTGTGTGTGTATAGTTCATTATTTGAGCATGTACAAATTGATTGAAGTTCTAGGCTCATTTATATTGTACATGAGATTCATTATTTGTTTAATATCTTATTTCTTTATAGAGCACAACTGAGCTTATTCAGCACACCAACCCACCCCCCCCCCCTTTCCCTCGGGTTGTTATGCCGTGGACCCAGATCCACCTTGCAAGGTGGACCTGGGTCTACATTCACATACACTATACTTTACATTCACATAAACTATACTCTACATTCACAATTTGTAAACTCCACATTCACATACACTATACTCTACATTCACAATTTGTAAACTCCACATTCACACATTACAGGATTATATGTTTAGTAACTATACTCTACATTCACATACACTATACTCTATATTCACAATTTGTAAACTTCACATTCACACATTCAAAACTCTATATTCACAGGTCCTATACTCCACATTCACAACTTGAGAACTCCACATTCACACATTACAGAGCTACAAGTTGCTAGAACTTCTTAACTCTATTACAGATTCACACATGCATAACTCTACATTCACGATTTCTATACTCCATATTCACAATTTGAAACCTCCACATTCACACATTTCTGGGCAACTCTACATTCACACAATCATAAATCTACATTCACGATTTCTATACTCTACATTCACACTTTGAAACCTCTACATTCACACATTTTTGGACAACTCTATATTCAGCAATATGTTTACTAATTAAAAAAAAAAAAAAAAAGAAGAAGAAGAAGAAGAAGACAAAAACAACATAGTTTTGGACCCAGGTCCACCTTGCAAGGTGGACCTGGGTCCACAGCAAATCTCCCCCAACCACTTAGAAATATAGTATTCAATAAATTTAGGTTTATATTCTCAAAAAAAAAAAATAGGTTTAATATTTGTATGCAAAATGTTTACTATTTATATGCATAAAGTTCACTATTTTTGTGAATCTGTTTTATCCACGGTAAAATTTGCCAAATGCCAAGACATCTAAAGCACCCTAATAATGCAAATTATTATATCGTGGACCAGGGTCAACCTTGCATAGTGGATCCAAGTCTAAAATGACGTCGTTTTATATTAAATGTCAACTAGTGCATCATGTTTAATTTAATAACATTATTATGTATTATGTAGATTTATAATATTTGTTCTATATGTTTATAAACATAAACCTTAATGTATATAAACACTAAACTACATGTACATCATATTTATTTTCATTCACTTTACATATAGTGGGTTCATAATGTTGCTTTTATATGTTTATAAACAAAACTTAATGTAAATAAATATTACACTACATGTGATCATGTTTAATAACATTCATCATGTACTACGTTCGTCATAGTAAATGACTTTAGGTTCCTACATTTTTTTTAAAAAAAAAAAAAAGAAATTTTTTTAAAATATTAATATAGGTATTATTTAAAAGATCTCAAATAGTGTTTTTTAATGATATGCTTCTTATACATTAATTTGTACAAAAGAAAAAAGAGAAAAATATACTTAAGTTACAAAATTGAAAGAGAAAACATAGATATGTATTGGGTATTTGGGTGCACACTACATGCACCCTTGTCCACACTATAACTATAGACTAATAATGCAATGGGTTAATAATGAAGTGCAATGAGTTTTTTTTTTTTTTTTTTTTTTTTTTTTTTTTTTTTTTTTTTTTTTTTAAAGTTCTTTGACAACATTAATTTAATAAGATTTTTACGTTGAGGTGTAATTTGATATAAATCTAGGATTATAGTCTCAATTCAATCTTTCTTTTCTTTTCTTCCCAAAAGTTGAATCCCCATCTCTGAGGGTCTCTCATGCTCCGGCCCGACAGAACATCTAGAAAGATATAAATCATAATAACTAAATTGAACACAGAGATTAGACCTTTAATTACTTACTATGCACGAGGAGTAGTCCGCCTCACTTTAAAGGGTTTCTTTGATGTATCATTATTAGATGGTGAGGGATCCTTAAGTTTATGGTTTAAATTTATTTAATTTTATATGTTTCATTTACTACTATTTTAACATTTAGTATTGTTATGATCAATATTTATGGAACTTTTTATAATATATATATATATATATATATATATATATATATATATATATATATATATATATATATATATATATTTAATACTTAATTGTTTTGAGGAAGAAAAAGTTGTAGCAATCACTTTATGGGGGGAGTAAAAAGGAGAGGGAAAGCCCACTAACTTTTCTAAAAACAAGATGGGGAGGATTCCAGATTCTACTAGTAATATTTCCTTAATTAATTAATTATGCCATCCATTTGATCTCATTTTGGTGCAACAAATTTGTAAGAGGTTTGCTATTTCTTAAATAATTTCATTTTCTATAAATAAAATATTATAAGAATTTGGGAATGTAAATATTATTAGAAGTTGGGATAGTACAATACATTTTTTTCATTGAGATTATAAATAATTTAATGCCTACAAAACATTTATTTTAAAAAAAATAAATGACTTTTAATTTAATAGAATCTCTGTAACTCTTCTAAAAGGGAGGTCACAGATTCATACCCAATGAAGTCATATTGTAATTGTAATAATAATAATAATAAAAGAGTAGTTTTTTTTAGTACTACTGACTCAAAATATCTATACTTTCTCAACGAGTTAACAGTTATCTCCCCTGAGGCTCAAACTCACTCTCATCATTCATGTGAGAGTGTTAATCGGGACACCGGATGCCACTAGACCACAAGGGCAAAAAAAGGGGAATATTGTGGCATAATTGCTCTTGAGAACACACATGATGACCACCAAACATCAAGTACAGTAATGTCCCCAGGCTGAGATAACAACGTTGCCTTTCTTAGTTGCAACTAACAATTAAGATAACACAACACCAATATTACTATAATTAATCATTCCGCTTGCCCAAAAGGATGAATCTCCAATTTCAATGACCCCTTACCCCGAAAGGTTAAATCTCAAATTTCAAGAACCCCTCACATCCCGGCTCAACAGAACATTTAGAAAAATGTAAATCAGAATAACTCAGTGGCTTAGTAAATAGAGTTAAGTGTCGGTGTTCACAAGTAATCTGCCCATTTTGAGCATATTCTCCACATTGTCATTACCGACTTTCAAACATTTATTGATTTTTCTTTTATCTCAAATACTACTTACTGAACTAATGAGACATTGTCCAAATCGGATCAATGATGGTTGTGGTTGTAGATTAGATCATGCATTGCATGTATGACAACGCAAGTGGTGGACCCCTTGGTTTGTAGACTTCTGGGTTAGCGCTGCTAATTTCGTTGACTTAAGTGGCAAATAGGAAATCTAAAAAGGGCGTGTTTTTATGAACCATTATGAAATTTGTTTCGGTCTAATTATTGTTGTACCATTTATGTTATCATTGTTCTTAGCATGGACATACACTAACAAAAACCATATACTTACTTTTATTAGTAATCTGTATTCTAAGCGCATAGAATACATTCTTTCTCTCCTTATTATATGGTTAGAAATATTATCAATTATCATTCTTATCATGATTAAGACTCTTTTGTATCCTTATAAATAATCTTTTCATCATCTACTTTAGATCATCATGGATTGATCAATATAATAAGATTATTCCTAGAATTATTGTTCTCATCTGGTATCAGAGACCAAAAGGTCCATGGCTACAAACCCTACTAAAAAAAAAAAAAAAAAAAATGGTCGCCGCCACTAGCCCCCCACCACTGACTGGTGACACCACTTCCTTTTCTCGCATCATCGTTGATATTGTCTATCCAACCACAACCGGATAAATACATATGTCCGCTTTATTTATTAAGGCTTTGAATGTGTGCGGATGAATGTTCCAATGCCGTTGTAGTTGTGCTCTAGATAAGTGCTTTATTTACTTTCTCAACCTATTGAAGTATAAAGAGTCAATGCCCTCACTGGGATTCAAACCTGTGACCTCCCATTTAGGGGAGTCACAATTATGCCCTTGACGACAAAGTCTTCGGCAAGACTCTGCATTAATTATCATCAATTGATTAATAATAAGATTATTCCTAGAACTATTGATCTCATAACTTTCATTAAAATTCTTGCTTTATGCGATGTATGTATTATTAGACAATTAATCAATTAAAATATAATATGATATTTTTACTATAAAGTGTTAAGTATACGGTCAAAGACCAATTCTTTGGGTCTAACATCTTTGTACGGAAATTTTTCATAGAATTTAAAAAATAAATAATTTCTCAAAAAATTTATTTTTAGTCCCAATATAAACAAAAAACCAAGATGTGTGATATTTATACTTTCTTTTAAATCAATTTGTTCCTCTGGAAGATGCTAGCTAGGAACATTGAAGTGTCGATTTCTCAAAATACAATGAATTACAGCAATATATTCAAGCACTCTATTACATTCAATGAACTTTAAAAGAAAAAAAAAACACTTCATAAAATTAATATCGAAAGTGTTGTCAAAATGGCAATAAAAAATGAGAGTTTTTTAGATAGAAAAAAGTAATACGGGTATTTTTTTTTATGTCAAAAACACCATACATATTGTATCAAATATTCTTCCAAACACAAGATATTTATAGAAGAAATGGAGTTCATTAGCATTCATAGTATTCAAATTAAAATTAAATTTAGAATTCAATTGTGTAACTCCTACAATAGGCAATATAAGCATATTAAATACGATGTTACAAAGCTAATTATCAATATTATGAAATTATTTATAATTAATTCTGTAACTTATTATAAGTGCAAATGAATTCTATCATACATCATTTATCTTTGTTTACCAAAATTTAGTTTGTGCTTCCTTTAAAAAACGAAAATGATGAAAGCATTTAGATCATATCAACTTGAATACTGGATTAAGAATACAAGGATCATATGATATTTAAACAATTTGACACAATATACATGCACGTTTAGGATCTGTTTGAAAAAATAAAGAAATGACTTCCAAAGATTATTTTTCACGTATTTCAATATTTGGCTATCAATAAAAACTGAGGTCAATGGAAAATGTTCGTTATAGTCCGAGAAAAACTGATTCATTTTTACCTAAAATGTTTTCTTATGTTTTCAATTATATCTATTTGAATTTGTGATGAATCACAACATTATTACTTTAATAGATTTAAGTCCATATCACAACATGAATTAAGATGCATGGTATAATTTGACATGTTAGGTGTAGTCTCTCTCTACAACATATATATATACTAGTTTTATACGCGCATTGCGCGTATGGGTTAATGTCCAATGTTTATATTTAAATAAATATTTGAAAGTATATCAATGCAAGATTATATAGGAGAAGTTTATACCTGGGTAATTGAATGTCGAATTTTTTTATTTAAATATCTAACTCAAAGTATATGAATCCAAGATAATATAGAAAATTCATTATAATTATTACTAAAATAAATGTTTGCAACCTTGTAAATTTGATAGTCTAAATATTTGGTCTAAAAATGATAGTCTAAATAAATACTACTTTTCATTTGAATTTTTTATTCTTAATTCTCTTTTGAGTAACATTGTTATTGTCTTCATCTTTACTATTTGTTCTATTCCTTTTTGTTGGTAGTGTGTTATTTGCAATTCGGTTATTGTTGGTAGCATAGATGACAACGTCATGCAATGAGATTATGATATAGGAGATGAACTTTCCAGGTGTTCTGCTTGGGGTTCATTTGGTTCAACTATTATTGTTGAATGAGTTACTGTGGATAAAGAAATCCATAGTTTAAGAAAAAAGATTAAATAAATTAATAAAAATTTGAAAATTTAAAATATTATATATTCCAAAGATATTAAAAGGTAGTTTCTCGCTTCAATTTGATGGGTAATGGGTTATTTGAGTACTTTCATTGTCAAAAAATCCCCCAAGTAGTTAATATGATTGGTTTCAAACTATTCTTTTATATTTTTTTAATGGTATTAAAGAAATACATATGTATCATTTTTTGGTATAACTACAAATTAATTTAATTAAATAAGGGTGTGTTTGGAAACCCGGAAAATGACTTCTGGAAATCATTTTCCGGGTTTCCCATGTTTGGCAACACTTGGAAAACCTAGTCAACGGAAAATGATTTCCGTTGACCGGGAAAATGAGGCCAAATTGGCGGAAAATGACTT
>CP025645.1:4519634-4521389 GCA_003576665.1 Ipomoea trifida | reverse complement strand
TGATTTAAAATATTATTTTTATTTTATTATAATAATTTTAATATTTTAAATAGAATAAAAATATATATAATTATACAATTCTACCAATTTTCCAGAAAACGAACCAAACACCTAAAGACAGTTTTCCACAATACATCCAAACACGGAAAATGAATTGATTTTCCGGAAAATGACTCATTTTCCAGAAAACATTTTTCAGAAGTCATTTTCCTACTTTCCAAACACACCCTAAGAGTAAAATAGAGCGATTCCGCTTCAATTTGTTGGGTTATTTGAGTACTCTCTTTGTCAACGAATTCCCAAGTAGTTAATATAATTAGCTTCAAATTATTTTTTAAAAAAATTTCATAGTATTAATAAAATACTTGGTAAATAAATATATAACATTATTTTGTACTATAGTTCGATTTTTCCTCACTAATTATAATACACTAATAATAATAGTGGAATCCTTCGCGCAGAGTCAAAATAAAAAAGGGATTCTGACCGAACATTATTGCTAAACCAATCTAATAAATCCGCTTAAACTCCTCTAATGTTTCTAATTTGTAAACATTAACCACAAGCAAAATACGCAATAACCCCACAAGGGAATGTTACTAATGGAGCATGTAGGAATAAGGAATAATTTAGGCCTATTCTTTTTTTGTTGCCCTTCATTTGATATTTCATAAGCAAAAAGCAGAAAAAGATAAATCAATATCTATTACATATTGCTAGTTCCTATTTGATCTAATCCGTACCCCGCCCATATTAGATATGGGAAACGGCGGGAGACAGTATATTCTTGACTTGGGATTTCCGAAAAGAAATTCTTTCTTTTCGCCTTTTTCTCTAAAAAGGTAAAAAGGAAAGCTCATTATCCATCCAATCAAATATTGATTGGATGCTTGAGCACTCAGAGATTCTTGTGAGTTAGAAAGTATCTTCCTTCTGTCCTTTCCAGAACTCTTAGTTGAATTAGATTTCTTATCAGGCTCTCCAATCTAGGCCAGTCATTAGCCAATACATAAGTAATAGAATAGAAACATTAGTATTAATTAGTATTTAGTAGTAGAAGGGAATCGTGAAGTCTTGATAGCTCCTCTATCATTCGAATATTTCTTTGACCTAAATATGCAAGTAGATTGTCCATCTTTTATAAAAACCTCACCCTATGTTTAGAATCAAACAAGTATCAAGACAACAGTCACCAGTCCGTTTTCTCTGCTTCTGCTGCGGAATCTTTGTTATCTTATAGCAATAGAAGAAAAGAAGAGATTTCGAGGTTTTTGTTTGTTGATCAGGCGACACCCGGATTTGAACTGGGGAAAAAAGGATTTGCAGTCCTCCGCCTTACCACTCGGCCATGTCGCCAAAATGATACAAAAATTTTCCCGGATTACTGAACTTCTTTTTTTTATTGTACTTGCTCTGTTTTCCTTCATTTTTCCTACAAGAAAGCCCTCTTTTCTTCCCTTTTTTTGAGTGGATTTGATTCATTCTTTCGATTCATTGTATGGTATCTCAAAATACACAAAAAACTTTCTCTCACTTTTCTATTGAAAAGTCAAATGTGTATTTTCAGTCGCAAAAGACAAAATTGATGAAAATTGGAACCATTAACAATATGACTGCGAATGGACGAAAAGTTCTTGGATTTGAATCACAAAATCAAAATAGTGTTTTCCTAATAACACAAAAAAATACAAATTGAGAGAGAACTATCATATTGATTTTTTTTTTGAAATCAAAAAACCCTTCTCAATTTCAATT
>CP025645.1:4492134-4509634 GCA_003576665.1 Ipomoea trifida | reverse complement strand
TCATCCAATTGTTCTCGAATGGACCCAGTCAACGGTGCAAAATATCACAACGTCATACAAGAATCAATTCAAGAGGATCCTCTAATTCCAATTAGGAATTCATTGGGTCCTTTAGGAACATCCCTTCCAATTGCGAATTTTTATTCATTTGATCGGTTACTAACTCATAATCAGATCTTAGTAACTAACTATTTGCAACTTGACAATGTAAAACAGCCCTTTCAAGTATTAAAATTGAAATATTATTTAATTGCGGAAAATGGGAAAATTTATAATCCAAATCCACGCAGTAAGATTCTTTTGAATCCATTGAATTTGAATTGGTATTTTCTCCACCACAATTATTGTGCAGAGACATCTAAAATAATGAGTCTTGGACAGTTTATTTGTGAAAATGTCTGTATAGCCAAAAAAAGACCCCCCCTCAAATCGGGTCAAGTTATCCTTGTTCAAGTTGATTCTGTAGTAATACGATCAGCTAAGCCTTATTTAGCCACCCCGGGAGCAACTGTTCGTGGCCTTTATGGAGAAACTTTTTACGAAGGAGATACCTTAGTTACATTTCACTATGAAAAATCGAGATCCGGTGATATAACACAAGGTCTTCCAAAAGTAGAACAGGTATTAGAAGTGCGTTCCGTTGATTCAATATCGCTGAATCTAGAAAGGAGGGTTGAGGGTTGGAACAAATGTCTAACAAGAATTCTTGGAATTCCTTGGGGATTCTTGATTGGTGCTGAGCTAACTATAGCGCAAAGTCGCATCTCTTTGGTTAATAAGATCCAAAAAGTTTATCGATCCCAGGGAGTGCAGATTCATAATCGGCATATCGAAATTATTGTACGTCAAATCACATCAAACGTGTTGGTTTCAGAAGACGGAATGTCTAATGTTTTTTCACCCGGAGAACTTATTAGATTGTTGCGAGCAAAACGAATGGGGCGTGCTTTAGAAGAAGCAATCTGTTATCGAGCCCTTTTATTGGGAATAACAAAAGCATCTCTCAATACTCAAAGTTTCATATCGGAAGCGAGTTTTCAAGAAACTGCTCGAGTTTTAGCAAAAGCAGCTCTCCAGGGGCGTATCGATTGGTTGAAAGGCTTGAAAGAGAACGTTGTTTTGGGGGGGGTGATACCCGCAGGTACCGGATTCAGAGGATTAGTGCACCCTTCAAAACAATATAATAACCTTTCTTTAGAAACAACAAAAAAGAATCTATTCGAGGGGGGGGTGAGAGATATTTTGTCCCATCACAGAAAATTATTAGACTCTTCCCTTTCAAAAAAATTCCACAATACATCACATAATACAATACATCAAACAATCATTTATAGGATTTATAATGATTCCTAAGAGCAAACTCACCCCTTGCCTTGCATGCACTATCTAAATTTGGTCATTTAGTTTGGTAATAAAAACAACAATGAATAGAAAAGAATAAAGGTTCGGGGCGTATATCTACGTCCAATCTACGATAGAGGAGAAGGTTCCTTCGGAACAAATTTTTTTTTGAAATTCAAAATTCCTCGTTTCTTTTTTTTTAAGAATAAAAAAGGGGGGGAGAAATGACAAAAATATATTGGAACATCAATTTGGAAGAGATGATGGAGGCCGGAGTTCATTTTGGTCATGGTACTCGGAAATGGAATCCTAAAATGGCCCCTTATATCTCGGCAAAGCGTAAAGGTATTCATATTACAAATCTTACTGGAACTGCTCGTTTTTTATCAGAAGCTTGTGATTTGGTTTTTGATGCAGCAAGTAGGGGAAAACAATTCTTAATTGTTGGTACCAAAAATAAAGCAGCTGATTCAGTAGCGCGGGCTTCAATAAGGGCCCGGTGTCATTATGTTAATAAAAAATGGCTTGGCGGTATGTTAACGAATTGGTCCACTACAGAAACGAGACTTCATAAGTTCAGGGACTTGAGAATGGAACAAAAAATGGGGGGACTCAATCGTCTTCCAAAAAGAGATGCTACTATATTGAAAAGACAATTAGCTCGCTTGCAAACATATCTGGGCGGTATGAAATATATGACAGGGTTACCCGATATTGCAATCATTGTTGATCAGCACAAAGAATATACGGCCTTGCAAGAATGTATTACTTTAGGAATTCCAACAATTTGTTTAATTGATACAAATTGTGACCCCAATCTCTCAGATATTTCAATTCCAGCGAATGATGACGCTATATCTTCAATCCGATTCATTCTTAACAAATTAGTATTCGCAATTTGTGAGGGTCGTTCTAGCTATATAATAAATCCTTGATTCATAATGAATAATAAAATAAATATATTCTTTTTTTTTTCTGAATTTCAAAAATTCAAAAAAGGGGATAAAGGGGATATTATGTGATTGGAAAGAGATGGTTGTATCAAAAGAATTTTTTTTTTAAAAAAAAAAAAAAGATATAGGTTAAAAGATAAATGGCTTCTTATACATTAATTTGTAAAGAGAAAATATACTTAAGTTACAAAATTGAAAGAGAAAACATAGATATGTATGGTATTTGGGTGGGTCCACACTATAACTATAGACTAATAATGCAATGGGTTCAATGAGTTTTTTTTTTTTTTTTTTTTTTTTTCTATTTATTTTTGTTTCTAAGTTCTTTGACAACATTAATTTAATAAGATTTTTACGTTGAGGTGTAATTTGATATAAATCTAGGATTATAGTCTCAATTCAATCTTTCTTTTCTTTTCTTCCCAAAGTTGATCCCCATCTCTGAGGGTCTCTCATGCTCCGGCCC
Organism: Ipomoea trifida; assembly: GCA_003576665.1. Classification (NCBI taxonomy): domain Eukaryota; kingdom Viridiplantae; phylum Streptophyta; class Magnoliopsida; order Solanales; family Convolvulaceae; genus Ipomoea; species Ipomoea trifida. Next base: position 4,506,874 of record CP025645.1, on the reverse strand, counting down.
GACAGAACATCTAGAAAGATATAAATCATAATAACTAAATTGAACACAGAGATTAGACCTTTAATTACTTACTATGCACGAGGAGTAGTCCGCCTCACTTTAAAGGGGTTATACGATATATCATTATTAGATGGTGAGGGATCTTAAGTTTATGGTTTAAATTTATTTAATTTTATATGTTTCATTTACACTATTTTAACATTTAGTATTGTTATGATCAATATTTATGGAACTTTATATTATATATATATATATATATATATATATATATATATATATATATATATATATATATATATTTAATACTTAATTGTTTTGAGGAAGAAAAAGTTGTAGCAATCACTTTATGGGGGGAGTAAAAAGGAGAGGGAAAGCCCACTAACTTTTCTAAAAACAAGATGGGGAGGATTCCAGATTCTACTAGTAATATTTCCTTAATTAATTAATTATGCCATCCATTTGATCTCATTTTGGTGCAACAAATTTGTAAGAGGTTTGCTATTTCTTAAATAATTTCATTTTCTATAAATAAAATATTATAAGAATTTGGGAATGTAAATATTATTAGAAGTTGGGATAGTACAATACATTTTTTTCATTGAGATTATAAATAATTTAATGCCTACAAAACATTATTTTAAAAAAAAATAATGACTTTTAATTTAATAGAATCTCTGTAACTCTTCTAAAAGGGAGGTCACAGATTCATACCCAATGAAGTCATATTGTAATAATAATAATAATATAAAAGAGTAGTTTTTTTTAGTACTACTGACTCAAATATCTATACTTTCTCAACGAGTTAACAGTTATCTCTCCTGAGGCTCAAACTCACTCTCATCATTCATGTGAGAGTGTTAATCGGGACACCGGATGCCACTAGACCACAAGGTGTTTGGCAAAAAAAAAAAAAAAAAGTAGTTTAAAAAGGGGAATATTGTGGCATAATTGCTCTTGAGAAACACACATGATGACCACCAAACATCAAGTACAGTAATGTCCCCAGGCTGAGATAACAACGTTGCCTTTCTTAGTTGCAACTAACAATTAAGATAACACAACACCAATATTACTATAATTAATCATTCCGCTTGCCCAAAAGGATGAATCTCCAATTTCAATGACCCTTACCCCGAAAGGTTAAATCTCAAATTTCAAGAACCCCTCACATCCCGGCTCAACAGAACATTTAGAAAAATGTAAATCAGAATAACTCAGTGGCTTAGTAAATAGAGTTAAGTGTCGGTGTTCACAAGTAATCTGCCCATTTTGAGCATATTCTCCACATTGTCATTACCGACTTTCAAACATTTATTGATTTTTTTCTTTTATCTCAAATACTACTTACTGAACTAATGAGACATTGTCCAAATCGGATCAATGATGGTTGTGGTTGTAGATTAGATCATGCATTGCATGTATGACAACGCAAGTGGTGGACCCTTGGTTTGTAGACTTCTGGGTTAGCGCTGCTAATTTCGTTGACTTAAGTGGCAAATAGGAAATCTAAAAGGCGTGTTTTATGAACCATTATGAAATTTGTTCGGTCTAATTATTGTTGTACCATTTATGTTATCATTGTTCTTAGCATGGACATACACTAACAAAAACCATATACTTACTTTTATTAGTAATCTGTATTCTAAGCGCATAGAATACATTCTTTCTCTCCTTATATGGTTAGAAATATTACCAATTATCATTCTTATCATGATTAAGACTCTTTTGTATCCTTATAAATAATCTTTTCATCATCTACTTTAGATCATCATGGATTGATCAATATAATAAGATTATTCCTAGAATTATTGTTCTCATCTGGTATCAGAGACCAAAGGTCCATGGCTACAAACCCTACTAAAAAAAAAAAAAAAAAAATGGTCGCCGCCACTAGCCCCCCACACTGACTGGTGACACCACTTTCTTTTCTCGCATCATCGTTGATATTGTCTATCCAACCACAACCGGATAAATACATATGTCCGCTTTATTTATTAAGGCTTTGAATGTGTGCGGATGAATGTTCCAATGCCGTTGTAGTTGTGCTCTAGATAAGTGCTTTATTTACTTCTCAACCTATTGAAGTATAAAGAGTCAATGCCCTCACTGGATTCAAACCTGTGACCTCCCCATTTAGGGGGTCACAATTATGCCCTTGACGACAAAGTCTTCGGCAAGACTCTGCATTAATTATCATCAATTGATTAATAATAAGATTATTCCTAGAACTATTGATCTCATAACTTTCATTAAAATTCTTGTTATGCGATGTATGTATTATTAGACATTAATCAATTAAAATATAATATGATATTTTTACTATAAAGTGTTAAGTATACGGTCAAAGACCAATTCTTTGGTCTAACATCTTTGTACGGAAATTTTTCATAGAATTTAAAAATAAATAATTTCTCAAAAAAATTATTTTTAGTCCCAATATAAACAAAAAACCAAGATGTGTGATATTTATACTTTCTTTTAAATCAATTTGTTCCTCTGGAAGATGCTAGCTAGGAACATTGAAGTGTCGATTTCTCAAAATACAATGAATTACAGCAATATATTCAAGCACTCTATTACATTCAATGAACTTTAAAAGAAAAAAAAACACTTCATAAAATTAATATCGAAAGTGTTGTCAAAATGGCAATAAAAAATGAGAGAGTTTTTTAGATAGAAAAAGTAATACGGGTATTTTTTTTATGTCAAAAACACCATACATATTGTATCAAATATTCTTCCAAACACAAGAATTTATAGAAGAAATGGAGTTCATTAGCATTCATAGTATTCAAAATTAAATTTAGAATTCAATTGTGTAACTCCTACAATAGGCAATATAAGCATTATTAAATACGATGTTACAAAGCTAATTATCAATATTATGAAATTATTTATAATTAATTCTGTAACTTATTATAAGTGCAAAAATTCTATCATACATCATTTATCTTTGTTTACCAAAATTTAGTTTTGTGCTTCCTTTAAAAAACGAAAATGATGAAAGCATTTAAATCATATCAACTTGAATAATGGATTAAGAATACAAGATCATATGATATTTAAACAATTTGACACAATAGACATGCACGTTTAGATCTGTTTGAAAAAAAAAAAAAAAAATGACTTCCAAAATTATTTTTCACGTATTTCAATGTTTGCTATCAATAAAAAATGAGGTCAATGGAAAATGTTCATTATAGTCGAGAAAAACTGATTCATTTTTGCCTAAAATGTTTTCTTATGTTTTCAATTATATCTATTTGAATTTGTGATGAATCATAACATATTACTTTAATAGATATAAGTCCATATCACAACATGAATTAAGATGCATGATATATTTGACATGTTACTGACATATATAATATATATATATTATATATATATATATATATATATATATATATATATATATATATCCACATTGTTTCTTCAACTGCAAATTAGTGACTTTACAATCAATTATTAACAATGGATTAAACAACCATTAACCTGATAATTATGTAATTAACACTTGCAGCATGTGTAAGGTGAACCACGATACAGGACCCTAATTTTTTAGGGCTTGATTTTAGTACCATAAACAATATTATGTAAGTTTTAACATTTTAATATAGAGTTAATTTCAATAATGGTCCTCCAACTATTGTGATTTTCTAATTTGGTCATCGTCTTTTAATTTGGACAAATTAAACTCTTGACTATCAAAAACGTTTCACCATTAGTCCTTCTGTGAATCTAGCATTAGTTTGATGTTTAGATCAGGGGTAAAGAGTCCTTTCATATGCTTAGTGTCTTATTCTTCATCTTGGACGAGTATATATGTGATAACACGTAGTCTTCAACCTAAAACTCTATAGTTTCTCTTCTCACTTAGGTTTCTTTCTCTTCTCTCTTACCTTTAATTCTATTAGCAAAAATATAAGATGTTCCTCCATTATTGAAATGTCTACAAGATATAGTAGTGAAAGTTCTTCATCTTCAAGTAGCAAGAATACATCTATGGTGAGTTGGTTACCTTTCCAAACTATCAATGTCACCAACGATTGAAGCTACAAACATCTTGGACGAATGATAATCCAAGTAGAAGGTATTGGGAGTGTGGGAAAAAAAATGTGAGTCTTAATTTTTTGTTAAGTTTTTTTTTCTCGATCTTGGACAATTTTTTTTTTTTAAATTAATTCAATTTTGTGATTTTTGTGTAGGGGGAAAATGTGTGGTTTTGTTAGATGGTATGATCCTCCTATGTGTGCAAGGTTAAAGACGAATTATTCCTGGCTATTGAGAAGGATTAATTGAAATGAAGAAGAAATAGCAAGGCTGAAAATGAGGCTACAAAATTGTGCTAAGGTTCATGGCAGCGAAGCAATGGTAGACAATGGAAGGGTACTAGGATAGTGACTAGAATTATTGTAGTATGCATTTTGTTATCTGTAGTTATAGCATTACTATACTTAGAAAAACAATGTTCCTATGTTGGCTAATTAATAGTAGTGGTTATATGTCCAAATATAACATTTGTTTTAAAACTTTTTTCCCTAGCATGACACTCTTGATTTTGATTGTAGACTTCGCATTTTTCTTTTGAGAATATAACTTGAAGATCATCATCGCGTAGTTGATTTATGCTGATGAGGTTGGCTTTGAGTTCTAACATTAAGAGGACTTTGGTTAGTTTTGGTAGTCCTTGTACATTGAGGATTCATGTTGCAATGACTTGTCATGTTCTTTCATCTACAAAGGTGACATGTCATCCATTGTTATAGTCAATATCTATTAGGTTGCTTAGATTCATTGTTGTAAAAATCGGTCTAGGCGTCACTAGACCATGGCGCCGACTCAGCCGCCTAGAGCCTAATTTGGTTGAGTTAACTCGTCCATTTCGATCGAGTTAACCGCCGATCGGCTCGGTCTTGCTAATTTTTTTCATTATATATATATATATATATATATATATATATATATATACACACACACACACACACATACCCACACACGTGCACTATTTTTTTTGTTAGCCTCTTAGGTGTCCGCCTAGGCCGTCTAGGCGCTAAACGCTCCTCTACTGTCGGACTAGCGCCTAGCGCTTACTACAACCATGATTAGATTACTTGCCATATATCGCAAAAATTCACTGTCAAAGTACTATATGTCTGTATTCTTTTCTATTTTTTTTGTGTATGTAAGTTTTTGTGTTTGATCCTTTTTAACCCAAGTCTTTTTTGTTTTTGTATGTATCTTCCGAAGATCATTTAGTTTTTGATAGCACTATGCTTTAATGTGTCCCAATTTGTCTCAGATGTAGCATTTGATCATTTCTCGACTGTAGTGTTGGAAGTTGTATTCTGACATCATTCTGTACTCGAGCCCAATTTTGTTACTATGTTCTTCTTCTTGTTTTTAAGGTCAAAATTTTATCAGAAGCTTCTATTTCTAGGTTTATCATTCATATTCTTTTCTTCAGTTGTTCTATTTCTTTTGTTAATTCTGTTAATTTTTTTTGGGATTTTTCAATTTTTCTTTTGTTTCTTCATGTAGACGTTTTTCTCTTCTTTTTTTTTTCTTTCTAGGACACGATTTTTCTGCATGAGGTTGTTGTTAACTCGAATGAATTCTTCCCATTTTTGTTGTCGTTGTGTGTATGCATCTAGAAGGTCTTCCATATTATTTTTCGTTTCACTATCTTCTTCATGATTGACATGGAAGGCTACAAAGTTTGAATTGCCTTCCTCGCATTCAGAGTTATCACTGTAGGTTTTGTTCTTCCTTCTTAGATACGTTGGACATTCGAATTGAATGTGTCTATGTCCCTTGCATTCGTAACATTGCATCCCCTTTAGATTGATGGTATATTTTTGTCTATTTGTGTTGTTATATTTGTTGTTTGAAGATTATCCATTTTTGTTCGTGAGTTTGTTGAATTTTTCAACAATTCTATTGAAGTATTTTGTCAATTGGACTATTGATTCTTCTATATCTTTGATCTTGTTATCTGAATTTAGGTCTTGTTTTATTTTGAAAGTTATTCCTTTGGTACTAGGCTCTCTGTGTTGAAGCAACTCCAGTTCATATGTTTGGAGATGTCCCATTAGATCACTCAGTTTGTATGTGTTCAGATCTGTACTCACTTGGATAGTTGTGACTTTCATCATGAATCTTTCGGGTAAGGATCAGAGTACTTTTTTTTTACTAGTTTAGCCTCAAGAATAGGTTCTCATGGGTTATACGCGGCTCCAGAGATGTCTAGAATTCTTGCATTAAATTGAGTGATGGTTTCTTCTTCTCCCATCATAAGATTTTCGAATTGTGTCTAGATCATTTCTAATTTTGAATGTTAAACTATGGAATTTCCGTCATGATGGTTGCATAAGATCTCCCATGTTGTTTTGTCTATATTTGTTGTACAAATAAGTTTGAAAATTTCATCATGCATTGCTACAAAAATGGCATTCATGGCTTTGGAGTTGTACATAGCTTGCTTGATTTATTCATCTTTCTAGTGTTTTTTGTCTTTCATGTTTCCCATTTCATATGTTGGAGGACTCCATCCTTTTTCTACAATTTGTCAAACACTGTCCCTTTGGAATTGTATGTGTATTCTCATTCTTGCTTTCCAGTGGGAATAATTTTCACTATACAGGGCATGGAGTCTATTGTTTGATAATCCTTCTCTAAGAAAATTCATCACGTTTTCTACTAGAGCCTTGATCTGATACCAATTAAAAATGTGTGGGGATCGCATGATGATTTAGAACAGTAATTGTGACACAAAAGCTTTTAAAGTAGTTCGGAAAACCCCTAATCTGCAAGACAGTTCTCATATTAGGAGAAAAACCTAAATCTACTATGAGCACAATTTAAAGTACAGAAATGGGAAATACTTTTACACAATATACTTGATCTCTTTATCTATCTATTGTAGATTTGTAACCTAACTCTTGTACTACTCCTAAGTGAATTTCTTTTCTCTAAATACTTATTAACTCTCAAGACATTATGTCGGGAAATTCTGAGCGTGCTTGGTCTCTTGGGAAAGGGATCTTTTTTACAATTTTCTTTGATGTCTTGATCATTGAGGTATTAAGGATATGAATCCTACCTTGTCTGAGATTTATTCTTTGACTAATATTCATCTTCCATGTATCCTTTTTTTTTTGTTTTTTTGAAAACTTCCATGTATTATGATAATATTTTTGCCATTAATTTTAGACAACACTATTTTGCGCCAACATAATTAAATCAATTGTCAATATGTTCTTGTTTTCTTCCTATTTTGAGTTGCAAATATGCCATATTGAGGTTTTAAAAAAATTATTTCAAAAGTTTTTGCAATATTAAGACTTTGTTTTTGAAAAAGTAATATTAAGAGTTTAATTATACTTAAAAAGTAGGATTTAATTAATTAATTAATTAGTTTATTGATACATGAATAATGAATTGAGTTCAATTATTTTTTAAATATGTAAAAAGAGTGTCACTCTTTATGTAAAATTTAAAATTGTATGTATTCTACATTAAATATTTTGTATTTTAATATACATTTTAAGTAAACATTATTTTATTTTATATTTACAATTATAAAAGAAAATATAATTTAAGTTATTGCACGAGAGCATTTTCTTTAGGACCGGTACGGTCCTGCCCATTTGACTTCCTAAAGAAAAGAAATGAAGCTTGGGATTGTCGTCAAAAGTGATCTGTTTTCTTTTCCATAATTCCTTCAAGCTAAGCAAGCTTTCTTTTCATATCCGATAATGTGTATATATAGTATCAGTATGGAAAGGCATGCAAATAACTATTAGGCTTAAACCTTATGGAAATTTATATCATGGACTAGGATCCAAATAGCATTATAGACCATTAATTAAAACAACGAAGTATAAAATTTATACTCGTAAGATATAGAATTCATACACGTAAGGTACATAATTTCATAATACAAAATCAAAAAAAAAAAAAAAAAATCACTACGCAAGACACATAGCATAGCATTATGGATCGTGCTGGATTGAAAATGCGAGGTACAAAATTCATACTCATAACATAATGTACATAATTTCATAACATAAGACACAAAAAATTATAACACAAGACACATATATATTGTATACATATGTTATATATTTATTTATTTCAAATCTGATTTAAGTACATAATCTGTGTTCATAGGCACAAATTTCACAATACAAAACGTATACATTAATAACAGAATACACAATTACTAATTTGTTCTAAGTATAAAATTCATATTCATAAGGCATAGAATTTAATAACGCAAGATACAAAAAGTCATAACACAAAACACAAACACGTAAACAAGGGTTCATAGTGCAATGCCTGGTCCTTGGTATATAACAATTGTAACCTTACTATTAGACCTTTTATATTTGTCAATCCATGGGTTTGTATATTAAAAATTAAAGTGAGATCAAGTAGAATAAAAATTGGAGACAACCTTCAATCCATCGAGTTGGTTAGACAATTAATTTAGTAACTATAAGAGTACATAAGGTTCAAAGTTCAACCCTATGAAATCATTTTCAACACAATTTACACCAAAAATCTACATCAAATGTCACATCAAAATGTATATTCTCAAACCAAATTTTATCCGCAAATTTTATTGTGGACCGCGCATCAAAACGACGTCGTTTTGATTAATGAAAATTTGAAAACAGACGGATAAAACGGCCTCCGTTCCGCGCAACTGCAGTTCCCTTTCAATACAATTGCAATATCAGTTCAACACAACTGCAGTTCCAAACGGATGAAACGGCATCCGACAACTGCAATATCAGTTCAACACAACTACAGTATCAGTTCAACACAACTGTAGTATCATTTGAGATGAACTGTAGTATCAGTTACGGAGACAACTGTAATATCAGTTTAACACAACTGTTGTATCAGTTCAACACAACTGTAGTATCATTTGAGATGAACTGTAGTATCAGTTACGGAGATTTACGGGAGCCGTTTTTCCCACTTGTTGAAACGACGTAGTTTGTGACCATGGTCCATGGTATAACGTAACAACTGAATTTTATTCATTCCCAATCCATCACACCAAATGTTATTCTATACTAAAATAATTTGCAAGTTTTTCAAAAATTAAAAGTTTATTACCTTGAATTTAATTAGTTTAATATAAACTATAATTTGTAATGTAAATAATAATATTTTAGTACAATTTAATTTTGGATGCAATCGTTTTAATTTTGTTCAAATTATTTTTCATGTAATATAATTTTTAATTAATCTATATTCAATATTAATTTTGTTTTAATCGTCTTGATGATGAAATCTTTCAAATGATATAATTTATGTTTAATAATAGAAAACTTATGTATAATTATTTAACAAAATATATAAATAGATACAAATATAATAAAGGATACTAAAGGAATTAACAAAAAATAGCGGCAAAATAGAAATAAAAAATTAATCTAAGAATGGCGTAGATGAACAATGTTGCGTCATATTTGGCGCAACTAACACTGTTCATCATCAATAAAATTTTTCTGTTTTCGCATTTCCATTAGAGGCGAAATACACCTTTTTTTGTCGTTTTGTCATTTTACAATCTCCCTTGGAGATGCTTTGAAAGCGGCATATTGACCTTCTTGATATTAAACATAATGTAAATTTTAACTATATAACATATTTTTGAGTGATGATTACAAACTTTTCTATAAATTAAGGTAGAATTAAATTTGTGAAATCAAGAAGGTCCTTAAGCACAAATTTTTGAGTGTTAACTAACGCACCTTAAGTACAGAACTTATGCACCTTAAGCATAAGACCTATGCACATTAAGTTTGACCCATATGAAAAATGACCAACATACATAAAGTACACAAACCACACACCTAAAGTTTTTATATATGGAAGGGTTCATGTGCGGGTATAGCTTCCTGTGCGGTCCCTTAAGCATTAAAACGACGCATCTTAAGTACACAAACCACACACCTAAAGTTTTTAAATGTTGCACCTTCAGCACAGAAACCACGCACCTTAAGCACACAAACAAAACACCTTAGGAACACAAATCACGCATCTAAAGTTTTAAAATGGGACACTTTAAGTTTCAACACTGATGCACCTTAAGCATACAAATCACGCAACTTAAGAAAGAAAATAACGCAACTTAAGAAAAAAAATCATGCACCTACAACTTTAGGTTGACGCACCTTAAGTTTCAACACTAACTCATCTTAAGCACACAAATCACGCACCTTAAGAAGGAAAATAACGCAACTTAAGAAGGGAAACTACACACCTAAGCAACCGCACAACTACACAGGAACCATATATATATATATGTGTGTGTGTGTGAGATTTTCTAATATTGTGAATACAAAGGTAATTGGTTAAAAGTTTGAAACAAGTATCTCCTACGCAAATCCCCATATGCACACATATATTTGTGATTTTTCAATATTGTGAATACAAAGGTAATTGGTTGAAAGTTTGAGACAAGTATCTCCTACGCAAATCCCCATGTGCACACATGATTGCCTCTTTAAGCACTCCATAATCAACCAACCACGTGATACGCACGTTTTACTATATTTTTTCTCCCAACTTATTTTAATTGCAAAATTCACATGCTAAATTGTTAAATCCCAATTCTTTCAACCCTAATCTCACGCCAATTTTAACATCGATCGAGTATTTTTGTTCTATAAAAGTAATTTGAAATCTTATTCCACAAAGGCTCTGTTTGGCAGAGCTTATTTAGGAGCTTATAGCTTATTTTAAGCTACTAATAAGCTATAAGCTCTGTTTGGTAATGTTCCTAAAATAAGCTAGTAGCTTAAAATAGGAGCTTATTTTTGAACGCTACCTAAGATAGCGTTTCAAAATAAGCTATTAGCTTCCTAACTTTTTTTCCATCTTTAACCTTATTATTTTAAAGAAATGACATCATTTACCCTTCCCAATTAAAACCCTTCTCTATTCTTATTTATTCGCAATTTTCACGCTAATCGCTTCATCTTCATTCACTCTCCGCAGAAGCATCGCCCATCAGCCACCTCGCTCCACAGTCTGCAACCGGCCAAGAAGCATTCAATCGTGCACATTCTTCTCTTCGAAGTTGTATTGAGAGGTCGTTTGGAGTATTGAAGAAGAGATGGAAGATATTTGCTAAAATGCCACAGTTTAGTGTGGAGACCCAAATTGATGTTATTATGGTCACATTTGCCTTACATAATTATATTCAGAAGAATTCACAAGATGACATGATGTTTAATGTGCTTGAGCAGCATCCAGATTACATACCGCCCGATGAACTTCAAGATTCAAGTAGTAATACCTCCACCAACGAAAGTTTAAGTCAGACCTCTACTGAGATGAAGGAGATTTGCAACAATATTGCTACTTCATTATGGGATGCTAGATAATGATTTTCTAATAGTTTTATTTTCAAACGTTAAATTTTAATATGTAAACAAACAAATTTAAATTTTATGAAGATGCCCTTTTTAGTCTTTTTACATTTATCAGCTTATCAAAAAGCTAATTTTACCAAACACTTTTAAGCATAACAGCTATCTTAACAGCTCACCAGTTTCAGCTCCTAACTTATAGCTTTTCAGCTTTCAGCTCATTTTCAGCTTTCAGCTACCTTTTCAGCCAAACATAGCCAAAGAGAAATATTTTAAATAAGAAAGGAGCAAGCATATTGATCACATGACAAATTTTATATCAGAAAGCGAGTCAATAATTATTTATAACAATTGAAAGAATTAATTTTTGATTAAAAAATTAATTCAAAATATAAGAATCATCGAGAACCAGAATAAATATCATTTGAGTTAATTCTATTTTGGAATAAGGTTTAAATTGACCATGGAATAAAACGTTAAAGTACAATTTGGCCACTGAATGAAAAAAAAAAAAAGGTGCAATTAGGCCACTCAACACTCCAAATGTATGCAATTTCACCCGATAGCATGTTAACACCCCATCTAGCAAGTTGCAGGTTGACGTGGACAATGACTTGGCATTTTTTTAAAATTTCCTTTTCATTTCTTCTTTTTATTTTTAAAAACCCTTTTTAGCATAAAATCTGTAGCAATATATATTCAATTTTTTTGAAAGATATATATTCAATTTTCTAATTTTATATAATAATTAAGATGATAATAAATAGAATGAAACAAGATCCCCTTGGCAGTGCACTACTTTGGAGCTAAATTAAGCAAAAGGTGGACCAAAAACTACTTTGATGCTAAAACCGCTCTTCATAGTGCATTTCCTATCATTACAATCTGCAAAAAATATGTTGTTGTATCTAATTCTTTTGTATGAACATATACACCCTTCAAATATTTTTCAGCGAACCAAACGGGCTGTAAGAAATTGAAATTGCAAATTGATGAAGCTACGAACTGATAAACTTCAATTTGATGAAACCCCAAAGCTACAATCGAACCAAATAGGGATTTCAGGCGTGATTTGAGAATTTCAAAGTTGATTTGGGAATTCCTTATTGAAGTTTTTTTTTTAAAGAATGATTGAAGCTTAGTTTGCCTAATTTGCCTAGTAGTACATGGTGGAAGAAAGAGTAAAGAAATAAAGGAAAGGACCAGGTGCGTACTGCAGTAGATTTTATGCAGAAGAAGAAGAAGAATGGAAGAAGAAAAAGAAATAAAAAGGAATATTTTTTAAAAAAATGTCAAGTCATCTTCTAAGTCATTTTCTATGTCAACATGCAACCTGCTAGATGAAGTGTTAACCTGCTATCAGGTGAAATTGCATACATTTGGAGTGTTGAGTGACTTAATTACACTTTTGTCGTTCAATGGCCAAATTGCATTTTCACATTTCGTTCAGTGGCCAATTTGAACCTTATTCCTTCTATTTTTTGTTCTAAATTTATAGGTAACAACCCATTTTTATCCTCCTTTTTTTTTTTTTTCAGAAAATCCCCCTTTGATCCTAATATTATTGTGCCATGATCATTTATGGTCATTCGTTAAGAAAATCGTTGAATTGTCATTTAAAAAAAAAAGACATTTCGATCTTTATTATACAAAAAAAAAAAAAAAAAAAGAAGTCAGTTGATTAGCTATACTTTTATCTTTATCTTTTAAAAAAACTTCATAATTGAAGACCTAAATGCCCTTATATTTTACAAAATTTAAACGATTTTGTTGATGGATGACAAAAAATGGTCATACTACAATAATACTAAAATAAAAGAGGATGCTTTGAAAAGAAAAGAAAAAAAAAAGAACTAAAATTGGATTCTCACCTATAAATTTAAGTTTTAAAAAATGGAATTAACTCATATCTTTTGTATGAGAATATGATGTATGAATGAAGTTCTACACTATGCAAATTATATCGTCGACTCGATTTCATAAATATAAATAGATTCATAAAAAAATTGAATCCAATTCTCAAAAAAAAAAAAAATTCAATCCAAAAAACAATACTATATATATATATATATATATATATATATATATATATATATATATATATATATATATTTTAGTACTATTGACTCTGATAAAATGTAGTATCTGTTCAAACACTTTTTCAACCTACTAGAGCACAAAGAGTTAATGCCTCCTCACAATGGAAGTTTCGAACATGAGACCTATCATTTGAGAAACCACAGCTATGTCGCTTGACCATAAGGCTTTTGGCAACAATACTATATGTGTGTGTGTGTGCGCGTGGATATGATCAAATGAGAACTATCTCTCCCGTGCGAACTATGTATTGTGCATCTTGTAACGTATGTTGTGTGTATTCGCGGATAAGTAATTGTGCATCAAAGAAACACGTATTTCTGTAAATACTTTTGTAATTACGATTTGCATCTTGTAATGACCTGATTGTGCATTTATGTAATTTTATGATTGTCCATCTTATAATCCGTGATTGTGCATTTTGTACATTCGCACAAGAGTAGTGGATGGTTCTCATTTGATCTTGCACACACAAATATAAGTTCTTTCCCACCCATCTAAAGAAAAGATTTCTGTTTTTAAATTTGAAATTACTAGCTCTCATTTTTGAAGTGATTACATAATAATTAATGTCACGAAATATATATGATATTTTAGTTTATAGTAATGATTTATGCTCAAAATAATTGTAATGATTTGTGTTCAAAATAATGGTAACAATTCATAGTTATAATGATTTATGCTCAAAATTGTTTGACTTAATTACCAAATTTAAAGCATTGTTAAATTTGTTGTCACTTTACGATTATCTGTAATGGTTTCAATTTATCAAATTTAAAAATGTAATAATTTCTAAATATTTTTTTTTGAGTACTACTAATCGCCTCCATTGAGACTCAATCTCATGACCTCCCATTTGGGAGAGTCACTACATGCCACTTTAGAAACTTTATAAATATTAAGTTCATGGGAGTTTTGAATCATGTTAATCTCTCTCCCTCGCATTTTTTTTTTCTTTTTAAATTTGTTAGAGTGACGACTAGGAGTGCAAGAGGTTTAATTTTTTTTTTCTTTCTTTTTGGCTAGCAGGGTAGAATTAAGAAGTAGCATCATGAGTATCATTTTATAAATATTGGTAAGCTATTCATTTCTCATAAACTAAATTAAAGATATTTATGCACACTAATATTTATTAAGATACTAGTTATAAGCATGTACGATGTGCGATTGAAAATGTCTAATAAATAAAAAAATAGTCAAATTATATGAGTGGAGTAAATATACAAACACATAAAGCTTATAACTATTAG
>CP025645.1:4416577-4491764 GCA_003576665.1 Ipomoea trifida | reverse complement strand
TACAAACACATAAAGCTTATAACTATTAGAAACTAAAATTTTAATTTTTGAGGATAAGAAAGATTATTATATTTTATAAATTTTAAAAAATTACATTGAATTTAGTAGATATTGTGTAACGGATGGTCGTTTGACTTCTCCATGTGTTGTTTGTTTGCCTTCAAATCCATGCTTGTGGTTCCAGGTCGGGTACTAACCCAATTACCTTGTTAGTACTCAAATAATTCTCTTAGATAACTTGACTAAATTACATTAAAGTTGGTCATACTTCAGTATAATTAATCAAGAAAATAAAACCTAATTTAGCTGATAAAACCAATGCCTACAATTATTTTCATCATAATTCTTATTAAGAATATATCATTGTAAAAGTGCAAATAATAATAATAATAATAATAATAATAATAATAATAATAATAATAATAATAATAATAATAATAATAATAATAATAATAACAACAGAAGGACCAAAATTGACACAAAATCAATAGTTAAAGGACCAACTTTGGTAAAATTAAAAGTCGAGGATAAAAATTGATAAAAGTCAATAGTCGAAGGACCATTTCTGGAAGAGTTAATACCACAAATGGTCATCTGACTATTAGGCAAGTACTCCTTTTAGTCATCGACTTTCAATTCGACCACAAATTGTCCTCTGACTTTCATTTTTGACGATAAATAGTCTTCCGTTAAATAGGTGTTAAATCTAGGGGTAATATCGTCAAATTGATTAATATTATAATGATTACTTCTTTTTGAGAATTATATGACACCATAATTAATTTCAAACATTAATAAACATTAAGTTAATAAATATAATAACAAAATAGACGTGACAAATCACATAAATGAACAACTTAAATAAAATTCCATGATTAAATGTTCGCAATTTGTACTTGATTAATTATATTAATTTAACGGTGGCGACCTTCAGTTACGTCCCAAACAAAATGTTTGATCGATTAATGAAGAGTAAAAACTATTAATAAGCCATGTATGAACAACCATGAAAATTATGGAAACAAGGTTTAAAAAAATTCTTCCATTTTAATCTATTGGTTAAATTAAAAACAGATAGCTCTAATATTAAAATTTTATTTTGTATGCATAATTACGAGAATAATGTGTATTGTCTTTTTATTTAGGAGTATTTATATTTGTTAATGGTTTCAATTATGTTTGTTGGTGAAAAATTGTTAACATTTTTGTTTTATGACAATTATATATATCTGATGGATTTAATTAACCCGGGGCAGCCCGAATCATTAAACCCGAATAAATAATAGTAAATAGCGAATAGATGATTCGATAGGGAAACTAATGAACGAATGTCGCGGGGACAATTCTTGTATTAAATATAGTGTGTAAGAGTATTACAAAGGGTGTTGTATTAGGACAATTAGGATAACATGTCTTGTTAAGACAACAATGGGCTATTTTATACTACCAAGCCCTCTAACCGCCCCCCTAAAACGGGGGTTGGTTGTAACAAACTTTGACCGTGGGCCCCCGAGTCCTTCTTTGACCAAGCCCTCTAGACAGACCCGGGGTCGGAAACCCGACCGAGGTCCAAGTAGAGCTGTCAAAACGGGCCCAGCCCGCCGGGTTGGGCCCGTTTAACCCGTGGTTTAGACGGGTTGGGTAGGGGTAATATCAGCCCGGCCCGTATTCAACCCGGCCCGTTTAACCCGGCCGAAATCTGGGTTAAACGGGCTGGCCCGGCTAACCCGCGGGTTGGCCCGTTTAACCCGGATTTATTAAAAAAAAAAAAAAAAAAAACATGAAGCATGCTGCGCATGCAGCCAACAACTATCACTCTCATTCCCCTTTTTCATTTCCCAATTCTCATTTCCCATTTCCCCATTTTTTTTTCCCATTTCCCCATTCCTCCACCCAAGTTACCAATTCCATGCCATTTCAATATTCCATTTCCCCTTTTTTTTTTCATTTCCCCATTCCTCCACCCAACTGACCAAATCCCTGCCATTTCAATATTCCATTTCCCATTTGAGTGATTTGACGAATTCCCATTTATTATTTAAAATTGCGGAATATCTTTTAAAAAAAAATTAACATTGCGGAATATGTTGCCATTAACAACAATCAATGTTACTTGTAAGTGATTCACTGATTCTGATTTTCAAATTGCATAAATTACATAATGAACTATGAATATTAGATAGGTCATAAAATGATAGTGTGTAAATAATAAAGAAATAAATACATTTTTTTAAGTACGGGCTGACGGGCTGGCCCGTTTAGCCCGCCAGCCCGTCACATACGGGATGGGCTGCAAATCCCAACCCGTTTAGAAAAACGGGCCTGGCCCGGCCCGACCCGTTTTAGGTCTAACCCGTAACGGGCCAGCCCGTATGGGCCGGGCTGGCCCGTTTTGACAGCACTAGGTCCAAGGTGCCGACCCGGGGTCGGCACCAACCACGGCCCAAGGCCCAAACGGAGGTCTCATGTGTCGACCCGGGATCGACACCCACCACGGCTCAAGACCAACCCGATGTCCAAGGTGCCGACCCGGGGTCGACACCAACCACGACCCAAGTCCTCCGAAGTCATGGAGTGCCGACCCGGGGTCGGCACTTGAGCCATGGCTTATACGGAGCTTGATCTCGGGTCTGGATTCGCTTGCTCCGCCCTTACGGGTCGGTTCGCTCCGCTCCACTTCCCAATATATCCATCATTAGTCCCCCACTCTCCGAGCTACGAGAATTCGTTAGTGAAGGAGAGTAGACGTCGGTACCGTGCCATGGCCCAACCCGAGGTATTAGGTGTTGACCCGGGGTCGACCTCGAGCCATGGCCTACACGGATCTTGATCTCGGGTTCGGGTTCACTCAGGTCCTCCTTGCTCCGCTCCTCCGGGTCGGTTCGCTCCACTTCACTTCCTAATATATCCATCATCAGTCCCCCACTCTCCGAGCTGCGAGTATTCGTTAGTGAAGGAGAGTAGACGTTAGCACCGCTCCGACCCGTCTTTCGTGCGTTTTTTGGCCTTCCTCCTTCGATGTAGGGTCATTAGGGTCGCCCCGTACCTCGACTTGTTTCAATACATCTTCCAAGCCACGAGCTCCCAACCCCAAAGAGTAGGGATTACGTAGCTTTCTCGGCCTTTGCTCATATGAAAGTGCTCCAAGACATAAACATCTCTAGTAGGAATTGAAAACCTTGCTTCGTGTTCCTCTCCATTGGACCCTCCATCCCCTTCGTTTCTCTACGGAATACCCGTTTTAGAAAGCATAGAGCTCCTCTACCCAACGCCGACTTGATTAGGGACGTTAATGCTTTTATGGGGTCGGGGGAAACCATTTATATTTGGCCTACATTGAGTGAGTTGAGTATGGCATACCTAGGTCTTGCCCAAGGCACCCCCTTCCCCCGAAATTATCGACCTCGGGTCCCATAGTAGCCCCGACCGAGCCCATCCAGGTGGGCTCCGATTCTGAGGCCGAGTCTTCCTCCGAGCTCATGACCGAGCTCTCTCACGACGTCGTCGCCGCGCCTCCACCTGAAGTCGAGTCCGAGCTCCACGCTGCCGCGTCTAGAGGTGGCTACCTACTCCCTCCTTGCCCGTATTTTCCAAGACCATATGAGCTCTCCCACCAATGCTGTCATAATCAAACTTTTGCTTAACTATGTGTAGGAAAACCTCCCACAATGACCTCCCGCGATGACCGCGCGTCCGCACCCGTACCGAAGAGGAAAAAGGTCGGAGGGGGGGGAGGTCGAGTCACCCGGGCGTCTTCCTCTGACTCACGCCTGAGCCACGACGCTGCCCCACCTTCTCTCGCACCAGCTGCTGCTCCCGCTCCCGTGCCTCGTGCCCTGACCCCACCTCTACGCGGGAACCCCACCTGGGCTCAAGGGGTGTGTCGTAACATTCTCTTGTCTCACGACCCGGGCAGTAGGGCCGTGAATGAGGCTAGTGCTCAGCTGGTTGAGGTACTCCCCTTCCGTTGTGTGCTTTCAAAATTCCATTAAGTATACTCCATGTTGCATATTTTGCCCTTTTAACTTTCAGGCTCTCCTTGGGTGCACCAATGTTTTCGATGAGTTTGAGGCCTCGAAGGAGCAGGTGTCAAAGTTGGAGAAGCGCCTAGCATTGGACTAGGCCACCACTATGTAGAAACATACTAAGGAGCTTGTCGGCGCCATCCCTGCCTACAAGGAGTCCGAGTAGTTCAAACGGGATGTCGAGGCCTACACCAAGGATAATTTCGCACCTCCACTCGAGCCCCCGATTAGTGTGTTCACCACTCGTTTCACCATGATAGCTTGAGCGCTCGTCCAACCCCGGGTCTGTGGAAGTACGTCCAAGGTGGGCTCGAACAAGGCACTTGACCAACCCCCGCTCGACCAAAACATTGCCGAGGTGAGGTTGGTCGGAGTCGCGGACCTAGCCTCGGTCAAGGCCTAGCTCCGTTGTGGGGCGATGCCTTTGCTTGGTCCAAGCTCGGGGTTTGGGTTTGATTTGGGGGTCGGGCCCCCTCGCCATGGACTACCTTTGCTTTTTTTTTTTTTTTTTTTGGTAGTATGTAGTTATTTAGCCAAGGGTAGTCTCGAGCTTAAAACTCTTCCGTTGGGGTTGATGCGCGAGATCGGGCCTCGTGCCCCCTTAGGGTACGATAGCATTTCGACTCGGGTCCTTGGACGTCGGGTCGTCAAGCTCTTCCGCCGGGGTTGGTACGCGAGGTCGGACCTCGTGCCCCCTTAGGGTACGATAGCCCTCCGACCCGTGTCCTTGGACGTCGGGTCGTCAAGCTCTTCCGTCAGGGTTAGTACGCGAGGTCGGACCTCGTGCCCCCTTAGGGTACGATAGCCCTCCGACCCGTGTCTTTGGACGTCGGGTCGTCAAGCTCTTCCGTCGAGGTTGGTACGCGAGGTCGGACCTCGTGCCCCCTTAGGGTACGATAGCCCTCCGACCCGTGTCCTTGGACGTCGGGTCATTAAGCTCTTCCGTCGGGGTTGGTACGCGAGGTCGGACCTCGTGCCCCCTTAGGGTATGATTGGAGAGGTTGGGTAGGTACCCCCCTTCCTCCTAAAAGTAGTGAAAATGAGTCATCCATGGGGAAAATTTCACAAAGTTTATTGAAATGAAGGGGACGGACCACCTTCTAACAAACGAATTACTGATAGTACTTCAATAAATGTTCAGCATTCCATACTGGGCATGGTGCGGTAGCGCGCACAGGGTGGCGTCTAGCTCCTCAATCCAAGGTCCTCATGCCGATTCATAAATCCACCGCTACTATTAGGTACCTCCTCTTGCCCGACCCCACGGGTAGGGCTCCGACTAGGTCTACCCCCCACCTTGGGAATGGGATGACCGAGCTGATCGGGTTGTAGTTGGTGGCTGACCGGCCCGGGTCGACTTGGAATTGTTGACAGATTGAGCAACTCCTTGCATAGTTAGCGACTTAGCGCATTCCTTGGTCATGCTGGGCCAGGAGTAGCATTGTAAGATTGCCCTCCTAGCCGTGGTGCAGGCCCCCTAGGGGGCTGCGCAACTGCCTCCGTGGATCTCTTCTATGACGGACCTCGCCTCGTTTGGGTACAAGCAGCGCAACAGGGTGCCGTCGTAGTACCTCTTGTAGAGCATGTCCCCGAGGAACGGGTAGGTTGGAGTTCTCTTCTTCACGAGCTTGGCTTCTGCCTCGTCTGGGGGTAGGACACATGTCTTCTTGTACTGTTTGATATGGTCTAGCTAGCAGGTAGGTCGTGCTTGCACGTGGAGGACCGAGTAGGCCTCCAGACTTGACCTCATGTAGAGTGTAAGTGTACCACCGAGGAACAAGTAAGTTCTCCTCATCCGCTTGGCATCGGCCTTGTTAAGGGGCAAGCTGCCCATAATAGGTTCTTCCGCTAGGTAGTGAGCGGGGGCGTCCCCCCTGTACTACCATTAGGGAATGCCAAGGTCGGGACCGGCGCACACGGTTGCGACAATAATGTTGATTACATTGCCTTAGTAGGCGAGGTTGGCCCTTGCCAATCTACTAGGGAGAACATGTGTCGATGTTTGGGGTCAAGTCCCCATTTATCTTTGAAAATAAAATAGCTTCAGGCTTCTGGGGTGGGTTACGAGGTGCACCTTTTCTGGAATAAAAATATCGGCTTGAAACTCCCGGGGGTCCAACCCACTCCTCATGATGGGGCTCGAATTCTCCCGCATTTAGAGGAATAATTTGCTAGTCGCGGCCTAGGCTCCTTCGGGGAACCATGATGACCGAGTTTGTGCTCCTTGCGCTCATGGTGGCTGAGAGGGGTGGGGTAAGTGTAGGCGCCCCTTAGGAGGCCTTGGGGTCGAGCTGGGAGGGAGGCCCGAACACCTCCTTAGAGTCCCTCCACGAGGTGGGTCAACAAGGTGGTATCTTGTTGGAGCGCGACCATCCCTTCCTAGAGCTTATCCACTCTCTTCCAAAGCTGCTCGACCTCCTCAAGGTGAGAACCCACCCGGGAGGTTTGTGCACGTCGCGGCAATGGCCGGAGCCCCCGGCTTGGCGACCTTCGTGGGAATGATTTCTCTCCCGGGGTTCGTTCACGGCCGGCCTTGGCCATAGTCGGTCTCGGACCGGTGCACGGGTGCTCAACTACGCCAAGGCGGGCTTGGATCGAGTCGGTCACCCCTACTTGCTCCCTGAGGCCCTTGCTTGTCTTGATTAACCTCACCTCCTCCCCGCCAACCAGAGGTCGGGGTGAGTTGACCTCCCCCTCGTCTTGAGTGTTTAGGGCTTAGGGGAGCCAGGTGCTGGCCTACCACGCTCACTCGGGGGGTCGAGGTGAAGGCCGGCACTCCCCGAGAGGCCTCGGGATCGAGATGGGGGCTCGAACATCTTCGTGGGGCCCCTGCATGAGGTGTGTGAGCGCAATAGCGGCTTGCTAGATGGCAGCCCAACCCTCCAAGGGGGCTGGGACTAGTGGAAGGGTGGTAGTGGTTGATCTACCATTATGAGGCGGGTCAGACGACCCCGTGTACGTCTTAATGGTCGGGAAACAGAAGTCTTTAGGGAGAGACTCGTCCATGACGTTCCTCGTGAATGGGGTGGTCAGCACGTCCTGTGGTTCCGGGGACCCGTCCTTTTCATCGACCTTCTTCTGGAGTTCATCCATCCTCCTCCGGAGCTGTTCGACCTCCTCTCGGTGTGAGCTCGGAGCTCCACCGTTGGTCTCCCCCGACCGCTCAGCTCGGGAGGCTTGCTCTTGTCGCGGCTGGGTTCGGGGCCTCCGGCTAGCGGACCTTGGTGCGGTCGACTCCACCGCTGGAGGCCTTGCTGCGGTTGCGGCTGGCCCTGACAACCTGTCCCGGGCTGGAACGCGGGTACTCAACCGAGCCAAGGCGGACTTGGATCTGGTCGAATGCTCCCTGCCCGGGGCTCGGTGTTCTTGCTTGTCTTGGTTGGCATCCCCTCCTCCCCGCCTCTCGGACGGTCGGGGTGAGTTGACCTCCCCCTCCACTTGAGTCCTTTGAGCTCGGGGACGCCGGTTGCTGGGCTCACCGCGCTCCCTTGGTTGCGTTGGTGCTGGGGTCGGCATTCCAAGGCGGGCCTCGGGGCCGAGTGGGGGGGCTTTTGGGCCTCCCTGGAGCCCCTCCACTAGACGGGTAAGCGCGGTGGCGGCTTGCTGGATGGCAGCCCATCCCTCTTGAGGGGGTGGTACGGGAAGGGGATCCGTAGGTGCCGACCCCTCATTGCGGTTGTTGGTGAGGTGGTCCCTAAGGTCCCCCGCCGACCTCACGGAGAGGGTTCGCTGATGGCTGACAGCCCCGTTACGACCGTTCCCGCCTGGGGTGGTGGGGCGTTCCGGGAGCCGTGTGAGTTGTGAGAGTTGGATCTCGATCTCGTCATAGCTAGGGATAACTAGCACGCTTGAGCCTGACGTCGGCTCTTAATGAAAGCACCAATGATGGATTTAATTAACCCGGGGTAGCCCGAATCATTAAACCCAAAAAGAAATAATAATAAAAAAAAGCAATAATTCTTTCTCTTCACATCACAGCACCATATATGGCTTCAATTATGTTTGTTGGTGAAAAATTGTTAACATTTTTGTTTTATGACAATTATATATATCTATTTGACGATAATACCCATAGATTTAACATAAATTTTAATGGAGGACTATTTGTGGTAAAAATGAAAGTCAGGGGACCATTTATGGTCGAATTGAAAGTCGATGACTAAAAAGAGTACTAGCACAATAGTCAGAGGACCATTTGTGGTATTAACTCATTTCTGGAATTAACTCTTATTATTTTTATTCTAAAAAATAATGTTGAAGTTGGCAACTGATGTGGGTCTCAGTTTTTGGCAAAATTTTATCCATGTAACAATTGGTTTTTGTCAAACAATTAAAAAAAAAAAACAGAGGTAGGCGTCCCACCGCCCGCCTGGGCGATTGAGAGTGGCCGCCAACTCTCAATCTTTATTTTTTTTTTCTTTTGGTTTCGTTTCTATTTTGTTTTTCACGCTCCTTCTTTTCTTTTGTTTTGTTTTTTCATTTAATTTGTTTGTTGTTTATTGTTTTATTATTTTTGTTTCAATTTTTTTTTTATATAAAATACCAAATTTAATATTTTCTTTTTGAATTTCATTGCAAAATATTAAATTAGTATACACAAAATAGAATTGAAACAACATCGTGTTGTTTCAAAATATTTTTTTGTCCATCATCATGCTGTTGTTGTTTTTGTTTCATTTTTTTTTAATAAAATACTAAATTTAATATTCTTTTCTCATTGCAAAATATTTTCTAACTTTTTAATAACAATAACAACAACACGATGATGGACATTTTGTTTTTATATTATTATAACAATAAGATTAGTATACACAAAATAGAATTTGTGTCATTTTAATTTCTTTTTTCTATTTCTTTTGCAACTATTTTCTTCTTTGTAGTAAGAATTAAAATATAATAACTTTTGTTATGTTTTCCATTATTATTACTATGCATATGCCTGCATCCATTATATCTTTTCTTATATTTTTCAATAGGAATAATATATGTATATGTATGCATTATATATTGGAGTAATATAATAAATAGATTTGATTTCATTTAGATTTTAATTAGTAAGAATTTGTATTTTTTTTAAATATAAATATCAAATTTATAAAAATGGTTACATTATTATTATTATTGTTGTTGTTGTTGTTGTTATATAATATATAATATAATAATATAAATATGTAAAATCTAAATAAAAAAACTTATAAGAGTGAACTAATGTTATTTGCCCATGATTTATGTACTATTATTTTTATTGGACAAACTGAAGCCATTTAGTTTTAAATTTTAGTTTTCGGTTTCGAAGAGTTCGATTTTGACTTGAATTTGATTCGGTTGCTAAAATAAGACCAATTCGAACCGATCTATTCACCTACTTTTTTTTTTTGAGTAATATTGACCAGCCCAACAAGTCAATATTTCTCCCACTGAGGGAGAACCCATGACCTCCCACTTAGGATAATCTCTTCACCTACGTTTGGCATCCAACAATAATGTTGCAGACTTGGCAGCTCGTTGAGAAAAATTGTGAAAATAAGAATTTAGGAAATTGATAATTTAATATATATATGTGTGTGTGTGTGTTTTTTTAGTATTAATTTTTTATTTTTAATAATTCAATAATATATTTACCTAACATATATAAACTAAAATAGATGTGAATATATTCTTTGATAATTTTTTATTAATATAAAATTACGAAAAAATAGTAAATATTAGAAACACCAATATTTGATTTTAAAAAATCTAACATACATAAAATATGAATTTTAAAAAGACTAGATATGCTAAGAGCATCCGTAATAGTGGAGTTTTTTTTTTTTTTTGGGTGTGATTTTTGAGTAGTTTTTTTAAGTGTGATTAGGAAAGAGAATATGGGAGGGAAGATAAAAAAGAGAAAAAATAAAATAAATCTGATTTTTTAAAAATAATTTACTTTTTAAGCGTAAATCTACGCCCGAAACACGCCCATCGGGGGGCGCAACTGTGACAGCCACGCATGATTGTCACAATTGTCGCTTAAATGATGTGGATGCTCTAATATTATCTGATATTGTTTTGAATAATATGAAAATTTACAAAAGTATACGGAGTACAGAGTAATAAATAATTCAATTAAGGACCATTAAATTAGACTTAATTGAAAAAATATATAAATTATTTGAAATTAATTACTATTAATTATAAATCAAATTTTTCTTAAGTAATTTTACTTTATTACTAGTAAGTAGATTAAATAAATAAGTAGATTGGTTTTTCTATTTCTTTAATTTTCTAGTAACGTCTCCTTTTGCGGTTTGTGCACACAAAAATCTCTCTTACACGTCAGCACGTGTCTGTCGGCATACTCCACGTGTACATAGACACCAGACCATTAATCTAGCCAGCCAGCCAAATCCCGTAAAGCTCCAGCAAAATCCGGGTCGGGAAACGGGCCATAATGTGGATCCGGGCTATCCTCTTCCAAAATACACCATTTTCACCTTTTCCAGTCCACTACGTTTCTCTTTCTTTCTCTGATCTCTCTCTCTCTCTCTCTCTCTCTCTCTTCATAGCATGTGACGTTTTCTAAAACAATGGCGACAATCAAATCCCATCCAGTTTATTGACTTTCCTTTTTCTTCCCCTCTCAAACCCCTAATTTGAAACTCTTCTTTCATTTTGATCCCTCTCCCTCGCTCCACGCTGTCATTTCTCTCTCTAGAGTTGGAGTTGCAGAGTGCTATTGGGAAATTTCGAGCAAGGCTGTAATTTGGGGTTTTCTGGACTGCTGTAGTTTGTGTTTAAGTTGATTGTAGTTCTGCAGCTGAATTGTAGGTGGGTTTTGTGATTGTTGCACTTCAAAATTTAGGGAATTGGCAGAGATCTGTTGAGTGAATTGCAGGGTTTTGGATCCGATCGTAGGAGAAACAGCGCCACTAGATGGCGCTGTTCAGGCGTTTCTTTTACCGGAAGCCGCCGGATCGGCTTCTTGAAATCTCGGAACGGGTCTACGGTATGGTTTTATTTTGTTTAGTTTTTTAATTTTTATTTTTGAAATTCTGCCCATTTCTTGTGCTGAATTTTGTTTACTGAGTTTCAGTGTGGTTGATGGGTGTTGGATTTTTTTTTTGGGTCTCATTTTAGAGTTGCCTATTTGACTTCTGTTGAAATTCAGCTCCCCTTTGCTCAATTTTGTTAACTTTGGGTATGGATTTATCGAGTGTTGTTTAGGGCAAGCTGCATTTTAAAGTACTTTACTAGTACTTAAAATCACAACTTGAACTTGTCAAAAAAAAAAAAATCACAACTTGAATGTGGATGTATCCATTATTTCTTAGCTGAATGTAAAACAAGTTAGCTAAAAGGCTGGTCAATTTTTTGTCATATGAGAGGAAAGTGCTGAAAATTTGTTCTTCTTCAACTTGGGATGATTTTGGCATCTAAGTATTGGGGTGGGAGGGGGCGACAGTAAATGGTGTTTGACAGCACAGCTAATGTAGTAATCTGGCATTTGCTTCCCTTGCTAGTATTTGTGAACTTGGTGGATAATGTTAATTCAGAGTGCCATAATTAAAACTCATTGATCATATTGTTTTGAAGGCGATTTATTTATTTCTTTTTTATTTGCAGTGTTCGATTGCTGCTTTTCCACTGATGTACTGGATGAAGATGAGTATAAATCTTACATGGGTGGGATTGTAGCTCAGCTACAAGACCACTATCCTGATGCATCTTTCATGGTTTTTAACTTCAGAGAAGGGGATAGGAGAAGCCAAATATCTGACATCTTGTCTCAGTATGATATGACTGTCATGGATTATCCTCGGCAATACGAAGGGTGTCCACTATTGCCATTGGAAATGATCCACCACTTTTTGCGGTCTAGTGAGAGTTGGTTGTCACTTGAAGGTCAGCAAAATGTGCTGTTGATGCACTGTGAGAGGGGAGGATGGCCTGTGCTGGCCTTCATGCTTGCAGGTCTTCTTTTGTACAGAAAACAGTACAGTGGTGAGCAGAAGACACTTGAAATGGTATACAAACAAGCACCTAGAGAACTTCTTCATCTTTTGTCTCCTTTGAATCCGCAGCCATCCCAGCTTAGATATCTTCAGTATATCTCTAGGAGAAATCTTGGTTCAGATTGGCCACCATCAGACACACCTCTAGCTTTAGATTGTATCATACTTAGGGTCATCCCTCTATATGAGGGTGGAAGTGGCTGCCGACCAGTAGTTCGTGTTTATGGTCAGGATCCTTCTTCAACTACATCTAACAGGAGTTCCAAGCTCCTTTTTGCAACTTCAACTACAAAAAAGCATTCTCGACTCTACCGACAGGTAATGCTAAAGTTCGAGAATTTCAGTGTCAAAGACTAATTAACTCGAACTCTTAAGTTTTCTGCTGACCTCATACTGCAGGTAGAATGTGAGCTAGTTAAAATAGACATTCACTGCCGTGTCCAGGGGGACATCGTTGTTGAGTGCATTCATTTGGATGAGGATCTAGCAAGGGAAGAAATGATGTTCAGGGTCATGTTTCACACAGCTTTTATAAGGTCAAATGTTTTGATGTTAACCCGTGATGATGTTGATGTCTTGTGGGATGCAAAAGAGCAGTTTTCTAGGGACTTTAAGGCAGAGGTTGGTTTCTTTCTTTATCTTCCTTTCACATTTAACCAAAGCTGTAGGAGTTGAAGCATGCTCACTTTTGTATCAGGTACTCTTTTCGGATGCGGATGCTGTTCCACCTATTATACCAACAGAAGCACGAAATGAAGATGGGAATGAGACAGAGAGTGCCTCACCTGAGGAGTTTTTTGAGGTGGAAGAGATATTTAGTAGCGCAGTTGATGTGCTGGATGCAAGGGGTGATTCTGATACCCATGTGCAAGAGAGCAGGGAGGATGATGAGAGTGATGAAGTAGTATGGAAGGAGGAATCAGAGCATCACTCTTTTCAAGATTGCGCATCTGAAGAAGGAAATCAGAGGCATGATATTAGGATAGATTCTAATAATCCTGAAACAGATGTCAACGTTATGGGTGATGAGTATGTTGTGTTGGATTCCTCTGATGTGATTCTCAATGATTCTGGTAATGGAGAATCTAAATCAGTAATTTCGGATGTTTGTGATAAATCAGTAGAAGTGGAGAATAAGCAAAATGGGGAAACTGCACTCGCACAAAAGAAGCTAGAAAGGCAAGGTTCAGAAGAGAAGACTGGAGGTGATAGTAATAAACAAAAGTCTGACAATGCACCTGTCACTGCTTCAAAGAAACAGCAGTTAGCAAACCCAAAACCTTCATCAGATACCAGTGCCAAAAACAAATCTAAACAACAAGAATTTCAGGGAAACGTTTCAAGACAGGCTAAGCCAAATGTAGTATCTCGATGGATCCCTACTAATAAAGGCTCTTATACCAATTCAATGCATGTATCATACCCACCATCAAGGTATAACAGTGCTCCACCTGCATTTGCACTTGCTAAGGATTCTCAGTCAGGTGGGAAATCAAGGTCTGCATCTCCTCGTACTTCTACAGCTTCTATTGCTTCAGTAAATGGTACTGCTGAAGCAGCTGGTTGTGCACAGGGAAAACAGTCTTCTTCTCCTCCATCATCTGACACATCAATGTCTCAAACAGCATTAACTCCCTCTTCCACTTCTCCTCCAGTTGAGTGCCAAGACCTACAAGATACCGGCTCCTCATCATCTCAAGTCCCCTGTGTGCAGGTAGAAGGGAGTGATGTCTCACCATCTTCTCCATCTCTATGTCTGCCTCAACAAGAAAGCCACAGCGTAACAGTTTCTACCAATAGTCAACCTCCTCCTCCACCACCCCCTCCACCACCCTTGCCCCTGTTTTCTACACGCATTGTTGTCTCTACTTCATCATCGCCTCCTCCTCCTCCACCACCTGCACCCACTACCTCAACAAGCTGGGCTAATGTAGCTTCTTCTGTGGCACTGCCAAAGTCTGTGCCAATTCCACCACCGCCCCCTCCTCCACCATCTGCGGCATCTACAGTTAAATCTGCTAGTGTTGGAGGACCTTCATATTCACCACCTAATGCCCCTCCTCCTCCTCCTCCTCCTCCTCCTATGTTTAGAAGTACTCCTTCGTTTGTGTCAGGTCCTGCAAATCTCCCATCAACTTTACAGGGTGTTCCACCTCCCCCACTGCTGCCTTCACAAAGTTGTCCACCACCACCACCGCCACCTCCTCCCCCCCCACCGCTTTCACATGGTGCTCCAATGCCACCCCCTCTTCCTCCCCACTACCTTCACATGGTACTTCACACTCCTCACCGCCTCCACTACCTCCTTCACGGGAAGCTCCACCTCCACCTCCACCTCCCCCACCTCCTCCACAGGTGGGAGGTCCTCCTCTCCGCACTTCCTCCATTGCGCGTGGGGCTCCTCCCCCCACCTCCTCCATTGCCTGGGCTCTTCTTCCCCCACCCATTCCACCAAGCTGGGGAGGTGCACTAACCTCCCTGCCTCCACCAAGCAGTGCAGGAGCACCACCTCCACCGCCTCCACCCGTCCGAGGAGGAGCACCACCTCCACCGCCTCCACCAGTCCGAGGAGGAGCACCACCTCCACCGCCTCCACCAGTCCGAGGAGGAGCACCACCTCCACCACCCCGCGGAGGAGCACCACCACCCCCACCACCTCCAGGGGGTCGTGTACCTGGTCCTCCACCACTGGGAGCACCGGGCCCTCCTCCACCACCAGGAGCTCCCAGACCTCCAAGTGGTGCACCTCCTCCACCTGGGAGAGGTCTTCCTTCAGCAAGAGGGCGTGGACTTTATGGGAGAGGACCTCCTGCAGGAGCCGCTCGAAGATCTACCTTGAAGCCACTGCATTGGAGTAAGGTAACCAGGGCAGTACAAGGAAGCTTGTGGGAGGAATTACAGAGAAATGGAGAACCTCAAATGTATTGATCTGCATTGTTGACATTTACAATATATATTGTTCTTTTAACCTCATGAGTATTGAATATTTTTTTTCTCATGCAGAGCACCGGAATTTGATGTTTCAGAACTTGAGACTCTTTTCTCTGCCATAGTCCCGAAGTCAGATAAAGGTGACAAATCTGGAGGGCGACGGAAGTCTCTTGGATCCAAGCCTGACAGGGTTCATTTGGTAATAAGATAAGATTACATAAAGTTAACTCATATGTTGAATAGATCAATTTTTAAGAATCGGTGATTCTGTTTCCTTGTATCCACTTGTGTGTCATTATGATGGGTTCCTTGTGATTTGCAATCCTTTTTCTTGGGAGTTATGCCCCTTTTTGGTGGACTAGTTTTTAACTGTATCTCTATATGAGATCTCTTAAGTGGCATTACCTCTCTCTACAGCATGCATGCACACAGAGCATTTTTCACCTGTTTAAACTATTCAGAGTTTTCATGCATATTTGATTATGATTAATTGGACAAAGTTGCAAGCTGGTCTCTGTGAATGATGAACATTTAGGTTTATAAAGGCAGCAGTTGTTTCAAGAATAGTTGTGCTTTTACCAAATGATATATCATACTTATAAATAAGCACTCAGCAATACTGAACTTGTCACAAAGTAGAATATGCCATGTAATTATGAGATTATTAAATGTTGTTTTGCAATTGTAGTTTCTTATGAATGGATGGGGTTGTTAACCACTATAATATTTGATTGAGTATTTACTAAGGTCTAAAGGAATAAATAAGCTTCCCAGATACAGGTTAGACTTTATCACCTAAACCTATATAAGGAGGGCCACTCATTTGTTCTAACTGGTTGATTTAGCATCTGTTGTTAGATAGAAGGAAATATAACTATATAAGTTAATTGGATGTGTCTTCTGAAGTAATTTTCGTAAATTATAATAATCAGAAGTGAAAAGCCTTTTCGAACATTTTTTACTTTTTCTGTTTGAGTTTTTACTTTTTTCCATATTTTTATTTTATTAGTTTTTAATTTTTTCTTTTGGATGGATTCAATTGGGTAGCTTAGAGGATAATTACTCCATCAATTGTTTCTTTTACCTTTTCTAGGTCAATTTGCAGTTTTTTGTGTTATTCATGCTGCTCTGTCTTTTGTTTTTTTTTGGTAGATTGACTTAAGAAGGGCCAATAACACTGAAATTATGCTCACAAAAGTCAAGATGCCACTTCCAGACATGATGGTTAGTTTGTGACTATTTATATTTTAAACATTTGTTATTCATTCAGAGTAGGCTTTATGAGATATGTGTTTATTTATTTTTATAGAAAGGATAAGCTTATAATTGTTGGCTTCTACAAAAAATTCTTATTATAGATGTCTGGAAGATTTTGTTTAGTGCCTTATGAGTTGGATGCACCATTAGGTTCACTAGTTTATGTTTGAGTTTAATGGTTATTAGGAAATCTTTATGAATTTTTCACGAGAATTTCATTTCTTTCCCTTCTTTATATGGTACCTTGGACTCTTGGAGAATGAAGCATTATAGTTCATTAAAATTTTGCGACTTATATGATAAGATGTTTTCTAAACATGTATTGTTGATAAACATGCCTTCTAAGTGTATGAGTTCATTCCAGCAATGGTCCTCCGACTATGTTGATTTTCCAAAATTAGTCCCTAACTTTTAATTTTAATTTGGACAATTTATTCCCCTTGACTTTCAAATTTTTTCCAATGTTGGTCCTTTCGTCAAATTTTCGTTAAGTTGAGGTCAAATGAAGGGGTAAAATTGCCCGTTCACCTGTTTAGTGTATTAGTACTCGTATTTCTCCTATCCTATACGCTATATATATGAATATAATGTTAGTCGAAGTCTCTTCGACTAAGATTATATGGCTTTGATTGAGACTTCAACTGAGATTATATTTATATATACAACGTATATGAAAGGAGAAATACGAGTAATAATAAACTAAACATGTGAACGAACAATTTTACCCCTTCATTTGACCTCAATTTAACTAAAATTTAACAAAAGGACCAACATTGGAAAGAAATTGAAAGTCAAGGGACCTAAATTGTCCAAATTAAAAGTCGAGGACTAATTTTGGAAAATCAACATAGTCGGAGGACCATTGCTAGAATTAACTCTAAGTGTATTCTGGGGATATATGAAGGGAAAATTTTCTTAAATATTTTTTTTCTCCTTGCCATAAACTATAAATCTTTGTGAATCTTTATAACAAATGCTTTGAGTTTTGGTATAGTGGTGGTTAAAGATACAGTCCAACCTTCTCTAGGAGACTTGGATAGTTGGATACAATAGCTGTGTGTCCTCATCTTCCACATACAGCACTATCTTTGAGCTTCTTAATGTTTGTCATTGTGTTATGCCAATGATCATCTTTTGCCAACTACTACTCTACTGGTAGAATAATTTACTGTTGCCATGTTAAATATTAGAAAAAGATCTTAAAGATGCATATTTTACTATTGACTTATTAAGGCTATCTTTATTGTTGCACGAGAAAGGCAGAAAGAGGTTCTTTGGGTCCTTTTATTTTTATTCTCAATTGCTTCTTTAGAATTCATGTTTATTTATTTCTTCTTTTTTTTTTCCCCAATTCCATGGACTTACTCATGCAGGCTGCTGCATTGGCTATGGATGAATCAATATTGGATGCTGATCAAGTAGAAAATCTAATTAAGTTTTGTCCTACAAAAGAAGAAATAGAACTTCTTAAGGTGAATTAACTGGTCTTTAGTTCTCGTTTCTTCAGACAGAACTATAATTTTAATCATTCTTACTTCCCACCTCACCCCCACACCCCCCCCCCCCCTCTCTCTTTCTGTCTCTCAGCACACACCAATACATTTATTTGCCTTACCATCTTTCTGTATGCATGCCTATTGATTTTTCTATTACTGCTGCATAGAATTACACTGGTGACAAGGAGAATCTGGGGAAATGTGAACAGGTATGTTACTAGATAGTATACTATATATTAATTTTTGAGTTAATATGATGTTTGGAAGCTAATGCATAGTTTTGATGCATTTATTCCATGTTGTTTGATGTCTTTATTTAGGATGTGTAGTTTATAGAATCTAGCTGATTATTGTGCAAGTATGATTATCTGCTTCTTGTTCCTTTTTAATGCAATTTCTTTTATATATGGGAAAGGTATGAAGAATGTGATTACATGCACTTATGGAAATGACATGAGAAGACTGCTCTACATATATTCTTAATATGGTGCTCTACTGGAATCGTTAAGTACAAAGAAAAAAAAACTTGTGTCAGAAATAGCATCCTATCCAATGAAAACCTTATTTTATCATCATTTTATCTACAATAATATATATATATATAATTCATTTAAAGCAACTAAGCAAGTAATGCCAGTTGGTGAAGTGGAGTTAAACATCCCTAGCAGTATGAAAAGAGGGGTTGTGATGATATCATCTATGTCCACATATTGCTCCTTGTGGAGTAGATCCCGCATCCATGATCCAACTAAGTCTTTGACCAGGCAATGGGAGAACTCCCATTATCAGTAGCAGGCTAGCAGACTGTGAGCACGGTGGGAATGGGCTTCCCAAAAAGACAGCCCCGGCCATGAAGGAGGTGGCCCTAATGTTATGTTGGCAAAGCCAGCTTATAGGGTTTCGAGTGGATAAATGCAGATGTGGGAACTCAGGCCAGGGCGCAGCATAACTAAGAGAGCATTCCATTTAGGGCTAGAAAAATGGATGGGCACGGGCAGTCAGGCGATTGGCCAAATGAGATGGAATAGAAAGAACAAGAAGTGCTAGTGCTACACGGTTTTTTTTTTTTTGGGGAGCAGAGCAGTTGTATATAACTATATAACTATAACTATAACTATATATATATATATATATATATATATATTTATTTATTTATTTATTTCTGTTTGATTAATTGTCTACAAGTGCATTTGATTATTGATCTATATCACTGTTTAGAGTTTAAACTACTTGATCTATGTATTTATTATAGAGTTTGAATGTGCTGTTATTAGATTACGGGCATTATATGTTAATTTTATTTATTTATTTTGGATCTTTCAGTTTTTTTTGGAACTGATGAAGGTGCCGCGCGTGGAATCAAAATTAAGAGTTTTTCTCTTCAAGATTCAATTCAACTCACAGGTTTTTACACATCTATAGTTTTCTGAAGTCCTGGATTTTGTTGTTGGCTAATCATGGTCTTTTTGTTAGGTCTCAGATTTCAGAAAAAGTCTGAACACTGTGAACTCTGCTTGTGAAGAGGTATTACATTGATGTTGGGGTTTTATTTTTTTAAAATTTACTTCCATTTGTATTATCCCCCCCCCCTCTCCCCGCCCCACCCACTCACCAAATGCATACTTCTTTAAGTTCTACTTTTCTATAATTAACTTTTGCAAGGGCAGGTCCGGAATTCTTACAAACTGAAGGAAGTCATGAGGAGAATATTACAACTTGGAAACACATTGAACCAGGGAACTGCCAGAGGTATTAATACTCCACTGAGAGGGTCTCATTTATTTAAGGCTCTGAGAAGTGGAGAAGCATTTTCTTTCTTATCATTTTATATACGGAATATTTTTTATCTGACACACCTTTTTCTTTTTATTCTTTTTATTTTGCTGTATTTGTTTTTTTTTTTTTTTTGGGTCTATTAGACTGTTCAAACTTACAACTGCTTTGCACATGATGAGCTGTACAAATCATATACTGTTATTTCATGATTATAGATTATGAGGCTGTTTAAATGCATCCACATTTTTTTTTAAAAAACCCTAACAGAAAAAAAGTGATTGCTTAAATCAACAATTGTGGCATGGTGGTCCAATTTACTTGGAAATAAATGGACAGTTAATTGCCAGATAAATTGGTAAAGTGAATTACTATATACTTCCTTTCTGTAAATTTAGTAATTTGAGTTCCAACTTATATAGCAGTTTGGATGTATATATCCTGAAAAATAAAAGTGAGAGTGATCCGTTTTTACCAAACACTGTTTAGAATAATTGAGAAACTACAACATAGTAAAACCAGTGATATTGGAAAAATATCAAAAGAATTAAAAACATTGCAATCATCTAATAAAAATTATTTATTTTATACTTGGACTTTAATCAGCTGCTCTGAATCTCTGATTTTATACTCTAATACAGTCAATTTTTACAGTATACCGTCAGAATTAAGTTCAATATATCTACCTTTCTCCAGGATCTGCTGTTGGATTTAAATTGGACAGTCTTTTAAAACTTACTGATACTCGTGCCACTAACAACAAGATGACACTCATGCATTACCTTTGTAAGGTAATGCTCAAATCTTAGTTTCCGAGCTTCTTGTTTGTGTGATGAATTGTTATTGTTATTATTATTATTATTATTATTATTATTATTATTAACTAATTAATTAATTTATTTATTTTTTGCTTATGCTATTCATGCAAAAGAATGATGTCATTAATATCAAATACTGAGACCAGGAAATTTCTGTAGATTTCTGCAAAAAAAGAAAAAAACCAAAAAAAAAAAATCTCTTGGATATATGTTATTGAAATATGAGTATGATATTGCATCAACTTTTTCCTTATTGCATTTTCCTTTTCTCAATTGAAGCATTGTATTATGAATTATCTACTGGAGAAAGGAATGGTGAATGATGGTTGAAGCCTGTTTAGTTTCGCCAAGGTGAATTTGGCTTTAGGATTGTTTGATGCTATACTATGTGGCACTACAGCTGAATTGGGATTCAGCTGGATTCAACATAATGTTGGTGCCCTTGTTTTGATAGCATTATTCCATGGAGTTTAATGTGTATGAACCATTGCAGAAGTCATTGGATTGGGAAAGTGAGACTTTAACATTGAAAAGAGTTTGCGTAGGTTAGGATCAAATATGCACAGAACTTCTGGTATTTGGGCTTTTATATGGAAAGGCTCTTTGGGCATCCATGATGTGATTGAATTACTCCCTTTGCCCCATTGTTCGCCCTGTTTACTTTTTGACAGCCAACCACATTCTTCTTTGTCCTCTCTTTGATATGTATATTTTTAGAATTTTAAAAATTGGTCTTCAGTATTAGTACATGGTAGAGCTTTGAATGTAGCTTCCGAATATATGAATATTATTTGTTAAAATTAAATTAACTAGTACAAATTAAAAACAGATTGAGCACTTCTCATTATTCCTACCAGACAGTTTAACGGAGGGAGTATCCATATTGCCAATTAAATGAATGAAGTGGTCTGTGTGTTACTACTAGTTCTATTTGGCTGTGCAGTTTATTTGGTTGGTCTTAAGAGGTAGCATTTGGTAGATTTACTTGCCTAAAAAATTAGAATGGTGATCACAACCAAATTATGGCCAAATAAAGATATAGCGGTAGTCCATGTGTAATTACTTATTTGTTTGTGGAGTTCATTTGGTTGTCCCTGAAAGGTAGCATTTGGAAAAGTTCCCTTAAATTAGTATGCAAAAAGATTTTCATATGATTTGGTTGTCCCTAAAGAGGTAGCATTTGGAAAAGTTCCTTCCCTAAAATGATCACGGCAACTTACTTGCATATGGTTTTAGGATAATAATATAGAAAATTAGTATGCAAAAGACATTCATGACTTCTGGCCCTATTCATGTTTCCAACATTACAAGGTTTTGATCAGTCTGTGATGTTGGCATATGTATACCTGCATAGGGTGTCTAAATTATGGTTTTTGTCTTAGCAAAATCTTTAATATCATTTTAAGGCCGTCTTCTAATACTTAGTTGATTGTGTATATGAGTAAAATTGTTCTGCAAATGGATTGAAGCATGTTTACCAATCATATAACCGTCATTTACGAGTTCTGTAGCCTGTACTAAAGGGTTGACTTGGTTTTGTTTACTAACCTTGTTACGTGTATTCTCAGAATGTATAGGACCTGCCTTCTGATTTCCAGACTTCACGTTCTAATTCTGCAGATTGTTGTTTTTTGTACATTTATGTGTTTCAGTTTTCGAATTCCTCACCTCCATTCTCTTTTTTTTTTTTTTTTGCTCAGTCTAATTGGTGTTAAGTGTTGTGGAGGCTGTGTTGTTTAATCCCTTTCTCTTCTATTAGGCTTTTGCTTCAAGGTCACCTGCACTTCTGGACTTTCATGTGGATTTTGTAAGCCTAGAAGCTGCATCAAAGGTTAGTATTTTATCTCTTGTTTATGATTAACAGAAACAGACAAATTTAGGGAATCACTAGAATTTACTAAAAATTGATTTGGGCCTTCAGATACAATTGAAATCTTTAGCAGAGGAAATGCAAGCAATTATCAAGGGATTGGAAAAAGTAAAGCAGGAACTAGCTGCATCTGAAACTGATGGCCCTGTATCTGAAATTTTCCGGAAGGTATCACGGAAATAGTTTTTAATTCCACATTCAGCTGCAACTTGTTATTAAACGCCGTCTTCATTGGCAAACAATCTTCTAAGCCATATTACAGGAAAATGATTTCAGCATTGAGATTAATTCTAATTAGTTTCCTCATTCACGCCCTTAATAAACAGACACTAAAAGAATTCGTTGGAGTTGCTGAAACAGAGGTGTCGTCTGTGACGAATTTATATTCCACAGCGGTAAACTCAAACATTCTCCTTTACTCAATATTTTATTTTTTGCATAATTTGATCTAATTTTCTTCTGTGGTATCTACTCTCTGTACTTGATACACAGGGCAGGAATGCTGATGCACTGGCACTGTATTTTGGTGAGGATCCTGCCCGCTGCCCATTTGAGCAAGGTTAGATTTGTAACATATTTCCTATCTCTAAGATCATTTATAAACTGAGGAAATCAAGCTGTGCCTTCATGAGTTTTGAAGATTTCCATTTGTTGGATGACTTGGATCTTATGTGATTTACAACAATTAATATATCAAACAGACAAACACAAATAGGATTGACATTTTCACATTCTCCACTTGGGATCTTTCTGTAAATAGAAATAGGGCTGTATCAAAACTTAGGGTGTGTTTGGA
Organism: Ipomoea trifida; assembly: GCA_003576665.1. NCBI lineage: Eukaryota > Viridiplantae > Streptophyta > Magnoliopsida > Solanales > Convolvulaceae > Ipomoea > Ipomoea trifida. Next base: position 4,468,807 of record CP025645.1, on the reverse strand, counting down.
AACCCGGAAAATGATTTCTGGAAATCATTTTCCGGGTTTATGGTGTTTGGGAAGGGAGTGGAAAATATGGTCAATGGAAATCATCTCATTGGTCAATGGAAAATGAGCTAGTTTTTATGGAAAATGACTTCCCCTTTTTTGGGGGGGAAGTCATTTTCCGGATAGAAGCTTTGACCCCTCTTCTTCGCCTCCCACTACTTCTCTTCATCTTTTTTCCATCTTTTTTCTATTTCCGCCGACTGGATTTCACGATCCGTCGCCGACTGGTTTTCGTGAAACCCAGTCGGGCCAGTCGGCCAGACTGGGCTTCACGGAAACCCAGTCGCCGACTGGGTTCCGTGAAACCCAGTCGGCCAGACTGGATTTCCGTGAAATCCAGTCGGCGACTGGAAATCCAGTCTGGCCGACTGGGTTTCCAGTCTAGCCGAGTGAAACTGGAAACCAGTCGCCGACTGGTTTCCGTGAAATCCAGTCGGCGACTGGTTTCGGGAATGAAATATATATATATTTTTAATAATTTTGTTCATTTTCTTGTTTATTTTCTGGAAAATGAGCCAAACACATCAAGTCAATTTTCTACTCTGCAACCAAACACAAGAAAGGAAAATGTTTTCTGGAAAATGACTCATTTTCCAGAAATCATTTTCCACCTTTCCAAACACACCCTTATTGAAAACCTCTTCTTAGAGGACTGAACGGACCAGATTCTCTTAGGTCTGTTTGGAAACTCGGAAAATGACTTTCGGAAGTTATTTTATGGATTTTCCTGTGTTTGGGTATTCAAGGAAAATAGAGTCAAAAGAAAATATTAATTCTGGTCAACGAAAAAAGACTCGATTTGGCAGAAAATGTCTTCCTAGATTTTTAGTCGAAAGACATTTTCTAGATTCTCTATTTTCCATGTTTATCTTCTTTCTCATCTCTTTTCTAATTTTTTGATTATTATTATTACCACCATCACCACTACCACACCCACCACACCTCACCACAACCACCACCAACACCACCACCCCACCACCACCACTATCGCCACCTCCACCACCACCATCACACAACCACCCCCACCACCATCATCATCATCACCACCACCTCCACCACCACCCCACCACCACTTATTAATTTATTATTATTATTATTATTATTATTATGGAAGTTGTCCAAGTACAAGTGAAGATTAGAATCACATCATAAATGTTTGTACTGTCCTCTACTCTTATAGTATATTAATAAAATTAGGACTTCAAAGTTCAAACATTTTCTTGTTTACAGAGTACTGTTTCATAACAGTATAGCTTTATCAAGTGGTTAATAGCCCTAGTGGAAGCAGAAATGAAGTTGCTAACCAAAAAACAAGGAGTGGAAATCAATTTCCCCTGAACCTATGATATCATTAGTACCCAAAATGTCTAGTTTAAATGATGCTTTCTTGATTCCTCTTTTCTCATTCTATTGATTGTGGTCTATGTATTGTATGTATCAGCCAGTACAGTTTCGTGATTTTGCCACTTTTGTGTCAAGTATGACATCAAAGAGACAGGGTGCTGATTCTAATTTGATTGGTGTTTGATGATTTATGCAGTTACTGCAACTCTCTTAAACTTTGTGAGGTTGTTTAAAAAAGCCCATGAGGAGAACTTGAAACAAGCTGAATTAGAAAAGAAGAAAGCTCAGAAAGAGGCTGAAATGGAGAATGCTAAAGGCATTAACCTTACAAAGAAAGGCCCTAAAGGATGAGAGTTGTTTAATGTCTTCCTGCCCGAGGAATTTATGGTATCGGACAATCTGTCTTCATTGCCTTGTGGCACTCATTGCACAAAACCTCCAGAACTTAGGAAGGACTTTGGTTTTGTGGAATTCAAGGTATGAAGTGCATTTCTAAGGCTTGTAAACCTGAAAGTGCAGTTAATGGCTCAACTTGGGAAGCAGAATCGCATGCCAGTGCAATTTTTGGATAGTAGGCTGGTTGCAAACAAGTCAAACAATCACGCAACGACTCCTGGAAGTCTTGTCAATTGCTTCGACCAAGAGAGCTTCTCAAAATAAAACTAAGGAGAGTGCGTGCTTTTCAGAGTGTAAATTTTGTTATTGATTTGATGAATCACCTTCCATATGCCATGGTCGGACAGGAAGTAATTGATTGACTCGGTTTCTGCACTCGACACCTGAGGTATTTCCATCAAAACTGTAAAGTGGAAGACCTGAAGGTATCCATGAATCTTGTATAAAACATAGCACTGTATCTAGATTCAATATTTGGATTAATTCATTGTAACATAGGGAGAGGTTCCTGTCCATGAAAGAATTTGGTGGGAATTGACCACGAAATTTGTTGTACAGAAATTAGCAGAGGGTAGGGTAGGGTAGGGTAGGGTAGGGAGATAGGTTGTGTTAGTGTAACATTGATGTATCAAAGCATAGGCTGGCAGATTAGATGTCTCTTTCTTTTACTATATGCTAATTCTTTTTCTGAACATATATTTTTGTGATCATGTCAGGTATTAATACAATATTTTGTTGGTTAAGTTGTCAACTTTGGTTTCACTTTCTGGCTTTAGAGTAGTAGTTTGCTTTATCCAATGGAACTGAAAGTCTTGTTTGTGATGTAATAATGAATCAGGCAGGTTTTGGTGGGGTTTTACTTTACTTGAACGCCTAAAACTCTCTTTTGCAGTAAAATATGTCCTACGTGCCTGCACTGCATTGTATAGACATTAGTTTTAGGCTAAGGTTTGGTACATGCTATCTTATAGTCCAATCTAAACAACCCTTTAAAAAAAAAAAAGGAGAAAAGTACCCTAAACAAACATTATATGAAAGGGTAATTAGATCGTTAAACTTTAAAAATGTGTAATTAAATAACTGATTACTCATTGGTAATATCTAGTAATTCAGTTTCAGTTAGGATTTCAACTATTAAATTGGCAACCTACGATAGTTCGTGTTGTCATTGAAGAAGGCAATGCATGTCGCCTTCTTCAGTGAAGGCGACTAGTGCAGTTGCCTTCTCCAGTCATGGAGACCACTAGTCACTTTTTATTTTTATTTTTATTTTTTATAATTTTTAAATTAAGGCAATCACCGGTGGCTTGCATGCCAAGTTATTGAAATTTTACTTTTAACCAACAATAAATAGAACTTATTTAATTGATTTTAACAAGTTCATGTGTTTAATTGCACACGTAGGCCTAATTATTCTTTTTTTATAATGAAGCATCACAATCAATGCATAATATGGAGTTTTTTTTTTTTTTTTGAAAACAATAGTGAAATCCTAATTGGAGGAGAGAGATGCAAGGAAAGAGAAAAAGAAATTACTCTGCAAGATCAAGTTATTGCTACAGTAACTTTGTACCACATCCAACCATTTGCCTCCATTTGCCTGTTGTGCCTGCCAATGTACTTTTTTATTTATTTATTTCTTTTAAATAAGATTTTTTTATTTTTTTCCTCCCCTCCCATTTTCTCTTTTCTAATCACACATACAAAAACTTCTCAATAATCGCAAAAAAACCCCAATGATAAGGATGCTCTTAGGAGTCTATTGACTATTTTCCTTAAAAAAAGGTTGATTTATGCTAATTACAATATCATAATAATTTCTTTTTGAAAAGAAATGAATGTCCGGCCTAACTTTGGAGTTTGTACCAATTATGACCTAGTATATAGCAAATACAAAATCAATCAAAAAGACAAAATAACTGATCTTGAAGTCAAGGGAAACTGCAGTCCCTCCAACCATTTAGCAGCTCTTATCCATAATCCAATTACAGTGTCGGAAGTTTGTGGCATAAAAGCTTATTAGCAAAAGAAACTCAAGCCAAACAATTGTATTTAAAGCTTTTAAGTTGATAGTTTCATATTAAATTTGAAATTGTATATCTGGTCCAAAGAAAACTGTACAAGAGTGAAATTGTAAACAAGGAATAAATTTCACTTTTAGTCCCCGGACTATTATACATGAATCAAATTTGATCATTGACTATTAAATTTTTTTAATGATTTGCATAACTATGTAATTTGTATCACATTTGGTCTTGCTGTCTAATTTCCCTGCCAATTATTGCCAGAAGTCTATTCCAGCAGTAGTTGGTCGGAAAATTGGACGGCAGGACCAAATGTGACAAAAATTACATAATCATGCACCTAATTAGAAAATTTTAATAGTCAAAACCAAATGTGGTTCACGTATAATAGTCATGGAATCAAAAGTGAAATTTTCTGGGTTCTAAAGTATAAATACTTGGATTCTTTTCACCAATAAATTTATTAAAAAAACATCAGGGAAGATCTTCAACAATCTTTATACCCCTGCAGCTGCAAGCTAAGGATTGATCTTGGGCAATCTTCTTCCTTCCATTTCCATCTTTGTCTACCTGACAACTTGTGAAGAAAAAGTAGGCGACAATGGTGTCGAGTACGAGGAGAAGAGCATACAGATATCCAATGAACAACCCCTCCAAAGCAACTGAGAAAACCCCATCATCATGATAAGCCCTCACAACTCTGTATTGGAACAGAGCTTCAACTGCAGCCATGGCGGCGTTGGTCGGGAGAGCTAATGACAGAGCTGTGGCAGTCCTTGTCTTGATCAGAATACAAGCCCCGAGAAGCGCAGCAAAGCCTCCCTTTTTCTGGGTTGCCGATAGAATCAATGACAGGTTGCAGATGATGAAGGTGTGGGCAACAATTAAGGAGAAAACCACAGGTCCAATGGCAGAAAAAAACATTGAAGAAAGGCCTAACCCATAATCTGCAATGAATAGGGAAGAGAGGGTGAATAAGGAGTTGCAGATTTGGGTATGAATCAAGGGGATGTGAAGTTTGAAAAGACAAGAAAAAGAAAATGGGCATTCTTGATTGGTCATCAGGGCATGAATTACAGAGGCTTTGCTGAAGAGAAAAGAGGAAAGGGTAGAAGGGAATGCAAGAACAGATATGGCAATGGTGTGAGAAAGCTGGTTTGTATGGAGGATGGAGAAAAATATTGAGGAAGAAGGAATTATTGGGACCAAAGATAGCAGCAATAGAGTTGAGGCTGCAAATGGGAAAGCTAACAATGCAGCAATGGTGGTGAAGTACTGATACTTCTGCAGAAAAGTAAAGATTGATCTCCTGAGAATGATGGATGGTGTTTCCATGGAAACCTGCAAACACTGAAGCTCAAATGATCTCACCTTAGCTTCAACTTGAAGATTGTTGTTGGGGAAGGAACATATTAGCAGCCAACACTCAACAAGACTGATAGAGCAAATTAAAGCATAGGGAAGAGTTGTGAGAGAGAGAGAGAGATTGAGGCATGGTTTTACAGGTGAGGTGTGGTGAAGTCATTGCTTTCATCTCTCATTAATTAGTTTGGCTAAGCTAAGCTTAGCTCCTACCTGGTTTTGGCTGCTACCCCACCAAATTCACAAGCATAGGATCAATATGGCAATGATAGGTCGAGTTGATATTAAAATGTCATACTTTTATTGGAAAATGTAATACTCTGTATTATTAAGGAATAAAATTTGTTTGTTACTCATAAAGAAAGCGTAATACTTATTAGATAAATTATAATACTTACGATACAAAGTGTAATACTTAAAACTTATGGAAGAGAGCGATTATATATATATATATATAATAATACCATCTCCTTTGGTTTACGCATACGAAACTCTCCATCTAGGGAGATACATGCCTTTTCTGATTCTGATTGGGCTGGATGTCCTCAAGATCGAAAATTCACTAGTAGTTATGCAGTTTTTCTTGGTACAAATATTGTGCCTTTGGTTTGCAAGAAACAACGAATACTTACCAGATCTTCCACAGAAGCAGAATACAAAGCTCTAGCAGATGTCTGTGCTGAGGTAATATGGATCATCTCTCTCCTGCGTGAACTCAAAGTCCCAAGTATTTCCGTTCCCAAATTGTAGTGTGATAATCTTGGTGCAACCTACATGTGTTACAATCCTATTTTTCATGCTCGTACAAAACATGTGGAAATCGATTTATCACTTTGTTAGAGACAGAGTTGCCTCAAGAGATATCCAAGTCAATTTCATCTCAACAAAAGATCAACTTGTTGACATATTTACCAAAGCTCTACCTGTACCAAGATTTACTTTCTTAGAGACAAGTTACAAGTTACTGACATACCCTGAGAGGGAGTATTAGGACTCTATGTATTTGAGTCAGACTATGATTACTTAACCTAGTCTTCCTATGATTTCTCTTGTATATATATCCCTATGCATGTACTCTTGTATTCTAAGTTCTATTAATACAAACACACAATTCTCATCACGCCCACTGCAATTACTTAAAACCGAACACCCCCATTACGCACAAAGTAAACCCAAACACAGTTGCACACATAGTTATCATGGCGCCCTCATATGCGGCCTGCACAGTAGGTGCGGTCGTGTGGCCTAACATATGCCGCTGGATTGAGGTGATCTGACGATTGATGTTATATATTAAGATTTAGGAAGTTTAATTCATGTAAGTTAAGTGGGGGCTTTATGGTAATTGTAAGTGGGGAATGTAATGTTAGGGGTATAGAATGCACTAACAAACATATTAAAACACATCATTCTACGTACTAAAATGCACCAGTTCTCATATTAAAACACACCACTTAACCACCACACACCATATGCAACTACTCTCGTAAAACTCACCAACATTTGTATTAAAATGCACCACTAGACAAATTAAAAAACATCATTCCCCACCATACCCAAATACACCTAGCCAATTCAAATGCACCAACAAACGTATTAAAACACACCATTCTACGTTATAAAATACACCAGTTCTCAGATTAAAACACATACACCACTTAATCACCACACACCAAATGCAACTACTCTCATAAAACTCACCAGCAACCATGTGTATTAAAACACACCATTCTACGTTATAAAATGCACCACTAGACAAATTAAAACGCATCATTCCCCACCATACCCAAATACACCTAGTCAATTCAAATGCACCAATAAATGTATTAAAACACACCATTATATGCTCTAAAATGCATCAGTTCTCATATTAAAACACACCACTTAACCACCACACACCAAATACACATACTATTGCGAATTACACCAATATTATCTCAAATATGAACCAGATTAATGTTGAGCGATAATGCACAAACTATTGCGAATTACTCCATTCTCGTTCCTCTATTAGAGTCGACCTGTGCGTTTTGTCCAGGACTGAGCGTTCGTTGCTGGTGATGGAGTCCTACGCTCGTCTGGTGTTCGTTGCTCAGTGCTCATCGACTTCAAGTCTCCGTCGTTGTCGTTGTTCGTCGTTCGTTGCTGGGTTTTGAAATTGTAGTGAATTGTCAACATTATCCTTCCAGTTCGCGTAACAAAGATCAAGCGCCTTTATTGGGTGGATTAATATGAAGCCTTAGATCATGGAATCCAATGGTGCAAATCAGGCCACATAGCCGCACCTAAGAGACTGTTCACATCTGATCAGGCCTCTATATATATATATCTTAAGTCTAAACATTCTAAAGTCTAAACACTTAAACATATTGAACAGACAAGTAGAATAATATTCAATATTCAAGTTAACACATATCAAGTCACCAAATCCACTATCCACCAATAACACACAAGTAAAATAATATTTATATCAAAGTTAAAACTCTTAAATATCCATCAAAAAGTCATTCATATCCCATCAAAAAGTCATTGTCCTCATCAAGATCTCCATTTCCTCCCACTTGGTCATCATCACCCTCAACATCATTATCATCTTCAATTTCTTCATCATCATTTGGAAAATGATCGTCTTCTTCATTTTGTTCTTCCTCATTAATCTTAGAACTAGAAGTACTACGGCGTCGCAAATAGTTAAAGATTGGTGTAGTCGTACGTTCCCTTACGTGAGCTCTCATAGGAAGATTACGGCCCTCAAGGTTGTTTGATGCACCAATTACTTCATCAGCAAGCCGCAATGAAAGATCTCCCACGGGATGAACATCATCACTAGTTTGACTACCACCAACCCATTCATATTCCATTGAAACTCTTCTAAGATCAATGGATTAAAGTTGGACCCTTCTTCACGCATCTTTTGAAACCTATTTGTAATTTTGTGGTTGTATTGACCAAAATCAAGCAGCATAATTAAATTACTATTCCACCATTTTGTATTATTTTTACCCTAATATAATTGGTATTTTAATCTAAATCATAGCCAATAATTCCAAATTTTTAGATGGTTAAGGTCAGTGGCGGATCCAGAAAAATGTTCCAGTGGCCAGTGGAAGCGAAAACATAAAAGAGATAACACCAAGTTGCTCCCATGGAAGGTTGTGTGTTTGAGCTTCAACAATATTGACTATTTGTGTTTCAATAGGTTGAGAAAGTAGTAATGAACATAAATTGCATTGTAATATAACGGTAGTACTAAACAAATGAAACACTTAAAAGGAATATAGTCATAAATATTGTTGGATATAGACGAAAAATAAAACACATCAAAACTTTATACAACTATTAATAACAATATGTGAAACATAATTAAGTTGATAAAATAATTCAAATAGAAAACATATTATAAATTGAATCACTTAAAAGAAATATAGTCATAAATATTGTTGCATATAGACAAAAAATAAAACACACTAAAACTTTATAAAAATATGAATAAGAATATATAAAACATAATTAATTTGATAAAATAATTCAAATAAGTTTTCAAAAAAAAAAATAATTCAAATAAAAAATACATTATAAATTACACATTTCACGAGAGAATGGGAAAAACATTAAGAAGGCTCTAAATAAAATCACGCCTGCTGCTTCACACGATTCGAACCATCGCCCTTTCCTAAGCAAAAAGTGTTTGATAGTATACATTAAGAAGGCTCTAAATAAAACACCCTAAACCCTAATTTTTAAATACCTTAGTTAAGTTGTTAGTAAATTTTGATGAGAAATAAAGTGTCTAATAAGACACTCAATTAACTCGGCCCAACTTCAATACTTCTTTCATCTTTTAATTTAACTAAGAAAAACATATTGGAGATGCAGGGTATCGAACCCTGTGCCTCTCGCATGCAAAGCAAGCACTCTACCATTTGAGCTACATCCCCTACTACTACTTTTATAGTCAAAATATATATCTAATAGAGAAAGAAGTATTTTAAAAAAATATTAAAAACCACTCTATCAGAGCCAAGTTTCGATCTTGGGACCTGTGGGTTATGGGCCCACCACGCTTCCGCTGCGCCACTCTGATTTTGCTTTTTTTTTTTTTCCAACTATTATAAATGTATTTAACTCTCTGGAGAAGTATTTCTCAATTGCTTCACTTGTTTAGCTATGAAGGTAAATGCAATTACTACACCAATCCTTTAATTATTACGAAATACTCCACCTGTCCCATTTTATCTGTCATACTTATTTAGCTATCTTCTTTGTTTATTTTCTTTAGTATTTTTTTTTACTTATTTTTAAATTTAGTTTTTTTTTTTGTGTGTGTTTAATAGTACTTTTAATGTAGTTTCTAAATATATAAATTTTGTATACTAATACTAAATTTAATATTAGAGCAAATTGCTATTTTGGTCTACTGACTATAGGGGTCTTTTTAATTGCAGTCCACAACTTTCAAAACTGTTAACTGCATACCATGACTATTCAATTTTTATCAATTTTAGTCACTCCGGTCAAATTCGCCGGAAAATTCTAAACCTTAAAATAATGAGGGGTATTTTAGTAATTTCACATGTCTATTCTTCATCTCCGGCGTTCTTGCGCTTTTCCAGCGACGCCTTCGCGATGAATAGAGCAGTAGACGGCGGTGTTCTCCCTCCAGCGTAGCGTCAACATCCTCTGTAGCAAACCAGAGCATGTGGATGTGTTCTCTCTGAGCAGCTCCGACCAGCGGCAGCTTTGGTTCCTCTCCGGCGGAACAATGGCGACCTTGGCTCTCCTCCAGCGACGAAAACAGTGGCCTCCTCTCCGGCAATCAACATCCTTCCTCATCTCTATTTTTCCTGGCGGCGACTATGAGCAGCGGTGGAGCGAAGAACCAACAGTGTTGTCCGGCGATCCTTCCCTTCCCCGTCTTGCGTAAGCAGCGAGCTTTCGGCGACGGCGCAATGCAGCAAAACAATGGCAGTTGCGGGCTGGATTTCTTTTTGAGTTTGATTTTTTATTTGCTTCAAGTTCCATCTTCTTGAAATTGCATCCAAACGGCAAGAACCAGCAGATGGTCCACCGGAGAAGAATAGATTCGACGGAGAAGAAGAAAACAGACATGAAATGACTAAAATACCCTCATTATTTTAGGGTTTAGAATTTTTTGGCGACATTTAGCCGGTAATTTGGCCGGAGTGACCAAAATCGATAAAATTTAATAGTCATGGTATGTAATTAACAGTTTTGAAAGCCGTGGACTGCAATTAAAAAGACCCCTATAGTCAGTGGACCAAAATGACAATTTGCTCTTAATATTATTAAAAATTGAATTAAAAATATCTTCAGTCAAGCCTCGTTAATCGAACCAGGCACATAAAATAGGATAGAGGGAGTAATATTTATTACCTGAGATAATGTTGATAACTAAAAAACTAATAAATAATTTCACTTGGCAAGTAATTGTAACTTGAATTCCATATTTCCACTGCTAATGTTAGGAAAATGCTTTGTTAAACTCTAATGCACATGATAATGTGTCTATCTTGAGTTTTGCTTGTACAAAGATTTAAGATCAATTATTATTTTTTATTTAATTATATCATAGTATAATTATTTTAAAATAACATCGAATAAGGTTAAATGTTAAATTATGACAATAATATATCTATTAATCCTTAAAATAGTGTACTTTAAGGAGAAGCATGCCTTACAGCAATTTTTTTTCTCTTTTGCATAAGATGAAATTAATGCACTTGAATTTTAGGACCTTGAACCCGAACCTCACTAGTACCCCCTAAGGTTCAACAAGGACCACAACTAAATTCCTTGACCTTTTTCGACGCGAACCTATTGTTACAAACAAATACATTAAAACACTTATAAACTGCAAAAGATTCGAGATTAGAATGCATCACTGTAAATTACAACTCACAATACTTAGATGCATGAAGGAAAACCTTAAAAAGTGTTGTATGGAAAGGTACATTTTTAATATACTAAAATTACATTATTTGTGTAGTGAATGTACGTTATATAAATTATTGTACTTTTAGTACTTAAATAATGTATTTTCTTTGAATACAAGCTAAATTTTTAATATATTAAAAGTACATTATTTCTATACGAAATATACATTATTTGACAGTGTACAAAATAATATACTTTTATGTATGGTCTACCTTAATTTTTAAATACCTTGGTGAAGTTGTTAGTAATTTATAATGAGAAATTATGTACTGAATATACATTGTTTGCTAGTATACAAAATAATATATTTTTATTTATGGTATACCCTAATTTTTAAATACCATGGTGAAGTTGTTAGTAATTTTTGATGAGAAATAAAGTGTCTAATAAGTAACTCAATTACCTCAATCCAACTTCAACTTATTTGTGAACCACTTGGTTTTACTCCACAATACTTCTTTCATCTTTTAGCTAAGAAACACAAGTTGGAGATACAAGGTATCGAACCCTGTGCCTCTCGCATGTAAAGCGAGCACTCTACCATTTGAGCTACATCCCCTACTACCTCTTTTGTAGTCAAAATGATATGTATATCTAATAGAGAAAGAAGTATTTTAAAAAAAAATATTAAAAACTACTCTATCAGAGCCAGGTTTCGATCCTGGGACCTGTGGGTTATGGGCCCACCACGCTTCCGCTGCGCCACTCTGATTATGCTTTTTTTCAACTATTATAAATGTATTTAACTCTCTGGAGAAGTATTTCCCAATTGCTTCACTTGTTTAGCTATGAAGGTAAACGCAATTACTACACTAATCCTTTAATTATTACGAAATACTCCCCATGTCCCATTTTATTTGTCCTACTTACTATTCGTTGGTCAAACCAACTTTTTCTTCTTTGTTTATTTTCTTTAGTTTTTTTTTTTTTTACTTTTTTTTAAATTTAGTTTCTTTTTTGTGTGTTTAATAGTACTTTTAATGTAGTTTCTAAATATATAAATTTTGTATACTAATACTAAATTTAATATTATTAAAAATTGAATGAAAAATAACTTCAATCAAGTCTCGTTAACCAAATATATATATATATATATATATATATATATGGGTCATGATTCCATGAGAACACGTACAACCCTAGGAGAAAACTAAAAAGCAATCTTGACCTTACATTTGGTAAAAATCGAACGGATCATATCAAATTTGTTTTAAAAAAAATATGGTAGCATTTTCTTAATTATTGTCAACTTCACTTTCCAAACTTGATACTTAAATATGCAATCTTTAACAACTAAATATATAAGCTTTGATTAATTTTAAAAAATCAATGAAATGGTTAAATTTTAAATCTAAACCGTAAATGATAGAGCCTAAGCAGTAAAAGTGAACCCCTAAATTAACAAAACAAAAAAACACAGTCATAAACTTTAAATAATTCTAAACCCTAAGTGCAATGCACTTTTACATTTTTGCAAGTACAATCTTTTAAGACTAAATGTGAAATATGTTAATACTAAATGTGCAAACTTGAAAAATTCAGAGAAATACAGATTTTAGTGTTCAAGTTTGTATAGTAAAATTGGTAATAATTACAAAAATACCACCACATTTTTTTTTTAAATTTGGTCTGCTTGATTTTTCCAAGTGTTACACTAAGATTGGTTCTTAGTTTTCCTGTAAAGACTTGCTTTTATATATATATATATATATATATATATATATATATATATATATATATATATATATATATATATAGGGTTGAGTTCTGGTGCGTAGATAGCTTCCCGTACGATTGTGTGGTTAAACACAAAACGACACACCTTAAGCATTAAATGGCGCACCTTAAGTACACAAACCACATATCTTAAGCACACAAATAAAGCACCGTAAGAACACAAACCATGCACCTTAAGAATACAAGCCACGCACCTAAAGCATTAAAAATGGCAAACCTTAAGTACACAAATTACACCTTAAGCACACAAACTACACACCTTAAGAATACAAACAAAGCACTTTAAGAACACAAATCACGCATCTTAAGCATTAAAATGGCGCACCTTAAGTACACAAACCACACACCTTAAGCACACAAACCACACACCTAAAGTTATAAAATGACGTAGCTTAAGCTTCAAAAACTAAAGCACCTCAAGCATACAAATCACACACCTTAAAAAGGAAAATCTTGCACCTTAAGAAGGAAAATCTCACCCCTTAAATTTGACCTAGATGCAAAAATGACCAAATTGCCACTACATTTATTTAATCATTGTTAATCATGGACGTTGATTTAGATAAGATCAATAACACAAATATATATATATATATATATATATATATATATATATATATATATATATATATATATATATATATATATATATATATATATACTCCATTTGTTCTATTTTACTTGTTATGTTTACTATTCTAAGTCAAACCAATTATTTCTTCTGTGTTTATTTTTTTTAGTATTTTAGAATTATTTTTCAATTTAATTTTTTGTGTTTAATAGTATTTTAATATAATTTCTAAATATATAAATTTTATATAATAATACTAAACTTAATATTATAAAAAATTGAATTAAAAATGACTTTAGTCAAATTTCGTTAAACAAACTAGACACATAAAATGAGACGGAGTGAGTAAGTATTTTTTTTTCAAAAACAAATGTTTTAAATCAAGAGTCAATTAAGATGTCGGACTTTAGGCGATTATGATGATATTAAAAATATAAATTTGAATAAATATAAACACAATAATAACTAACAACTATTAAGGGTAAATTAGACTTTTAAAACAAAAATGCAATAAACTATTCGAAGTAATTTTTTCTTTTTTCACTTTATTGGCATCAATAAAATGAGCTAAAAGATGTTACCAAGTACTTCATATTAGTTGTTTGACTAGTCAAACAGATAAAGTTGGTCAAACGAATCATACTTTAGCTGATAAACCATTTTCCAAACACCTCATAAAATATTCTTATTACATTCTTATAATTTCACATAACGTAATCTTATCACTCTCTCATTTTATAAACTAAACAAGCCTTAATAGAGTGTTTGGTTGGCATGAATTTAAATTATGGTGTGTAAGAAATCATTTTTTGAGTTTTCAGTGTTTGAATGTGCCTGGCAAATCAAGTCAACAGAATTCATTTTCCGTTAACTTAGGAAAATATGGTTGTTTTGGAGGAAAATGACTTCCACCAAATTTTGGAGGAAGTCATTTTCCACTGACCAATCACAACCTTGGTTTCCGCCAGAAACTAGAGATTTTTTTAATAAATAACATTATTTTTAATATTATTATAAATATCTTTATATTCTTTAAAACAATTAAAATGTTTATTATACAATTCTACTCATTTTACAAAAAATGAACCAAACACACCAAGACAGTTTTCTAGAATGCAGCCAAACGCAGAAAATGAAACTATTTTCTGAAAAAATAACTCATTTTCCAGAAAACATTTTACAGAAGTCATTTTTCTGGTTTTCTAACACACCATCAATGTCAATGCAATTCCATGAAAAGAGAAACTACATTGTTTGGTTGGAGGGAATTGCAATTCCCTCAATTGAATGAATTGCAATTCATATATCCCCTTATGAATTGTAATTCATCAATAAAAAGAAAGGGAAAAGGAAGAAAATGACATATTTGCCGTTGAGTATTATTATTAATATTATTACACTAGGTGTTTTAGTCGTTATATCACTTCTTCCATTTCTATTCCCAATAATTCTATTCTTCCATACCAACAATGTAATTTGAGGTTGAGTTAATACCCAAAATAGTCCTCGACTATAGTAGTTTTTTCTCAATTTCATCCTAATCGACTTTGGTGACCTAATGTAGTCTCCGACTTTTGTGTTTTTGCTCAATGTAGTCCTCCGTTTGTTATTTCGTCAAATTGGTGTTAAATAGAGAGACAATTTAGTAATTTAAATATTGACATCTCTTTTAATTTATTTATAATGATTAAATAAATCACCACTCTTTTACAAATTGTCCAAGTAATTCCAATAGAACTCTTTTATGGATTACGAATTGTCCCAGTAATTTGAATATTTACGGATTACTAGGACAATTCATAAAAGATGAGTGATTTATTTAATCATTATAAATAAATTTAAAAAAAAAAATATTTAAATTATCAAATTGTCCACCTATTTAACACCATTTTAACAAAATAACAAACGAAGGACTACATTGAACAAAAAACACAAAAGTCTGGGATTACATTGTGTCACAAAAATCGTTATTAAAAAAACCACTATAATCGATGAATATTTTGGATATTAATTCATACCTTATTTCCACCTTAGAGCATTCCTACCTGTGGATATTATGGAGTTATTGCAGACAAATAAACCAAACAAGAGGTTCTAAGAGATGTGAGAATGAGTTATTTGGGTGGTTTATATTCCTGCAAGAATGAGTTTATTGTGGGGTCCACCATGTGAGAGAAAAGAGGAAGCAAAACATATGTTTGGCGCGTGGAAGGCAGATAGCGCGCAAAATAGGCAATTGGCAGCAAAATTGGCTTTGGCGCGTTTGTAATGTCAGATTTAGCTATGTTTTATGTCAGATTTTTGTTTTCTTTTTCATTTTCATTTATTTTCCTTTTTTCTTGGCACACTCTCTTTCCTAAGTGTTACTTTAAAAACTGTGCAAGAGTATAAACAGATAAGGATGCTCTTATTACTTTTTCACCAAATTACAATTTGTTTCCTCCTATCTCTTCCTTCTAACCAAGGGTGTGTTTGGTTGGTTGGTTTAGGTATAAGGAATGGGTATGAAAGTGATTTCTTGTGTTTGGTTGATAGGTTTTGTGAATGTTACTATGTGTTTGGAATACTCCATTAATGACAAAACCATACCCTTATTAAATAAGGGTTTCATCTCCCTTCCTCCTTTCTTCCCCAACTATTAATAATCATTCTCATTCCACCCAACTACCAAACATGCTAAATACTTTCACCAAAACTCATTACCATTACCAAGTATTTGATACTCATTCCGATTCCGATTCCCATGTGCGAACCTAACGCACCCCAAATGTCCGTAAAAGATAATTAAATTGAATTTAAATCTTTTAAAATATTATCGTTGCATTAATTAGGTTAAAAAGTAAAGATATTTTAATTAATTAATTAATTAATTATATGAAAGAAAGAAAAAACGTAGGGACTCGTACAAAAGAATCAGTTGTCCATATCCGTAATCCGATGCGTATTGCTGAGTAGACTCTGAGGCAGAAAAGTACAAACCTCCATTCACTATACTTTCCTTTCACGATTTCGGACTTTTTTTTAATTACTTTTTAGATTTTATTTTGCTGCCTCGAAGTTCTCACTCCTCTCTCTCTAGCGGACTTTCCATTGCTCGGTGTTTGAGATCCATCTTTCAGGTATTATTATGTAATTAAGTTCAATTACTCATCTTTACTAAAATTAACAAGTTTCTGCTTTTACTCATGGCATTTACTAGCTCTAATTGACTCTGCTTAGAGTTAGTTAATTCAAACTGTTTTTTAGGTTTGTATCATGATTTGCAGCTCAGAATCTTGGGTTGAATGTGGATTAAGAGGCTCTAATAGACTTGCTCCTGTTGCTGTTTCGTGATTGTTTTAGTTAACTCTCAGTTTACTTAAGTTTTGATTTGGTAGGTTTCTGAGATTGGCTTTGTCGTTAGTTTTGGTAAAAAAAAAAATGGTTTTTGGGTGCTCTTTACTATTTAGCATGTAAAATGTGCATTCTCCATAGTTGAAAAACACGAAATCTGGTCAAATGGAGTTCTTTGATCAGTTTGATGGAAATGGAAATCATTATGGTTTTTTAAAATTCTTTTTGTGTGTGCGTGCACTTTAGCTTGTATGCTTGTATCTTTGATATTTAAGCCTCTGATGGATTATCTTGCATTTTTTTTTTGTTGCAGTGTTAAATCGAGTGGATTGTGTAAATGGATAGCAGAGGAGGTGGTGCTAGTGATAACCCTCTAAGAAATTACAGGATTGGAAAAACTCTTGGCCATGGTTCATTTGGTAAGGTGAAAATTGCTGAACATTTGCTGACTGGACACAAAGTGGCTATCAAGATACTTAACCGCAGGAAAATGAGGAGCCCTGACATGGAGGAAAAATGTATGAAGTAACACTTGAACCAATATTTTTTTAAAAAAAATTGTGCTTGATTTGAAGATTTTTTATGTTTTTTTTTTTGGTATAAGAATTTGTGTTCTATGGCATTTGGTGCTTTTCTCTTTCCATGATTGTGTTTTGATATAGTGGTTCCTTCACCTTTGGAAATTTGAAAGCCTTCTGCAAAATTTCTAAAATGTTTGTGATATCTTGCAGTAAGAAGGGAAACAAAGATATGTAGATTATTTGTGCACCCACATGTTATACGGCTCTATGAGGTCATAGAGACACCAACTGACATATTTGTTGTCATGGAGTATGTGAAGTCTGGAGAGCTATTTGATTATATTGTAGAAAAGGGCAGATTACAAGAGGATGAAGCTCGTAGTTTCTTCCAGCAGGTAGAATTTCCTTTTATTAGAGTTTCTTAATTACAGTGTATAATACTATAATAAAAGCAATCTGATGGAATGGAGGTATAAGCTTGTTTGTAATTTAAATGCTGTATTTTTCTTTTCATACTTATGCCATGGTCATTTCATTGCAATCAGATAATTGCTGGGGTAGAATACTGTCATAGGAACAGGGTGGTTCACCGGGACCTCAAGCCTGAAAACCTGCTATTGGATTCCAGAGGCAATGTGAAGATAGCTGATTTTGGTTTGAGTAATATTATGCGAGATGGCCATTTTCTTAAGACAAGTTGTGGGAGCCCAAATTACGCAGCTCCAGAGGTGTCAAATCCATGCAATGCATTTTGTAACATAATTGCTGACTCACTAAATGATGCAGCTAATTGAATCACTGAATTTGTTCTTTGAAACCTTTCTGCAGGTTGTGTCTGGTAAACTTTATGCTGGTCCTGAGGTAGATGTTTGGAGTTGTGGTGTAATATTATATGCTCTTCTTTGTGGCACTCTTCCATTTGATGATGAGAACATTCCTAACCTTTTCAAAAAAATAAAGGCAAGACTACTTATCATCTTTTTGTTCAATTTCAAGAGATTACGACAATTGACAATATTTAACTAATGGCTGTTTGTGTGGTCAATAACATTGTCATTCAGGGTGGTTTGTACACTCTTCCAAGTCATTTGTCAGCTGGAGCTAGAGATTTGATCCCACGAATGCTGGTTGTTGATCCTTTGAAGAGAATAACTATACCTCAAATTCGTCAGCATCATTGGTTCAAGGCTCATCTTCCTCGCTATTTGGCAGTTCCTCCACCTGATGCAATGCAGCACTTAAAGAAGGCTTGTTCTCTCATCCATGATCTGCTTGTGTCAATCATTCTAGTTTACTTTTGCTAGTTTGACAGTTAACACTCTTCAATGGAAATCAATATTTTTCATTCAGTATTGCTTACGCATAATGAATGAGGCAAAATATAATCTCTTTTTGACAGTCTCCAAATCATTTCTCCCATTTTGGTTTTCCAAGGTTGAGAAAAATTTATTAGTTTTTCAAATCTCAAGCCAAGAAATTAGTTGTTCATATTGAAGTAATAAACAACTAACAACTGTTTAGAAATCTGTTGGACTGGAAATATTGAATTTATTTTTCATCTAATGGGCTCCTTCCCCTGATTTTAACCTTTTGCAGTTTAAACTTGATTGTTCATACTCTCCCTTCCTACATGTGTGGATTTTAACATAAGCTTGCCACTTACCTCTATGCAGATTGATGAGGAGATACTGCAAGAAGTAATTAGAAAGGGATTTGACAGAGGCCAGCTACTAGCATCTCTTCAAAATAGAGAACAAAATGATGTATACTGCTTGGAGCCAATTACCTTGCAATTTTAGATTTTGGTTCATTACATTTTATTCTCTTTTGTTTCCCTCCATGTAAATATGCGTTGCTAGAGAATAAAAAGAAGAAAAAAGAAAAAGGGGGAAACTCTGAACTGGCTGTGTGATATCCTACTTTTTGACCTTGAATTTGGGCCACATCACTAAATCAGTCAGTTCTCTGTGTATATCTTTTCACTTTCTGGGCTTATTTCAGATGCATATAATCACTTGAGGAACAGTTTGGAACAATATTCAGCTAATACTCATGACAAGATTTAAGTAACCATAACTAATTTCCTTCCAGTCTGTAAGAGAGAATAATGGAAAGGAAGAAAGAGAAATGATAGGTAGCCCCCTACTATTTTTCTTCTCTGAGCTGTGTCTTACTTTAATTTGTTCAGGCTACTGTTGCATACCACTTGCTGTATGATAGCCGATCCATTGTTTCTGGTGGCTATCTGGGAGCTGAGTTTGAGGATTCAATGGTATGCCCTTCATGAAGTCCTTTAGTACCTTGAATTTATTCCATTTTCATTCAGCAGCACAACATTAATTTTTTTTCAGTGCTATCCTCTACATTTTGGTGTAGCATGACTTGTCACCTTTTCTGCTTCAGTCCTTTATTTGTAATTTTTTTTGGTATCTAATACTTTTCCTTTCACCTAAATGCATTCAAAACTGACAGTTTCAACCATATCGGTTTTTTATTTTATTTTATTTTATTTTACTTGTGTTTCCTCAGGAGCCTTTTTCCCCAGGATTGTTTTCAAATATTGACTCTCAGATGTCTGTTGGCCATGGACTTTCTTATGAAATAAGTTCAAGACCATTGTCGTCAAGAGAGAAAAAGTGGCTTGTTGGACTTCAGGTTAGTAGTCATTTTGTATTCAGACTAGAGTAGTTGACCTTAAGCCCTAAACTCCTAACAACTACAGAGTACAGACAGACTTGTGCAAGTTTTCCATTTACATTATTTAATATTGGATGGTAGAACGAAAATGTCTCAGAATCTATATGTTTCTATTGGAGTTCAATTTTCAGTACCATAAATGGCAGCATCTTTTAAATCCATAATTATTGTTATAATTGATTGCTTTCCAGTCCCCGGCAACTCCACAAGAGATAATGACTCAAGTTCTGCGAGCCCTGCAAGAATTGAATGTTCGGTGGAAAAAAATCGGACACTATAATATGAAGTGCATGTGGTGCTATTCGCATAATCCAATTCGTACTACAACCAACAATTGTATGAGCGATGACTGTATTACTGTTAGTCAAACTGGTGCAAATGCAAATGGTCTACTGTCTCAAGTTGTGGTCAAGTTTGAAATGCAGGTACTCTAAGCTCTTTTTCTTAGTCAACCATCTTGCACCAGCTGCCACTCTAAACACAAACTATCTTAAGTATCACTTATATCACTAGTATCTTGTTAATCTTCTTACATCTACTGTGGTCTGGATACAAAATCTTAATTGTTGTTAATCATCCTTTTCTGATTAGAAATGAAATAGGACAATTTTGTGATTACTAGTTTGGATTTCCCAATGTTTCCCCCTAATTTGGTCCCTCCACATTCTTAACTTGGTGAATTATTTTAGATAGGTAGGCAACCTGAGGTCTTATTTCTTGTATTGTAGCAATTTTTACATCTCTTAATGAAATCAATTTAATAGTATTTCGGGGTAACCTGGCCAAGTTGGTTAAGGATACAAACTTGTAACCACAAGGTCACGAGTTCGAATCCTAGCCTTCTTGGTTTGAGCCGATCAGCTATGGGCAACCTAGGCTAGTTTACCTCCTTGTGGTCCTTTGTCGGCTAGGGTCACAAGGCGGGGTTTATCCCGTGCACACCTTTAGGTATCTTTACTTCCCGTGGACCTTATCCATCTCATCTCTTCCCACTTGAGATTTATCTTCTCCTTAGTAGCAACTCTGTGTCCATTTTATATATCCTGTTAGTTTACATTTCTTATATGCAAAAAATGACCAAACATTGTGGATTTATATGAATATTGTTCCAGCTTTACAAAACTCTGGAAGACAAATACCTGCTCGATCTACAGAGAATAAGCGGCCCGCAATTTCTGTTTCTGGACTTCTGTGCTATTTTTATTGTCCATCTCAAAGTCTCCTAGTCCCAAGAGAAGAAAAATTTGTAGAGCTGAAGCAATGGCATTCTTGAGAATGACAAACTGATGTATATAACTTGTGTTTACACATAGTTTGTTGCTTAAAATTTCTAGACCTGAAGCAATGGCACACCACTAGAATGAGAAACTGATGTATATACACTTGTAGTGTTGACATATAGTTTGTTGTTTACACTAAAAAGCTTTGCTACCTTGCCTTGAATAGATTTTATTTATATCAATACACTGCTGATAGGAAATGAAAAACCTCCTGGATTGGTTAGATTAGTTTCATTTCATATTGCGAGATTTGGATGCAATCCAGTATGGATAAAAAGAACAAAAAAGAAGCCAGTTGGGGTAATCCCAGCCAAGATGGCAAGACATCTCACTTGTAACCATATGGTCACGAGTTCGAATCCTTGCTTAGTTTGAACCGGTCAGCTATGGAAAATCTATGATGGTTTATTTTCTTGTGGTCCTTTGCCGGTTAGAGTCACAAGGTGTGGTTTGCTTACACCTGAAAGGGTTGTGGGGTAACCCTAGCTAAGATGGCAAGAGTCACGAGTTTGAATTCTTGCCCCCTGATTTGAGCCGGTTAGCTATGAGAAACCTAAGTTTGTGTACTTCCTTGTGGTCGTTTGCCGGTTAGGGTTACAAGGCGGGGTTTACCTACACCCAAAAGGGTTGTGGGGTAACCCTAGCCAAGTTGGCAAGAGTTACGAATTTGAATTCTTGTCTCTTTGGTTTGAGTCGGTCATCTATGGGAAACCTAAGTTGGTTTACTTGTGGTCATTTACCGGCTAGGGTTACAAGGTGAGATTTACCTACACCAGAAAGGGTTGTAGGGTTTCCCTCGTCATCCAAAAAAGAATCCAGCTTTTACTTCATTTTTTTTTTCTCCTGTGGCGCTATAACTTTATAACTTCTGGGAATCATCATCTTTAATCTTGTTTCTCAATTTTGAGAACTATCTGTCGCAGTATAATCCAGGAAAATGAATGAATACATGCCTAGAATTTAGATTAATAATTGCTGTTGAAGATGTTGAGATTTCATTTCTTTTTCTTAAAAAATCCAATGCCCTTGAGCTTAGAATTACAAACCAAAGATAATCAAAGGAAAATTAAAGATGTGGATGGGGGGACACTATTATCTTCCATTAAAGATGGGAGAGGCAACCACAACTCCAGAATCCTCAGAGATACCAATCATCTGCTCTTCTTTCTCTTGTGAAGATGATGAATCTTGAAGCTGCAAAGCATGCTCTAAGTTCCACAACACATCTCCCATGGAAGGCCTATCAACCCCATATTCTGCCAAGCATTTCTCTGCAACTTGCACAAATATCCTCAATGATTCTGCGCTTATCGTCCCTGCAAGATGAGCGTCGATGATCTTCTCGACGAGCCCCTTCCTGTGCTGCTGCAGTGCCCACTCAGCTAAGTTCACCTGTTCTCGAGGCAGTGCAGGGTCAAGAGCAGCCCTGCCACACAAAACTTCGAAAAGGACTACTCCGAATGAGTAAACATCTGATTTCTCCGTGAGTTGTTGCCTTCTGAAGTACTCCGGATCGAGGTATCCGAAGCTGCCTTTCACCGCAGTGCTGACGTGCGTTTGCTCCAGAGAAGGCCCGGCTTTAGACAAGCCGAAATCGGCCATTTTGGCAACCAAGTTGTCATCCAGGAGGATGTTTGTGGTTTTCACATCGCGGTGTATTATCCCCTGGGTTGATCCGGTGTGCAGATAGTGCAGCCCCCGAGCTGCACCTATGCAAACCTCGAGCCTCTGCCTCCACGACAGAGGGCTCGTGTCCGAGCCATAGATGTGGTCCCGGAGAGGGCCATTCGACATGTACTCGTACACCAGGATCATCTCGGCCTGCTCATCACAATAGCCTATCAGCGAGACAAGGTGTCTGTGCCTTAGCTTCGACAGCATCTGTATTTCGGTCTGGAACTCGTTTATCCCTTGAGACGAAGACGGATTGCCTCGTTTTATTGCAAGTTCAGTGCCATCTTCTAGCTCTCCAAGGTACACTTTCCCAAATCCCCCGACTCCAATTACTGCTTTCTCGTCGAAGTTCTTGGTTGCATGCTTGATTTCATTGAAGGTGAATACCCTTCCTAAGTTAAGCCCGGACGAGAAAACAGTGGAGGAGTAATTAGACATGAAACTACAATAACTAGCATTGAGTGGAAGCCAAGAAGAGAAAGTTTTCTGCTTTTCCCATCCTTTAGGCCTTCTTTGCCACCTAAGAATCCCAAACACTAGCAATACTATTGCTGTCAATCCCATTGCTAACCCAACCGAAGCTGCAATCCTCATTCCATTAGACCTCGGGATCAAACCTCCATATTCCACCGCAGAAGAGAACACCCCGTCTAAGCTCCCATCCGAGTTGCTCATTTTAAGAACCTCCAAACCATTGAGTATGGCGTTGGGGGGGCTCGATTGAAGGTTGGAAGCGGGGCCGACTTGAACGATGATCGTGCTGTTCCAAATGGCGGTGGCGTTCAGCACAAAGTCCTTGTAGTAAGGGGTAGCCAAGGCGGAAGTGAGTGTCGAGAGATCGAGATTCGAAGCTCCTAAAATCCCATTGAAATACACATTGAAGTAGAGCTCATTTAGGCTTTTGCTCACAATATCACAGAAATGCAGCCTTATCAGGTATGAAAACCCGGGATCTACATCCATCTCCCATGTAAGGTTAAAGTTTGGCTCCACAACGCCCGCTTCCACCATCTGATCAGCCGTGGCATACACCCAATTCGGGGCTACCAAAGTGGTCGCCCCACCCTCCGGGTATTTTATGGTTTTCGGAGAGACAGACACACTTTTAGCCCCTTGTGGGAATGTCATAAACTGGCTATCAGGCAGCCATGTCCTCCCCAATGTGTCATTCTTAGGACTGAGAATCGGCCCGCCAACATTGACTCTATGCATCACCTCAAACGCGTGCTCGGGCAAGCCATCGAAATCCCCAACAGGAGAAACAGCAGCAGCAGAATCAGGGACGAGATCATCCGGTGCAGAAACAACTTCAAGGGCATTGATGAAAGCCACCGAATCCTTCAAAGGCGAAAACTTTAGCGTAAACTTTGTCGAACTAACGTTAACCAGGTACTCTTTAAACACTGCCATTTCACCACCTCTATTACCCTTCACAGAGAATTCATGAAGGAGGACAATATCATCAGCAGTGAGAGAGAACACAGCTTTTGTCAGGTTATAACTAGGATGTGAAACGGGATAAAAGTACAAACGAACCCAATGCCAGCCGGGGCGAAAAACAAGAAATCTGTACATCGATTCACGACGAAAGATTCTTGCAGTGAGGTATAGAGGAAGAGAGGGGGATTTGGGAATAGAATTGGTGGAAGCCAGAATAGTTTCATCAGTGGATAAGTAAGAAACAGATTGAGGATCAGACTTGAAAGTCCTGCCATCATCAAGCAGAGTGGTAGAAGGGGAACCACAATCTATCAGATAATTGTCAGCAGGTGTGAACTGAGCCTCCTTAACTTCTGCTAAAACTGATGGGAGAAACATTAAGATGAAGAGGATGAAGGACATTGTGGTTTAGAACGAGGAATGCTTAATGTGAAATGAAGTTCTTGAAAGGAGAAGAAGAAAGCAAAAGATTC
The DNA here is from genome assembly GCA_003576665.1 of Ipomoea trifida. Taxonomy (NCBI): domain Eukaryota; kingdom Viridiplantae; phylum Streptophyta; class Magnoliopsida; order Solanales; family Convolvulaceae; genus Ipomoea; species Ipomoea trifida. Next base: position 4,443,961 of record CP025645.1, on the reverse strand, counting down.
AACAAAGGAATGTTTGTGAAATATGGGATTTGAAGATAGGAAAATGGAGATGTTAGTTTGTTGGGAGCATGTTGGGAAGAACGTGCACTCTTGTTCTATTTGTTTAGTCATGGAGAAACCTTAGGGATGAGAAGACTTTCTTTCCTGGGGAAAACCTGCAAAATATAAATTTTATGTTTGGCGCCACTAATAATCATGGGAAAGGTATCGGTATCTTTTACTCTGTAAAATATAATATTATTAAACTCATATACTATAAAATTTAAATTCTACTATAGCATAAATGTAATTACACAAGTGCAATATTTTGTCGAGACGACTAGGTAAATTTTTATTCATAATATATCAAGTTATCAACTGGTGTTAGATAAGACCTTTGAAAACTAATATTTGGAAAGTAGATTTTTCTTTTTACAAAATTAAATTAATTTAACTACCAACTACGTATCCAATTAAGGAGAAAATTTGTCGGAGCGGATGTAATTGGCAAATTATTGGGTGACCATGAATATGAGGTACATTATTTTTGTAATGAAGGTACATTATTAATAATGTACCTTCAGTACAAAAATAATGTATCCTAAAATAATGTACTTTATGTACAAAAACAATGTTGCTACTGGGTCTACAGTTTCTTCCGCCGTGACCTCTCTTTTATCCGCCCACCATTTTATTAGCATCAAGCTTACCCACCACAATTATTTGTTTTGGCGTACACAAGTGATCCCGTTTCTCCACGGCCATGAGTTAATGTGCTTCGTCGACGGATCTCTTCCCTGCCCGAGTAAATTTCTTCCGGCCGACAAGGATGCGTCGTTGGTGCCCAATCCCGAGTACCATCCCTGGGTTTGCCGTGACCAAGTGTTGCTCTCCATGCTGGTGCCTTCTTTGTCTGAAGAAGTAATGTCACTGGCAGTTGGGAAGAACACGTCCATGGCGTTGTGGGTGGCCATTGAACAGTCTCTAGCTTCGGCATCTCATGCTCGCACCCTGCATTTGTTCGGCCAACTTCATAACCTCCGGCAAGGCGATTCCTCCACCGCTGATTACATTGGAAGGGCGTAGCTTGTCGTCGAGGGTTTGGCACTTGCCAGCCGGCCGGTGTCTCTCGTTGAGCAAAATCTGTATGTTTTTCGGGGACTCCGCCCGGAATTCCGTGCGCTCACTGCCTCCCTCACTGTTCGCAGCACACCGGTGACATTACAAGAGCTCGCTGACTTCCTTGGCGCGCAGGAGTTCATCGCAGGTGATGATTTGGCGGCGTTGTGCATCCGCCGGCGGCGTTCGCTGCTCACCGGGGTTGGCAATGTGGTCATGGAGACGACCAAAGCATGAAAAGACTAAAACACCCCTGTTTTGGAAGGTTATTTGACGAAAATTCTAATGGTGGACTAAAAGTGGCAATGGCTAAATAAGACTGGCCGCAATATGGAAAAAATTAGTGAGGTGGACTAAAATTGAAAATGCCCCAATAACAGTAGGACCAAAAAAGGAACTCACTCTATTTCTTTTGTGTAATTCAGACCAACCGCGTTCACCAAGATAACACAAACGTAAATGCCACAACCTAGTAGTATCATCACTAGATGCAATAGAATGTGTTTCACCTACAACAATATTACCTAACAACTTATAAATGTTTCCCGTGGTCTTTTTCCGTTTCATCACAGTTATAACACCTCTTTACTGATTTTAATGGTTTCCCAATCACTTTTAGATTTATGAATAAAACCATTAGCATGCAAATTGCCAAGAAAATCATGTTCTTAGTTAACTCTGGAATATGTCTAATATCATGCAAAGTTTTGACAATATCATCGTACATCTAGAAGTTAACATCACCAATATGCATAATATTATGACATCTATCATTACCCAGAAAACAAAATCAAAAGTACTTGACCTGTAAGTTGTGAACCACTCCTTGTTAACTGGAATATGATAGAAACATCCCAAGTCCAGAATCCAAGCATTTGACAACTGACTTGATAAAATTGCTAGAACATCACATTCACTATTATTTGAGTCATCAGCATGTACAACATTCGCAACCTCCTGGTTCTTCTACTTTGAACAGTCTCTTTTAATGAGTCCAAACTCCTAGCACTTGTAGCATCGAATTTTCTAGAGTCTCTCTTTCTAGAATTATCTCGCTTCCTTCAACCATCCTAACTCTCTTTACTCTTTAGCATACAAATTGTCACCAATAGAGCCCTCTCCTACATTCTGTCTGCGGTGATTATGAGAATACAGGGCTGCAAAGATTTATTGAATTTAATCGTGACTTTCTTGTATGTAAGAATAGTGACCAGATGTTCAAAGGAAAGGGGCAATGAACATAGCAAAATCATGAGACATTAATATGTTGCACCAAGACGGAACCCTCCTACATCTTAAGCCCGTAAAGCCTATACTTTAGATACAGTTTGTTCGTCAAAGATTTTTCGATGAACCGACTCTCCAATTTATCTCAAATTTCTTTTAGAATTGCCAAGGTCAAAACTTTATACACAACTTCATCTGCAAGATAGACGGTTCCTGCCACGCGGTTCTTCAAATCCTCCAAATCAGCCTCTACCAGATTAACTAACTTTTTCGCCTTCAAGGTTTTTAAAAGACTCTGTTACGCCAACAAATCTTTAACCCCAAACTTCCTTAACCCAAAATTTCATGTACCATCAAACTTGCCATCTCAACAATGCTCTGACCAATTTGTTGAGATTAACTAGAACAAGAAATAATAACAATGGCAGAAAGCAAGGAAGACAATTTACATAATTCAGCAATGTACCTACCTATATCCACGGGAGTGAAGCTATTAGTCCATTGTGCAACCCTAAACATGTACAAGTACAAAAATACTTGTACTATTAGTCCACTGCACTCCACTCCACTCTTATTCCTTATATATGATACTCCATAGTAAGTAAAAATGCAAAAGTCTTCAATGTTTGTGTGCAAGTGCAACTGGTGATGCAAGATGATCGATGAGTCCTAATAGTTAAGTTTGTGAAGGAATCAAGAAACTGAGATTCAAGAAATACATGTCCTTCCTTGGTTAGTTTCAACTGTAATACAAGTGTCCACCCATTTTACAATATAAATACAAATAAATTTAATGGAAAACAAGAAAGTTTCAGTAGGGAGGAGAGGGTTAGAATCCACAACTAAAACGTGGATCAAAGAATAGGTTTGCTGTTCATTAGAATGTAATAATATGTATTAGGTGGAACTACATACTAGCAACTGGTGGCATTGCTGCTTACCAATTGTTATACCATGAACCAAGTCCATTTTGCATTGTTAACCTTGACCCAAATATTATGTATCTACATCTAACTTATTATGTTCCTTTAATTAATAAATTGTGTCTATAAATAAACATATTATGTTTATGTGTTTGCAATTAACATAGGTTAATTGCAGACACATAATTTGAATGTTATTTTGGATCAGGTTTCACAATGCTTGGTAGTCGTCTCTGATCCATGGTATAATTTGCCGCTGCTTACTGTACTCGACAGCCTTGTGCCTCCGCCCTCATGAAAATAAGGGCTCGACTTATCCTCTGCAAAAGAAAGAAATCGAGTGCAATTAGCATGGATGTCCACATGGGGAAAAATAATCTATTTGTCCATCAGTTCTTCCCTGCTAAATTTTTGAAATAGAAACGAGACTAGAAGAGAAAAAGAGCGAGAAATAGACGGGGCTAGAGAGAAACAAAGTCAAGAAGGGGAAAAAGGATTTGTTATGGTGTAGACAACTCCAGTCCAAGATGTGCTTCCACATTTACTCAATCGAGGATATTCGATTCAAAGCAACGTTAGTCCTTATAATATGAACAACTAATGGATAAGTATCACTTGAACGTTCGAGTTTCACTTTCTAATACTAGAAACTAGTATACCAACAGTGCGGATGCGTTACGAAGCTCTACAGGACTGGACATGGGCAACATAGCGGCAAAAGTGCCATGCAATTATGATAAGAATAAGAAAATACCTCTTTCGTATCTCTTATCCGTAAGAGCGCTAATCTCTCTGATGGGCTTGGATTTGCCACTGTCGCTAGCTGCATTCAGGGAACAAGAGTAAGCAACCGATCTATAATTTTTATTTATTTTTTTAGTTCTCTTAGATTGAATCTGCTTCAAAATTTATACCCAGAAACTGAAGCGCTCAGGATCACGTGTTGAGGGCATTAATCCCTCAGCTTTATGGAGTTCCACAAGTCGCATGCGATCTGAAAACAAACCGTCATTTTTAATATTCTCAACAAAATTTAATGCTCTATAGATAATTCACCGAATGCAAGTGGGATCAAGCGAATTAGAGAGACCCGCAAGAAGAATGGGTCACAACACCTATTGAACCCGCAACACTGCAGGAACCAACAAAGGATTACTAAAATTCTACTTCCTATTCGTCAATTTATTTACCTCCTTGAGCTGCTTCTTTTGCACGCCTCAACCATTCTCGAGCATATGCTGCTGACCTATTAATCACCTCCTGTAACTATAAAATTTGAGAAATTAAACCAAATGTACATCACAACACCTCAAATGAGCAAGTTACAATGGTCAAGATGCTAGATGAACTCAAACTCGGCAAGATATAAAGCCTAGCAAGGCAATATGAAACTTCTAAAAAACAAAAGCATACTTTTCAGAACAAAGATTATAGTATATGCTAGATGCTATTAAACAAGGTTGGGCTGTAGTGGCCAAGTGCTCACACATTAACCTTCTAGTAACTAGTAATGGATTCAAACCCTAGAAACAACATCTATAAAAAAAATTATATATTAAAAGAAAAAAAAAAGAAAAAAAAAAGACATAAAGCTGAGTACGTCTTCCATGGAGGTTCCCTGTGCACAGAGTCCGACCTTTATTCCTCTTTATATAACAATATAAAGAATAACTAGAAACATAATATGAAAGAACTCAATAACCAAGAAATGCATAAACCACTCAAAATGTGGGGGGAATAATAGCATTCACAGAAATATTTTGTAGTGGACGATTCTCAAAGGTGCAAAACCAGGATTACATAAACAGATAAACTGCATGTTTGTATCTTTAAATAGAATAACTTACTTCATTCATCTCTATTGTCCCTTCTGCCGGATAAATATCCTGTACCCATTCAACTTCAGCTACTCGATATCTTCAGTAAGACAGTGAGAAAACATAAGTAAGGAAGCATATGGCAAAAGATATAGCATTTGAAAGGCGCTCAATAGTTTAATTAAACTGACCCATCTTGATCCCAGTTACGTACAAAGCGACATCTTCGACGGCTTTCAATCTGTTTGAATTTGCATCTTATTAGACAAATGAGTAGAATGTAACATTGATAACAAGAAAGGTGAAGGTTCAGAAAGAAACAAGCTTCAATGTGACTATGTGAGCAACTTGTTTCTTGCTTACTAGCCAATTTGAGCAAGCTAATAAACTAATCAATCAATTAAAGATATGCTTTTTAGAACATTCAGACTTAACTAAACTTGCATATCAATATAAATTAATATTTTTCATCATCACATCTGTCTGCAAGGAAAAAGGAACAGTGTCCAGATATCACACTTGATACAACCTGTGGCATTTGTTTGCCAAAGAAATAATACAATAAAAGAAATCAAAACTAAAAACGATAACCATTCCACTAGGTTCCTTACGTTACAAGATTTGATCAATTACAGTAACCGTTCCACTAGATACAAATAGGGATGATAACTATCTTCTTTTTTCCAAAGTTACAAGATTCCTTAAGTTTACATTTCCAGAACATTCATGAATATTCCAAATATATGTTGACATAAATGTTGAAAGCAAAAATGAACCCCTAAGAAAACGAATATCATCCATGAACTAGAAGGCAGCATCCACCAGTCAATGCAAACAAAAACCAAGTAATTGGGTAAGAAATTAATTGGTATTCACCTCTAGAAAGAATCGCCCATCTGGAAGTGGCTCACAACTACACAAAGGCATGAAGTTTGTCAACCCATATGTAAGAATAACAAAAGATAAGCATTTTGAAGCATGCACACACATACGCATGCATCTGCACAGAAATATCATGGGAAACACCTACTCTGTGATCTCTACTTCACAACCATATTCAGCTATAGAACCTGTCGCAGAATCAATGATAACCTACATCATTAACGGAATGCCTCAGCATAAACTAGGGTGTAACTGAAGCACCAACTATACCTTAAGGAGAATATTTGAAACAGATAATATACCATTCCCATTCGATGATTTCCTTCCATTATCCTCCTCACCTGTTTGAAGAATATATGGAATTCAGTATAAGATCGGTATGACAGTATCATGAAAATTGCCCAAAAAAAAAACATGCATGTAATATTGATCCAAACTTCATTTTCTGCAAGCTGACTTATCTACAACATTTCAAATGTATTGAGATCTGATCCTTGATTAAAAGTGATAGGTTGCAAGAGAAACTCAAGTACTCTGCCACAATCACTCTTACAAAAACTGAAAAAGCGGAATTAAAATGGTCATGTTTCATTGAAAACTTAAATCATTTTGTCTATTTCATACAAGTTATTAGGCAATTAATGATTTATTTCAAATATGTGAGACGTAATTTTTTTTTCTTTTTGTTAGTTTAGAAAATAAAATCTTACTATCATACTTCAAAAGTACCAATCAAGACCACAAAATGACTAATGTTATTAAAGCATTCCATAAATATTACTCCATATTTATGCAGCGAAAACTGGTTAGTAGAAAATTTTCAAGTAAAAGTCTTGAAATACTGCACTCACCATAAGTCTATAACGTGGCTCAAAAATGTTGAGGTGAAACTTCTGGCATGGTAGAACAACATCCATTACAAATAGAGGCAGCAAATCAACACCGAGATTTATCAAACTATCATTTTCTGCTTTTCTTTCAGCATATTCCTCAGGAAAATTCCTCTGGATGATGTTATTCAGTGTCACACTAAAGACATAGAAGATAGAATGGTCTCAAAAATAGAAAAGTAGCTACATTACTTCATTTAGGTTCATGAAATTAAGCATGTTTTCTATCCACTATAAGTTCTAATTCCATAAATTACTCACCTGATTGAACATGTTCTAGGACTAATAAAAAGCACCGTCCGGCACAATGGACATCTGTTACCTAAATTTTTTCAGTCACAGTTAAACGAAAGAAATATATGGACGGTAATACAAATACATGGAGAGAGATGGGCTAAAAATTAGCATGATCTAAATGGCAAAGAAATAAGGAGATATAAGTTGACTTTACATCGATCCATTGATTGAAAGAGGCATGAGCGGCAAAATGAATGCCCACAGGGCGTTGTTATTGGTTCATACAATAACTTTAAGCAAAGGGTGCAATCAAAATCATCACTGCGCTGTGGTCTTTCATGGATTCTCCGTCCAACGGTTAAACTGACGAATCTCTCTAACTCCTGAAGAGGCTTGCTAGATACAGAAAATAAAAAATTTTCATTTTATTAGTTAGCTACTAAAAGAAAGCGATATAAATGTTCAATATAACTCATGATACCAATATAAATAATACGTAAAAACAAAATGAAACAAAAATCCACAGAAACTTTTATTGTTGCAATGCTACATTACCTCGATGGATCTATATGAAGGCCTGAATATATTACATCTTGGGCATGCCCATATTTTTCTAGCTGCCAATCATTTTTAAAATGGATATCATCATACAAAAGAATTAAAATACTAATAACCTTGCAAATACAAGCAGTGAATGCATGCTCATTCTCCCCATGCCTATCAAAAGATTACTGAAAAAAAAAATTAAAAAAAACACACACACACACACAATAGTAATAGTGCAGCATGTTTGTGTGTGTGTGTGTGTGTGTGTGTATACCCATATATATACATTATGCTACAGAAGAAAAGAAAGCAATGTCACTCGTACAAATAAGCTCTAAGTCAGCTCATCATGCTAGATGGATCGCACACACAACATAAGTTAACTTGCAAGTTGCAACCATGTTCCTTCTATGCCATTCTAAGTCATGCATGCTTTAAATGCATGTGTCTACTTGGTTTCTTTTTTAACATAGTTTTTGTTTAATTGGATTTTGCCCTTCATATCAAAATCATATCCTCACCATAATGAGTGCATTTGCCTTCAATATGTGGGATGTTAACGAATTGCTCCTCAAAGCCACCACTTTCTCAGCATCCTTCAATGCAAGCTGAAATCAAAAGTAAAATCTTAAGCAATGCACACCCCTTGAAGGTTAATGATTATTAAACACACGAGCAACAGCGCATACCCCAGCATGTGTTGTAGGATCCAGCCCACTCAATGGCCTAAATTCTGAATCTGATGAAGATCTATTCTTCAGAAACTGGCTAAACCTATAACAAATATGCAGTTATCAATTGTTATCAGAATAGTGAAATCCATCACTTTGTTCAACAAGTCCATTCACCCAGAACACAATGGAGTTTAACTAGCATGGATGATGTAATCACATCATTTTGGAACAGCAGAATCGAGTGGGCAGAAATGGCATTAGAGTGTGTATTTGCATAAGAAAAGAATATGCAAAACGAAACATACCTCAGGTATGAAGCACATCTATTGCTAAGAATGATAGGATCATTCGGTTTAATATTGTTAGCTTTGGAGTAGCAATTGATTGCCTGGCAAAATGGAAAGCGTATGAGAAAAGTAGACCTCAAGCAACTAGAGAATTCAATTTGGAGTTATCAAAAATACATCCAAGCACAAAATGGTTACCCATGTAAAAAAAACAAGTTTTCATTTTAAAGCAGTAATTGTTGGGATAATGGTAATTATATTATTATTATTATCCCAAATACTACAGATACATGGGGCATACCCCAGTCCAAAAGGAAATACAAGATACACCAAACATTTGGGATGTCACATTCCATGTTTGGTTCAAGTTATCTTACTTCCCTAAGGGAATACAACTTTCCCCTAGGAATGCAACATGCCCTCCACATACGATTTTGAAGGGAATGTTATTCCCTCACAACTCTTAGGTATTATGAGATTCCCATGCATATTTACTACTTTTGTCATTTTAATTATAATTATTATGAAATATATATTTTATGTTATCTTATTATACATATCATGCATATTTAATTATTTTGTAATTATATGTTTTTATTTTATTTCTTATTATGTCATGTTAGCTTATAAAGCAATTCTTATTTCTCAAGTTCAAGCTCTTAGTTAATTATTTTTAAATAATATACTTATATATGTTACAATTGTCTTATTTAATTATTTTAATTTTGAAGTTATGAAATACATGAAAATATGTTAAAGGTATTAAAATAAAATTTAAAAAATCATTATAACATAAAAGATAACCCCTAAACCAAACATGTTTATATTACATACCTCAGTTTTAACCAAACATAGGAATCTAGCATTCCTAATAATTTAACATTCCCAACAATCTAACATTCCCTAAGGTAATATAACATTCCGTGAACCAAATGCCCCCTAAAAGCCTATATTCGGCAAGAAGAAAAGCCTAGACTGGAAGTTCATAGCCACTTGGATGGGCGCTATTTCATCAAAGGAGAGATAGAGGAAGAAGTAATTACTACTACTTCAGAGTAGGATGTTAAGGATAAGAACAGTAAACTACTACTTCAGAACAATTTCTAGTATATCATCAAGCCCACAAAAATAACACCTTGCCTCCATTTTCAGAGTATTAACCACTTTGACTAAAAATTCAATCAACCCGTGAACCACTGAACCATGAGTGATGCTCAATTTCAAAATTAATGTCTCATCAATTCCATTGGATTTGCAAACCAATTTGACACCCAGATTACATTTCCAGAAAGGAAACAAACCCAATTTTGCTCATTTCCCAGTGCATTCGTTTTATGGATCAGAGTCCTTGAATTGCAAAAAAAGTTCCCTTCTCTAACTACATACAAAGATTTCAGTTCAGTACAAAATTCAGTAATTACTCATCATAGATTCATAGAAACACTAATTGGAAAAACCAGTTATCCAGACTACACACCCACAGAAAGAGATAAAATTCACCTCATCCAGTCTGTTATCCCGGAAGGCGATGTTCCCCATCTGCATAAGATCGTAGAGATGACTGAATCGGTCCCAGGACATGGACGACTCTCCTTCATTCGCCTGCATTCAAACAAAACCCAAATAAACCTCCATTTTCTTCATACATTCAACAAACTCATTTAAAAATAAAAATAAAAAAATTCACCCATGGAAAATCCTCGACATCGTCTATTCCTTCCAAGTTGGGTCCCGACGAGGACGACGATGAAGCCACGCCCTGCATTCTCACTGACTAACACCAACTACAGAGAAGAATATCGAAAAAACCCAATTGGAAGCAGGGGCAGATGGGATTAAATGGCAGTGAAGCAGTGTTGCAGAGCGCGCAGCATCGTGTTCTCCTCTGTATCCTTCGTTAACAAATGGACCTTATTTGTTTACGTGGTCTAAATTTCTCACCAAAGAAATGGGTTTTGTTTGTCTACTCTCTCTATCTCTCTCTAGAAAAGTCCTATCAGTGTTGGCAGAGCTTTCGTTCTCAATCTCAGGCTAGCCCGGAAATTTAGAGAGCCTAAATTTACTGAAAAATGTGTGTATCCTCCCTCTTCTTCATATACACCGCATGTGTATGTGTATCATCATCCTTCCTTCCTCAACTCCCGGCTTAGCTTCTGCCGCGTGACATATATGCTGATATTTATTGGGTGGTATGACTTTCAGTCAACCCACTCTTAATGCAACTCAAAATTTATAGGTTAACAATGGTGCGTGAGACCGTCTTACAGGTCTTAATCTATAAAACGGGTCAAATTTTTAATTAATGGATTAAATTTTGTATTAGTGAGCTGAATCTTTAACATTATTAATCAATTATTCAACTCATCTTACGAATTGAAACCCATGAGACGGTCTCACACAAGTTTTTGTCCAACTTTATTAGAATGAGTAAAATAGTCGAATTCGAATCAAATAGTAAGATATTTAACTCGATTCGATTCGTTTACACATCTGGTTTTAATGCTGATCTTACATGTAAAAAGTGAAAATTAATATTAAGTGTCGAGAAAATTTCATTTGTGGTCCTTTGATTATTATATGAATTACATTTGGTTTTTGACTATTAAAATTTTCTAATTAGATGGATGATTATATAATTTGTAACATATTTGGCTCTGCTAGTCTAAATTTTCTGACCAACTATTGCTAAAATTGCTACTTCCAAAAGGAACACTGCATTTATTTTTTTAAAATACACTGCATTTGTGCATACATAGTGGTGCAAAGCCGCACGACTGCACGAAAAACAATAGTTGCGCATAAACCAACTTCTAATTTTTTAGGGTCAACTCTCTAAAAATTATAATCATTTTCAAACAACTTTAACTTAATACTCTAACGGTCTAACATCATATGCTTAATATATATAAAGTTTAGTAACAGTAAATTTAACTTTTACTTTGACATTATTGTGATGTTTTGATGCAGTTCTTGCTTCGATGGCATCCAAATTAAGCTGGAGCCAGATCATTAGTTGGAGTGGATGAGCATGTACAGGCTAGGGGTACGGTGGAGTAAAGATGAATGGGCGGACCGTTTCATTCGGCGACCGTCGATCCTGAGGTAAAACGTAAGACTACAAATGCCTCAAAACAAAGCTACTTGGCTTCAGCTTTTCAACAAAAATTAGGATGACTCATTGACTGGTCATTGGTCAACACCCAATTGCTTATGCCGTGTTACCATATTTTTTTTTTATTATATTTTTTTTAGTACTACTAACTCGTTACAATGTAGTATTTGTTCATAAACTACTTTCTCAACCTAGTGAAACACAAAGAGTCAGCATCGCCTCCACTGAGGCTCGAACCTGCCCCCTCCAACATGTGTTACCATATTTTATTTAATGCTGTATTTTGGTGTATAAGGCTATTATTATCACTGCAATATTCTTTAACTTTTAAAAGTGAGTTATACTTTCACATAATCATATTTGTAATTCATTCACTATTTTCTTATAATTTTTATATTTTTACAATTTTAACACACTTTCAAACATGAAAACATATTTCACATCAAATATAAAAATTATTAGAATTTCATTAATATTATTATTATTTAAATCATTAAAAAAGGATAAAAGTAAAAAAGTTACAAAAACTCACTCTCTCTTATTTAATGCATTGTACTTTTGCGACAATTTTCATACTTTTTTTTATGAAAACAAACCAAAGACTTCATTAATAAAGGTCAGTAGACAAAGAGCTTAGGTAAGAACCATTGTCATTTAGGTAAGAACCATTGTCTTTACAAAATATATCATGGACATGATTAAGAATGAATTTACTACATTAGGCCAAGATCATACACCAATTATGGGAAAATGGTCAAATAAGTCCTTAAACATTATCTAAAAGTGCAATTAAGCCCCTGAGCATTCAAAAAGTTCAATTAAAAACACAAACTTATCATTTTGGTACATTTAAACCCAGATGACTGGTTGTTTCAGGTGAACAACCGGTCAAAAAATTTTCCGTCAACATTCCGCTGCCGGCGACCGGAATCCTCGAGAAACCCTCTCTTCTCCAACCAACTGTGGTCATCTCTGCACTGTTCATGTCAGCAAGTACGCACACCTCCAATCTCAAAAACCATACGCACTCCACCCAATACCAACTTTTCTTCTCCATCTTCTCTCCTTATTTTTCTTCTACTCCATGACTGTGTTCTTATTTACTGATCCAATCACCAAGAACAGTCACCATGAAAGACTTCATCTTCCGTCTTCCTTTCGTCTTCCTCCTCCTTTCCCTGCTCAAATCCGCATATGGGTTCGGATCAATGGGGCCCATCTCCGCCACTTTGGGCGGCAATGGCTTCTTCTGCGCCATTAATGCCAATGGCAAGCAGCAGGTCATTTGCTGGGGCGACAAGACTAACTCTTCAGTCCCAGCAGCAGCAACCCCATCTAGCTTTCCTATCAATCTCCCTCCCATGGCTGCTCTCATCGGTGGCGCCGGCTTTCTCTGCGGCATATATACTGGCGAACACTTCGCAAGCGTATTGCTAGGACTCCACCAGATCGCCAAACTCTGATCTTGTTCCTTCAATCTTTAAATCCAATGCTTATTCCCATATTGCTGCCGGGAAAAGCCATGTCTGTGCTATTAGGGGCCCTTATTGTTACAAAATTAAATTCTACTAGTCTGACCACGAGGCAGAGTGCTTGGTTTGACCAAAATGATAGTACACTTGTTATGACAAAGCTTGTTGCTGGAGATGGATTCAGTTGTGGTGGTGTTAGAGAAGGTGGCACAGTGTGTTCCAGTGGAGAAAGATGTACTGTTCGTCTTCTTCATTGGAAAAGATGACCGCAGAGAAGACCACCGTTGGTTGGAGAAGAGAAATCTGGTCGCCGGCAGCCGGAAGGTTGACGGAAAAAATTTTGACCGGTTGTTCACCTGAAACAACAGGTCATCTGGGTTTAAATGTACCAAAATGACAAGTTTGTGTATTTAATTGAACTTTTTGAATGTTCGAGGGCTTAATTGCACTTTTATGTAATGTTTGGGGGCTTATTTGACCCTTTTCCCCACCAATTATTGATGTTTAATAATATGAAATTTGAATGTTTATTGTGTTCAATTTTATTCTAAAAACTAGTATGGACTTCTTTAATTATGATTTTTGGATGTTACTTTATAATTTTATGAATGTTATAAATTAAATATTTTTTTTAGTTTGTTTGATGGATTGGATTATATGTTTTATTTCTTTTTTATATAACTTAACTTTAAATTTTAGTTTTTAATATATCAATAGATTTAGCGGGTTTAAATGCATTTCGTGTCATATCGTGTCGACACGATCCGAAACCCGTTAACAAAATGTGTCTATCGTGTCAACCCGTTAACAAATCGTGTTCGTGTTCGTGTTACAATTTTGAACCCGTTAACCTTAACGTGTCGTGTTCGTGTTTGGCCGTATCGTGTTCATGTCGTTATCGTGTCGACCCGTTAACGAACCCGTATACACGAATTGCCAGGTCTAGACTGTGAACAGCACCGACCGAACGGGAAGGCACGACCACATTGGAACAGATTTATATATATATATATATATATATATATATATATATATATATATAATTAAAATCTTAGTTTTTAAAATTAAAATTATTCTAATATAAGATTTTGATTAAGAATTGACCTGGGACGGGATTCCCCGTTCCTGAATAATTTTCTATGGGGATGAGGATGGGGATTATTTTCAATTTCCAGTCGGGGTCGGGGTTTCAGGGACGGAGTGTGTACTCCCCATCCCTGCCCCGCCCTGTTGCTATCCCAACACTTAGCTCCTTCTGAAGCTTTTGTGTTCCTTCCGTAAAGCACATGTGCTCCTTCTGGACAACACATTGTTGGTGGTGAATAAGTTTATACAAGAAATGAAATTTAATTTAGAAAATTAATTCCAACCAAATTTTTTGTACAAAACCAAAACTAATATATATATATATATCGACGGATTCTGGTGCGGAGATGACTTCCCGTACAGTTGACGCACCTTAAGCATACAAACAAAGTACCTTAAGAACACAGACTACGCGTACCTAAAGCTTTAGGCCGGCGCACCTTAAGTACACAAACCCCGCACCTAAAGTTTAAAATGGCCCACCTTAAGTTTCACACAACTGATGCACCTTAAGCATACAAATCACACACCTTAAAAAGGAAAACAATGCACCTTAAGCTTTAGGTTGACGCACATTAGCAACCGCAAGAAAACTCATTTATATGTGTGTGTGAGAGAGAGAGATTTAAACTCAACGAAAGAAATGAGAATGAGAAGAGCCTCTATGTTATACAATTTAACTTGTCTCTAAAAGGATATTGTATATATAATGGTGCAAACTTACTTCCCAAATCAATGTGGGACATGTGCTTTTACAAAGTTTTTCTACCTTCATTTTCCAACTCAAATAGATGGTCTATTTTGAGAATTAATTTCAGATTCACCTATTATTCATTTTGAGTATACAATATAGTAATCTCTTCGTCTTACTACGCAAAATATATCAATTTTTTCATCGGTTAAAAAAATCTAAATCTACTTTAACTTATCCTAAACTAAAAGTAGACTACACATATATTCCTAATACAAAATTATCCCTTAAAATATCTTTTTTTGCTAAAAGTTTCCAACCACAAGAGCCTGCATGACTCCGCTGCTCCGCATGTCTAATCCATCATTTCATCCCGCAAAATCACATGAAACCGTCGTTTTCAGCTCCATACCCCCGTCGCCCTGGGAATCTTCCTCGTCATCATCATTGTCGTCTAGATCGCAATTCGGTGTCGAAAACGACGATTTGTCGTATTTCATTCCCACCTTCAGAATCCCAGCTTGCTCAACCGGCGGAGTCCTAGGCAGCTGGCGAAATCGACTGTTGACTCGGCAAAGTTTCTATTCGCACTAAAAGTTTTACATTCCAAATCCAACGGGATTGAGCAGCTTTTCCGATATATCTCTACGGTGCCAGGGACAATCGTGTCATTTATATCTTCAATCGGCACAGCCACGGGCGGCAGTTGTAGTGATGTTTTTGTATTTTCGGTGGCGGAGGAGATTGATCTGCGGCGGAGAGAACAGGGAACAGCTGATTCGAATGTTCGAGTTTTCAGTTTATAAGTATTTGTGTTGCTTTCTTCAACTTTCAAGTGTTTGTGAAAATGCCAATGAAAAGAAAATTAAAGTTTGGTTAAATTTCTGAAATGATGTTGTGCAGTGCAGAGTATAAAGCAGCTGCTGAATCAAATTGCATATATGAGTCAACTGTTCTCCATGTTGAGCATATAATATGTAAATATAAATATAAATATTGCTTCAGGACTTCGTATAAATGGTCCATTATTTGACTTAAGTTTAGGAGTGATAGGTTAGGTTTTGTCTGTACAAGAAGACCGGATTCTAACAGTGAGCTGATTACACGACTTGCAATTTACTCCTGCAGTGGCTTAGGGACGGCCCAAAAAATGTTAAATGTAAATATCACCTTAAACTTTTAGTTTAAACGAAGCACATACTTCAATTGAGGTAGTCTACTACCTTTTGAATTTATCTATTTTCTGGTGGGTGGCTCAAGCATATGTTGATTGGGATCATGTTCACACCAACTGTATATGAATATGAGCTGTTGGTAAGCCCCTTGTCACTGGGGTCAGCAAGAAACATCTCTTGTCCTTCAATCCACTGCCAATGGTTATGGAATGGAGGTCCCCATGTCTACTATGAAACCACCCTTCATCCATTAACATTATTATCTTTGGCTGAGAATAATATGTCCTTGTTGTTTTTAGTTAAGATAGAAGACATGCTTTAATTTAATATCAAAGTCAACTATATGCTAAAGGTCATGGGATCGAATCTTCAGGTCATAGGTCACCTCACACGTGAGGGTAGTATTAATATTATTATTCGTTCTAAGTATTAAATTTTCATTTAAAAATAAAAGAGTTAATTACCGATTTGGTCCCTCGACTATTGGGATTTCACCACTTTGGTCCTCGACAACTTTTCTTGCTCAATTAAGTTCTTGACTTTGAAAAAATGAACCAATTTGATCCTCTGTTTATTTTGGTGTTAAACAACCGTTAAATTGGGACCAAATTTGTAATTTTGCTATAGTCAAGGGACCATTTCGGTAATTAATTTTGACTGAAATGGTCCCTTGACTATAGCGAAATTACCAATTTGGTCCTGATTTAACGGATATCAAATGATAAAATAAACGGGAGGACCAAATTGGTTAATTTTTTCAAAGTCAAGGACTTAATTGGGCAAGAAAAAATGTCGAGGACCAAAGTGGTGAAATTTCAAGAGGGACCAAATCAGTAATTAACTCAAAATAAAATATGTGTTCTCTCTTTCTGTTTACAACTAATTGCAAGTAGATATGCCATACCAAACTAGCCACTAAGAGGCCCCAGAACAAAGAGGTCATAGATTCTCATCTCACTAACCTGTTAGTGAGAACTGAGAATTGAATTTTGTTCCAATAACTTTGAACCTCTCATCAAATTGATCATATTCATTGATATCCAACTCATCATTTTGAAGGAAAAAGTGGTATACTAATAAGAAACCAGCAAGGCAATAGGAAATGATGAATCTATATACTTTTACAACTCCATAGTGTGTGATGGTTTACCATACAAGAAGGAATGGAGAAAATAATTACAGTACAAATAAATAACTTATAGCCCATATCACTAACTCATCATAATGACCTTATGGTTCACATGTCTTTGACCTAAGAATGAATCTTTCCACAAAAAGGGAGGGGGAAAGTAATGAAAGAACAAAAAATTACAACACAATTATGCAAGCATGTTCACTCTTTCTTTCTTTCTTTCTTTTTTTAAACACTCGGCTCGGGAGGTTAAGACTATTAGTAGTATACCTTAGTGCTATCCAGAGAAGTTATAAGAGTACAAGCAATTCCTTCAGTACAGCCGTACAGATCACCTGGTACAACAGAATTCTCGGTTGTCTTCCTATGTAGCTGAGAATACAGCTGAAAGTAAGTAAAAATAATGCAAACTTGCATTTCGGAATTTGGGGAGACCATATTCCAAAGAAAATTTGGTGGTCTGTTCATTCGGCTTCCCTAAAAGGTATTGAAGCAGAAGGAACCATTGGTCCTCATTCCCCCGGTTCAATTGTCTTCTCTACCAGAGCTTTGTCACTGTCAAAAAGAATAAATTACGATTCATTCAAACAAAAAGAAATTTAAGACGTTGCATCGTATCTTTATCAACAGAAAGACAAGGTTTGCTTGAAAACATGAAGCAGCTGGATGAATATGCTTTATTTAGCTCGGGAAGTATGCTACAAACTGTTTCGAAACTCAAAAGCATGTGATTAAATAAAATTGCTACTTTGCAATCGCCTAAATCTGCCCAACCATTTGAATACCGTACCCATTATTGCCATGCAAGGACAGGATTACAACATACTAAGAACTAAGAAGAAATGAATCCTAAAAGTTCATAGCCTTAATAGGGCAGTTGGTTCTAAATCCAATCTTTCACCTGAACCTCCACATAAAAATAGAGGAAATAAATATCACCATCCACTCATATATCTGGTACACTTATAATGTTTGCTACACAATATGAATATGGAATAAGTACTAAGACGCAAGGATGAATTCAAGTAGAGTGTCTACGTGATGTACACATGGGTACGAGATAATGACGAAAAGAGAAATTGATATGGAAAATTAGCTTTTGCCTAGAACTGAATGAGTTAAAGTAGAATGTCTAGGTGATGGATACATGGATTTTAGATGAAAATGAGAAGAGAGATTGAATAGAATATTAGATTCACCAAGAAATTGCCTAGATTATTTTAATTGAATGCAAACCATTTATTTACCTGAAACATCCCATATGATGACTGAATGCTCAAACTTCTTAACCATCCCAAAAATGTGGCATTATATTATGCAGGGATAGAGGGGTAGGATACAACAATCCCACCTTTCATTTAGTTTTGAAGCTTTTCAGGAAGAGTCACACTTGTGTAAGATCGAATCTTAATCCGTAAAAGATGGGTTGAATCTAGGATAGTTGCTTGTTAGTTATGATAGAAATCATAATACTTATTAAAGAAAATTTAATATTTGAAATAAATAAACTGTTACTTATAATAGATATTGTAATATTTATATGTGAAATTGTGATACTTAAAAAAAATGTTACTAATGATAAATATTGTAATACTTATAACTGAAATTGTAATACTTACAAAGTGTAATTCTAATGTAAATATTGTAATATGAGTTTATTATCGAAATAGTCCCTCGACTATTGCGAAATTACCAATTTGGTCCTTGACAATTTTTCGTACCCAATTAAGTCCATCGACTTTGAAAATTTTAACCAATTTGGTCCTCCGTTTATTTT
Organism: Ipomoea trifida; assembly: GCA_003576665.1. Classification (NCBI taxonomy): domain Eukaryota; kingdom Viridiplantae; phylum Streptophyta; class Magnoliopsida; order Solanales; family Convolvulaceae; genus Ipomoea; species Ipomoea trifida. The sequence continues at coordinate 4,424,935 of CP025645.1, read as the reverse complement.
GCCGTTAAACATCCGTAAAAATTGGGACCAAATTGGTAATTTTACTATAGTCAAGGGACCATTTCAGTGAAAAATTAATTACCAATTTAGTCCCTTGACTATTGAAAAATTACCGATTTGGTCCCTTGACTATAGCAAAATTACCAATTTGGTCCCGATTTAACGGACGTTTAACGACAAAATAAACGGAGGACCAAATTGGTTAAAATTTCCAAAGTCGAGGAACTTAATTTGGCACAAAAAATTGTCGAGGACCAAATTAGTAATTTCGCAATAGTCGAGGGACCATTTCGGTAATAAACTCTTGTAATATTTATATTCGAAATGTTAATTATGAAAGAAATTGTAATACTTATAGAAAATTTAATACTACTTTGAATAAAAATAAATCATTACTTAGTATAGATATTATAATACTTATATGTGAAATTGTGATACTGTTTAAGGTAAAATTGATTGTTACTAATGATAAATATTGTAATATTTATAACTGAAATTGTAACACTTACTCACCCAGTACAACCTGACCCGTCTCAAGTGAGACGGTTTCACACAAGTTTTTGCCTATAGCTACCTAACACAAGTTGTCCGTTTGAATATCATCCTAAACTCACTAATACTTGAACCCTTGCACATATAGGCCTACTCAGAGATGTGACCATTTTTAATTCACAAAACAATACGACAAAGGCCAACCCCCTAGCAATTGAATAATGAAGGTATTGGTTTCTACTTGGCCATTGTTGCACTCACCAAATTCAGGAACCCAATAAGATAAGAAAAGAGAGATCTTTCACATTCAAACAAAGCAAATAGCTGATGGGAAAAGATACAAGAAAGTTGAGTATGCAAGGAATTTGGTCCAATTAGGATCGGCAACAATCATACATGCAGTCCAATGTTCACTGCTAAACACACTACAATGTGACCTACAGAAAACTAATCGCACAGTAATTGCAGGTCAAACTTGTAGTGCTCCCCAAGGCAACAAGAATGTCACACAATAATAAATTGTTTTATTGATTATTGATTAACCAGTAGTTACCATTAAACAGGGATAATCAAAGTAAAAAAAAAGAAGGATTTTTCTTATTACCTACAGATTTATGACTGTTGAGAATTCAGTAATCCACTTGGATGCTTTGCTCGTCGTAAATCATACTGATCTACATTTTGCAGTGGGGCATCAGTCTCATTCCTGATCCTCTTGACGTTCGGGCTCAGCAATCCCCTATGCTTAAACCCATACAGCTTTAGTATTTGATTATCGGCAAAATTGAAAGCTCTCTCCATGCTTCTCAAGCACCTTTCGGCAGAGTATTCTCCATAGCTTTCGCACGGCTTGCATCCCACAAAATGTGTCACAAATGGCCATCTATCGTCACCAAACCCCGGATGGAATTTCTCAATCATCTCCTCGTACTTATCCACCAAACCTGCCCAATATCCGTGCAAATGGTAAGAGTTCTCAATGAACACTTTGCCCATCCACATATCCTTCTTTGACAAGAGCAAGTATACCAGTGCTGACTGATCGTCAGCTTCAAAATCTGGTCTACCCTTCAAATTAGCCGTAAGAATCTTCCCAGCCTCCTCGCGGACAGGACCTTTATGCCCCATCAGCGCCCAGGCATCAAGCAATTCTAGTGACCACTGGCAATTCCTAATGAGAAAACTACCTGTGCTCAAGGCAGTCCAAGATTTCTGATCGAACAACAAATCCGGGTAGCCGTGGATAACAAGATTATGATTGTCATACTTAGACAAAGGTATCTCGAAAGTCATGTCAGTGAACAAAGCATCACTATCCATCCACCAAAACCACTCGATTTCAGGATGAGAAAGCATCAGCCTCCTAATCAAGGGCAGTTTCTCCCAATAGCCTGTCATTTCACTATCCAAATGAACTAAATTATACATTATCTCAATCCCATGTACCCTAGAATAATCAATTTTGTTCTTAATACCCTTCAAAAGATAGTGATCCCCAACTGGGTTATCGCAAGGGCCGGGTGGAGACCCAGTAACAAGCAATATCCGAGGTTTTCCATTCACAATAATCGGAAATTCTGGATTTCTCTGAACCCATTCCTTTCGCTGTTCATCCCAATCACTGATTTTGGGCCCCAATATGAAGTTAGGGTTCGTGTGGAGAGTTCCCCCATCCTCCTCCTCCTCCGGCTCACTATCCGACCGGATCTCGGCGATTATCCGGTTAGTTTCCGCAATGAGATTCAAATTCTCAGCCTCCGCCTCAGCTAAGGCCTGGGAAGAAGCGAGGTTGCCGAAACCGATGGTGCCGCGGAGGACAAGGATGGTAACGAAGCCGCAGAGAATTGTAATCTTGAGGGTGTTGAAAGCCCGGTGGATCTGGCGGCCGCGTGAGGGAGTAGAGCTAGGTCGGCCGCCGCGAGCTCCGCCGCCGTTGGGGGTGGGTAGGGTTCCGGCTCTCTTTTGAGCTGCAAATGTGGTGGTGGGTAGTGCTCCACCTTCATCTACACCCATCTTAGCTTGTATTACTATGAGTAAAGAGTAAGAGAGCTCAGTATTAAACTCTCTCTCTCTCTCTCTAGAACTTAGTTGGTGTTGAGAATGAATGAATGATAATATGGAGCTATGGTATCGCAGAGTGAAATGAGTGTATCAGTGCGGGCGAGTGGTTGGAGTGGGTGGGGGGCTGAGGAAGAAGATGAAGGAAGCACCACCGACGGGAATTTTGGCATAAATATTAAATATTCATCTGCTCTGTTTTTTTAAATTATTCCTATTTTCTTTTATAAATTATAAATTTAAGAATACGATTAGTGGACGTAGTAACTGCAATCTATCTATATATTCTATATATAAAAATAATATTCTCCTCTCAAAATTTTCCGCCCAATTATAGGGGCATTTTAGTAATTATATATATTATTAATATTAATTATATATATTATTCCTAAATCCTATCTTAATAACTACGTTCATATGATGTAAGATATATATATATATATATATATATATATATATATAGGGGCTGGATCCAATGAGATCACCCTTGTAAATGAGATTGTGAGATTCCATCACAACCATCTAAAATATTAGATTTAATGGATGAGATTGAATTTCAAATGTCATTTATATAAGGATATAATTAATACATAAGGGTGGCATTGTAATTTCATTATATTGTTAGAATTTGATTATAAATGAAATAGAATATTTTCCTAATTTAAAGGATTCTATCCATGGTAGGAATAAATTCTAGATTTTATTTATTAAAAAAAAAAACGCAACAGCCGTGCTTAGAAGAGACTACCGTTGTTGCCATCTAGTTTGCGTCCATGGATGAAGAATTCGCCGGTGTGTGCATATTACGGAACATGTGTGTGCATATTACTGAAAATGTCCATAATAAAACGGTGGGTGCATATCACCTATTCAGTGTGTGCATTCTCGTGTGTGCAATAATGACGTTATGAAAGCAAAATAAATGGGTTTCGCATGTTATGTGTATTGCAACATTTTTTCTTTTTGTTGATATTCATGTGTATGTAGAAAAGGATTTGGAACGTTTTGATTAGAGCGATTTTTTTAATTTGTTATGATTTTCGTAGGTGTGTGCGATAGTGATGACGAGCGTGTGCATAAATCTGAGTAATGTGTGCGTGTGTGATGTTGGGCGTGTGCAAAAGACTTAATTTATAATTGTTAGCAGTCATGGAATTAGGCGTGTTTGTAGTTTTTTTTTTAGAAGTTGCGACGTTCATGGAGTTAGCGTGTGCAAACACCCCCCCCCTCCCCTTGCTTTTTTGGAAGCTGTGATAATTTAACCACGCACAGACCAAGCACGCTTAATTTAATAAATCATGGGGATTGAACTTTGTTTAATAATTTAATAAACCGTACTAATTTAATCAATCATAGGCATCTTGATTAAAACTTTTTTGAATTTCATAAATATGTTTGCATTATTCTACCCGTTTAATTATTAACATGTCTCATACTACATGCGTATGCATAGGCTAGGGAAGCTGTGTGCATCTCGCTGAACGTAATCAGGTACAAAGTTTGATTTATTATTGTGTGGGTGTATATGACGTTAGTTTCAACCGAAACTAAATTTAATAAATAAATTATGTGTGATAATGTGTTTTCAGTTACTCAAACAGTTGGGTACATAGTACTTGACCATTATTATACCCGATTATTGACTCCTACTACACACGTGTGCATACGCTAATGAAGTTGTGTGCATTTCGCTGAACGTAAACGGATACAAAGTTTGATTTATTATTGTGTGGGTGCATATGACGTTTGTTATAAGAGAAACCAAGATTGTAGATAAATTAAGAAAATGGACTATTATCACCCTACTAACCAACATTCGATAGGCAGTGTTCAGTGGAAGTGTGTGCATGTGCGATAAACAGAGTGTGCATTTTACTGAATGAATAATTTAATGCCCGTGTGCAAAATAGTGGTGGTAGATGTGTGCGTTATACTGAAGAGAACATATACTATAAACAAAGCTAATGAAATCAAAGAAGTGTAATTACAGTGCATGTGCAACGTCGGTGGTAGATGTGTGCGTTAATCTGATTGAGACTACTAGTACAAAGATGGGGAGAGAAGTTTATAACCGAGATTAATAAATAAACATGTATTCAGTAGTTGTAGTTTTTTGTTGCTAACATGTTAGTGTGTGCGTAACACATTGACAGTGAGTGCATATCCACTGAATAAGCAATGTAATTACCGCGTGTGAGCGACTTCAGCGGCATATGTATGCGTTATTTTGAACACGAACACAAGTTGAGAATTTGGGAGCCATTTCACGCGTATGGACGCAATTGTGCTTTAGCATACGACGTAGATAATTCAACGAAGAAGTTAATAAATAAATCAATAAATTAGACCGTGCAACAATAGGCCTGTATTATTTGGATTTTTAAAAGTCTAGCATCCATTAAGAACAAAAAAAAAAAAAAAAAAAAAAAAGAAAAAAGAAAAAAAAAAAGAATAAAACTAAGCAAGATTTGAGAAGTGAAAACCGAAGTAATAAAACTAAGCTAGATTTGCGAGCCCATGATTTGAATCATCCAAAGGCGGATCTGCTTGGACACGAGGAGGCAAGACAACCAGGGGAGATACAAAATCGTCAGGAAACAGGCTCTCTACCATCATATTTTGATCAACTTCAACATTGTTCCCTGTAAATTAACGCGCATCAAGATAAAACGCACCACCACCCATGAAATAACAAAAACAATAATAAATCAAAATCACATACAGACTGAACGCACACACTTAAATACCTAAAATGCACATACCCAAATTACACAGTGACTCTGAAGTACCCTTTCCACAACACAAAACTTGCCATATTTCAATGACATAATAATACTAATAACTTTGAAGTGCTAATAATGATTTTAATTTGTAAACACCCAAAGTGATGAACAGAAATAATCACTGACAGTATATAACTATATATATGTTAGAGTTGGTCAGCTAGGAAATGACAAAGATGAAAAACAAATTTCAAATTTTCTATGATTTAAGCTAACCAAATGGACTACATTAAAGGCATGTGGCTCAGTAAAACAAATGAAACAAAAGGAGATAAGGCAATATGAGAGTTTGAATAGTTTTTAGGGATCCATCATTCAGAAATTCACATCTGTAAATACATAGTCAAATGAAGCTAAACAGTTGTTGTTACTCTTCTATATCCCAAAATAGATAAAAAGCAAAAATTCAATCATTGCCTTCAAGAATACAAATTCACATGGCCTTCCAATTAACCTCACAAGCTCACACAGAGGTATTTCAATTTAGACTTCAAGAGTTGATAGTTCTCCAAAACCCATTAATTCAAAAGGTGCTATATTTTAACCCACCCCTACTCCCACACACCATCCACTATGAAAGAACAAAACAACAATAAATCAAAATAACATATATACTAAATGCACACACTTATAAGCGGAAGAGCACAGACCAAAATTATATAGAAACCCAATGATATTTAAAAGAGAAGTGTTATCACATCAAAAATCCTCGGGCTTTAAACTTCTTACTTTAACTCCGTATTTTTCTTTCCAGAACACAAGCTTGCCATAACTCAATTATTTTAAGCAAAAAATCAATATTATTATGCATTTCATATTTGGGATATCCTAAAATATGAAATGTGCATATAACAGTGAACTTATCCATGCACACACCCACCCAAACTGTCACTCACACACCGACACCCAAAAAAAATATTTTAAATACAAATGATATTTAAAAGAGAAGAGCACATGATATTTCAGAAATCAGAATTGATGTATACAAATACAAATGATATTTCAGAAATCAGAATTGATGTATACAAATATTTTATAAACGGAAGAGCACATACCAAAATTATATAGAGACCCAATGATATTTAAAAGAGAAGTGTTATCACATCAAAAATCCTCGGGCTTTAAACTTCTTACTTTAAATCCGTATTTCTCTTTCCAGAACACAAGCTTGCCATAATTCAATTATTTTAAGCAAAAAATCTATATTATTATGCATTTCATATTTGGGATATCCTAAAATATGAAATCTGCATATAACAGTGAACTTATCCATGCACACACCCACCCAAACTGTCACTCACACACCGACACTCAAAAAAAATATTTTAAATATTTTGAATCTCTTCTTCAAAGAGAATATCCCATCAAACCAGCATAAAGAGTGAAACATACTACAAAATATAATGTTTATTTAAACACCTCAGTAACAAGCACTAAATTCTTCATGATTTATATACATCAATTCTGATTTCTGAAAGTCTCCAGTTGGTCAAAGACAACATACTCATGAAATTCTATATGGACAGATGAATTTCATTTATTTTTAGACATATGTGAGATGGGAATCCAGTAACTGCATCCAAAAGCTTTCTAAGAGAGCAAATGTTTAGGGCATTTTGGGACACTAGTACACATACCGGTGCACAAACATAAAAGAACATGCTAACCAGATTACAGAACAGGCTAACCAGATTTATACATTTAAAATTAATCAAAATGAAATAAAAATGAAATAATACTATGAAATTTCATTCCATTTACAAAGAATTGAGAATTTGTAAAACTTAATGAATATTATTTAAAGTATAATATGCTCTTCGCCATGCTTATAGTATTTTTTGTATGATCCTAGGTCAATTCAATTCAATTCAAGATCATATAAAGACCTTCCTATTCAACTTAAACCTACTGCACATAAACGCATCCCTGCTCCAAACCGGACACCACAACAACAACCTAAACAGCCCCGACATTTGGCCAAATTCCACCGGTTCAAGCTCATTAATTATACAAACTCATTCCTAAAACATCCCTAAGCAACTGCTTGCCACTATACATCGACTGCACATACCCAATTACTATACTGGGTAAAATTGCCACGCACATACCACTGTATTCAACTCATGAAATATGAAAAATAATCTCCCCCCAATTTAATTTGTATAAAACAATTACGAAATATGAACACCACTCACCGCCCCAAAACATAGAAGCCCGGAATACCAAACAACCGCCCCAATGCTAACCCTAACCAAGAAAACAAAAACCAGATAAAGAAATAAACACCAAAAAAGTGAACACGGAATACCTTCAACACCATTAGAAGCGTTCCTCCTCAGACGCTTCGACCTCCGAGTAGAAGAGCCCGCCATGGAACTCCGACCCTATGACTATGTCGACAAGCGAGAGTGAAGGAGACCGGCGCCAAAACCAGAGAACAGCTACGAAAATTGGATATCGCAAAACCTGGGAGGATATCATCGGCGCCAAGGAAGGAGACCGGCGCAGTAACGATGGAGATGCAATCGCAAAAGGAAAGCAATCGCAAAAGGAAAACAATCGCATAAAAAAAGGAATTCCCAAATCGTAATTATGCAAATAAAAAATAAAATTATAAAATAGCCCTCCCTGATCCCCAATGTGACCGAGAAAACAAAATAAATAATAAATAATTATAATAAAATCTGAACCGTTTAACAAAAATAATAAATGGTCGAGATGTAATCTCATGATCTCGTCTAAATAGGATGATCTCACCAGATCCAATTCCTATATATATATATATATATATATATATATATATATATATATATATATATATATATATATATATATATATATATATATATATATAGTATTATCCTATTATACTTAGGGTGTGTTTGGAAACCCGGAAAGGGTTTCTAGTGTTTGGTAAGCAATGTAAAATGGAAGTCAACGTAAAATGACCACATGGTCAATGTAAAATCCACCCATTTTCTTGTAAAATGACTTACCCTTTTTTTTGGGGTAAGTCATTTTACAT
>CP025645.1:4378464-4416552 GCA_003576665.1 Ipomoea trifida | reverse complement strand
TCTTGTTCAGCACCTTCCTTCAAGCAACACCGCATCGTTCAAAACCACCGCATCGTTCAAAACCAGTTCGCCGGCGAACTCGTTTCGAGTTCGCCGGCGAACTGGAACCCTCCAGTTCGCACGCGGCGAACTGGAACCAGTTCGCACGCCGGGGTTCTGGAAACCAGTCCGCCGGCGAACTGGAACCCTCCAGTTCGCCGGCGAACTGGAAACCAACCAGTTCGGTTGGTTTCCAATTCGAACAAAACAGTTCTGGTTTCCGCACAAATGCGGAAACCAGATCTGGTAATACACACAAACCAGATCTGTTAATGGAGATTGTTTTTCGAAGTATGCTGATGGAGATTGTCTGGGTGGTATGATACAGTTCGGGTTTTCTTCTCATTTTCCAGAAACAAACCAAACACACAAATACAGTTTTCCATAATATATCCAAACACAGGAATTGAAAATGTTTTCCGGAAAATGACTCATTTTCGGAAAACATTTTCCTGAAGTCATTTTACTGCTTTCCAAACGGACCCTTATATGTAATTATGAAATTGGCAGTTGCATACGTTCATATGGAAATAGTTATTATATAAATAAATATATATCTTACAATACTACACATGTATTTCCCTAATTTCATCCTAATCCCATTATATCCTCTTCATTAGTAATCATTATGCACTCATTTCTATAACATAATCTAAATCGTCCTAAGTATATATTCTCCCATCTTCTTCCATTGTTGCAAAAAAACTTCATCCTCTGAGTATATATTCTCCCATCTTCTTCCATTGTTGCAAAAAATTCTTCGTCCTTCCCCATAATTTTTTCCTTTTCTCGCCAAAAGGAAGAAAAGAACTAGCAAACAAAGATTATCAATTATGAGTGTTTCGAGTGTGCGTAGTGAATTTTGATTTCTAGGGTAAGTATTCATGTTCACCAAAATACTTTTTCCAAAAGTAATCATTTTCGTAAGTGTTTAGTATTCATGTTTACCAAAATACTTTTTCGCCAAAAGTAATCATTTTCATAAGTGTTTATGTGCACCATCTTTCTAAAATCCTTCAAAAATAATTTATATAGTATTTGTGAATAATTGTTATTTGACTCATGACTTTATCTAATATTTGTATGTGTTTGGAGCAATCTTCATCCTCTCATCTACGGATGCTCCTGTAATTCGGGAAAACAAATGAAGACTATTGCGGGAAGGATCTCTCCATGGTATACAGATTGCAGTGTCTGCAAACGTATATTAAATTACTTTTTAGTTAATGAATATAAGCAAATCTTTCAAAATATCAATATTTGCAATAATTAAAATATTTTAATTATTATACTAATTAAGGAATTAAATAATTAATTATAATTAAGCTAATAATGAAATTAAGGAATTAAGTAATATAAGGAAATATTCTAATTAAGTTAATAATCAAAAATAAGAAATTAAGTAATTGAAAGTAATTATAGAGTATTTAAATGGTAATAAAATTATCTTTATAATTAAAAAATATTTTTTTAGTTAATGAATATAAGCAAATCTTTCAAAATATTAATATTTGCACTAAATAAAATATTTCAAAATAAGCATTATAATGATAATTAATACTATATAAAATATTTAATAAAGAGGATTTAAATTGTAATAAAAGTGCCTTATAATAAAAAAATCATATACAATAGAAACGTAACTATGTTTAGAATCTTTATTCGTTATTCCTGATTTACTTCCTGATGATTAACCTTTTGAGCAATCTTCATCTTCTCTATCTACGGATGCTCCTATAATTTGGGAAAACAAATGAAGACTATTGAAATCTCTCCTTGGTATACAGATTGTAGTGTTGCAAATGTATATTAAATCATTTTTTTAGTTAATGAATATAAGCAAATGTTTCAAAATATCAATTTTGTAATAATTAAACTATTATAATTATTATACTAATTAAGGAATTAATTATAATTAAGCTAATAATGAAATTAAGGAATTAAGTAATATAAGGAAATAATTCTAATTAAGTTAATAATGGAAAATAAGAAATTAAGTAATTGAAAGTAATTATGGAGTATTTAAATGGTAATAAAATTATCTTTATAATTAAAAAATTATTTTTTAGTTAATGAATATAAGTAAATTTTTAAAATATTAATATTTACATAAAATAAATATTTTCAAAATAATCATTATAATGATAATTAATGCTATGTAAAATATTTAATAAAGAGTATTTAATAATGGTAATAAAAGTGCCTAATAATTTCAAAATGAAAGCATTTTTTTTGTTAATGAATATACAGAAAAGGTAAAAATCATTGTAAAGAAAAAATATTAAATACATTTTAAATTTAGTGTACTATAATATATTATTAGATAGTTGTTCTTTCCTTAATTTTATTATTATACTAATTAAGAATTAATTAAAATTAAGCTAATAATAGAATTAATGAATTAATTAAATTAAGGAAATAATTGTAATTAAATTAATAATCAAGAATAAGAAATTAAGGAATTGAAAGTAATTACAAAGTATTTAAATGGTAATAAAATTATCTTTATAATGAAAAATTCATTTTTTGTTAATGAATATACGCAAATCTTTCATAATATTAATATTTATAATAAATAAAATATTTTCAAAATTATCATTTTAAAAATAATTAATAATTAATAGTATAAAAATATTTAATAAAGAAAATTTAAATGGTAATAATAGTGTCTTTACAATCAAAAAATCATTTTTTAGTTAATGAATATACGGAAAAGCTAAAAATCATTGTAAAGAAAAATTATTAAATAGATTTTAAAACATAGTGTACTATAATAAAATTATCTTTATAATAAAGAATCATATTAATGCTTTTTAAAATTATTTCCCTTTTCCCATATTTATTTTAAATAATAATATAATTTCATAAATCATATTACATATTGATTTTTCTAAAATAAATGCAATAAAATGAGTCATATATTATTGTTACCTTTTCATTGATCTTATAATTAAATAAATGTACACTTTCAAATATTATAATTATTTATAATTTAACTTTAATTTTATTATTTAAATGTATAATAAAAAAAAATTAATCCGTGCATCGCACGGGTAATTTACTAGTAAATATGTAATATTGAGTGAATCTTTTTATTACAATAGATATGTAAATTTATAGTTTTCACTCGAGTGAATTTTTTTTTTATTATAATAGATAGGTAAATTTATAATTTTCAAGTAATTAGGTAATATTGAGTGAATCTTTTTATTAAATAGATAGGTAAATTTATAATTTCAAGTAATTAGGTAAATGTTGAGTGAATCTTTTTATTACAATAGGTAGGTAAATTATAACTTTCAGTAATTAGGTAATATGGAGTGAATCTTTTTATTACAATAAATAGTATAATTTTCAAGTAATTAGGTAATATTGAGTGAATCTTTTTATTACAATAGATAGGTAAATTTATAATTTTCAAGTAATTAGGTAATATTGAGTAAAGTAAAACGAGGTGTTTTTGTTCCGGGAATTTGGGATACAATTAAATATAATAAAGTAAAACAATGAAGACATTAATGGAGATTGGAGATTCAAGAATATATGAAAGAGAGATTTTATTACTATTTTGGCCAACATTGATACATATAGATATTTATTAATAGAGGTTAAAAAAACATAATCATATAGGACCTCTAAAAGATAAAGATGAAAGTATAGAAGATCTCTATAACCCAAATAATTGAGTCTACAGACTACATCCACTTGGGCTCCAAATTATTATATTGTAAAACACTTCCCTGGGATGAATTTGTAAAGCTATTATAAAAGGCATTGAATGATTTAACCAATCCTTTCATAGGAAGCGTTAAAATACTAACCTGATTCCATGAAATTTGATGAAGCTTAGAGCCCTGTCTTCTTCCATACTTCTTGCTCTTAGTATTCGCAAAATCCTTTTTCCCTCTGGTCTTTCACAGTTAAGTTTTCCCAAGTAATAGGATAGGAAAATAGTCTTGCCTTTATATATTGTCTGCATAATACATAACTGATTCCAATATTGATTATTGGAATTATGGCAATAATGGGCCATAAACCCATACAATTAAATAGGCTTAAATAGCCTCATTTGAAAGCCGAAGTGGGGGGAATAAAACCCCTAATCTGTTACAAGTTTTATTCATTACCTATCACAATGGAATTTTAATTGTCCAGATCACTTAATACATAGGCAGGATAACTTTAATGTCCAGATCACTTAATACATAGGCACCAGGATAACTTTACCTCCAGTTCGCACGCCGGCGAACTGGAACCAGTTCGCACGCCGGGGTTCTGGAAACCAGTCCGCCGGCGAACTGGAACCCTCCAGTTCGCCGGCGAACTGGAAACCAACCAGTTCGGTTGGTTTCCAATTCGAACAAAACAGTTCTGGTTTCCGCACAAATGCGGAAACCAGATCTGGTAATACACACAAACCAGATCTGTTAATGGAGATTGTTTTTCGAAGTATGCTGATGGAGATTGTCTGGTTGGTATGATACAGTTCGGGTTTTCTTCTCATTTTCCAGAAACAAACCAAACACACAAATACAGTTTTCCATAATATATCCAAACACAGGAATTGAAAATGTTTTCCGGAAAATGACTCATTTTCGGAAAACATTTTCCTGAAGTCATTTTACTGCTTTCCAAACGGACCCTTATATGTAATTATGAAATTGGCAGTTGCATACGTTCATATGGAAATAGTTATTATATAAATAAATATATATCTTACAATACTACACATGTATTTCCCTAATTTCATCCTAATCCCATTATATCCTCTTCATTAGTAATCATTATGCACTCATTTCTATAACATAATCTAAATCGTCCTAAGTATATATTCTCCATCTTTTCCATTGTTGCAAAAAAACTTCATCCTCTGAGTATATATTCTCCCATCTTCTTCCATTGTTGCAAAAAATTCTTCGTCCTTCCCCATAATTTTTTCCTTTTTCTCGCCAAAAGGAAGAAAAGAACTAGCAAACAAAGATTATCAATTATGAGTGTTTCGAGTGTGCGTAGTGAATTTTGATTTCTAGGGTAAGTATTCATGTTCACCAAAATACTTTTTCCCAAAAGTAATCATTTTCGTAAGTGTTTAGTATTCATGTTTACCAAAATACTTTTTCGCCAAAAGTAATCATTTTCATAAGTGTTTATGTGCACCATCTTTCTAAAATCCTTCAAAAATAATTTATATGGTATTTGTGAATAATTGTTATTTGACTCATGACTTTATCTAATATTTGTATGTGTTTGGAGCAATCTTCATCCTCTCGATCTACGGATGCTCCTGTAATTCGGGAAAACAAATGAAGACTATTGCGGGAAGGATCTCTCCATGGTGTACAGATTGCAGTGTCTGCAAACGTATATTAAATTACTTTTTTAGTTAATGAATATAAGCAAATCTTTCAAAATATCAATATTTGCAATAATTAAAATATTTTAATTATTATACTAATTAAGGAATTAAATAATTAATTATAATTAAGCTAATAATGAAATTAAGGAATTAAGTAATATAAGGAAATAGTTCTAATTAAGTTAATAATCAAAAATAAGAAATTAAGTAATTGAAAGTAATTATAGAGTATTTAAATGGTAATAAAATTATCTTTATAATTAAAAAATATTTTTTTAGTTAATGAATATAAGCAAATCTTTCAAAATATTAATATTTGCACTAAATAAAATATTTTCAAAATAAGCATTATAATGATAATTAATACTATATAAAATATTTAATAAAGAGGATTTAAATTGTAATAAAAGTGCCTTATAATAAAAAAATCATATACAATAGAAACGTAACTATGTTTAGAATCTTTATTCTTATTCCTGATTTACTTCCTGATGATTAACCTTTTGAGCAATCTTCATCTTCTCTATCTACGGATGCTCCTATAATTTGGGAAAACAAATGAAGACTATTGAAATCTCTCCTTGGTATACAGATTGTAGTGTTGCAAATGTATATTAAATCATTTTTTTAGTTAATGAATATAAGCAAATGTTTCAAAATATCAATATTTGTAATAATTAAACTATTATAATTATTATACTAATTAAGGAATTAATTATAATTAAGCTAATAATGAAATTAAGGAATTAAGTAATATAAGGAAATAATTCTAATTAAGTTAATAATGGAAAATAAGAAATTAAGTAATTGAAAGTAATTATGGAGTATTTAAATGGTAATAAAATTATCTTTATAATTAAAAAATTATTTTTTAGTTAATGAATATAAGTAAATTTTTAAAAATATTAATATTTACAATAAATAAAATATTTTCAAAATAATCATTATAATGATAATTAATGCTATGTAAAATATTTAATAAAGAGTATTTAATAATGGTAATAAAAGTGCCTAATAATTTCAAAATGAAAGCATTTTTTTGTTAATGAATATACAGAAAAGGTAAAAATCATTGTAAAGAAAAAATATTAAATACATTTTAGAATTTAGTGTACTATAATAATATTATTAGATAGTTGTTTCTTTCCTTAATTTTATTATTATACTAATTAAGAATTAATTAAAATTAAGCTAATAATAGAATTAATGAATTAATTAAATTAAGGAAATAATTGTAATTAAATTAATAATCAAGAATAAGAAATTAAGGAATTGAAAGTAATTACAAAGTATTTAAATGGTAATAAAATTATCTTTATAATGAAAAATTCATTTTTTGTTAATGAATATACGCAAATCTTTCATAATATTAATATTTATAATAAATAAAATATTTTCAAAATTATCATTTTAAAAATAATTAATAATTAATAGTATAAAAAATATTTAATAAAGAAAATTTAAATGGTAATAATAGTGTCTTTACAATCAAAAAATCATTTTTTAGTTAATGAATATACGGAAAAGCTAAAAATCATTGTAAAGAAAAATTATTAAATAGATTTTAAAACATAGTGTACTATAATAAAATTATCTTTATAATAAAGAATCATATTAATGCTTTTTAAAATTATTTTCCCTTTTCCCATATTTATTTTAAATAATAATATAATTTCAAAATCATATTACATATTGATTTTTCTAAAATAAATGCAATAAAATGAGTCATATATTATTGTTACCTTTTCATTGATCTTATAATTAAATAAATGTACACTTTCAAATATTATAATTATTTATAATTTAACTTTAATTTTATTATTTAAATGTATAATAAAAAAAAAAATTAATCCGTGCATCGCACGGGTAATTTACTAGTAAATATGTAATATTGAGTGAATCTTTTTATTACAATAGATATGTAAATTTATAGTTTTCACTCGAGTGAATCTTTTTTTTTTATTATAATAGATAGGTAAATTTATAATTTTCAAGTAATTAGGTAATATTGAGTGAATCTTTTTATTAAAAGATAGGTAAATTTATAATTTCAAGTAATTAGGTAAATTGAGTGAATCTTTTTATTACAATAGGTAGGTAAATTTATAACTTTCAAGTAATTAGGTAATATGGAGTGAATCTTTTTATTACAATAAATAGATAAATTTATAATTTTCAAGTAATTAGGTAATATTGAGTGAATCTTTTTATTACAATAGATAGGTAAATTTATAATTTTCAAGTAATTAGGTAATATTGAGTAAAGTAAAACGAGGTGTTTTTGTTCCGGGAATTTGGGATACAATTAAATATAATAAAGTAAAACAATGAAGACATTAATGGAGATTGGAGATTCAAGAATATATGAAAGAGAGATTTTATTACTATTTTGGCCAACATTGATACATATAGATATTTATTAATAGAGGTTAAAAAAAACATAATCATATAGGACCTCTAAAAGATAAAGATGAAAGTATAGAAGATCTCTATAACCCAAATAATTGAGTCTACAGACTACATCCACTTGGGCTCCAAATTATTATATTGTAAAACACTTCCCTGGGATGAATTTGTAAAGCTATTATAAAAGGCATTGAATGATTTAACCAATCCTTTCATAGGAAGCGTTAAAATACTAACCTGATTCCATGAAATTTGATGAAGCTTAGAGCCCTGTCTTCTTCCATACTTCTTGCTCTTAGTATTCGCAAAATCCTTTTTCCCTCTGGTCTTTCACAGTTAAGTTTTCCCAAGTAATAGGATAGGAAAATAGTCTTGCCTTTATATATTGTCTGCATAATACATAACTGATTCCAATATTGATTATTGGAATTATGGCAATAATGGGCCATAAACCCATACAATTAAATAGGCTTAAATAGCCTCATTTGAAAGCCGAAGTGGGGGGAATAAAACCCCTAATCTGTTACAAGTTTTATTTCATTACCTATCACAATGGAATTTTTAATTGTCCAGATCACTTAATACATAGGCCACCAGGATAACTTTAATTCGCGAAATATCCCAAAACATCAAGGAACTTTTACTTAAATCAAAGTCAACTAGATCATGGTGGTCGCATGTTATTTGATCAACATGTTCCCTTCCATGCATCATAGGTCAACTTTAATTTCAATATTGACAACCATAGTGCAAACAAAGATATAACATTAATTGATTTCAACCAAGTCAATATAGCATAAAACTGAAGTACAAAATTATAATGATAACAAGACTCTATCTAAAATTCTCATACTCTCCACATGACAGGAGAAGACCTTAAGTGCTAAACCTTTGGTCAAAGAATCAGCAACCATAAGTTCAGTTTTGATATGCCGAATTGACACTCTCTATTCCTGTACTTCTTCTTTAACTGACAAATATTTTAATTCCATATGCTTAGCACCTTTAGAGTATTTGTCATTCTTAGAGAAGAACACTGCTGCAGAGTTGTCACAATAAATTCTCAAAGGCCTAGAAATACTGTCGACTACTCTAAGCCCCGAGATCAAATTCCGCAACCACAATCCATGATTTGCGGCTTCAAAGCATGCCACAAATTCTGCCTCCATAATGGAAGTAGCGATGATTGGCTGCTTTGCACTTTTCCATGAAACTGCTCCTCCAGCTAATAGGAACAAATAACCAAATGTAGATTTTCTCGTAAGCATGTAATCTTTTGTGCCTTGTAGATATCTTAAAACTTTCTTTGCAGCCTTCCAGTGCTCTACGCCGGGATTACTCTGATATCGACCCAACATTCCAACAGCAAAGCTGATGTCTGTCCGAGTACAAGTTTGTAAATATCCCAAACACCCAACCATTGTTGCATAAGGTATGCTTTCCATTTGTTTTTTCTCAATTTCATTTCTGGGACATTGAGCTAAACTAAATTTGTCCCCTTTCTGCATCGGAACCACTCCCGAAGAGCATTTATCCATCTTAAATCTTTCCAATACTTTGTTAATGTATCCTTTCTAAGACAATCCTAATAATCCTTGTGATCTATCTCGGAATATTTCTATTTCAATCACATAGGATGCCTCACCCATATCCTTCATTTCAAAGGTCTTAGAAAGAAATACTTTAGCATCACGCAACATGGCTTTATCATTTGCAACAAGTAAAATGTCATCAACATATAAAACTAAAATAGCAAACTTACTCCCACTAACTTTCATGTAGATACACCGATCAACAGTATTTTCCACAAAACCATAAGATGTCACAATACTGTCAAATTTAATGTACCACTGTCTAGAAGCTTGCTTAAGTCCATATATTGACTTTTTTAATTTACACACCAAATTTAGGTACTAACAATAATGAACATAGTCTCATCGAAACGATAATTTGAAAATCTTTCATTAAACAAGTCATCCGTATTAAGTTCCAAATACTTAATTATTGATATTAAGTTAAACCCAACATATATCTCAAGCCTTGTTTGAGCACCCATTTTAGTTCTTAGTGAAGGTGGAATGAGTACTCGAACAGTTAGAGAGCAAAACATAGTGGCAGACACCTTGGCAAAACACATCAAAGCATCCAATACCACGTGGGTTGAGTCGGAGGAGCCCCCCCCCCCCCCTATAGTGTGGAAGAGGCATTGTTATTTGATTTGAGTGTCGTTCCGTGTGAATGCATTAACAAAGTTCTACCTTTTTAAGTGCATCAGCATGTAAAACAACATAATCCTAGATGGCTAGGCATAACTAGGCAGTTTGGAATGCATTAACAAAGTTCTACCTATTATTTGAGTTCTTTTGGTCAAGAATTCTACAAGTCCATTTTGAGTGTAAATATGAGCAACTAGGTGCTTAACCCTTATTTCATGACCTTCACAATAAGCATAAATTGCATTGGAGGTGAATTCTCAAATAGTGTCTATCCTTATACTTTTAATTGGATGATTAGGGAAATGAGCTCTCAATTTCTTCACTTTGCATTTTACCCACCATAGACTATGGAGGAAGTGGCCAAAGTGTATGAGTCTAGGAATGGCAACATGGCGGTGTGTGGAGTATACTCCCCGTCCTCAGCGGAGAATTGAAATAATTCTCTATTCCTGTCCTCGTGAGGATTAGGCAGGGATGGGAATGATCAACCCCTAGTCAAAGTGTCAAATTAGTATAATTTTTTAAATGAAAACCTAAGTCTTAATAATTTCAAAAATTAAAAAATCTAAGCATTTAGTTCTTCAATGATGTGTTTTTTTTCTCGAAAATGGTTATGATTCTTTAAAAGGTAGTATCTGTTATATAATTTATCAATCTCTTTCAGCCCAAAGAATCAATATCTCTACCACCAATGTTCGATCATGTAACCACCCATTTGAAAGGGTAACATGATATATACCTATGTTTATTACCTCTCTTTATATATATATATATATATATATATATATATATATATATATATATATATATATATATGGTTCAGGTGCGGGTATATCTTCTTGTGCGGTTATGCAATACTCACCTTAAGCATTAAAATGGTGCACCTTAAGTACACAAATCACGCACCTTAAGCTAAAAATATAAACCACGCACCTAAAGTTTTTAAATGGTGTACATTCAGTTGAGAATACACTGCGCACCTTAAGTACACAAATCACGCACCTTAAGTACACAAGTCATGCACCTTAAGAACACAAACCACGCACCTAAGATTTTAAAATGACGCACCTTAAGTTTCAACAACTCACGCACCTTAAGCATACATATCACGCACCTTAAGAAAGAAAATCACGTACTTTAAGCTTTAGGTTCACGCACCTTAAACTTTAACACTCACGCACCTTGAAAAGAAAATTACACACCTAAAGTCACTGCACAATTGCACGGGAAACACCCCACCGCATGGGAACTGAATTGTGTGTATATATATATATATATATATAGGAGGTTGTTCAGGTGAGAATGAGTAGTCCAGGAGAGAACTAAGAACAACTTACAGTCGTCCACATGTCCAAATCTAACGGATCAGAAACACTGATATTTTTTTTAAAAAAAATACGCTGACATTTTTGAAAATAATTGAACATCAAAGTGTAAGTAAATTGTGTTAAAAGTCCAAGTAACAGTTTCATATAATGCATCGAATACCGCTACCTCTTCTGTGGATTTCTTTACTGAATCTGTTACTCCCCGTGTTCGTCCTTTCGTGGGTGAGGAAGTCAAAGCTGCCCTATTTTCTATGTTCCCAGATAAATCTCCAGGTCCTGATGGTAAGAATCTGGGGTTTTATCAATAGTATTGGGATATGGTCGGAAGTGATGTCACTTCCTTTGTGTTAAAGTGCCTGAATGATTGTTCTTTCCCCTCTAGTTTGAATGACACCAACGTAGTGCTTATTCCGAAGAAGAATTGTCCGGAGATGGTGTCTGATCTTCGCCCCATTGCTCTCTGTAATGCGGTTTATAAGATCATGGCTAAGATGGTGGCAAATAGGATGAAACCGTTGCTTGGAGAGGTAATTTCTGATTCACAGAGTGCGTTCATTCCTAATAGACTCATTACTGATAATATTATGATTGTTGCGGAGGTGGGTCACTTCCTCAATAGGAAACATGGTGGTTTGGTGGGGTGGGGTGCTCTCAAGTTGGACATGGCTAAGGCATATGACCGAATGGAGTGGTCATTTCTCCGTCGGATGCTATTAGCTTTGGGTTTTGCTGTGGAATGGGTGAATTTGATTATGCTTTGCGTGACCACCGTCTCTTACAATTTCTTGGTAAATGGTAGTCCCATTGGGCAAGTTACTCCTACTAAGGGTATTCGACAAGGGGACCCTCTTTCCCCGTATTTGTTCATTATTTGTGCTGAGGGGCTTTCGTTACTGCTTCAACAGGCTGAGGCAAGGGGTTCTTTTCATGGTTGTAGGGTTGCTAGAGGTGCTCCGCCTGTCTCACATCTGTTCTTTGCAGATGATAGTCTCTTGTTTTTCAAAGCAAATACCCAGGAGGCAGGGGTTATCAAGCAGTGTCTTGTTGATTATGAAAATATGTCTGGGCAGGTGGTTAACTTCCATAAGTCTAGTGTGTGTTTTAGTAGGAACACATCTGCGTTGGCAAGAACAGAAGTGGCTTCAGCTCTAGGCGTTGTTCAGGCCCCTAATTTTGGGAAATACTTAGCTCTGCCTTCCTTTATTGGAAGGGAAAAGAGGGCAGTGTTCTCATACATTGAGGATAAAATCAAGCACAGGATTGGTTCGTGGAATAAGAGGCTCCTTTTGCAGGCAGGGAAAGTGGTACTGCTGAAAAGTGTTGCTCAATCAATGCCTACGTTCTCAATGAGTGTATTTCTACTTCCTGAGTCGGTCTGTTTATCCATTGAGAGGACTATGAATAGGTATTGGTGGGGGTCTGGGAATGAGAGGGGGATACATTGGAAAGCCTGGGATCGTCTATGCATCCCTAAGAAGTATGGTGGTTTGGGATTTAAAGATTTGAGGGCTTTCAACCTGGCAATGTTAGGAAAGTAGGCCTGGCGTTTTTTAACGAGACCTAATTCTTTGGTGGCAAGGATCTACAAGGCCAGGTATTTTCCCAAAACATCTTTTATTGATGCCACCTTGGGTAGTTGCCCAAGTTTCTGCTGGAGGAGCATTATGGCAGCACATGAGTTGGTTTGCAGTGGGATAAGGAGAAGAATTGGGGATGGGAAGTCTACTTTGATATGGGGCCATCCTTGGCTCCCAGATGACCCTAACCCAATGATTCAGACTACTATGCCCATTGAGTTAAATGGTGCTTTGGTTTCAAGGCTGATAGATCCAAATACTTCTACGTGGGACCTATCTATTCTACAGGAAATCTTTAGTCTTTCTGATGTGGACCGCATCCTAAAGGTTCCGGTCACCCCTCATTATGAGGACTCTTGGTTCTGGTATGGGGACCCCAGAGGCTGTTACACGGTTAAGGAAGGTTATAGACGCATCATTGGTGAGTTTGTACTTCAATCTGGGACTTTTGATAAATGGCTAAAGCTTTGGAAGATTAAGTGCCCGGCAAAGTGGAAGGTTTTTATGTGGCGAGCTCTATCAAATGCTCTCCCTACTACCACCAATTTGATTTTAAAGAGGGTTGAGATAGATCCAGCATGTCCAATGTGTGGGAATTTACATGAAAATATTATGCATTCTCTACTCTTGTGTGATTTCTCAAAGCGTGTTTGGCATGTATCTACTTTGCATGTACCTAATATGAATGGGAATGATTTTGGGGCGTGGTTCGAACATGCATTATCTGTGCTCACGGGAGAAGATTTGTTTCTTGTTGTAGCCGTGTTCTATCATATTTGGAGAGCAAGAAACCTTGCTGTGTGGGAAGCTTATTTACCGCAACCGGCTACGGTCTGGCGCTCGGCACACTCCGCGGCAGCAGCTTGGCGCATCACTCACGCACGTCTCGATCATCACCAACAACAACTGCCGACGACAACTCCAGCAACCGATGGCCCAATGCGCTGCTATTTCGACGCCGGTTTCCACCCACAATCCGCAAGGGGCACGGTGGGGGCGGTGCTACTGGCACATGGCGGGGAGTTTCTTGCTGCCTTCAATGGTCAACTGCCGGCTTGTTTCTCTCCTCTCATGGCAGAGTCTTTAGCTTGCAAGGAGGTGCTTTCTTGGCTCAGGGGGCGCGGGTTGACTTCAGTACACATCTACACCGATTGTTCCACTCTAAAGAATTTGTTAACCTCAGCTCAATCTAGTCTATTTTCTTATGTTGGTTTTGCTATCGATGCCGCTAGGGCAATTTTATCTACTTTTCATACATGTTCTGTTAGTTTAGTACCTAGAGCACATAATCGAGGGGCTCACGCATTGGCTGCGTTAGCCTTCGCTTAGGATGCTTCATTGTACTGGGATTCTATCCCGCCTGACTCTATTTCAGATTTGATTTAATCCACGCCGTTATGGTTTAAAAAAAAAATATTACAAGTGCAAGTAAAATGTATTACAAGCATCAATATTAAGTGCACCTAACATTATAATTAGTTGCACCAGATGTTATCATTAAGTGCATCTATGTGAAAGACTTTATCATTAGGCGCATGAATGTTAATAAGGTAAATTACTTATACTTGTAAGTGAAAATAGTTTCACTTGTAAGTGATTTTATTTGAACTTTTTACTTGCAAACTTGTACCAGCTACTTACACTTGTAACACAATTTACTTGCACTAAAGTTTGAGTTATTTACGAAAATGCCACCGCGTCGTTTTTTTTTTTTTTTATTACATATGATTTGTTGAATTTGAACACGTGAACAACAGTGAGTGGTTCTGATTTCTCTCATGGGTAGCCGTTCTCACTTGAGCGCGCCCCTATATATGTGTGTGTGTGTATCTTTGGGGGACGATGCGGGTCTGGATGACTTATCCCCGTTCCCGTTTCTGTTGGGGATGGGGCAAATTTTCACCCCTAAGGATGAGATTCGAGGTGAAAACCTTGTTCCATTGAGGGTATTTAAGTCTTTTAAAGAGTAACTCTAAGGATGACCGCGATTCAGTTCAAATTGATAGATTCATTGAACCGGGTATTGCAACAATCAAATTGAAATTGAAATCAAAATCGAAATCATAGGGACAATTATGGTTTAGAACAAAAAAAATTGTTAAATTAGACTATTTTAAAAATTTAAAAAAAAAAATTATACGGAGTAAAAAACAAAAAAATAGCTAACGGTTTAAACTGAAATAAAAATTGAAACCTTCCCAAATGATCCCGGTTTTGATTTATCATAGAACCGGAATCGAACCGATATGATGTCCCCACGTAAAATTTTCGCTTTTTCTGATGCGCAAACACTGCTCTCGGTTCTCATTTTATATTTTATAATAAATCCAGATTGTTCGAAGTGACAAGTTAAAACTGTTTTTCTCCGATCAATCTCCGGGCAGTCAGAGAAATTCTTTTCTGTGGATCTTCCGACCAATTCAAGGTACGCCTTGGGATCTGCTGACTTCATCAATTACCATTCGGTTCGAAAATTTACTGCAGTAATCATTATCATCATTAGGTCTTCATTTCCTGCAATTATTTGCAATTTTTGGGTCCAGTTTTCGTTTGATCTGGCTTCTAATTAACATCGGTTAACTGAATTAGCTAAAAATAATAATTTGATTTTCAAAGTGAATTTCGTTGTTTCGTGATAAAGATGTCTAATATTGTGTAACTTTTGGTGGTGTGATGGTAATTTTGTGTGGGGCAGAATGAGCCAGGTGTTCGAAGGATATGAACGGCAATACTGTGAGGTTTCAGCTAACTTGACGAAGAAGTGCACCTCAGCTAGTCTCTTAGATGGAGGTGAGAATAATTTCCTTAAAAAAAACATTTTTGTTTAGATTTTTTTTTTACCTTTGGTGGTTCCTCTCACTGAATATGTTATGCTTTATTGGTTTAGAATGCTTTGATGGAAATAAAACCTATTTTAAAAACTACTAGTAATTGAATTCTGAGAATGCTCCTTTTTTGTTTTTTTTTTTGGAATGTGGAATGGGAGCATGGTTTTGAATTTGGTAAAAGGTTGCATAGGGGCTAGAAAGCATAAGGATATCCCCCTACATGGTAATATGGGACAAATGATTGTTGTAGGACTAGATGCTATTTGAAAACATGGCTTTTGGTTTTGCAAGAGCTAGTTGGAGATCTCTAAACAGAACTAATTCAAGAAAACTCAAGCTCAAGTTTGTAGGGCTATGAGGTGAGAAGGAGTCAAGTAATACCCCACAACCATACTATTTTATGTTGAGCTCTATGTCACCTATGCAAACTCTGGCATTACTTATGTAGTGAATGGAGAAGTTTGAAAACTCTAGCTTTCTATAGGTAGTTATCACTTCATCTTCCAACTTCTTGAAGTGGATGAGACTGAAAAAAATTTCAGATAAAATCTTGGTTATTGATTTCTCCATTGAAGTGTGGTAGTTTTGTGCATAAATTAGGAAATTTATTTATGGAACTGTGCCAGTAATGCTTTGGCTTTTGTGTGCCTTACATTGATTCCTGCCTTCATTATCAGATCTATGTTACAATTTAGAGGTGTCCTTTCATGCAGATATTTTGATTCTATACTCATTAGTTTGTTAACTGTGTTTTCCTGTCTGTTCATGCTTGCAGAACAAAAGAAGCAGAAAATTTCTGAAGTAAAATCTGGATTGGAAGATGCTGAGGCTTTGGTAATGTAAAAAATGCATTTTGGCGGCCAAGTGTTGCTTTTGTGGAATTCTTTATAAAAAACGCTATAATTGTCTTTCTATTGTGCAGATTCGCAAAATGGATCTTGAGGCTAGGAGTTTACCTCCAAATTTAAAAGCCACGCTTCTTGCAAAGCTAAGAGAATATAAAAGTGATTTGAACAATGTGAAAAATGAAGTCAAAAGAATTACATCAGGCAATGGTAACCAAGCAGCAAGGGATGAATTGTTTGAATCTGGAATGGCAGATGCCAAGGCGGTATCCCCTTGTCCCCATTTATGATTTTCTGTCTTATGTTCATTGTCTTGAAACAGTTCTCTTATTTGATAAATGTGTATGAGTTGATGTAATACTCAACATTCTTTCTACTTGTTTGAGTGCCAACTTGCTTGACTGCTATGAGTCCTATGACGTGCTTTCTGTAGCCCCAATGTGTGACCTCATCATATCCAACATCAGTTTTAGTATGACATTGTTGAGACATCATCATTGCAATGCTTTCTATTCAATAACTACACTTAAATAGGTATGTTGTAAGAAAGGAAAACTTTGTACTTCTGTGTTAGGATGTCAGGTGGGACAATTGTATCTCAGGTCTTAATTATTGGTGGAAACCTCTACTATTTGTTTATTGTTTATTTCCTATTAATGCAGCCTTGCTGATCTTTTTTATCCATTATTAGGGGGTCTTTGGTTGGATGGAAAACTTTTTCATTAATTTTGAGGAAATTGAATTTTCCTCCGTTTGGTTCATAGAAAACGTTTTCCTCAAATATGAGGAAAAAGTTTTCCAAGGTTCTACCCTTAGACCAAATATGTATAATAATTTTTATTATATTATTATAATAAAATATTTAATTATACTCTGTAATATTTTAATATATGATATTATAATTTTTATAAATTATACTCCGTAATATTTTAATTTAAAAATAACTATTACTTTTATTATCATTATTATTGTGTAGGGGCATATTGGTCTTTATACTCATTATTCCTTACCATTCCAAACTCAACCAAACAATGGAATCAATATTCATACTTTCATAGTAATTTCTTTTCCACTAACCAAACAATAGAATCATTCTTACTGGTAATTTCTCTTCCATGGAATTTCAATTCCATTCCTCAAATATTTTCTGCGAACCTGATGCATTCTGGGGGCGTGGTTATGTTCGCAGAAACAGATCAGCAGAGAAGCTATAATTTGGGAAATTGCAGTAATGAAGGAGTTCTATTTCATTACCATACTATAGTTTAGTTCTATTTCATTACCATATTATAGTTTAGAAAGTTGTTAGTTTATTATTATATCATAGTTCAGAAAGTTAAGAGTATTAGAAAGCTTCCTAGCTTAGTTTTAGTAATTAGATAAGTTTTGGAATCCTTGTACTGCCCTATATAAGGGGTATCAATTTCAATAAAAGTAAGCAGAGTTTTAATCCCAAATCAAAGGCTAGGGAGTTCTGGGAACTCAAGAAAACCCAGCTTATCTCTTTTCACGATTGCTCCTTTCTTTCTATTCCCTGTTTTCTGCAATTCCACAACCCATAATAGAACCAAACGCGTCGTTAGTGTTTAGAAATTATGGGTGAACTTCTATTGGATTAAAAATTAATTGGGTCTATTACTTACAGCCCAAAATTCTCAAAAAAACTCCTGAAAAGGCCTCTGTCCTGCACAGGGAGTCTGTCCTTTGTTCTGCAACAAGGGTGCACGTCCTTGTGCTACTTGTTCTTACCCCAACAACGCCTTTTTAAACCATGCAGGTGGGACAATCATATCTCAGGTTTTAATTATTGGTGGAAACCACTATGGAGTACTATTTATTTATTCTTTATTTGCAAAATATTAAGTTTCTAATTTCTATGACAAGCTCATGTGATTGTAGTCCTATTGTGCAGCTGAGCTGCTTCTATCCCTGGGAATGGCATCTTGAGTTAATGAGATTGAGAGGGCACCATAAAATCTCTTATATTCCAACACTTTAAGCTTTTAATAATTTGAAGATTCTTACATAATGTTACAGGTATCAGCTGATCAAAGACAAAGACTGATGATGTCAACTGAGAGATTAAATCAGTCCAGTGATAGGATTAGAGAAGGTCGAAAAGTGATGCTGGAAACTGAAGAGCTTGGGGTTTCAATTCTTCAAGATCTGCACCAACAACGGCAGTCTCTTCTGCATGCTCATAACACGGTGTGTCTAATAATCAGCTGCTTTTAACTTTTTAGTTGTTGCTTTAATAAGTGAAAGGCTGGGCAATATCAACCAAGTTTTAATATTTTCAAATGTGTGAATGTAGAGGTAAAACAATCTCCTTACCTTTTTCACAGCTTCATGGAGTGGATGACAATATTAGTAGGAGCAAGAAGATACTGACTACCATGTCAAGAAGGATGAGCAAGAATAAATGGATCATTGGATCAATCATTGCAGTCTTGGTGATTGCAATCATATTGATTCTTTACTTTAAGCTTTCCCATTAGTCAAAATGCCCAGGTTTTTGCATCTCCGTCCTTTTTTGTGTTTGAAACTGGAATGCATGCATTTTGGAACATCTATTCTCATCTACTGAACTTCTGGTTGTGGGTCAGTTTGAAGTCTTTGTTTGGTAATGGTATGTTGTGCTTAAACCTTCAAACTCCATTTTTATAACTTCTGGCAGTTTTGTTAAATAATGGTAAACAACTAAAATAAGTCCATTTTACATCATACGCTTTAGACATATTATCCATGCTTTTATACTAGGTGCTTGTATTTCCTTTCTCATCATCGCCTATTTTGTTTTGTTTTGTTCTTTTTAGCAATTTGTAGAAAGAAGTGAAAACTGAAAAGCTAGAAAGGGTTTGATTCCAAATATATTCTTGAATGTTAAACTCCTACATTGCTTTTGGAGATTCAGGTTCGCCATACTATCAAATAGTGTACATTTAGTACATAAATAATGTACTTTTAAAAATGTATATTGTATTCAAAGTAAGTACATTATTTGAGTACTGAAAGTACAGTACACGAATAATGTACTTATATTAAAAATGTACTTTTTGTTAACAGTACTGTGTGGACCATGGCTCACACAATAATTTGCGAGTAGTTATGTCATGGACTCGGGTCCACCTTGCAAGGTGGACCTGGGTCAAAATACACAATTTATATACTGAATGTTTACAATTTAAATTGTGAACATTTAGTGTATAAAATTGTGAACATTCAGGATGTAAATTGTGAATATTCAGTATTTAAATTGTGACCATTTAGTATATAAAAATTGTGAACATTCAGTATATAAATTGTGTATTTTTGGACCTGAGTCCACAGAATAATTTGCCATAATTTGCCCTTAACATATGGATGTGGCCTTAAATTCTCAAATAATCAAATATGCATGAGTGTAAAATTATTGGAAAATTTTACTTATAGTTCTAACATTATCAAATTATCCAATTGTTAGATCATGGACCAGGGTCCACTTTGCATTGTGGACTCTTGTTCAAAAATTATGTAACTAATATATTATGTGCATTCAATTGAAGACACATAATATGTTGATTTTTTTTAGAACTACTGACTTTGTTACAATGTAGAATTTGTTCAATAACTATGATACTTGACTATAAGGCCTTTGGTCATAATATGTTAATTATGTATACATAATATGTTTTTTTTTTTTTTTTTTTTTTTTGTTTGTGTATCCAGAATTTTTATCATCAAACACAATGACTATTTTTCTCGTTAAATTATAAGCATCTCTAATATTAACTACATATTTGCCTAAAATGGTTTAATTACTACGGAGTATTTTTTAAATAGTTCAATGACCTATTTATACCTTTCTCTATAGTTTATAAATTTATTTAGTCCCATTGAGAAAAAAAAATGAAGAAAGTGATTTGGAAGGAAAAAGAAATTTTGAAAAAGTATTAGAAAAAAATACCTTTAAATTTATTTAGTCCCATTGAGAAAAAAAAAAATGAAGAAAGTGATTTGGAAGGAAAAAGAAATTTCGAAAAAGTATTATAAAAGAATACCTTTAAAATAATTCACTTGCCTAAAATTTTCTGATAACTAAAATTTAAGTTGAATGGTCAAATGCAGCAATGATTTAAAAGTTACGAGACCAAATTTAAAAATTTTAATAATCAAAGTCCAAAAGTGAAAATAACTCTGTATGATTAACCAACCTATTACAGCAGTCTCATCATAATTCGTATGGCGTTTTCCCGTAAAAAAAATGTTACATGTTCATGATGATGGTCTGAAACCAAAAACAGATTTACCTTGACACCCTTTATATGGATCAAAGTACAACATATTCAAAGCAACCAAGTCACAGCCATCAATTGATAACTTCCACAAATCCCCATATAAGCTCCAAATGAGTAGCGCATTGATCACTCTAAGCTTTATGAGATTGGAAGAGCATAGCACTGAAGCGGGAGAGAAACTCTCGAATTGATCTTGCATGAAACCAACGACAACATTTTCGGGGGCAAAGTCGAGTCTGGGTTGTGCAATTACGCTAATAATACCTGATACAAAAGCTCCATTGGCGGGGACGAGTACGGTTCAGAGTAGAGAAATTGAAGTGTCATCTTCAGGTGAGGAATCCAAAGTAGTTGTTTGGTCTTCGTCGTCCTCGTCCTCATCATCCTCTTCATCATCATCTGCAGAGGCAGGGTGTCCATTAAGATCCACTAAAACTCCGTTGGGCTTCCTAACAAACTGTCCCCTAACCCTAGGTCTCCGATCTGCCAGGCGTTTGCGGTTGACATACCGAATCTTCTTGTCAAAACATCGCGCCTTTCTCTTCTGCCTGAATTTCATCAAGGCCGCCTCTCTATGGTCTATTTTCCCCATCTTACCATCAGCAGACGAGGAGCTCCCGTATGATGGCCATGGATGTTGTGGTGGCATTTGGCCTGGTTGCAAGCACATGTTCATTGGATAATAGGGAAATGATCCCATTCCAGGCATATGGGGAGGACAATGCGGTACATGACTGTATGTTGGAAGCATAGCGGAATTAGCATGGTTGTGAAGATCGGGCAAGTTCTTTTGATACATTTGTGAAGAGGGCATCATAACTTGATTCATTATCCTTGGAATGTAATACGGTGGATAAGCAGCATGGGCATGGGCATGATAACCTGAAATGTCGTGGTGAGACTCGTTTGTTGGATGCATATGCACCTTGGAGAACTCCTCCATTCTTTGTTGCGGGAATTCCATCGATAAAGGTGGAGTACAAGACCTTTCCATAGAGAGAGAATCGGGAATACTGTTACTGCTCGGATAGCCATCTCCTTGTGAATGATTTTCGATTGCATCACCATTGGCCCGTTCTTTGGATTCAATATCCACATTCCCACCCTCATTGATCCTTGAATGATAAGTCACATTTTCACGGACAGTAACTTGGTCATTGCTCTTGGGCATGCTTGACTTGACATATGTAAAGAATGCAGAAGACTCTCCTATTTTCAATTCACTCTTCTTTGGAAATGAACAGATTTTTCCTGGAAACAATATTAAATGTAAGTGATAAATCCAAGAGTAACAGATTAAAATGATACCCATGCTTCATTGAAAGGCAGAACACTTGAGAAGATAACAAATTCAAGTGCACAAGGAGGACAATAACAACATGGATATCCAAAGTTCTTGCCAGCTAGTAATGACTATTTCAGTTTACTCAAGAAACAAAGTTCAAACTGAAAATCTTCATTTGTATTGTAGTTTAGGAGACAAAACTGAAACCAAAATTCTCCTTGCCCATGACATGATTTTGTCCTTTATAATAGAAATCAACAATAAATAAATAAATAAATAAATAAATAAAAAGTGACCATAATCTCAGTATGCTATAAAAAGCAGTGATCAAAACGATAACTCTAACAAAGTGAAACATAATAATGTGATGGATAGATATTCAACTTGCAAAGTAAATACTTCTAATTTTCAGAATAAATTACTAAATCCACAAGTTGATGGTAATGTGTATTTCTATCTGTTAGCATGTGGACAGAGTAATAGAGAGCCATGTGAACCACTCACCTGTTTTCCGGTCACTACTTCCAGGAACATCCGGCAGACACTCAAATGAACCAATGACTAGAGTCTCTGGGGAGGCAGCATTTGTTATGGCATTGGTCTGAATTGTAGGCATGATTGATTTTTTTTATAAAAAAAAGATACACTATGCAAATCAGTACAGCATGGATGATTAAAAAAAAGAAAATGACTATTTCATCTTCATGAATAATTATTATCTTATAGAGTTATAGCATGAGCTATGAGCAAGAAAAAATGTAACCTATTATAATCAGAAAGGAAAGCTTTACTGCTTACATCAAAACATCTTTAAAGATTCCCTAAGTGGCTTCCAGCAACTAATATTTAAACCACATAAATTCTAAGGATCTATTTTACTGTGGAGAATGCTTTGTCTTCAACTTCAAGTTTTCAAGCTTTCATTTTCCATTATAATGTGTTCTTTAGTTGTAAAATTGCAATTATTTTTCTAATTTAGATTTTAGAAAGCAGACAATTTTGAATTGAGTAATACTACGTATACTCCATGCTCCCACATTCTACTCCATTTTCTACCCCCTGCTTACATGTCATTCCTTGATTCATTCAAAAAAATGTGGGTCATAGTTTCTATTACTTTCTTTTTATCCTCGTCCAATAAAATCAAGACATGGCAGGACTACAGGAGTTTTACTCCCTTGGAGTCCATTTATCATTTTCCTTTTGAATTTACTTAATTGTCTTCATACAAAAACTACCAATATTGGTGGTGGTGGGCAATTTTGGATCACCCATGTTTTCCATTTGGCAAACTCAGGACACTGATAAGCCACAATAATACAATTTCAATAACATCTTTTTGGAGTTATTCAATTTATTTTAATTGGAAAAATAAGGCTAGAAATATTCATTTTTAACAAACTCTACTTTCCATTATTCCAGAAAATGGAAACTGAACAGGCCTGGTAAATTTTTCCAACAAAATTTGAAAAGTGCAAACCAGTTGAGAAAGAAATGCAATTTCAGTGCTCAACAATAACCAAGTTGATTCCAGAACACAGAGTTAATCTCCCCCACCCACATTCATTTCCTGACAAGCCACTTAATCAGGTCAACGCTAGGTTCACTATTAATCTTTGTATGGTGTTGTTGAATGTCGAGAACATCAATAATAGCCTTAAAGCGAACTCACTAAGATTCAAATACCGACACTCAGTTCCAATAACTCACCTCATCTTCCTGTTGAGTAGAGGGACCAGTTTCCAGATTTATGCTTTTCCGGGACTTTTCATCTGTGTCATCTGAGAAGAGTGTAGTGCTGTTTGTGTTAGCATCACTCGGGTCTGATACTACCAAATCAAATTCATAATTTAGAATGTTCTTCTCTGCTAGTCCAAGCTGTCAACAAAATGAGATACAGAAATGATTATATGAAGTATGTCAAGAAGAATATTAAAAGAAAAAAAAAAAACTACATAAAATAACAGAAAAGAAATTAAAGTAGCTACTCTAAATATTGATATATAGAAGACATAATATCTGATGCATTTATCTCTCATCCAATCTCAGGCTAAGGTTTCCATAGCCTTTCTATATACTGCAGAAGCATAAGGATAACTACTTTCTAGTTACCCTAATCTTTCATGAAACTAACACTAGAGGGAAATGAAACATAGAAGGTATAATAGTGCATACCATTCGCCTTCTTCTCCACATATGAGTCCACAAGTTCAATAGTTCATTAGTGCGGAGGGGCTTCACAAGGTAATCTGCAGCTCCCAATTTTAAGCACTTAACGACAACAGAAACCTCATCTTGAGATGACATCACTACACCAAAGAAAATAAGAAAGAAATTTTTACTTCAGTTGTTGAATAACTTTTATTTTAAATTAAATGGGAATGGGAATATAATGAAGTTTGACTTACTGATAACTGGAATTCGCCTTAACTCCTTATCCCTCATAATATATTTCAACAACTTCAGCCCTTTGGACATCGGAAGGTCCACTTCAGAAAGTATAATATCAATATCAGGTCCTTCTGCATTCAATGCATCGATCACCTGCCTGGGTGACCTCACAGAAGTCACTGCAAATTAAAAAGCAGACTCAGTAAAGACTAAAGAATCTACAATGCAACTCACAAACATTTAGCAAGAAAATTAATGATAAAAAATAACTCTCCCAAAACGTATTTATCCACTCATTAGCCTAGTACCTAGACTTTGAAAGCACATATTATAGTTCATTTTTTTCCCGTTTCTAGGGTAAGGCAGCAGGGTGTGCTTTCTGGTGAGCATTAGCATGTCAAAAGACCTACTTCTCCCCAAAAAACCAACAAAGACATCATCTATCACAGTAATCATGAATCGAATTACAATTGATTTAGAATGACAGTAGTTACAACATTTTAAGCTGCTATCTTCGTAAAACATACTCTGAACTAGAAAAATTAAATTCAATCCAATTCAGAATTTGCAGAACATGTTGCAGCAACATAAAAATTTTAGGCAAAAATAAAAATAAAAATAAAAAATAGCAATAACAACAACAACAACAATCATAGTAGCAAAGTTATCTCGGAACTGAATAGCAGAGAAGATTTCATAACCTTGATAAGAACATTTGCACAATAGCGTGAAAACCTCCTCAGAGCTCTTGGAATCATTATCGCACAGTAAAATCCTAACTTTACTTCTATCTATGAACCCATCCCCAGTCTTCACAATCTCATTCTTCTCCATCATCGCTTTTCAAAAAACAATTAAGCAATATACATATACGTTCATAGAAAATATACAAAATTAAAATAAAAAGGTTAGGGTTCAGCTCAAACCCCTAAAAATCTAGTACTAAAGAACCTCTATATAGAAAATTTTTCTATTTACTGCTAAAACTAAAGCGTCTAATTTCGAAAACCCCATTTACAGATCGCACACTAATTCCAATCATATCCAAAATGAAAAAAAAAAAAAAAATCTATAATTTTCTAATAATTACGGTGCGCACCGGAGATGCAACTTATCTATAAACCATCTGAGCTGCTAAAAAACACGGCGAAGTCCGGCCATCTAATGGTGACGGGTTAGACTGTGAAATTAGTAAAAAAAAAAAAAAAATCAACAAAACAAAACAAAAAGAAAAGCTTCGCCAGCCCGCCACCTCCGGTGCACGTTAGCGTCCACCCTATCAGCCTAGCTGTCTTCTACTACCTATGGGGTCCTTCTAGAGAGAGAAAAGAGGGAGAAGCTCCGAGACCGGCTTCTGGTGGTTGAGGAAGAAGCTCAGAATTTCGGAGAGAGAAACTTGATATTTTGACGGCGCTTTTTAGCCGCGGTGGTGAGTGCTAAAGTGCACGACCGCTTTGGATGTACAAGATCTAGGCCGTTCCCGATGCCAATCGGAGGGTGGAGATGATATGAGCGGCGAGTAGTGCGCAGCTCCGCGTAAGATAGCAATTTTGTCGACGTGGAACGTTGGGAGAAAAAAGAGGTCCAAAAAGTGACTCGTTAAAGGATAAATTGCACTTCATACACCTCGTTTACTGTGATTTTTACAATGAAAACCCATCTTCTGTTTTTTTTTTTTGGCAAAAGGATCAAATAGACACATGTATTAATCATGATTGTTCATCCAGCACCATGAATTAAAATATCATGATTGTTCATCCAGCACCATGAATTAAAATATGGTCCATCTAAGTCATTATACTCCTAATTATTTTTCATCTAGAATTTTTAACCTATTTCTAACAAGTAACCCATCTTATTTGTTGACATGGAAAAATAAAATAATAAAAAATGATGACATGTTATTTATATGAATGTTTTGGATGATTTTACCATATTTCATTAATGAAGAAAATGTTTTTTTGCAATGAAATAGGGTAGAAATCAAAGTTGTTATATAATGTTTTAATTACAGTGTACTGCATTACTGTGTATGTATAGTGGGGTATTCAAAGTTGTTCGGCAATAAAATTCTATGAAAATCGATATATGAAAATTAAATATAAGATATTGTATTAGGTAAATTTTATTACTTTTTTTTAAAAAAATTAATTTTCGTATATCAATTTTCATGGAATTTTATTGTCAAACGACACTGAATACCCCGCTATGCATACACAGTACACTGTAGTTGAAACTTTATATAGCAACTTTGATTTTTGTCCTATTTCATTGCAAGAAATCATCCAAAAATGCAATATCTTAAGTTATTCAATTATCAAAAAATCCAAAAATATTAATTTATTTTTAAAATAAAATAAAATTTACCCAATAAAATATCTTAAGTTATTATAAAAATAATTTAATTTTTATATATTTATTTTCATAAAATCTCATTGCCGAACGATAGTGAATACCCCGCTATACATACACTGTAGTTAAAATTTTATATAACAATTTTGATTTCTATCCTATTTCATTACAATAAATTATTCTTTTTTTCATTAATGAAATAAGGTAGAAATCATCCAAAACATCCATATAAATAACATGTCATCATTTTTTCTAATTTTATTTTTCCATGTCATCAAATTAGATGGGTTAGTTGTTAGAAATAGGCTAAAAATGTTAGATAAAAAATAATTAGGAGTATAATGGTCTAGATGGACCATATTTTAATTCATGGTGTTAGATGAACAATCAATGGTAGTACATGAGCCTATTTGACCCTTTTGCCTTTTTATTTTTAAGAAAACAAACTGTCAATCTTCATTACTTAAAACATTCAAAAGAACATCACATAGAAAGAGAGGAGGGTGGATAACCCACTCCTCGCAATCTGATATAGAAATGAACTCTCGTGCTAGGGAATGGGCAGCTCAATTCGCAGATCGCTTAATAAAAGAGATAAACACATTGGAGAACCAACTAAGCCTATCTTTGATATCTAAGACAATCAAATCAAAAGAGGACTCTCCTAAGTTTGAATTTAAACATTGAACAAAAGTTAATGCATCAGTTTCTAAAATAGCATGGTCTAAACGAGAGGATTTGATCCAAGAGAGTGCCTCCCGAATAGCAACTGCCTCAGCTTCCTTGGGAGAAAAAACACTGTTCCATGGAATACATCTTGTAGCCTTGAAGTGTCCATTATCATCTCTAAGAATCCACCCAAAGTCCATTCTACCACTGTTTGCATCAATCGCAGCATCCACATTGAGTTTTGACCATCCAGTTTTAGGCTTCTTCCATTTGACAGTAACATTCACTTGAGGGGGGTCTGTTGGTCCGATCGCTCTCAATTATGTCCTTCTAGTCTCTCAAATGTGCTGAGGCTCTTTCAATGATTTGCAAGGTTGTGATAAAGATATTCTTCCACACCTTCTCGTTCCTGCACAACCATAAATTCCAGCACAACATAACCAAAAGAGAAAGATCATCCCTAGTAATAACTTTTATATTGTCTTGCACCCAATCAGTAAAAGAGAAGTAGCCATCAGGATTAATAAAACTAGTCATTCTAACCCAACATTCATCGGCCGCCAACGACGGTTTCGTCGCCGGAGACATTTGTGGTCGCATCTCCGGAGAGGCGACCGCAAATGTCGCCGGAGAAGGCGAGTCGATCATCGACGGTTGATTTTTGGCCAGAAATGATGTCAGATCACAGGTCACTAACATAGGCTTTATTGCTCCAAAATAAAATGTTAATAGGTTTAATTACAACTTTTAAAAGTTTAGGTACCTAATTGACTTTTTTAGGTAAAGTTTGATAGCCTATTTAATCATTTTTCCTTCTTTAAATTATATATCAATTTGTTCTCCAATGTAATTACTGATATATTTGTTAGTTTTTATTTCCTGAGCACTACTTGAATAAATTGATATACTTCTCTTATATGTCCAATCATCATGTAACTGAAGAATCAAATTTACAAATGAGTTAAGAGAGTTGCCAAGACTTGATTAGGTTAATGTTATCCTACGAAATATGAAAAAATATAATCAAGAGAATGTGCTATTCCAAAACTTAGATTTTTCGATGTTTGGTTCATGCTATCTTGTTTGGAATGCAATATATGAATTTTCAAAAGATGTAATTCACTTACAATTCTTAGATTATTTAATATTATAATGCATATTTGCAAATTTTACCCCATTTAATTCTAATTACTATAAAATACTACGGTATATATTTTATGCTAGCTTATTATATATATCATATTCAATTGTTTTTGTAATTATATATTTTATTTTATTTCTTATTACGTTATATTAGCTTATAAAGTAATTTTGTTTCTCAAGTTCAAACTCTTAGTTATTTTTAAATCATGTACTTATATATGTATTACCATTATCTTATTTATTTTAATTTCAAAGTTTATTGAAATACATGAAAAAATATTAAGAGTATTAAAGAAAAAGAATTATAACATAAAGATAACACTAAATAGAACAAGTATATATTACATACCTCAATTTTAATTAAACACATAAATTTAACATTCCTAGCCATCTAATATTTCCACCAATCTAACATTCCCAATAATCTAACATACCAGTAATCTAACCTTTCCAGTAACCTAACATTGTTTTAAAGTTGATTAGTTTAGAAGTAAATGTTGCAGGTTGGTAGCATATGATTTTTGAAATAGTTAAAGAGTGAAATGAGGGGTGAGGCAATTTGAAATAACAAGTGTGGTGAGTAGAACCAATTGTGGTGTTAAAGCAAAGCAAGGCCTTCCTGATCTGTCTGTGTATCAGTTGTGATGCAGTATCAATTTTTTGAGGACTAAGCGGATACCAGCTCTTCCTTGGTAGTCATATGCATCCAAGCTGAAGTAAACATCCACAAAACATCCTGCTCTCACCAACCCATCCAATTCTGCATTGTTATCAAATCTACTGGACACAATCTTTCTTCCTCTTCCACTCCCTGTTTCTTGCTCATATATCTCTGTGGCCCAGCACACTATTTCACCATTTACTATGCTTGCTAACCTGCCAATTGTACAGCATTCCAAGTTATACTCAAAAAGCTACTACAGGCATATTGACTACTAATCTAACTTCCCTGTCACTGTGAGCTCAAGAAACCAAGCTTGTTGTACAGTATTTTGATCTCTTGCCTTACTTCATTGATTCAGTAGGCAATATTTGGGGCAAGAGACCAAGATACAAACTCGACAGTGAAACGTGAGGATTATGCATTTATGCCTAAAGTAGACAGATCCCTTGTGCGCACTAGCAATTGACCATGTCTATTGAACTACTGAATTACCGTCATTTACATCCTTCAAAATACTCTATCAGGTTGGAAAGTAGTGGCCCTTGGGGTTGGGGATTCAACCTTTTGGGGCAAGTATTTTGACCTCTAAACTTTTTACATTTTGGTAATGAAGATTGCAAGTTTGTAAGCACAAGGTCACGAGTTTGAAACTCAACCATTTTGGTTTGAGCCAGTTAGCTATGAGCAATTTAGGATGGTTTACCTCTTTGTGGTCCTTTGGCGGCTAGGATCACAATGCGGGATTTACTCTGGTTCACCCCAAAAGATGTAGTTAAAAAGCTATACAGGCATATTGACCACTAATCTAACTTCCCTGTCACTGTGAGCTCAAGAAACCAACAAGCTTGCTGTACAGTATTTTGATCCCTAAACTTTTTTACTTTTTGGTAATGAAGATTGCATGTTTTTCATTAAAAGAAGAAAGGGAACTTACTGAAATCGGACAGTAGGGAAGTTTTCATAGCCGGGGTTTCTGGATACTATGGGCCTCCATTCAGAGCTGCTACCAGATTCAGCACACAGCCTCTGGGCTCGACTATTGATTTCATCCAGGATCTTGCAGAGGTTTGGTGTTGCATTCACCACAAAATTCAACTGTGGGCGACCGGCATAATCGAAATATTTTTTACTGATTCCAAAACGGACTTTCAAGCGTTTACAACAAACCTGCAGTTCAGCACAATCATGGAATACTTTTATCTTCTGCATTCCACGATAAAACGGGACAAGGGTCACAGAGAGATAAGGCATGGAAATTTCATTCAGTTCTAAGAACCCAGTGCAGCAGCCCCTGGGAACTTCACTTTCAATTTCTGAGGATGACTCATCAGAAGGGCAATATTCATCATCATCCTCATCCTCATCATCATCATCATCCATGTCACCTTCTGATTGATGGGATTCTATTTCAATTTCATCAAGAAGTTTGCCCATGTTAAAAGGGTCTGGCATAGCAGAACTTGATTCAATAACATCTTCAACCTCCACCTTTCCACTTACAGCCAAAAGTGAAACAGGATGATTTTCAACTCTCTCATTTTTCTTTGAATGTGTCTGGTTTTCAATCTTCAGGTTTGTTGAGGGAGTAGTTGCACTCGAACCTGTACTCCCAGGAGAAGCTTTACTACGACTTCTTGTGATAGCATTAGGAGAAACCCAACACTTCTCTGTGAATATGTCAGGGAGGCTGGATTCCTGTAGGTAAACAACATTTCAGCAATTTAACAGAATTATGTTGGCATTTCATTGATTCTTGTCTCCTCAAACAAATGCCATTTTTCTGAATAAAGGAAATATACAAAAAATCTAGCAACTCCATGAATTAACTTCAGTTTACAGCATATCATATTAGAGTTTCATGGAGCATGAAGCGCAAATGCACAATTAAAGGATACGTGAAGCTTATTAAAGGAAACTGGATATAAAGTGGAAACTAAAGACTGAAAGAAGGATGCTATAAGTCTTAAACCTATAATTATCATGACCATACTTCATATAGCTCATAATTGAAGATATGAACATTCTGGTATTACCAAAAGTAATACAGTCGAACAGTACTTGAGCACTTCAAGATTCATCCGAACATCATCTAAACTCCTGGAATAGAATAAGAGAAAATTTTAGCAAGGTCAAATCTAACATCAGATGAGCTTGCAATGCAACAGTACAAGCTACATTTAATTTAACACTAAACGTCCTCAAATTTCCCTACTCACATTACAATTTTTTTTTTAATATACTTAGGTTATCCCAACTTCGCCGAACTAATCCTAAGCCTACAGGATTCCCCGCCCCTAGAGCCACTACAGTGCAATCACCCCACCAGTCATACCCTAGTCAGATTCAAACCCCCACACTGCCGCTTCAATCATCGTGACATCAAGTCAAGCGACGAACCACTATGCTAAGCCCTAGGGGCCACATTACAATTGTTTTAACTGATCAGATAAATGGCACTCTATACCATAAACTTCAACTGTGATCCTAATTGTTATTAACTCCGACATCACCTGCCTATCAAACATAGGTGTACTACTGTACTTGTTGAGTTCCCAACCATGAGCTAGCTTTTGAGGTAGTATCTGGGTTTCTAACAAAAATAATCAATCTTAGACACCTAAATCCCAACCCAGGCAAGAAGAAATGAAGAGAACAAAGACACACAAGCTACATATTTGAGGCAAATACAAAACAGCCCCTACACAAGGATGATGTGTACAAACTGATACATAGATTAATGAATAGTGCAGACATGAATCTTTATGTTAAGAAGGAGAAGGCCCTTTCACCTATGTTTTTGTTGTCCAAGACCAAAATAAGTAGCAAGAGATGCCATCTGCAAGCAAGAAAGAAGGTAAATTAGCACCTAAACATGATGTAAAAATTGAAGTACCTTCAATTTAGAATCTAGAAAGTAAAATCAAGGAAAAATTAGAATTGGTCCAACTGACAAGAAAAAGTTGAATAATTTAACTGGATCTATTGTTAGGAGCAATCAAGAACGTTTGGTCAAATAACAAATGATCCAAATTTGCAGTCTAAATAAAAATCAAAGACATCCACTTGGTAGTGAAGCATTATAAACTCTTGGGGTTCAATATGCTTAACATTCAGCACATTAATAGATAGCGAATTTCACTATTTACAATTGTCAAAACTTGGTAAAGAATCTAAAGCCAGTTACTGCTAAGTTCTATAAAAAATCCACAAAATGGTCAAAATTTGGCAAGACTATTGTACCTTCATATCTCCAGCTCTCCGTCCAAACCTTTGAGTCAGCAGGGCAAGTGAATCAATTGTTCCCTTAGGCTCTGGAGCTGGCCTATTTATCCCAGCA
Source organism: Ipomoea trifida (assembly GCA_003576665.1). Lineage (NCBI taxonomy): Eukaryota > Viridiplantae > Streptophyta > Magnoliopsida > Solanales > Convolvulaceae > Ipomoea > Ipomoea trifida. The sequence goes on along the minus strand of CP025645.1, from coordinate 4,383,839 downwards.
AAAGCCTCACGAATCCGATGACAATCAAACTTCAATATGTTGTGACCTGCCCATATTCTCCCTGTGTAAGCAACAAAATAGGTTAATCTCTCAATGAACACAAAACTTTCCAAAACATACATAAAGGCATACTGCATGTCAAATCTCAAATCACTAAAATAGCAAAAGGACCCACTTCAGCACTTCCTTATCTCAGCTTGCCAAAAACTACCCAACCCTGAGAGATCCAATTCACTACATTTTCATACAAATTCAGAAATTACATGTTAATTTCTATGCAATACAAAATCAAGCCCAAGGGCTAGCTTTGCAATTGTAGAGTCCATCGTACATGTAGACTTGATCAAAAAATTATGTGTCTGAGTGTAGTTAGTCTTCAATTATAGACACATAAATTGTTAAAAGGTAGATACGAATAATCTGAAAGTTATTTTAGATTGGTCTACAATGCAAGATAGACACTGGTACCAATATAATTTGCCCTAGCCTTGTTGGTTCCATCAGACCACCAACATAACACACCAACCATGGATTTTTCACTTAAATGGTGGATTAATCATTCAAAGACCATCCAAAATCCACACGTGAAAGTTAAACCCCGTTTACCGTCGAGAATGTCGTAGACCTTGTCAGCAATATCAGCGAAAGTAGGCGCAGAATCGACGGCGTCTCTGCAAATTCCGTTGCTGCGAACGGAGAGGTTAGACATGAGCGAAGGATCAGCGGGTCGGACCAGGGTGGAGTAGCTCTCCAGCTCAACGAGCTTCCTGGGACAAACTAGAATGGCGCCGAACTCCAAGATCGCGTGACCCTGTCCGGGTCGGGTGGGTGTCGTCGTCTCTATATCGAAGAACACAATCTCCGACCTGTCCCCAGTCAACACCATTGCTCGGAGGTCCGGCGAGAGAATGAAAAACGCCTCGAAATGGAAGAAATGAATATGAATAAGATGCGTATGCACGGGAGGGAGACTTGCAGTGCAGGGGAGGGGAAGGAGAGATTTTTGAAATGAGAGTAAAAATGCTTAGGAGGGAAATGTGAAGAACACTTAAACGTATAAAACGGTATACTCCTATAAGACACGGAAGGAGGATACGTCACGTTATTACCCATGCCCCTTAATTTTAGGGCCAATTTAAATAAAGTCAAATAAAATATGTGTCGCACGTGTGTAAGACCGTCTCACGGATCCTTATTCGTGATATGAGACGGGTCGGTTTAAAGCGTCATGCAAATATCATACTTATATGTGCAAATGTCATACTTATATGCTCAAATATAACACTAATCAATAATAGAATTTTTGCTACTTATAAGAGAAAAAGTAATACATTTTTCATAATAAGTAATGTTGACAAGTGCCCCTTATTTATAAGGGCAAATATAATATTTTTGATGAAAAATGTAATACTTTTAAATCGAAATGTAAAAGCATTGTATTTTCCCTTAAAAGTATTACATTTACCCTTATAAGTAATAAAAATTTTATTCCTGATTAGTATTACATTTGAGCATATAAGTATGACATTTGTGCATATAAGTGTTACATTTGTATCTTGACCCGAGCCGGCTCGACTCGTCTCATGGTGAGACAGTCTGACACAAGTTTTTGCCATAAAATATTCATTCTGATCAGGTGAAAAAAAATGTTCAATTTGGTTAAAAAAAAAATGTCTTCTTAATTTTGTAGTCAAAATACATTTTTTAAAATTTTTAGTTTTTCATCATCCTCTTTTCACTCTCTTCGTTTTCAAGTTAGTTTCCAAATTATTACTCCGTATATTAATACTACCATCACTACATTCCCACGCTTTCACCACCACCGTTGCTGCCATCGTCACCACACCACTATCACCACGATTACCAACACCACACCACTACTAACATTACCAGCACCACCACATATTATTATTATTACTAGTATTTTCGCCCGTGCGTTGCACGGAATGGATTTGTTATAATATTTAAAGATATTTTGGATCAATATACAATTATATATATTATAACATCAAATATTATATAGCGCAATTGATGAAATTGATTGGATCGATTATGTTTTCTGATGTTTTCCTAGCTTGAATTAGAACAAATAATTGTCTTATTACCCGTGCGTGGATAAATTTTTTTATATATATTGAGATAATAAAAAAAATAAAGATGAAATTATAAAAAAATTCTAATATTGAACGTGTATCATTTATTTGATTATAAGATTAGTGACAAAAGTATTACTCAATTAACTGAATAATATATGACTTGTTTGTCTGTAAATTATCTTAAAAAGATCTATAAGTAATATGATTTATATAATTATATTATCTACTAAAATAAATATGAGAAAATGATAAATAATTAATTATAATTATTATAAAAATAAATTCAACGACCAATGCTTAGCTTAATTACCATAATAATTATTAAGCAATTATTATTAGTCAATTACACTAATATATGTGTAATTATACTTTTATACTTTAAGTATATTCATTTTCACCGTATTGCATTTAGTTTTATCTTCCTCCTCCATATTGAATGAATTAATTTTGATTATTATAAAAATCTAACAACCCATGTTCAATTAATTTTTTTTAAAGTTTAAATGACTTAAAGTTTTCAAAAGGAAAGTATAATTAATTATTGAAGTTTTAAAATAATTTTCAGTCAATTAGTAATATCCTTTTCTTTTTTCGATAAATGATTTTACTTTTATTAATAGTGTTGATACGTGAGTATACATATTATCAATTAATAGATATTAGTTAATTTCTATTTTACATTTTCTTAACAAATAAGCTTTATTAATTATTTGATCAATAAAATAGTTAATTAATTGACTACAAAAGTTTGGGCGTGAAATGAAATAGGACGATTTTACTTTTATATATAGTATAGAATATAGATTACGATCTTTTTATATTTTAAATCAATTAGTAATATCATTTTTCTTGGAATAAGGGTCAAATTAACCTGAACTACACACAAATTAGAACTCAAAAAGAATGCAATTGGATCCCTGAACTACATAAACTCATGCAATTAAGTACAAATTGACATGTTTTCAAAAAAAAAAAAAAAGAAGTCCAAATTGACATTTACCTACAATTGTGATGACATGGCGGTTAATAATTTTAAAATAAAATTTTTAAATAATTTTAATTAAAATAATAATAATAATAATAATAATAAAATAATATTTAAAAAAAAAGACGTCTCCGGCAGTTCTTCTGTTTTTTTTTTAATTATTAGTGCCGATTATTATGTGTAAATTAATATTAGGCAACCTTATATAGGAAAAATGAAAAGAATTACGTAGTAATATTTACCTAATTTCCGTTCCATTTTTAATTGATGATGTGGAATATTATTATTGAAATATTTCCGTTTCATTTTTAATTTTCGTTCCTTTTTTAATGTACCTTTAATATTGTTTAAAATATGCCTTTATTATTGATGATGTAGAATGTTTTCCTTTTTTTAATTAAAATGCAATGATCTGACCATTTCCTTTTTCATTTTAGTCAATTATGGATATTTTTTTATTTGCAGTCAATTATTAATATTCATTTCCTTTTATATATTCAGTCAATTAGTAATATCAGATTCATTTTTAGTCGATTATTATTTTTTTTTTTCAGTTAATTAGTCAATTAGAATAATAGATCCACGGTATTTTTACCTAATTTCTGTTCTATTTTAATTAATGATGTAGAATATTATTATTGAAATATTTTCATTCATTTTTAATTTACCTTTACTATTGTTTAAAATTTAAAATATGCCTTTACTATTGATGATGTATATTATTATTATTGAAATATTTCCTTTCCATTTAATTTACTTTTACTATTGATGATGAATATTATTATTGAAATATTTTCGTTTCATTTTTAATTTCCATTCCATTGTTTAAATTTGTGAAAGATTTACGATTTAATTGTGATTTGATTTATTCTACTACGTAATATTATTATGAAAAATTAAAATGCAATGATTTGACCATTTCCTTTTCCGTTTTAATTAATTATGGATTTTTTTAATTTCCAGTCAATTATTAATATTCTTTTCCTTTTCCAATTGACATAATTTCTGTTCTCTTTTCTATTTTTAGTTTTCAATCAATTATTAATATTCATTTCCTTTTTCAATTTACCTAATTCCATTCTATTTTTAATTGATGATGTAAAATATTATTATGAAATATATTTCTATCATAATATAATTACCATAATTACTAATAATGAATTATGATCAATTATAATTAATATTATTTTATCATAAAAATTTAGAAAGTAAAATTAAGATAAATATTATTATTATTATTATTATTATTATTATTATTATTATTATTATTATTATTATGCATATACTGGATAATTGGAGACTAAAATCATTATTTGATCACAATTTTGCAAATAAAGTTTGCAATTTTCTTGTTTCTACATAACATTATAACCAATTAACATAAACACATAGTAAAGTATGATTATTTAAGAGAATAATTTATAATAAATGTCTTTAAATTTTGGGGAGAAAACTTGGTACAAATTAGTTGATTTAGTGCAGAAGGAGAAAGAGTTGGCTCTATTTTCCAATGTGAAACCCGATCAGGCCTTGAAATCGTTGAAGTTTCATCCCACTGCACCTAAGATATCAATACATATCACTTTAGACATTACAAATAAAAATGTATCACCAAACCCCTCCTTTCAAACACAAGGTATTACCTTTAGACATCTCCATTTTGATTTCGGCCACTTGTGGGGATCATGATCTTCAATGCCAACATAGTTCCAATAAACCTAAAAAAACACCACATAACGCTCATAATATTAGTTACTGGTCTAGAATTGATACGAAGAAAAGACACATCACCTCAACAATGCTAACACATGTGACATACCTCTGCTCAGGAGCTTCTTCCCTTCAAACCTCATTTTAAATCTCATTCCTATGGAGAACTTGTTTTTTAGAGACTCCAGGTCATATGGAATGATAAATTCAGCTGCGCTTGTCCTGTAATATGTGATGATATATATAGCACAAAAATTGTGAAACAAAGGGTCCTCTCAAAGGAAAGTGTAATTACTTTTAATTGTAATAATAATTGATTGCTAATTTTATAAAAATATATATGGTTGATTAATAAAATCATCAATGATTTTACTAAAATAATTTGAGTTTAATTTTACAAAATGCTCTTGTTTGGACAGGAAAAATTGTCCATGCACTTCAGTTTATATATATATATCACCAATTAATATTAACAATATTACTATATTACCATAATAATATTATAGATGAATGAGATTTTATGAATAAATATATATAGATAATTAATATAATATTATAATAATAGATATGAATAAATATATATA
>CP025645.1:4322737-4332868 GCA_003576665.1 Ipomoea trifida | reverse complement strand
GGGCCCTGTGCGGTCGCACATCTTGCACGCCTAAAATCCGGCCCTCGTTTATGTACAAAGTGACAAACCTATTTAACTGCATGCATTCAGACTCTAATGTATTCTCTCTTTTCCGACCGCTTGGTCTATCCAGTCGGTTTTATATGCCATCAGTTGTTACTATCAAGTAAACAAGTTATGTAACTAGAACAAAATGTACTACTCATTAACATTCTACAAATATAATAAATATTAATATTTTGTTCAATACTTTCCCATAAGAATGTACGACACACATCGCACATCACATGAAACATATAGGGGGAAAAACTATCACTGCCAAATATCAATAGGCGCTTGTAAGATCAATAGTTCATAGTACAACTAAAATCTCAGTCATATATACAAACACAACGAGACAAATCCACAATTTCCTACATTATAATCTCATTGCATGACACTGCCCTCTATACTACCACAATAACTCAATTGCACATGACATATTACCAAATACCAATAAATAAATAAATAAAACAAGTACTGAAGATAAAGACAACGACATTGCTACCTGAAGTAGAATTAAAAAGACTTAGAGAAATTCAAACGAAAAAAAGTATTCATTTATACTATCATTTTTAGACTAAATATTTTTTTTTTGAATACTATTGACCCTGTTACATGTAGTATCTGTCCATATACTTTCTCAACCTATTGAAGCCCAACAAAGTCAACATTGCCCCCCACTGAGGCTCGAACCCATGACCTCCCACTTGGGAGAATCACTTCATGCCGCTTGACCACAAGGCCTTTGGCTAGACTAAATATTTAGATTAGCGTTTTTACAAAATTGCAAACATTTATTTTAGTCACAACTATAGTCAATCTTTCATATATTATCTTGCATTCATAAACTTTGAATTGTCAATTTAAATAAACAAATTCAGCATTCAATCTCCTATATAATTATTATACTTTGAAGTACTTATTTAAAATTAAACATTGGGCATTATCTATTCACGCAATGCGCGTGAAAAACAAGTAGTATCATACATATCATTTATGATTATTATGTCACATACAATTAACATCATAAAATAGTTCAACTTTAAAAAAATAATTTTTTTTAAAAAAAAAAAAAAAAAAAACCTTTGATGTCACAATCTTTAACGGAAATGTTGACTTTTCTAATGAAATTTGACGGTGTAATGAATTTTTTTTCAAATATTTTGAATAGGAATTGTTTTATGTTTTTCTTTACTATTTATATTATTATTATTATTCCCATGTGGCCATGTCATATAGTTGGCGTGTCAAATATTTTAAATAAATATTCAACTTTTAACAATAAAATTTTAAAATTACCATTATGTAAAATATTTTATGAAAGTTTAATTGAAGAATACGTTTTGTTTCAATTAAAATTTTAAATTGATGATGATATTGTATATTTATTAAAATGTTACAAATATTGGTCGACAGTAATACTATCATACATATAATTTATGATTATTTTGTCAAATACAATTAACATCATAAATATTCCACTCAACAATTTCAAATAGTTCAACTTAATAAATAAATAAATAAACCTTTGATGTCACAATCTTTAACGGAAATGCTGACTTTTCTAATTCAGAGCAAGCCAAAAAAAAAAAAAAAATCATGTGGAAATGTGGAATACCAAATTTGGGCAATTTATATCAGCATACCATTGGATCAAAATGACGTCGTTTTGATATTTAAGCTTTAACATATTATGTAGTTTCTCGTTTCTCATGTTTTAATCCAAATTTTAATTGATTCTAGATACAAAATCAATACTGTTAAGGTACATGATTTCAATACACGAGATACAAAAACCCATAACATAAGACACTTACAATTTATGTATTTACTTATTTTCAAATTTGATTTATGTAGATAATATAGGCCTATATGTACATAATTTCATAATACAAGACATAAATTCATAAAATAATATACACAATATGTTGTGTGCTACACGACTACTAATCTATTTCATGTACAAAATTCATACGCTTAAGATACAAAATTGCATAACATGAGACACAGAAACGCATAACACAAGACACATACACGTGTTTTATATTCATTTTAGTTCATATACATGCAATATCAATATTCTTAAGGTGTAAAATTACATAACATAAGACAAAAAAACGCATAACACAAGATACAAAAACGCATAGCGTAAGACATGAAAGCGCATGTTATATTTACTTTATTTCAAGTACAGAATCCATACGCTCAAGATACATAATTGAATAACATGAGACACAAAAACATATAACACAAGACACATACATATGCTTTACAGAAAAAAAAAACATATAACGTGAATTAAATAATAAACGATTCTGTCCAAATTAAAATTAAAAACTACATCATTTAGGACCAAGTTCCACGCCATAACAATTGTCAAATTTGATGCCACATATTTTTTTTTTTTTTTGAATACAACTGACCCTATTACATTGTAGTATTTCGAGATCTCCTCCACTGAGACTCGAACTCATGACCTCCCATCTGAGGGTGGCCACTACATGCCACTTGAGCACAAGGTGCTTGGCGATGCCACATATTTGATTCCACATATATCCTATCGTACATCTTCTCTTTTATTTTTATTTTGAGTTAATTCCATTTTTGTCCTAGACTTATAGGTGATAATTTACTTTTAGTCCTTTTTTTTATCATAGCATTCTCATTTGGTTCTAGTATTATGGTGACATGATCAATTTTAGTCCTCCAGGAACAAAATCGTTGAAATGTCGTTAAATACAAAGACATTTCAATCTTTTTTATGCAAAGTATGTTGAACCGCTATATTTTTTATGTTTATTTTTTTTTGAAACATTCATAATTGAAGACCGAAATGTCCTTGTATTTAACGATATTTAAACTAATTTTTTGATAAAGGACCAAAATTGGTCATGTCACAATAATACTACGACCAAAAGTGAATATTCTAATAAAAAGGGCTACAAGTGGATTGTCACCTATAAATCTAGGACAAAAATGAAATTAACTCTTTTATTTTTTTCCTTTTTGGGTGAATCATCCTATCGTACATCATGATGAAGCCCTTATTCATTCGGATTAAGTCCAAGTCTTATCCAATTTAATTCACGGACGTTAAAGCGTAAGGAATAAATTCCAAACCGATAAATTTGTTGGGTAATGGTGAGAATTCCTTTTTTTTTTTTTTAAATACTCACACTTTTTTACAAAGTAGTATTTTTTAATATATTTTCTCAAATATTTTTAGATGTCATATTTGTCATCACATTACACGATAATTGACAGTGAGAATCAACTCAAAGTAAGTCCAAAAAATTTGTTTTATTAGCAATGTCAGGATGTATGATTTTAGGGGTGTATTCAATCAAGAGTTTTAAAGACTTTCAAAATATAATCAATTTTCACTAAATATAAAAAAAAATATAAGAATCTCTCACAAAATTCAACTTAACACAAATACATATATTAATAATTAATGAATATATAATTATATAAATTATATTTATTAAATAAAATTTTTAAAAAATTTAAAAAATTAAATTTGAAATTCCACTGCTGCAGCAGAATATTCACAGCAACTTAACAGCAGCCCGCTGCTACTGTTCGCAGCAAATTATTTTGTGCAAAGCAGCCTCGGCTGTTCCAAATAATTATTTTTTGTTGTTCATATCATCAAATTTTGCTCTGAACATTAGTAAATAATAATTTTACATAGCAAAGTATATACATTTATGCAAGGTTTGAAACGTACGTAAAATTGATGAAAAGTTTGTCTAGAGGAAAAAGAAGTTTGTAGAGAATCTTGAAAAGTTTGGAGTTAGAGGGTTGGATTTCATCATCTTTTTTTTTTTTTTTAGTACTACTGACTGCTCGAACCCACTCTCATCATCCATATGAGAGTGTTAATCGGGACACCGGGTGTCACTTGACCACAAAGTCTTTGGCAGTTGGATTTCATCTATTTATATTAATGAAGAAAAAGTCTACAAGAATCCTATTCTGACAGAGTATATGAAAGTTAATAACTTTTTGAATACCAGTAGACTTTTAAATACTCTATATATAAAAGTCTGAATCGAATACTGGTATACTTTTAAATAGTTTTGAAAAGTCTGAATCCAATACTGGTAAACTTTTAAAGAGTCTTTAAAAGTCTAAATTGAATACCGCCAAACTTTTAAAGTTGATAAAAGTTTTCGCAAATTATATTGTGGACATTGTGGACCATGATCATGGCTGATACTGCAGTTGTGTTGAAATGATACTGTAGTTGTGTTAAAAAGATAGTGCAGTTGTGTTGAAAGGAAAGTGCAGTTGCGCGGAACAGAGGTCGTTCATCCGTTCAACACAACTGCAGTATCCTTTCAAAACAACTGCAGTATCCGTTCATCACAACTGCAGTATCAGTTCAACACAACTGCAGTTTCAGACGGATGACACAACCTCTGTTCCGCGCAACTGCAGTTCACTTGCAACACAACTGCAATATCCGTTCAACACAACTGCAGTATCAGTTCAACACAACTGCAGTATCAGTCATGATCCATGGTCCACGGTATAAGAACTGAAAAGTTTTTAAAAGTCTATAAAAGTCATGATTGAATATACCCCTTAATCCAACTTAAGACCTAAAAAAGAAGTTATGGATTTGGTTACAACATTATTATTATTATTATTATTATTATTATTATTATTATTATTTTAAAATATATTTCTAATAAATAATAAAAATAGGTAAGGATAAATTAAACACGCGTTGTAAATAGAAGTGGGGAGACCCTATTTTAATCATTAGTCATTTAGGCCTTGTTTGGTAAATAATCAGTCTATCAGCCAATTTTAGCTTATTTGATCACTATTAGTTGTTTGGTTAATAAGCTTTTTGTAACTTCAAAATGCTAAAATTCAAAAGGCTACTCAAAGTAGCATTTTAAATTAGCTTTTTGAGAAAAGAAATTATACCAAACAACTACTAGCTAACAGCTAATCTATCAAACAACTTTCTACAATCAGCTAATGTTATCAACAAATCATACCTTCTAACCCAATCAGCTAATAGCCATTTACCAAACAGTGCTTTAGTGTTACTTTTTTTTTCTTAAAAGATGAAATAAAGAAATTAAATTTAAAATGTTATACACTTATTAATTGATTTTTTAAAAAAAATATGAAAAAAAAATTTAAAACTAGAAAAAATACTTTTACTTATATATTTTTTTAATTTGAAAATAGAGTATAAAAATGAAAAATTGAAGAAGTGAAATAAATACATATAAAATCCCTTGCCTTATATATAAATATATAAAGATATGTTATTACTTTAATTAATGATGTGACTACTCACTACATGTAAGAATGTAGAAAAGGTGTAAAATTTTTATGTTTTCTGGATGGATAAGATTTAAAAATTTATCAACTTACTTATTAATTTTGCTAACAGTATCAAATAAAAGTTGTTTGGGAAAAAGTGTCAAATCAGTCCCCTAAGTCAATCGGATAGTGCAATTGGCCCCCCTAAGTTAAAAAAGTTCTGATTAACTCCCCTAAATCGGTAAAAAAAAACTCAATTAACTCCTTTTGTTCCCAACCCAGCCGGTTAATGCTGACATGTCGCACACGTGGATTAATTCTTCACATTTTTTCCTAAGTGGAATTTCCTACTTTTATATATATATATATATATATATATATATATATATATATATAATGATGAATTAAATCCTAGGAAATTCCCAAATTAGTCCAAGAAACCCTTCTCACTTCCCGCACTCTACTCCGCTGCCTTCGCATGTCTGCAATTGGACAGTTTTCTCCAAATATCTTCACGGATTGACTTTAACCAGAGACTACGAACTTCAAAAGTTGTTAAAGAGGTATGAATCTATTGCCTAGTACTAGTTAAGAATTGATTTTGGTTTCATTTGGGGAAAATTCGTTGGGTAATACGTGTTATGAGTGTTGAAAATTTTGATGGTAAAGTGGAAGCATTGTATTACACTAACCAATTTGTTGTTCGTATGCTGCTGTGGTCCCAAGATGCCCCACTTTTTGTGTTGTAAGAAGTGTGTGAATGATATGGATCCCTCTTTGTAGTTGTAATGGAGACATGGTGTGTTGTTGTGGTCCCCTGCAATGTTTTTAATTTTTTCAACACAGATGGGAGATGGTGAAGGGCAAAAAGTTTATTCTGTTTTGCTTTTTTTTTTTTTTTTTTTTTTTTTTGCATGGTAGTTGGGTGTTTTTTATTGTCCCCAACCTTGTACTTGAACCATACTCCCTTTTATTTTATTTTGTTTTTGTTTCTTGTCAATAGATCTATATATTGCTTGTCAATTTTATAGGGGACTGTTTTTGACATTTTTCTCTAAAATTATAAGAGTAGTAGCAGTAGCTATGTCACTACTAGCTATTGGGTGTGAGTGTATGCATTTCTGGACCTAGTAAGAGCATTTATTTGTTTGCATTTCTGGACCTAGTAAGAGCATTTATTTTGTGTGTGTGTGTATATGATATATATCTATTTAGTATCACTGTATATATCTTTGATCTCAATACAAACACACTAGGGGAATAAATGGGAATAATGATGCATATATACTATTAGCTAAATGGCAATAATGATGCAGTATGTATGCTATTAGCTAAATGGAAATAATGATGCAACATGTATACTATTAGCTAAATGGGAATAAAGATGCAGTATGTATGCCATTATCTAAATGGGAATAATGATGCAACATGTATACTATTAGCTAAATGGGAATAATGATGCAGTATGTATGCTATTAGCTAAATGGGAATAATGATGCAGAATTTATGTTTATCATCAATCAAGAACAACCTTTGCTATTATTATATCATTTTGTGCATTCTATATATAGAAGAATCTAAGTAGTCAGCTGCTCATAATTGAGTTATTTTAATCTGTTTATATGTTATTATTGTGGTACACACTAAAGTACATAATTATTTGGTTTTATAGGATGTTTGATGTAGTTGAGTTAAAGATTCATCATGGAGGTAGCTTTGAAAAAAATCCAAGGTTATCATACATAAATGGTGAGGTAGAAGTCATTAATATTAACCTAGATAGAATTTCCTCCCTTCACCTAATTAATGAAATATATTAAAGAAGACAGATATGGACAAGTAGTTGGGCTTTACTTTAAGAGAGTAGAGGAGTCTATGGAGATGCTTCAACTATTATACGATAATTGCAGTACATTAAGAGTAGCTAATTTGGCACGTAGATATGGTAAGATAGACATTTATGCTGACCATGGGATTCAAGAGACAGAACTAGTTCCTAATTTGTTTTTACCTTCCTCTACACCTGAGTGTGATGATGGTGTAATAACTCAACCTGAAAAAGAAGTTGCAGCTAAGTGTGAAAATAATTGTGAGGCAGATGATAAACTTATAGGTGACAGTGATGCAGAAGACAGTTGTGATCCTTTTCTATCAGATGATGATGATGAGGTAAGGGCAGCCATGAAGTTTGGGACTCAACAAGCTGAGGAAGACATTGATGGGGCTGAAAATTCACCTAATGATGAAGACATTCATGGGGCTAAAAATACAGATAATGAAGAAGGTATGCAGCAAAATGGAGGTGATAATGGTGGATGTGAAGACATGGACCAAGCAGCATTTGGTGAAGATTATGACTCTGATAACCCACCAAGTTATCATACAGACAATGAGGATAATTTGAATGATGTAGTAAGTGTAAGTTCCCTTCGTATAACCCACAAGCTTATCCACCAATTCTGGAAGCAGGCTTGCTGTTTGAAGATAGCAAACAGTTTAAACAGGCCATAATGGCTTATGATGTCTACACTAAGAGAGATCTTAGATTTACTAAGAATGAGGCTAGTAGAGTCAGAGTTAAATGTGTAGAGAACTGCCCATTTTACTGTTCTGGTCGTTGGGAGAAAAGCTACCATTGTTTTCAACTTAGAAAAATTGTTAATTCTCACAGATGAAACACTGAAGTGAAGTTAGGGATAGTGACTCAAAAGTGGCTAGAGGATAAGTATGAAGACAAAGTGATTGCCGAACCAAAAATTGGTATTGTTGAGTTAAAGAAACATATTGAATCAGATCTGAAGATCACTTTGACAGTTAGCAAGGTGAGGAGGGCATTGAAGGCAATTGTGAAGAGAGTTAATGTTGGTTTTGATGATCAATTTAAAAGATTAAGAGATTATGCTCAGGAGTACTTCAACTCTAATCCAGGAAGTAATGTAGTTATAAAAACAAATAGAGTTGTAGAAAATGCTCCTTGTGTCTTTCAAAGAATTTATGTATGCTTTGGAGCATTAAAGAATGGGTTCATACAAGGATGTAGAAAAGTTATTGGCCTTGATGAATGTTTTTTAAAGGGTAAGTTGAAGGGTGAAATACTAAGTGCTGTAGGAAGAGATGCAAACAATCAAATGTATCCAGTTGCTTGGGTTGTGGTAGAAATTGAAAATACTGATTCTTGGAAGTGGTTTTTGGGATTACTAAAGGATGACTTAGGTATACACAACAGCAGTCTGTGGACTTTAATTCTGATCAGCAAAAGGTACAATTTTCCTTTCTAGTTTTTACATGGTAATGTTTTTTTTAAAATTGATTTAAACTAATTGCTGCTGTAAACTGAGTGGACTTGAGATGCAAACAATCAAATGTATCCAGTTGCTTGGGTTGTGGTAGAAATTGAAAATACTGATTCTTGGAAGTGGTTTTTGGGATTACTAAAGGATGACTTATGTATACACAACAGCAGTCTGTGGACTTTAATTCTGATCAGCAAAAGGTACAATTTTCCTTTCTAGTTTTTACTTGGTAATGTTTTTTTTAAATTGATTTAAACTAATTGCTGCTGTAAACTGAGTGGACTTTAATTGCTGTTGTAAAATGTGAAGTATAAATTTAGTGGACTTTAATTGTTGTTGTAAAACTGATTGTATGCTCAATTAAAATTGATGGGTATGCTTAATTAAAACTGATGTGTAAGTTGTTTTTAAACTGAAAATTGCTATGCTTAAGGCTACTGTAAATCTGCTTTGTGCATTTTAGGAATCAGATTGCTATGCTTAAGGCTACTGTAAACTGATGGACTTTAAGGCTACTGTTTGATATGCATTTTAGGAATCAGATTTTCATAACTCTAAATCTGCTTTGTGTTCACTGTCCTAATTTATTTGTGGTAAAGGCTATGATGTTTGTGTTCACTGTCAATATGCTTTGTGCTCACTGTAGGGGTTAACTAATGTGATCCAGCAGTTATTTTCAGAAGCAGAGTAGAGAAATTGTGCTCGACATATTCATGCAAATTGGAGTAAAAAGCATAGAGGCATGGTGTTTAGGAAACTTTTCTGGAAATGTGCGAAGGCAACGACTACATCACAATTTGATGAAGTTGTAAAAGAATTGGCAAAGAGAGACCCCAAAGCAAGCGAAGATTTGGTAAAGTATAATTTGATGAAGTTGTAAAATAATTGGCAAAGAGAGACCCCAAAGCAAGCGAAGATTTGGTAAAGTATCCACCCAAGCTATGGTGTAAAGCATTCTTCTGAACTAATGTGAAATGTGATGTTGTGGACAATAACTTGTCAGAAGCTTTTAATGGCACTATCTTAAAAGCAAGATCAAAGCCTATAGTGCCAATGCTTGAAGATATCCGTGTTGCCATGATGAGGAGAATTGCTGAAAAATATAGTTCTATGGATAAGTGGCAAGGAAATCACGAGCATCTCATCTTAAAGAAATTAAACCAAAATGTGGTGGATAGTGTTGGGTGGCATGTCGACTTTAATGGTGTTGATGGGTTTGAGGTTATGAAAGGAAAACATCAATTCAAGGTTAAGCTACTAGAGAGGACATGTAGTTGTAGGGCATGGGATTTGAGTGGCATCCCTTGTATACATGCTATTTGTGCAATATTCGATATGAGTAAATTGCACTTTTGATCCTGTGACTATTGAGGTCTTGTTAATTTGAGTACGCGACTTTAAAAAGTAACAATTTAGTCTTCTAACTATGCATTTTTTAACAAATTTGGTCCTTCCGGCCAAATCACCGGCCAAATGTCGTCGGAAAGTTATAATTTGTTTAATAAAG
>CP025645.1:4284671-4310762 GCA_003576665.1 Ipomoea trifida | reverse complement strand
TATAGACGGAGGACCAAAATTGTCCATATCACAATAAGAGTGTCCAAAATGTGGCAAAATTTTTTATGGAGGACTAAAATTGTCAAAGCCACTATAAGTCTAGGACCAAAAGTGGAATTAACTCTAAAAATCATATATACACTTGTCCACTTTAATTTAATATATTAAATTATAAATTATTAAAAACTCTTTTAAACTATATTAATAGTAGAATTACAAAGTTTTTCAATTCACTACAAATTAAAATTTTGAGCCCGTCTGAATTACGCACTCTTGATGCAGTCACATATATATAATTGAATTTAATATATGTAATTATTAAAATAAATAACCCTTGTTTGATATTGTGTTATAAAGTAATTAAAATTACAAATTAATTGAGAAAATGCGGTCCATGCACACCCCTCATTTTTTTCAATTTTGTAAATACAAAACCACATCAAAATAAATATGATTTAATATATTTAAATTTGGCCTAAAAAATATTACAGCACAAAAATCAATAATTTTATTTTACAATTCTACTTTAATATAAAAACATAATAAAATAAAATTTAAATAAATAAATTCAAACCCAAATAAATAAAGTATTGATAGAATGATAGTTAAATGTATTATATTTGTGTATCTTGTGATACTTAGACAAAATCTAAATAATATTGTATATATAATATATATGATACTTTATTATGGTACAAATATTTTTGCTAATTTAATTAAAGTACAAATGTGTGTATAACTAAAATAGTTTTAAATAGTATTTGCACATAATAGATATCTTTATATTTAATACTATTTATTCTACATAGGAGCAAATACCAATTTTGGTCCCACGACTATTAGCAAAATGACAATTTTGGTCCACATGTTTCATTTCTACCAATTTTGGTCCCACGACTATTGTTTAGTACCAATTTTGGTCCCACGACTACTGTTTTAGTGCCAAAATTCATCGCGCTGGTCACCCATTCGTTTAAAACGTGCCGAAATCTAAAATTTTTGAAGGTATTTTCGTCCTTTTCAACTCAATATCCCAAATTTGAGCATGAATAAAGAGATTTAAGCCCTAAGACCGATCACAATTCACAATTCTCCTCCTCAAATTAAGGTAAAATGAGGAGGAAAACTGCGAATTTTGATCGATTTTAGATTTTTAGGACTTAAATCCATTTATTCATACTCAAATTAAGATATTAAGTTGAAAATGATGAAAATACGCTTAACAATTTTAGATTTTTGCACGTTTTAAACGGATGGTGACCGGCGTGATGAATTTTGGCACTAAAATAATAGTCGTGGATGAAAATTGGTACTAAAACAACAATTGTGGGACCAAAATTGGTAGAAATGAAACATGTGGACCAAAATTGATGTCATTTTGTTAATAGTCGTGGGACCAAAATTGGTATTTGCTTTTCTACATAGTATATGCTTAAAATTATTTAATATCTCTATTTATTACAAATATAATTTAATTTTTTACATTTCCGTCTTGAGTGTTATGTAGTTTCAATTTTCAAAGGACAAATTATTGCCGAAATTTCAACAAAAAAATAATATGTTCTAATTAAAATAATATTTTTTGCCAAATCAGAAAAATTATTTTTCTCGTTGAAATTCTGACAATAGTTGGTCAAAAAATTGGACAGTATGACCAAATGTGATACAAGTTACATAGTCATGTACCTAATTTTAAAAATGAGTTAATTACCGATTTGGTCCCTCGACTATTGGGATTTCACCACTTTGGTCCTCGAAAATTTTTCTTGCTCAATTAAGTCCTCGACTTTGAAAAAATTAACCAATTTGGTCCTCCGTTTATTTTGGTGTTAAACAGCCGTTAAATCAGGACCAAATTGGTAATTTTGCTATAGTCAAGGGACCATTTCGGTAATTAATTTTGACTGAAATGGTCCCTTGACTATAGTGAAAATTACCAATTTGGTCCTGATTTAACGGATATCAAATGGTAAAATAAACGGAGGACCAAATTGGTTAATTTTTTCAAAGTCGAGGACTTAATTGGGCAAGAAAAATTGTCGAGGACCAAAGTGGTGAAATCTCAATAGTCGAGGGACCAAATCGGTAATTAACTCTTTTAAAAATAGAGTTAATTCCAGCAATAGTCCTCCGACTATGTTGATTTTCCAAAATTAGTCCCCGACTTTTAATTTGGACAATTTAGGTCCCTTGACTTTCAAATTCTTTCCACTATTGGTCATTTCGTCAAATTTTGGTTAAATTGAGGTCAAATGAAGGGGTAAAATCGTATGTTCACTTGTACACTCGTATTTCTTCCGTCCTATACGCTATATATATGAATATAATATCAGTCGAAGAGACATCGAATGAGATTATATGGCTTCGATTGAGACTTCGACTGAGATTATATTCATATATACCGCGTATAGGATATGAAAAATACGAGTAATAATACACTAAACATGTGAACGAACAATTTTACCCCTTCATTTGACCTCAATTTAACCAAAATTTGACGAAAGGACCAACATTGGAAAGAATTTGAAAGTCAAGGGATCTAAATTGTCCAAATTAAAAGTCGGGGACTAATTTTGGAAAATCAACATAGTCGGAGGACCATTGCTGGAATTAACTCTTTAAAAATATTAATAGTTAAGGACCAAATTTGATACATATACAATAGTCAATGGTCCAAAAGTGAAATTTGTTCATTCTAATATTTTAATTATTATACCATGAATCATGTATCATCTTATAAGGTAAATCACTGACATAATGTATATATTTATTAAAGTTAATTTTCGCGGAGATCTTTTGTTTTTTTGTGTCAATTTCAAATCTAGTCTCAAATTATTATTTTTGTCATTTAACACTCTAGACTATCATATTTTGGACACTTTTAGTCATTCTGATGATTTTTAGTTTACGAAGAAACCCTATTTTAGGCAAGGGTATTTTTGTCTCTCAAAATTTTTTTCCAATGAGTTAATTCCAACGTAAGTCCCTTATCTTTGGTGGCAATTCCAATTTTAGTCTCAGACAATCGTTTTTACCATTTAACAACCCAAACTATCATATTTTAGACACTTTTGATCCTTCCAATGACTTTTTTTTTCTATGAAACCCTATTTCAGGCAAGAGCATTTTTGTCTCTTTAATTTTTTGATTTTTTGGTCCGGTTTATTTTTTTTTCGATTTTCGTCTCTTTAGCTGTGGATTGCACAATCTTCTTCACCTGACTCTTATCATCTCATTCAACCCGGCCTCAAATTATCCTTCATCAATAGTAATACCGAGTACATGATGACCTCTGAGTATGGGAGGAATTATTTTGCAACACACTTGAAAGCTCAAGATGTCGTCACTCGATCGGTCGGCTTCAGTCTAACTGCTATTGGTTTAGTCCATGATTATGTATAAGAATCATTTACTATAGCTATAGAGCAAAAAAAAAAGAAAGAAAGAAAAAAAAACTTCTCTGTCATCGAAAAATACCCTTTCCTAAAAAGGGTTTCATCAGAGGGACCAAAGTGTCCAAATATGATAGTCTCGAGTGTCAAATGACAAAAATGATTGTCTTGGACTAAATTTGAAATTGTCATAAAAGACAAAGGGACCTCCGCTAGAATTAACTCATTGGGAAAATTTTAAAAAATTGAAGAGACGAAAATACTTTTGCCTAAAATAGGATTTTACTGAAAAAGTTATCGAAAATACCAAAAGTGTCCAAAATATGAGTCTGGGTTTTAAATGACAAAAATGATAGTTTGTGACTAAATTTGGTATTGCCACCCAAGACAAGAGACCTTCGCTGGAATTAACTTTATTTATTATATTAAGGCCTTGTTTGGCAATCAGCGGTTAGCGAATAGCGGATTGTGTTTGCGGGTTTGATAAGCGGATTGTATTAGCGATTTATAAAAAGATGTTTTGTAATATTAACTGTTTAATGTTAGCAGTTAACATGTAAAATGACCTAAAATGGTTATATAATAATAATAATAATAATAATAATAATAATAATAATAATAATAATAATAATAATAATAATAATAATAATAAACACTCCCACATGGAAGGGAGTGTGTTCGAGTCTCAGTGGAGGCGACAATTGACTCTTTGTGCTTCAGCAGGTTGAGAAAGTAACCATAAACAGATACTATATTGTAATAGAGTCAGTAATACTAAAAAAAATAAAAATAAACAAAGAATAAGGCCCTTATCTTCCACTTCTCCCACATCAGTGGGAGAAGTGGAAGTTGGAGCCTTGATGCTATAATGGACTCTCAAGGCACTAATGCATTTCACTAATTATTGCCTATCCGAAAATTAGGTGTGTAGAAGGCTTGAGGAGTCGAAAAGGCTCCTCATTTACGATAGAAGTTGTTCTAAGCAGCGTTTGGCATTTCAGTAGTTTGGAACAAATTGCTGGTCCAAACTGCTGGCTAACCAAACATGGTCTTTGGCGTTTTGATCATAACGTCAAAGGTGGAGGATTCGCCATTATCCAAACATGGCCTAAATGTACATTTTTAATACACTAAAAGTTTATTTATTTTCGATGTATATTATTTGAGTACTACTATTAAATAATATATATTCAATATATTAAAAATGTATGCTTATAGGTTTCAAAAAAAATGTATGCTTATTCATATGGTCCACAATATAGGTTGCTATAGTATTTATTGCTAACCCCCTTCTAAACTCGCTTTTTTTCTTGCATTCAGTATCTCACTCAATCTCAAAAACTCTTCTTCCAGGGTATTCCTAGCTAAAATGGCTAAGGATACATACTTGTAACCACAAGGTCACGAGTTCGAATCACAACCCTCTTGGTTTGAGCCAGCTAGTTTAGCTCTTTGTGGTCCTTTGTCGACTAGTGTCACAACTCACAATGCGGGATTTACCCAATACACACCCTCGACTCCCTCGAGTAGAACAATTCAACGAATGGGCTACAAAAAAATAATAGAAAATAAAAAAAACCTTCATTTCTAAAAACCCATCTCTCCGTTAATAAAAAACCAAGCCGACCAATGTTTTTTGTATCAGCCAAAAACCCTCCAAAAACTTTTGGTGGAGATGCCCTTAGTCCTGAACTTTTCATTATTCTTTCTGTTTATAAAAAAAAAAAAGGTTAAATAGTCTCTTGAACTTGATACGAAATTGTAATTAAGTCCCTAAATTTTTTAAAAAATATAATTAAACACTCAAACTTCTCAAAATGAGTCAAATAAGCCCAATTTACTAGAAACCAATAGGTTACTTGTAAATTTATCATCGTTGACCGCCATGACTACCATTCGATGCATCCATTAAAGAAAAAAAAAAATCAACAGGATCACCAATGTCCAACAATCGCTTCTCCATTGGAGAAGACGACCAAGACAAATCGCCTTCTCTAATGAAGAAGGCAACCAGTTTGATCATCTTCTCCAGTAGAGAAGATGACTAGTCTAGTCATCTTCTCTAATGGAGGAGAACATGATCAGAATGGTCGCTTTCTCCACTGGAGAAGGCAACTGGCAAACACTATTCGCCAGACACTGGACACCAAAGTTTTAGTTAGAATTATCATCGGAACCCTAATGACCGATTATTCCCGATGAATAACTAACTATTGAGTTTAAATGCACCAAAATATAACGTTTGAATGTTTAATTACACTTATTTAAAATTTAGATGTTTAATTGAACTTCCGTGTAAAGTTCAAGAGCCTACAAGTGCGTTCTACATCTCAAATCGAAAAGCCACTTATTTAAAATTTAGATGTTTAATTGAACTTTCGTGTAAAGTTCAAGAGCCTACAAGTGCGTTATACATCTCAAATCGAAAAGATCAATAGGACGCTCCACTGGCAAAAGATCACAAGTAAACTAATCTAAGTTACTCATAATTGATCGGTTTAAAGCGAGAAGGCCAATAAACCACTTCCACAAATAGTCTAACTAAAAACTTTATAATTATCAAACCACCAACCTGACCAACTCTAGATGAGATTGTTCCCAATTGCTTTCCTTCCACATTTATATAACTCGCAAAATACATGTGATTTAAAGTTCAAACCCAGTAGAATAAAACTTACGTAGTAATTAAAAATCTATTGCACAACTTAAAAAAATTTGATTTCTATAGCAAAACCCTAAATAACTAAAAATAATACTCCGTACAACTAAATAAGGCTATAGCCTCTAATGGGCACTATATTACCAAGCTAAGGCTATTAAAGTATGTTAAGGGCATTTAAATCACCCATGTTGATGCATCCTTGAAGAACACACTGCTGCTGCTCTCAAAATTTCTGCAAAAATTGGTGTTTGGCTGATTAGTGACTACTGACTAGCGATACTTCTTGGCCTTGGCCAACTTTTTCTTTTTCTTCTTCACAGCTTTTGGCACTTTATGTTTACGAGCTTCCCTCTTCTCCTCCTTAACCTTCTTCTTGTTCTCTTTCCTAGCAGCTTTTCTATCCATTGGTGAGCTTTCTTCTTCTTCCTCAGACCCACTTTCAGTTTCTTCGGTTTCAGTCTCGCTGTCTGAATTATTATTCTCCTGCTCAGCTGCTTCTGCTGTAGAGCTGAGAGCTTGCTTGAGCCCTGTTATGGTTTTGTAGTACAGATCTCCAGTGTCCTCGCCACTAACAATACGTTGCACATCTGCCTCCGCGTTTTTCACAGTATCGAGCGTTTTTGGAATGAATGACTGCAAGAAATTAAAAAAGGCATCAAAATGGGATAATGAAGAAAAGAAAAGATCTGATTTTGTTATGTGATTCTTATTCTCAAGTCCAAAAACCTGAATGAATACGGAGTCCGCAATTTCATCCTCTGCACTCACTTCACCTCTTGCCAAAATCTTTTGTTGAACCTGAAACACATGAATCGGGCGTTTGGTTGAAATGATGGAACTTGAAAGAAAAGAAATTGTAATTCCGTAGAGTGAGAAGAGAAAAGAATAGGGTAGGAAATCAAATTTCATTGTTTGGTAGACAGGAATAGAATTATTGAGAATTGAAACGGAAGAAGTGCAAAAAGATTAAAATGTCCTTGTATAATGATAATAATAAAAGGGCAAAATCGTAATTTACTTGGAATTCCAATTCCATAGGTTGTAGAATTGTAATTCGAGGGGAGACCTTAGGAATTGCAATTCCATCCTAACAAACACCCCATAATGGCTAGAAATTACCAAAATAAGCGTCTAACATATCGTACCTCTTCCAAATATGTGTCCACTGAATCATCATCAATCATAGGATCAACAATAAAATCAAACAATTCTCTAATTGTCATGACAGCTACACCATGCTTTCTGAAGAAATCCTGCATACCACACCTCAAGCTCTTGGTAATCCCATTATATATAACTAGTTGCAGTTACACACAAAATCATGAACATTATTAGCATTGTTGAGGGAACTTACAGACACATGAACACAATCTTCCCTTAAGAAATCAAGTGCATGGGGATGGTCAAGATCAACTGCTTGTGAAACATCGATGATATACAAGTGACCCTATAACATCAAAAAAATTATTCAAATTGTTAAGTCCCACATTGAAAATATAAGAGAAAACATATAAAGTCATGTGTTAGACCAATAGTTATACCATGGACTCGGGTCCACCTTGCCCGCGTCCATTTACATACTGAATGTTCACAACAATTTGAATTGTGAACATTTAGTATAACACTCAATATATAAATTGTAAACATTCAGTATGTAAATTGTGTATTTTGGACCCAGTCCACAGAATAATTTTCCGTGTTTTAGACTAACTAATTGATTGGATTCAATCTTTTAGTGTGGTTTGGCCCATGTGCATTATAGCCTAGTTGAGTGACCTTAGCCCAATCTTAGAATATAAGACAAATGTTTGCATACACCAAATAATTTTTATTTTTATTTTTTGAAAAACACAACTGTAGAGTTCAGGAAAGTGAAGGGAGAGAAGGATCACCTCAAGATAGAGTATGTTATACTCGCTTAGGTCACCGTGCACCAACTTGCACTTCTGATACAGTTTTCGCATTGCCATAATTATCTGGCAGAGATACGGAAAACATCACATAATGTTGAAAACAGAGATAAATATAAAATAAACACAACGGCTCATTTTTTAAGCCCAACAACATTTCAAAATCTAATTTTGTTAGGAGACCAGCATCTTTAAGGATTATATATAGAGCCAGCATTCCAGTAGAAGGTTGAGAATTCTACTGAATCTCAATTCACACTGAATAGTGCATAAAATCCTTTAGAGAATTTTTTTTATTGACACCTCAAACCTGTAACACCCAAATTGCACTAGAGTACAAGGTTTTATACATCATAGAAAAATTGCCAGGGAAGTTAAAAATGATAGCTGTTTTACATTTTATTATTCTTCCTTTCATTTCATATAAGCTAGCATAAAGCATTCAGCTCTTTAAAAAGATTAACTTTTTCTCAATATTGATCATACAGATTCTCTCAGTAGGCATAACGAAGATTTGGATAAATTTGAGCCCAAAGCTTGTAAGTGAGTCTGAATGAAACAATCTTGCACAGTTGAGAAAAGTACCTTTATGCTCAAAGAAATAGTGACAGAAGTCAGATAAGTATATAAAGAATAAAAACTGACCTCCACATAACCTTCACGCAACTTGTCAAGAGGTAAACCGGCATCCTTAAGTCTAGGAGCTGCCCAACCTCCTTTGCCTGTAGAAAGGTTTTCTTAGAATAATACATCAAAAGAGGATATTTATGAAACTAATGGCAAAAGAGTTTTATAAGTCTTAAATTGTAGAATTTTACAGAAACTTGAAATGGCCTCTCTATTTTTTTTTTTTTTTTTCAGTAAAAATTTCATTTAGAGCATTGAAGGGGTGCCAACGGCTGTTCTACATACCCTACTGCTTTCCACCCTACAAAACCCATCAACACTATAAAACATTAAAACCCCTGTGATCAAGAATTATGAAGGATTTCCTCTCAAGTTATAACAGGCTACACATGACCAACTCAAGCCAAAGGGTATTTAATCTTGAAGCTGTTCTCACCATCATCACAAGCAAGCATAAATCTTTAGAGTATCTTAGTGAAAACATTTTTTTCTTTTTTTGAAATCTGATTTTTTTTGGGCTCAAAATGTATGATTGCCTTCATTGACTGTAGAGCATGTTGGATCATGGATGTAATATTTTATGCTACTATCACTTGTAACCAAGTGCCCTACATCTGTTATCCTTCATCCAAATGGGTAAAGAACAAAGAAGAAAGTTAAGTGATTACTGGGAACATTAACCCCCGAATGACACAAATTGTCTGAAGCATGTGGAGGATCCTTTCATGCAGAATGGATTCAATGGATGTCATATGTAAAGTAGGACTAAAGAATTTCGGTTTCTTTGCAACTCTCAGTTAGGTTATAATCACAAGATCACTGCCAAGTAAAATTTCTTCACCACTGCCAATCAATGTAAATCAAATCAAACTATACTTTTAATATGTGGGGATATTAGATGGTAGCCATTGGTAGCATATTCAAAATCAGTGTGCACCCCTTCATGGATACTGTATAATGTTGTCCTTATCCTATCTAACATAATATGTGAATGGTTAAATGCATATGTTATACATTGTACCTATGAATTCCATAACCAGAACATGCAACCTCAAAAGAAGTGGAGTTGGGCACCTTATTCCAGCTGCCTTGAGCCTGCAGTTGCAGAAGCACTTTCAGTAAATGAATCATGTAAGGAAATTAACAGTGTTCTATTCTGATATAATAGGGCAATGACACTTCTTCCTGAAAGTAATACAACTATACCAATCACTATGGCCCATAACTAGCAACTAACAGCCTTACAAACAGCTAATTTCAAAAACCACAACATGAAGCAAAAAGATGTTTATGATTAAGGCAACAAAACAAAACAGCATTTTTGTAGAAAATCTAAGAGAAAACGAGATCGACAGAGCATCTTAAAACTAGTGAAAGTGTGCACAGTTTAGTTTCATAAGCTTAGAAGATAAAATTCTATTATACCTATGATTCTCATACCAACAAATGCTCCTTGAGGCGGATCACAGATGCATACACAAATGTGTGTTTGTATGTGACTGTGTTTGTAGATATATACAATTATACATAGAGGTAGAAGCCAACATGGTTTGGCTCAGTTGTCAAAGGTAATCCATATGGAACTCAGTAGCACCCAGGCTGTGGGTAGGTTATGAGTAATCCCAGCAGGCCATGTTGGTGTTTATCGCTCTTGGGGATGTTTCGCCCCTTAGGAGGTCCCATGTTGCACTGGTCCCTAGGTTCAGTAAATGGCACTAGCAGATATGGAGTGAGGTTAACTGGGGATTTTGGGCATACATTGACGCCTTGATCATTAATGCTTAGGTAACCTTTAAAAACTGGCATTTCATGTGCCCCAAAAAATAAATAAAAATAAATAGAGCCAGAGAGGGAGAGACACATAAAGAAAAGCAATAAAGAAGTTACTAGATAGTTTCAAGATGGTAAACATGAATATTTCCTTACCTCATTAGATTCCTCATTTCTTTCTCAGCCCATGTCTTAACCATTTTCCTGGGGTTATGCTTGCAATATCCATATCTGAAACGATAGTCACCCTGAACATAGCGATCTCTATCCCTGAAGTGAAAAGAAACCACAACATAAATGATTAGAATGATTGGTAAATAATGGAATTTCACGGAAGTTGAAATGTATAAAGCACAAAGTTAAAAAAAAATAAAAAATACAATAAAAAGAAAGAGCAATAGTATTATGTCTTCCCTATTATGATTATCTTTCAATTATTACATAATGCATTATATTTCCTTTAGAATTTCAAAAAAATAAAAATAAAAACACAGCTTGATATAGATGTTACTATGTTAGAAGTAAATGCTTGTAATCCTTAATTTGGTCAGACATGTGTACAGCAGGCTATTATCCAATGTGAAAAGGCTTTTAATAAAATCAATCATAATTATGAAATCAACAGAAAGATAAGATTAGTAGAAAGGAATTAAATGTTTAGAACAATGTTATACTTAAATACAAGGACTGAAGTCTTGTAAACTTTGATTGCAAGTTCCTGCCCATCTGATTTTGTAGCATGGTAAACATTGGCCTGTTTGAAAGAACAGGTGACATCAATTCAAGTGGACAGCTTAAAGGAAAATATAACCAAGAAGCAAGCTTGGCAAACAAAATCACATTGACATACTTCTTTACCAGTTGAAATGCAGCCATTGATATCATGAAACACACCACGGTTCAACATTTTAAACAAAACCATGCGAGTTCTCGGGTCAATTGCCTGAAAACGAAAAGAGATCTTAGCAAGAAGTACTAACATCCTTGATAATACAACCATTACTTAATGTAAATGCTCAGCGAAACAAATACAAACAATAAATGATACATCATCAAAGTATGGACCTTTTCTGTAGAAAATTTGTTTACCTAGCCTGATTATCTAGAAACAAAAATCTAAAAATGTTAATTGAAAAATGAAAGAAACAAATCAGCGTTTACAAGACCTTGTCTAGATCAAATAGCTGCATATCAAAGGGTGAAGTGACGCAAAACCCAAGAAGAGAATTGAAGGTAAGAAAGGAGGGATACGCCAAAAGTTGCACAAGACTTCAAACAGAGGTAGGAAATAATAAAATAAATCTTTCCAACTATGGCCAGAATGAACACGAAAACCATGAAGCTTCAATCTTTAAACAAAGGGACTGAACAAATTGAACCACCCAAAAAAAGAGAAGATAGAATGTGATCACTGATGCTGTCTACTGTTACCCTCTCTACAGATTATAAAGAGAAATATAAGGGTTTCAAAGAGATTCTTAATTTGAAAGGTAAAAAGTAAACGACCTATTCTGATTCAAAGTGATTATTCACTTGAAAGGCAATTTTTTTTTTCTTTTGTGATTTTCATTTCCATGTAGGCATTCAATACCTATTTGTGTTGAGAACTTAGAAGAATTTTCAGGCAAACTGAATCTAATGGAAACTGACTGTTTTTGCACATACTCACTCTATGCCCTCTCCTTCCAAAGTTTTATATACTTTAGATACTCAGTAGCTTGTTAAAAGGCGTGCAACAGGAAATTGCCTCGCCTAAATGAGGCGCAGTTGTGTGAGAAAGCGGTCGCTTCCTGGCAGAGCGATGACTCCAACGAGGTAATGAGGCACAGCCAAGCGACGCTTTCTCATGAAGAGTGCAGCCAATGCGTAGGTCAGCACCAAAAATGAAAATAAGAGCAACTCCATCAGTAATTTTTTGTTGTTTTTTTTCAGATTTTGTGGCTGAGGTGGAAGAGAGAGGTGAGAGGAGAGAGAGGGAAATTGTATTACTGCAGGCAAAAAACAAAAATTACTAACCTGACGTGCCCAGCAGGCGCATGTACTGCATGTGCCAACTGGGCGTGTAACAAGAACAATTTTTTTTTAAAAAAAATCTTATTCTTTTTTTTTTCTTCCTCCCTCCTTCTCTCCTACATGGCTTCTAAAAACTTGTGAAATAATCAACACTGATGGGTTTGCTCTAAAAGACCTGAAATAGGGTTCGCGAAGTCGCAACATTCTCTTCTCCAAGTTGTTAAGACTTAAAAGGGCAGCTCGCTGCTCACCACAGACAGAAATTAGGGTTCACAAAGTTTCCGCCTCATCTCTGCCAACTCTTCAATGGTTCAACCTCACCCATCACCAATGAAATCGCTATCTCACTTCGACCTTCAACACAACAGGAGTACAGGAAAACGAAATCGCTATCTCACTCGCTCAATCTTGTTAATTTTTTTTTCTTCTGAATTTTAACCAGACTTCAGAGTCTAGAGTAATATGGGTTCCTCTATTTCAGCCAGTGAAGTAGTCAAGTCTCCGGGACTCTAGTTTCTTTGATATTCTAAATTTCTTATCAAAAAACCCAAAAATAATAATAATAATAATAAAATAAATAAATAAATAAATAAATAAATAAATCTACCAGTGAAGTTTAAATTTATTTTTTAAACTTTGAATATAAAGCTTAAATTTTCTTCAAACTTCTATAAAACCATAATTTTAGTTTTATAAATTTGTAAATTTTTAAACTCATATAAAGTTGTAACTTTTTTATATATCATTTTGCATCACTAGTTGAGTAATTGCTATTCTTTTTTAGAAAGTGACGCTTCGCTTTGCACTTTCGCTTTAAAGCAAAGCCCAGTCTTTGTCGCTTTGATGTGCCTTTTTTGCTTTAAAAAGTTTGCGCTACCGAGGAAGTATATGCTACTTGTGAGTATGTACTGAAATCTTTTGATTTACAAATTTAGCATGACTTACAGATCACAGATGTACTAACAAAATGAAGGAGTTCCAAAACAATCAGACTTATTGAGACTTGCAGATGTAGCAGCACAATGTACACAAGAAAAGAAACACAAATGTTGAACTCACTAACCAAATTATTTTGGCAAATTATCTTTGAGAATCTGGATCCATTACTGAGTGCATAGGATTATAAAATTTTAGCAACATAAATTGGGGGCATTACCTGTTCAACAGTCGCACGGTCTGCTTTGTCAGTAGTTTTAGTTTTACCAATGGCCATCTCACGAACACTTTCACGAATTTCAGTTGTTACAGAGTTTGACATGCCAAAACTGATCCTTCCTTCCCATTCCTGTGACAAACAGCAACTCAAGCACATTTCATTTTTTATATCATATATTCAAATTCTAAAGCATCTGTTTACCAATTGGCTGAAGTAGCTTAGCTATTAGAAACTACTGTTTCCATTTCTTATTTCCATGTTACAAAAAGAGTGGCTTATAGCAAATAAGGGCAAATTACATGTTTCAAAGGCATAATTATCAGAATTTTTAGCAACAATAGTACATTCACAGGTCAACTTTCCTCCCTTTACTACATACGTTTCCAATTCACTTAATTAGTTAATTTTACTTAGTGGTAACATTAATGAAGAAACTTAGCAAAACAAGCTTTGCATTTTACAATTTCTTGCATATATCATTTTTCCTATAAGAAAAGCAGATGGTGCTTCCTTTTCTAAATAGTCCTTTTAAGTCTGACTGACTTCACAAAACAAAAGCTTATAAAGGATATGACTTTGAGGAAATGCAGGGCATGCAGATGCATAATATGGACCCCTGATCCACCATGTTTTGTGCAACCACAACAAATGGTCATTGTAGTTCAGTAGTTGTGGGTGATCTTGGTGGAAATTCTGAGTGATGTTAACTTTAAAGTTAAATGCTTTTGAAACAAACTTTCATTGGCTTTTCTGCAAGTGCTAGTCACATTTGTAATAAATTTTTGTCCGCAAAATGTTCATTGTTTTAATGTAAATATTCATGCATGGATGCTTTCATTGACTTCAAATCACCTGGTCAGTCTACCAGATGGGCACAAATAGAAGTTAAACCTTATTCTTTTCATCCTTTGATGAGCAAATTCAACTAAATTAAAGAAAACTCACATAAATAAAATCGAAGTGGATCTTTTATATTCCTAATAAATAATTAATTAACATACTAAATTCACATAAAATATAATCTAAATTAGGTTATCTTTCTGTCCTGACTAAAAAGTTCCAGTTCAATAAGAATTATGATTACCTACCTCCAAAGGGGAAGCTTTGATGCGATTAGCGAACTTCTGGGTACGATTGGAGAGGGGTTGAAGGGATGAGTTGTTGGGTCGAGACTGCACCCCTCCGTGAGCATTGGGTCGTCTACCACTGGATTGCAGAGTGAACCCTCCACCGCCGCCGCCGCCAAGGCCGCCTTCCGAGACATCCCTAGCGTCCAAGTAATCCAAGGCGCCGCCAATCTCCTCGTCCGAAGAGGACCACGACTCCTCCTCTTCTTCATTGGCTTCCTCCTCTAAATACTGTAATTCGTCAATCGCTTCATGTCCGGTTTCTAAAACTGAGCCCGACATCTCTCTGCAGAATAGGGGAGGTCTTTCGGCTTGCACTTTGTTTTACGGCGTAGCTGAGGTAGTTTTTAAAAGGTTTTAAATAATACTAGCAAAAACCTGCGCATGCTCAAGTGTTAGGCGCGCGGTTAAATTATACTCCGTATTTATTTGGGAATACGAGTATAAGATTCTCATATGGTTTGGGAATTTAAAAATTTCTCATATTTTTTATTTCATTTCTCAACCTACTAAAGTCCACTGAGGCTCGAATTCACTCACATCATTCATGTGGGAGTGTAAATCGGGATACCGGGTGTCACTAGATCGCAAGGTCTTTGGTAAAATTTCTCATATGGTTAAAAAGAATGTGAAATTAAGAATGGTAATTTTAATCCGCATCGTGAATATCTACTCAAATTCATCCTGCATGGATTGGATTTTTTGGGTGATAGTGGGTAGGTCTTAAAAAATTAAACCCGTTGTGGGTTGAGTTGGATTCAAAATTTTATGTATAAAAATCGTCTAGAACCTCATCCGATCCACCATGCATATATATTAGGCATGTGCAAACCCGACCCTATCCGAAAAATCCGACTGGCTGGCCCAATATCCCAAACAAGGCCATCCGATTTGATCTGTATCTGAAACTGCATATTCGAACCGTGGCGTGAAACGACGACGGATAAGGCCGGATGTCGTGTAGGGTAGGACATTTTCATATCCGACCAAACCGAATATCTGATTTATATTAGGGTTGGGTTAGACATGTTATGGTATGACGTCTTTTAAGCCTAGTATATATATGTATGTGACTATGTGTTTGCAGCCATTCTTCATTTGCAGAGTCGTTCTTCAGTTGTCTAGACTCTAGCATCTTCCATTCTCTCTGTTCTCTGACTTCTCTCTACTCCGATCCTTAGTCATCTCTCTACTCCGATTCTCTCTGTATGTGAGTCTGTTCTTCCGCCGGATATATTGTGATATATAATTGTGGAAGCAGTTTTAATCGCAAACCTTAGTTTTATATTTGTGATTTATTCTGTGTATTGTGATATATTATGAATGTGTTCTGTCAGTTCTGATATATTGTGATATATTATTGTGGAAGCAGTTTTAATCGCAAACCCTAGTTTTATATTTGGAATATATTGTGATATATTATGAAATATGAATATTTTCTTATATATTATGGTGGAAACAGTGTGAAATTGTGAGATTTTGTGATATTATGTGATGATTGTGATCTATTGTGATGTCCCTTAAAGAGTTAAAAGTTTAAATGTGAAATTATCAAGGTGAAACTTGAAATTTTCATTTACTAGTGGAAGCCCTTTAACTTGTGACATTTAATCTTGACCCAACAGATTCAAATATGAACAATATCAGAAAATACTTTACCTAAAAATAATAGGTTTATTGCACGTACTTCTTTCACTAAAAGGACCAACTAGATCGAAAATTTTCAACACATCCTACCTCCTTGGATTCAGCACGATGAGGCAAGATCATAGACACAAAAATCGACCGGCAGCGTCACCGCAAACATCTGCATGCACCGACGTTAGAGGCAAAACAACTCGGCGATGGCGGCGCATGACTTCCCTGATAGTGGTTGGACTCTTCATAGCAGCGTTACCGCTCCTTCCCAAACCCACTCGGATACCATGTTAAATGGTGAAAGGTAAAGATGATGTATGTCTCATATATTGTTGTACATATGAATCCTATTTATACATAAGCTAACAAGCTGGTAACGATGAACGTAGGATTAGATTGCAATAGTAACTGATTACAGAGTCCTAGTACATCTATAAGAGAGGTAGCTGAAACCTCCCCTATTCTACAGGTAAATAAACATTGACTAGTAACAACCACTAGGACTATACATTATAAAATAATGGACATAACATAATATAACTCACACGCCCCCTCAAGCACAAGGTTGAGGGGACACAACATTGAGCTTGGCACGAAGAGTCTGAAAACGCGGAGCAGGCAGTGGTTTGGTGAAGATATCCGCAAGTTGATCCTGAGTGGAAACAAAACAAACTTGCAACTCCCCGGAGGCAACTTTATCGCGAACAAAGTGATAATCTACTTCAACATGCTTAGTCCTAGCATGAAAGACGGGATTTGCTGCCATGTAAGTAGCGCCGAGATTATCACACCATAACGTCGCAGGCTGACCAGAGTAAAGCCGTAACTCGCGGAGCAAGGACACAACCCAAGTAACTTCAGCAGCGACGTCAGCTAAACCTTTGTACTCTACTTCAGTGGACGAACGAGCAACAGTGCGTTGCTTCCTGGAGACCCAAGAAATCAGATTAGACCCATAGAAGACTGCATAGCCACTGGTGGACTTCCTGTCAACCGGACAACCAGCCCAGTCGGAATCAGAATAACCATGCAAAGTGGAATGAGATGACGGAGCAACCTGCAATCCCATGTCTAGCGTCCCTTTGACATAACGTAAAACTCGCTTGAGTAGACACCAGTGTTCTGCTGTAGGAGAATGCATAAACTGACAAAGGCGGTTAACAGAAAAAGATAAGTCCGGCCGAGTGATGGTGAGATATTGCAAAGCTCCCACAATGCGACGGTACTGAGTCGGATTATCAAACGGCTCTAACGAGGGAGATGTGGATTGAGTGACTGCAGCTGGTGTTGCCAAAGCCTTACAATCAGTCATACCAGCCCGAGTGAGAATGTCCTGCATATACCTTTTCTGAGACAAAAGATAACATCCTCCATATGTCAAAGTTTCAATGCCAAGGAAGAATCCTGGTGTTCCCAGATCCCTGATCTTGAATGTAGACGAGAGGCGACGAAGTAGAGAGTCAACCAAGGCCGAGTCGTTTCCCATCATAATGATATCGTCAACATAGACAAGGAGATATACCCGAGAGTCACCCGAAGTATAGAAAAATAATGAAACATCAGTTTTGGAGGACGAGAATCCGGTAGAGATTAAAAAGTCGTGTAGCCGCTTGAACCAAGCGCGTGGTGCTTGCTTCAAACCATAAAGGGAACGCTGGAGATGACAGACATGACCAGGATGTAGAGGATCTTCATACCCAGGTGGTTGTTTCATATAAACCGTTTCGGGTAAATGTCCATTCAGAAAAGCGTTGTGGACATCTAGTTGACGAAGGGTCCAGGAATGAGTAACCGCTAGAGAAAATAAGAGTCTGACAGTGGTAGGTTTGATGACCGGACTGAAAGTATCGAAAAAATCTTCCCCGGCAACCTGGTTAAACCCCTTAGCAACGAGACGCGCTTTATACCTTTCAATGGTACCGTCGGCCTTTCGTTTGGTGCGATACACCCATTTGCATCCTACAATATTCATGAGTGGTGATGCGGGCACCAATTTCCAAGTGTTGTTATGGAGTAACGCATTAAACTCCTGATCCATCGCATCCCTCCAATGCACATGCTTGACTGCTTGAGTATAACAGGTCGGATCCGTAGTGGTATGAAGGGCATAAAACTGCTCACCCGTGCCCCGAGTCTTTTTGCGAGTTCGCATAGCATGGCCACCAGTCGTTGCCTGAGTAGCAGGTGGTCCAGCAGTTGATGTGGATAGCTGCACATCAGACTGAGTCCGGGATGATGATGGCTGTAAGTCCGGAGTGTCAGTGGTATTAGACAAAGGCGGCATAATAAGTGGCATTGGAGATGCAGTTGTATGTAACGGAACAGTAGCCCATGGCACAGTTGGTGTGGCCGGTGCTTCACTTTCCTGCAATTTATCCTGAAAGGGAAAAAGACTTTCATCAAAGCGGACATGACGGCAGATATAGACTTTTCCAGTGTTTAGGTCTAAGCAACGGTATCCCCTATAAGAAACTGGATAACCTAGGAAGACACACGGTGAGGATCTATACTCGATTTTGTGACGGTTATAGGGTCGGAGATAGGGAAAACACCGACAACCAAAGACTCGAAAGAAAGAGTATGGTGGATGGACATTGTAGACTTTGTAATGAGGAGTCTGAAAGTTTATAGCCGAGGAGGGTAAGCTGTTGATTAAAAAGGTTGCAGACTCGAAAGCGAAGTCCCAATATTTAATAGGTGTGGAGCTTTGGGCTAGTAAGGATAACCCTGTTTCTACAATGTGCCGATTACGGCGTTCTACCCTCCCGTTTTGTTCGTGCGTATACGCACAGGATTGTCGGTGTATAATACCAAGAGATTCAAATGTAGTATGTAATCGTCTATATTCGCCGCCTAAGTCAGACTGGATGACTTTGATAGAACGCGAAAACCGGCGTTCTACCATAGCCCGAAAAACGTCAAATATTTTATAAATGTCAGATTTTACAGTCATAGGATAAAACCAGGTATATCGTGAATAATCGTCTACGAATAACACAAAATACCGACAACCTGAACTAGAAATTATAGGCGAGGGACCCCAGATGTCTGTAAAAATTAAATCAAGTACATTTGTAGTATTATTTTGCACCCTATCTAGTGGAAACCGAGACGACTTGTCGAGTTGACACGCCGTGCAAACATCTAACGAACCGACTCTAGAAGATGTGACAGAACAGTGTTTCAAAACACGTTGTAAGACTTGACCATGCGGGTGACCCAGACGCTGGTGCCAAGTGACGGGAGAGGCTCGAGCGGTAAGAAAGGCATGATGATTATTCGGAAAAGGTAACCGGTACAAACCACCGGACGTGAGTCCCTTAAGCAGAATTGCCTGAGTTGTTGAATCCTTCACAAAGAAGCAATTTTTGTGAAATTCAAAATAAACATTATTCTCATTCGTGAATTTATAAACAGACAATAATGATAGCGACAAATTAGGGACATGAAGAATATTTGACATCTTTAATGGGTGCGACGCAGATGGGATAACCGTGCAACCTACACTAGATATGTCCAAACCTGTACCGTTTCCAACTTTCAGAACATCAGACCCCGAGTATGGTTCGGAATGATCGAGCAGTTGCGCATCAGGCGTGGCGTGGGAGGTGGCCCCCGTGTCGGGATACCAGGCGTCGGCCGTGACTGTCGCCGGCGAGTCACCTGAAAAGGCAGCGTGTGCCTGGTTGGTCGGCCGATCGTCATACCTTCGGAAGTAGGTCACGGCCGTATGGCCGTGAGACCTGCAGATCTGGCAGCGCGGAACGCCGCCTCTACCGCCGCGGCCGGTGTTGCCGGAGCCACGACCTTGCCAGTTCCTGCCGCCGCGACCGCCAGACTGACGACCGCCACCTCTGCCCGATCCAGTTCGTCCGCGACCGGCGAAGAAAGCAGCAGGGGAATTCTGCGACGCCGATGAATCAGCAATGGCTAACTCGTCGGCATGGATGAACTCCTGGGCCTGTAAGTGATCGGCCAGCTGAGGTAGGGTGAGAGGCGTTGCCGACGCGGTGAGGGTGCTCGCCATAGCACGAAACTCCGGCCGAAGTCCCTGGAGTATGTACAGAATCTACTCGTCGGCGGAGAGGGGCCTGCCGGCGAGGGATAACGCCTCCACGATCATCTGAGCTTGGCCTAGATACTCCGCCGGCGTCGAATTCCCTTGGCGAAGCATCTGGAACTGTCCAAGCAAACTGAGGCAACGGGTTCGGGATTGTGACGCCAGAGCTGCCGTGATCGAATCCCAAACGTCGCGTGATGTTTCCTTGCCAACCGCCAGGTTCATCACTTCGCTTGTAAGCGAGGAGACGATGAGCGACAATATGGCTTGATCCTGTTGGATCCATGGCAGGTAGGCTGGATTGGGTATCGCCGGCGAGGTAGAAGGCGCCGGCGCAGCAGCGGAAAGCGTGGCCGGTGGGCAAGGCAGCGAGCCATCGATATATCCCAACAAGCCCTGGCTTCGCAACAATGGCAGAATTTGAGTCCTCCAATGTATATAATTTCGGGCATTAAGTTTGATGGATACATGGTGATTCGCCGATGAAAGGGATGGAAGCGGCGGTGAGGTAACGGCGATTGAGGGAGTTATCGCGCCTTCACCGGACGGTGCTGCCATCGGAACGGTAGTGTAGGGGAAAAAAAAAGGTTACGGGAAGAGAGGATCGAATTTCCGGCTGATACCAGATGAACGTAGGATTAGATTGCAATAGTAACTGATTACAGAGTCCTAGTACATCTATAAGAGAGGTAGCTGAAACCTCCCCTATTCTACAGGTAAATAAACATTGACTAGTAACATCCACTAGGACTATACATTATAAAATAATGGACATAACATAATATAACTCACAGTAACACATAATTTGAAAATGAAACATAAGGCAATGAGATAAAGGAAAGAAACTCAAACTACCCCTTACTCATATAACAATTTTGTGCTACTAAGGTTTCATAAATCCTAGATATGCATATCAAGGTGAATTTTCTAATTTTAGCTAAGACAAAACGCAAAAGGAAAAATTCATGATTTAAGGAGTTTAGTATCAGACAACGGTTGGAATTTTTGACAAAGGACAACCTAACACACAAATCATTAGTCAATGCTCGTTGGACAAAGTTTGTATGTTTGAATTTTGTTTTCCTCTAACAAACAAATTCAAAGGAGTCTATAAATATCGTACCCTAATTCAAGTTGAAAGACGTGTTGGTCATTTTCTAATAAGTCATATACTTACATGAGCAATCAAAATCTTTCAAGTGCGATCTAGTAAACCAATGAAAGATAAAACGCTAAGGCTTTCATGTCAACATCAAGACCACAAGACTCAGACATATTCAATATCAATAACAAGAAGCCAAGTCAACCAAGTTGGAGAAGAACAACACTTTTGTGTTTAACCAACCTTATCTCTACTTGGAGGAGTAGATAGAGGAAGAGTAGCAAGTGTTAAGACTTCTGAAAACCTACTGGGACTTATGGCTAGCTTTGTGATTAAAACACATGTCCTCATTTTAAAATAATTTTAAAATTGGTGTTAATGCCATGTTAAATGTTATTTAACCATCATCTCTTATATATACCGTGGTTGAGCAGGAGATTTTACACAACTCATAAATGAATTGTTTTCTCTCTGAATCTCTGTTCTTCCTCCTACAAAAATTATGTGTTCTACAAATGTTCTTGTTTGTCGGGTTTATT
Source organism: Ipomoea trifida (assembly GCA_003576665.1). Classification (NCBI taxonomy): domain Eukaryota; kingdom Viridiplantae; phylum Streptophyta; class Magnoliopsida; order Solanales; family Convolvulaceae; genus Ipomoea; species Ipomoea trifida. The sequence goes on along the minus strand of CP025645.1, from coordinate 4,288,766 downwards.
GTATGTGTGCTCAAACTTTAAATAAAAAATTCATTTTATCCTAGGAAACATAGGTTGTAACACTCCTAGCACCTTGGGAGGTAAAAAAAAAACGGTTTTAAGGAAAGTGTGAGTGTCACACGACTCGATCGAATTTGAACCCGAACCTTTCGTTTTAGTGTTTGTTTGTTTTTTTTTTTTGAATTATTTTGATAATATTCCAACACCTAATCGAGTAAGCACCCATAGTTAAGAGATATTTTATGGTATTAACCCATTGAGGAAATTACAGTGTAGGCCATCATTGAGTTAAGCTCATAGTAAGTAGATTTGATGGGAAGATAAGGAAGTTTATGAGATCAACCATGAGGCAAGGGATGCGAATCTCTCCTAAGATAAGGGTTAAGAAGTAGGGCGAGAAGGAGATCAAGAGGTTGGGAAGGTTAGGGTTAGGATATGGGGTAAGAGGGAGATCAAGGGGTTGGAACATATAGGCCAGGTCAAGAAGAAGGCGTAGGGGGTTAGAAGAAAAAGATGAAGAATAAGAGGGAAATTAGGGTTGAAAGGGAAAAGATCCATGAGAGATGAGGATAGGGTGTGAGCAAGGGTAGAGGGAAAAACTAGGGGAGTGGAGATAGCCAAATAAAGCACTGTAGGCCTATACTAAAGAAAGATTATGACTATCTAAACCATTCATAAGAGAAAAACAAAGTAGTACAGAACATCGGAAGACATAAGAAACCAACAAACATGCGCATAAGTTAAAGAAGTTTGAAAAACCCAAAGGAAGTAGTAGAGAAGCGGGAAAATATCTTGTAGGGATTAGAGACCACGATTTTATAACCATGTGAGTGAAAATCGGATTGTCTAGTAGTAAAAAATTCGTTATTCTACCAATATAGCTATTACTGCATATTGTAGAAAGATGTTTACAATGTCCCAAAATTAAATAAGAGTTAATCGATCAAGAATGACATCAAAGATGCCAATTCAGAATTTGAACTTCAAAATGAAAAAGAACACATGCATAGCTATCATCATCACAAACCAGCTAATTTTAATTAGTCTGGATCACTTCGCTAAGGAAATAGCAAGAACACTAGCCCACAAGGCCAAGAGCTAGGGGATTTCACAATAATTTGAGTAATAAGTTACTTTAAATAAACTAAGATGTCCATGTAAGGCAAAGGAACGACCAACCAACAATGTTGCATGTGCAACCATCCTTTTATTATTTAAAAAAAAAAGGGAAATTATACAAAGAAATTTTGATTGAGATTACTACTTGAAATTACATATAGAGAAGGCTTTCTTCCTTAGAGTTACCCATGAAACAAAAAAAAAAAATGCCACTCACCCTCATGGACAGGGCCGTATCTGAGCATGTCTAACATGTGCAACCACACAAGGCCCCCTATTTTTGGGCCCTATATTTAAAAAAAAAAAGTATATGTATATATAGTTTACAAAAATTTAGACTAAATGTATGAAGATTGGACCAATTTGTGACAAGATGAAATTGAGCCCAATTGACAATTGCTTTAAAAAGCCATATATATATATATATATATATATATATATATATATATATATATATATATATATATATATATATATATATATATATATATATATATATATATATCCTAATCTAAATCTCAATTAGCAAAGACATTGCCAATTCCGTTCGACAATTATATTTCATAAATCATAATCCCACATCTCAATTAGACAATTAGAAAATTCTCAATTCTCAACCCTATAAAATACGGCAACTCATTTGAGTCTTCAATTGTTCTTGATCACACAAACTCTCAAGTCTCAAGTTCTTCATTCCTCTTAACATGTAATTAAAATTACGTATTTTTCATAATTTTTGTTTATTGTTTTAAGAATTTGTTTCTTGGTTAATTATTTATTCATGGAGTTTCTAAATAAATTTTTTTCCTTAGAATTTTATAATTATATCTTCTAGAAAATATACATCTGGGTCTGAGAAGCGTAAAAAGAAAAGAAGAATCGAGCAATTAACTCAATCTAAAAAATGAGCTCTTGAAAAATCACATTACAAAACAAACTCAAATAGATGAGCAAAAAGATGATGCCAAGGAAAAATTGTTAGATACTAATCTTCATATAGAATATCAACCCATGATAGGTATGCACAACAATGATAGGTATCATTATGACAATGAAAATAATGTGAATGTTGATACACTACTACAGAAATCGCATACAATGTCGGCTATTTAACGTCGGCTAAGTACTTAGCCGACGTTATATTTGCTTTGAAACCTTTAACGTCGGTTATTATGAAACAACCGACGTTAAAAGTTCCAACTTAATGCTACACCGTGATACGACGACGGCTAATGTTGTAGCCGACGTCGTATCACCGGCAACGGGGGGATACGACGACGGCTCCGGCATTAGCCGTCGTCGTATCTCCAATGGGAGCGCAATACGACGTCGGCAACGTGGTAGCCGACGTCGTATCGCAAATATCCACCGGCGACGGGGGGATACGACGACGGCTACGGCATTAGCCGTCGTCGTATCTCCAATCGGATCATAATACGACGTCGGCAACTTGGTAGCCGACGTCGTAGCGCAATTATCAACCGGCGACGGGGGAAAACGACGACGGCTACGCGTTAGCCGTCGTTGTATCTCCAATCGGAGGACCTTTAACGTCGGTTATGTTACATAACCGACGTGTTAGGGTTTAAAAATACAACCCGTCGGCCCAAATATTACGATGTCGCCCCAATCCCTAAATTAAACCAATTCAATATTCCCTAATTCTGATCTGCGCCCCCAAGCCTACCTACTAACCAAAACCAACCGCCATCTCCCGCCGTCCCCGTCGTCGGAATCCTATAGAACGGAGTACTGTGTATATGCTCGTAATTCATCGGAGTCTGAGATGGTAAAAGCCTACGGCTCCAGTGAAGAGAGTTGGAATTACGCTAATTGAAGGCAAACGATGTCCGCTCCCGACCAAGCTGTGGCGGCGGTGCTTTCTCAGATAGCACTGGTGGCGGACGGCACCGTGCTCGGCCTAGCCCTAGCCTTCATTGCCGTGCGGAGCGTACTCAAGTTCACGGCTACAAACTCCGCTCTACACCAAATCAAAGAAGCTTCTTCTGTCCGCGTTTCCGATCTCCGTTCCGTCGTCTCTGAACATGGAGACTCCAACCAATCCGAAGACGGCAAGCTCGTGATCGTCCGCGGCACCGTCGAAGCGAGGTCCGCCGTCGAAGGCGATTGGAAGAGCCTACGGAGTGACATCCTCGTTGCTCACGACTCCGGCGAGAGAGCTGTCATTGTGCAGCGAACTCAAACGGTGCTTCACTTATTCTTGTCTTTAATTTTCGCCTTTACTTCAATTCTTACAGAACACGGAAAGGATTAATTTCATTTATTGGTAGTTGTACTGTGCATTTCAAGCTTATTTGGTATTCTCTTGGACGATTTCCTTGATGATTGTTACCTGAATTATAGCGCCATTCATGTCAATTTCTAGTCTTACTTTCAAGTCTCATAGAGGACTTATATTTATTGGTTACTCCTACTGCTAGTAAAGATTTAAGCCTTTGCGTCTTGTTTTCTTTATCTCGAATGACCTACTGCTAACTATTACCTCATTCTTTCCAATAGTTTCATAATTATGTATTTTAGAGTTTAATTTGAGAAAAGAAACTAAGGATGCAGATAAAGATAAATTGATTCAGAAGTTCCACTTGGATGTCATTATTCATTGGAATTTGAAGAAATGTCACTGTAGTTTATTCATTCCACATAGGTCTCTATCCTATGTTGGTACCCTTTCTGTCAATCTAAAGCTCAATTGCTGTTTATTAATTTCTACTTTGAACTTCTTATCAATTTAACAATGCATAAGTTCTTTGTGATACTTGTGGTTGGATCTCTATTTGTTGTTGAATAATGGTATTGTAGTCTATTATTATATATTTATTGCTTTTATTGCTTATGTTATCAATGGATTATGGTGAGATGTTTACAACTTAAATTTTTATCTTATGTAGTGTATATATAATGAGTGGAAAGGTTTCATGGGATGGACCAGTGATCTACAGTATATGTAATCAGCCA
>CP025645.1:4151379-4284646 GCA_003576665.1 Ipomoea trifida | reverse complement strand
ATAAGCTCCATACTTTACAAAATTATTAGAAAGAGAATGAAACATACTGATGCACCTGAAACATACTGATGCCTGAACATATGACTAAAGACTAAAATATGTCTAAAAATAAGGGAAAACCGGTTTATATACAAAAGCAAACACACAGACAAAAGAAAAGGAGGGGGTAAAAAAAGCACCTTCCATGTTAGCAACAATGAGCCTAAATGGATGAACCACCAGGATCAGCCACACTACCAATGAAACCAAGGCGTCTCTGTGCACCCCCATCATCCTCACCTATACATATGATTTATCTATGTATATCTACACACCACACAACAATATTAAACATGGAGGAGGAGGAGTACCTTTGTCGACGGGAGAGGTAATAATCTCTAATCTTAGTGAAAGTAAAATGCACACATGTGAGAGCATATACCAGCAAAACTAAATAAAAGTAATACTAAGTGTTCCACATAAATGTCAGTACAAGACAAGTGTAATACCTGAAGTATACTCATGAATCATGGCATAACTGATATAGTTTCGTATCCTTCCTTTTTTAGCAACAATAGTACATTCACAGGTCAACTTTCCTCCCTTTACTACATACGTTTCCAATTCACTTAATTAGTTAATTTTACTTAGTGGTAACATTAATGAAGAAACTTAGCAAAACAAGCTTTGAATTTTACAATTTCTTGCATATATCATTTTTCCTATAAGAAAAGCAGATGGTGCTTCCTTTTCTAAATAATCCTTTTAAGTCTGACTCACTTCACAAAACAAAAGCTTATAAAGGATATGACTTTGAGGAAATGCAGGGCATGCAGATGCATAATATGGACCCCTGATCCACCATGTTTTGTGCAACCACAACAAATGGTCATTGTAGTTGTGGGTGATCTTGGTGGAAATTCTGACTTTAAAGTTAAATGCTTTCGAAACAAACTTTCATCGGCTTTTATGCAAGTGCTAGTCACATTTGTAACAAATTTTTGTCCACAAAATGTTCATTGTTTTAGTGTAAATATTCATGCATGGATGCTTTCATTGGCTTCAAATCACCTGGTCAGTCTACCAGATGGGCACAAATAGAAGTTAAACCTTATTCTTTTCATCCTTTGATGAGCAAATTCAACTAAATTAAAGAAAACTCACATAAATAAAATCGAAGTGGAACTTTTTTCTTCCTAATAAATAATTAATTAGCATACTAAATTCACATAAAATATAATCTAAATTAGGTTATCATTCTGTCCTGACTAAAAAGTTCCAGTTCAATAAGAATTATGATTACCTACCTCCAAAGGGGAAGCTTTGATGCGATTAGCGAACTTCTGGGTACGATTGGAGAGGGGTTGAAGGGATGAGTTATTGGGTCGAGACTGCACCCCTCCGTGAGCATTGGGTCGTCTACCACTGGATTGCAGAGTGAACCCTCCACCGCCGCCGCCGCCAAGGCCGCCTTCCGAGCCATCCCTAGCGTCCAAGTAATCCAAGGCGCCGCCAATCTCCTCGTCCGAAGAGGACCACGACTCCTCCTCTTCTTCATTGGCTTCCTCCTCTAAATACTGTAATTCGTCAATCGCTTCATGTCCGGTTTGTATAACTGAGCCCGACATCTCTCTGCAGAATTGGGGAGGTCTTTCGGCTTGCACTTTGTTTTACGGCGTAGCTGAGGTAGTTTTAAAAAGGTTTTAAATAATACTAGCAAAAACCTGCGCAATCCTTATAAGAGCATGCTCAACTGTTAGGCGCGCGGTTAAATTATTTATGATGAATGTTATATTTATTTGGGAATATAAGATTTTCATATACTTCGGGAATATTAGATTCCCATATGGTTTGGGAATATAAAATTCTCATATCGTTAAAAAGAATGTGAAATTAAGAATGGTGATTTGAAACAAAGAATGGTGGTGAATTGAGGGTAGGTCTTAAAAAATTAAACCTGTTGTGGGTTGAGTTGGATTCAGAATTTTATGTATAAAAGTCGTCAAGAACCCCACCCGATCCATCATGCATATATATAAGGCATGTGCAAACCTAACCCTGTCCGAAAAATCCGACTGATCCAAGATCCCAAATAAGGCCATCCGATTCGATCTGTATCTGAAATTGCATATCTGAACCGTGGCGTGAAACGACGCCGGATAAGGGATGTCGTGTAGGGTAGGACATTTTAATATCCAACTGGCCCAAATATTCGATTTATATTAGGATTGGGTTAGACATGCTATGGTATGACGTCGTTTAAGCCTAGTATATATGTATGTGTTTGCATCCATTCTTCATTTGCACAGTCGTTCTTCAGTTGTTTAGACTCTAGCATCTTTCATGCTCTCTGTTCTCTGACTTCTCTATACTCCTCACTTCTCAGTCATCTCTCTACTCCGATTCTCTCTGTATGTGAGTTTGTTCTCTCTTCTTCCGCCGAATATATTGTGATATATTATTGTGGAAGCAGTTTTAATCGCAAATCCTAGTTTTATATCTGTGATTTATTCTGTGTATTGTGATATATTATGAATATGTTATGTCAGTTCTGATATATTGTGATATATTATTGTGGAAGCAATTTTAATCGCACAATCTAGTTTTATATTTGGAATATATTGTGATACATTATGAAATATGAATATTTTCTTATATATTATGGTGAAAACAGTGTGAAACTTTGAGATTTTGTGATATTATGTGATGATTGTGATATATTGTGATGTCCCGTAAAGAGTTAAAAGTTTAAATGTGAAATTATCAAGGTTGAAACTTGAAATTTTCATTTACTAGTGGAAGCCCTTAACTTGTGACATTTAATAATCTTGACCCAACAGATTCAAATATGAACAATATCAGAAAATACTTCACCCAAAAAATAATAGGTTTACTACACGTACTTCTTTCACTAAAAGGACCAACTAGATCGAAAATTTTCAACACATCCTACCTTGTTACGTGCGGAGGTGACGGTTGTTGTGTGGGGAACGCCGTTCGCTAAGGATATAGTTACGGTGAAATCCTGCCTTATATAGCTCACTTGTTACTTGATTGATACTATTGGTGGATATTGATTTATGTGGTATTGTTTGTGGTTGGAGCTCTCCACGCGGATGCCTCTATTACATTTGGTGGATTGTACTTACATTGATTATACCTTAATTGGCTCTATGGTGGATAGATATATGTGGTAGATTGGAACTCTCTTTGCTTCTATCTTACTTTCTAAGTATGCTTGGTTACCTATTATGATCATGACTTATCTTGGTGCTCCTTTGAGTGAGGTATTGAGCTTGTATATCATTGTGGTCTATTAATCCTTATTGAGTCATTCTTGTTATTTCTATTACGGTGGTATGGAAATCTTTTGAAAACATTCCTTAGTCTTGGCTAATGGGTGAGTATATATATATTCTATATGTCAGTCTCAAAACCTATGGTGGATAAGAAATGTATATATTGTAGCTTTACATGTTGGAGTGGGGTTTTACTTAGCACTATTCGCTAATTACCTTAACTTATGATTTCAAGTATGGAGTAGAGCTGAGAGCGCATTTAGTATGCTAGTAGTTCTACCTCCCTCTCTTGTAGTTAGTTTGTGTAGTTGCGTTGGGACAACTTTGAAATGTAATAATATAGATTTCAGACCTATGACCTTATTGGATTTTGAGTTGGTGGTTTTAGCCTTGCACCCCAGATATTTGGTTGTTGCTTCCGCTGTGACTAGAGTTTAATTTATTATCTTTTGATCAGATTCTAAGCTTTAATTGCCTTAAACATTACCTTACAGTTGGAGGTGTTACAAAGAGACAAAGGGGTAAGCCCCATATGTCATGGCAAATTATACCATGGATCAAGATTGATCCACCTTGCATTCTAAGCCTTGGTCCAAAATAATATTCAGATTATGTGTTATAGTTAATAGATTATGTACCTATAAATAAAGGCAAAAACTTGTGTGAGACCGTCTCACGGATCTCAATCCGTGAGACGGGTCGGATCTTTTATTAAATGGGTCAACATGTGCATCTCACGCCCTCCCCTCAACATTTCTCTCTATATTTCGACCACAAGATCAAACTCCCATTTCCGATCATTCGCTCTCATCTCCATCTCCTTCGCTCAAGCTCTCTGTCTCCTCCCATCTCCGATCATTCGCTCAAACTCCCTGCCTCCTCCCATCTCCTCCACCTCCATTTCTGTTGTAGTCTCTAACTCCGGTAAGTATTGCAACTCAGCAAATGAGAACTTCTCTCATCTCGGTTAAGTTTGATTAGAAATTGCAATGTATCTTTTTTGTGCCATAGTACATGTTTGGAAGCTTGTGAATAATTAATTATTGTGATAATTTGAGTAATTTCTGTTCTAATTTTTTTTTTCAGTAATTCCTGTTCTAACTTTAATTGCATTTAGATTGAGGAATGCTGAAAATTTGAAACTGAACCTCTGTGTTCACTTCTTCCTTACCAAAAACTCCATATTGAATGGAATTTAACCCACCTATTTACTCAAAGATTGCACATAATCTTATGTATACTTAACATGACTCCAAGTTTTAGCCTTACAGGGAAAAGTAATACTTTGAACAAAGAAAACGAAAACAACAACATCATCAAACAGATGAGCAAATAACACATATAGTCAGCAAAGCAAGAATAATATGTCACTGGATGTTCTCAGTATTAGATTTGTGCTAAAAAGTATTGTGTTTGATGATTAGGGTATTGATTATTCATTTGTGCTATGAAGTACTACATTTAGGGTAACAAGTACTAGATTTAATGCTTAAAGTATTATGTTTAACTCTTAAAGTTATGATTATTCATTTGTGCTATAAAGTATTAGATTTGTGCTATAAAATATTGTTTTTGATGATTAGAGTATTGATTATTCAATTCATTTTTGTTATGAAGTATTACATTTAGGGTATAAAGTATTAGATTTAATGCTTAAAGTATTGTGTTTAAGTCTTAAAGTTATGATTATTCATTTGTGCTATGAAGGGTTTTGTGCATAAGAGAAAGGGGAGAAAAAGCTAAAAAAGAGAGAAGGTGTAAAGTTTTATTACAAGAAGAAAAATGAGTGTGATCATTTGAGAGTGGTAAAATGAGTGTGAAGAAAAAATGAGAAAAATGAGAGGTGATAAAAGTAGAGGGGATATGATGAGAGAATGGGAGCTGTGAGTGTTAATGATTTTATTTTCTTTGATGTAGGTTAGTGTGGCAGTAACTAGGAAAGGTAAAGCTTAACAGTGAGGCTCTGAATGTGCTGCTGAGTTGGGAGCTTTTGGTTTTGGTATGTTGCAGCAGACTAAAATTAAATGACAGATGAAGGATTGCAACAGATCATAGGATGACAATAAGGAAGCTGTGACAGTGAGGCATTGTTGAATTAGAAGTTAAGTCGGGCCATTTTAATTTGGTGATGATTTTGTTGAAATTAGTTTATATATTTGATTGAATGAGCAAAAGATAGGTAGGCAATTGGGGTTGGGGGGCTATTGCATAGAGGGGGTTCTAATATCATAAATCTATAACCTCCCTTGTTGAGCATTTGTTATTGAGTTATAAGTGGTACATGTTTCTTGCATAGCATACACATTGAGGTGGGAATGCCTTTGAATGGTGTGATATTGAATGGTTGAATATATTGTGGATGAAAGAAGGATTAATGTAGAGGAATGAACATAATGGAAATGAGAAAAAGGGGGTGGATGGTGAGAAGATGGTGTGTCATTGCTTAGCATTTGGGTTATAAAGGCATTCCCCGGTTAAAACGGAGCTCTGTGGTGACCTAAGTGTTAAGGGTGGCATGGGAGAGGGAGCCATTGCTTGGCTTCATGGGCCGTTAACTCCCGGGTAAAGCAAACATAGAACTCCGTACACTTGTAGAGTTCTTGAGGTTAAGGGTGGAGTAGGTGAGAACTATTGCTTAGGGTGATCACTATTAAAGTCATTGGGGATGAAATGCAGAGATCTGTATCCCGATGACTGGTGGTGGCCTTAAGGGTAGTTGGGAATAGCTGATATGGCCATTTGGGCATTGGTCCCACCCTCTTGTGTGGGGTAAGAAACTTGAGATTGCATAGCTTTTGGTATGGATGGTTGGTGAGGGGGGCATTAGGCTTATGATATGAGAACTCTTTTATTGTGCTTGAGAGCCTTTTGGCCTTGATTACTTAGCTAGTTGGTGTTGATGTAAGGCTTTAGCCACTGGTTTTTAGCATAAGGTCACTTTTGGGCTTGTGTGCATGTACATAGACAATTTTGAGTTTCAGTGAAATTGAGTTTTTGTAAAAAAAAAAAAAAAAGATTTAATACTTAAAGTATTATGTTTAAGTCTTAAAGTGTTGTGCTATGAAGTACTACATTTAGCGTATAAAGTATTAAATTTAATGCTTAAAGTATAATGTTTAAGTCTTAAAGTTATGATTATTCATTTGTTTTATTAAGTATTAGATTTAGGCTATAAAGTATTAGATTTAATGTTTAAAGTGATCATTATATATTTTTGCTATAAAGTATTGTGTTCGATGATTAAAGTTATGATTATTTATTTGTGCTATTAAGTACTAGATTTAGGCTATAAAGTATTATATTTAATGTTTAAAGTGTTGATTTTATTTATTTGTGCAATGAAGTACTTAGATTTAGACTATAAAGTATTTGATTTAATTGTTAAAATGTTGATTATTTATTTGTGTTATGAAATAGTATATTTGTGGTATAAAGTATTGTGTTTGATAATTAAAGTTATGATTATTCATTGGTTATATGAAGTAGTATATTATTTGTGCTATAAAGTTTTGTGTTTGATGATTAAAGTTATAATTATTCATATGTGCTATGAAGTACTAGATTTAGGCTATAAAGTATTAGATGTAATGCTTAAAGTGTTGATTATTTATTTGTGTTATGAAGTACTAGATTTAAACTATAAAGTATTAGATTTAATTGTTAAAGTACTAATTATTCATTTGTGCTATAAAGTAGTATATAGTTGTGCTATAAAGTATTGTGTTTGATAATTAAAGTTATGATTATTCATTTGTTATATGAAATAGTATATTTGTGCTATAAAGGTTGTGTTTGATGATTAAAGTTATGATTATTTATTTGTGAGTTAATAACCAAAATAGTCCCTCGACTATACTGTAATTACCAATTTGGTCCTCGACTACCATTCTCAATTTAGTCCTATGTTAATTTGACTGTTTGTTGACTGTCAAAAGTGAGGATAAAATTGTAATTTTACAAGCTTTCTCCATCCTCTCCCTTCAACCGCCCAACCCATACAGCAATAAGCTTGACCGTCCAATCCACTTTCGACCATGGTTGGAAATCAAATCCTTGGGCTCCCCATACACTCTCGCTGCTTCGACATTGATCTTTATCCCAGGACCAGTGGAACATGGGAGCTCGTGTCCAGCTATATCATGCTGACGAACTACCCGAGTTGGATCTTTGCCGCTGCTTTAAGCTGAATGCTAAGAACCTAACACCCTCATGTAAAACCCCTGCTCTTTCATGGATCACTGTCCAACGAAGGTACAATACTTATCACCTTAAAAGTTCATTATCCAAAAACTGATGAAAAAATCAAACTCTAAATGAACAAGACAACACTATAAAATCAAAACCAAACAACTTTGAACATAAACAAGATGAGAAACACTTACAAACCATTCATTAAAGATTCAAGGGTTACCTGTAGAGAGTAGAGTGGTGTTCACCCACGATTTTAGCGTCTTTATTGTTGACATTCTGGAGAAGTTTAAGCAAGATGCCGAGAATGAGGGAAGCCACTCGGAAAAAAAAAAAAACGAAAGCCATAGCTTAATATGAGGTTGCCGGAGAGTCATGCACCGTCTCAATAGCTTAAGACGAAAGCAATAAAGTACTACTAGATTGTTTAATTTGGTGCTGCTATGGAGAAAGTAAAAGCTGATTAGTTCAGAATTGGACAAATTAAGAGCTTACGTACATAGTGTCATTAGTTCAGAAAGTTCATAAAACATATCTATTTCTTAACCATTAATAATGAGATGTCATAGTTTCTATGCGGCATTATAGTTTTTATTGAACTAAGTAAAGATTATTCACTTAGATCATTTCTTAACAATTAATAATGAGATTATCCACTGGTGCGCGGAAATTATGGTGTATACAGTATATTGTAGTGGTGTGAGGAAGGAGATAGAAGAAAGTGGTAAAACGACAGTTTTTTCCTCATTATTGACAGCCCACTAACAGATAAATTAACAGAGGACTAAATTATGTAAATATTGCATAGTTGAGGACTTAATTGGGTAAGAATGATAGTCGAAGACCAAATCAGTAATTAGGGTATAGTCGAGGGACCATTTTGGTTATTAACTCTTTATTTGTGTTATGAAGTAGCTAGTAGTTTTAGGCTATAAAGTATTAGATTTAATAGTCAAAGTGTTGATTATTCATTTGTGCTATAAAGTAGTATATTTAGGCTATAAAGTATTGTGTTTGATGTTNTAAACCAAGTAATTCACTTTTATTTGACATATATGATCCAAGAAATTGGGATGCCCTTGATTCTAAATTAATAGATATTCTTGTGAAAGATGACCCTAAAAGAGATTTATCAATAAATAAAGGTCCTAAAGATAAATTCTCTAGAAGATTTTTGTTAGCATTTTACACAAGATATTTGCGTCTAAAAGTGCACGACGCATGACACTTTTTAAATAAAATTTTATATGTATTTTTATACAATATTTATATTTTGATACTACTTTTTGAACAACTACGTAGTATTATATTATTTATAAATAGAAGTTACTCGAAAAAAATGGCGCAAATTAAGATATGGCATAGAGTCCCAATTTTTATTGGAATGGCCCTGCTCATGGACACATGCAACGAAGTAAAATCACGCCATGTATATATGGGGGTTGTGTAAACTAGCTAAGGATAAACGAAGCTTGGGCCGAAAGCTAGAAGAGTAACTATAGTAGACAACAATCTTCTGTTACAAGGTACACCGAGCAACTTCTGTTGAACCAACCTATTGTCATGATTCCTAGTAACATAATAGAGTTTATATGAGAAAAAAATGGAGGATCAATGAGATATGGTTGAGATAGAGGATTGATGAAATAGGGTTGAGATAGAGGATCAATGAGATAGAGTTGATGCCCACCTTGATAACAACTCCTAGAAATTCTACCCATCTTGGGCAATAGCAAATGACAAAGGCCAAATAAGAAGATGATGGATGAAGCTACTTAGGCATGACAACGCCGTCTCCTCCAACTCAAACAACAACCCATGATCTTGATATTGTTATGCTGGCATATGGATCCGCGTGGAGACTTACTATGACACTATTGGTTTTAGATTGTGGGCCTTTGGCTCTGGTGGATATTTTGGCCACCTGGTAGAAACGTATCTTGGGTGTAAGAGATAATTACTAACCTGTTGGGCTTGGAATCCCAATAAGGGGTGTATACACTTAAAGTGCTAGATTTGTTTTTATTTTAGTAAGGTCCGCTATGGTGTGGAGGTGACGGTTGTTGTGTGGGGAACGCCGTTCCCTAAGGATATAGCTACGGTGAAATCCTGCCTTATCTGGCTCACTTGGTACTTGATTGATACTATTGGTGGATATTGATTTATGTGGTATTGTTTGTGGTTGGAGCTCTCCACGCGAATGTTGTTACGAAATTTACTACGAAAGTAATATTTCTGGGATAATAACAAGCACAAGAACAAAATGGGTTTTTTTCTAGAAGGTGGTTAACACGAGTCGAGCGACATGAGTGGGACAAAGACTTACTTTAAAGCTTTTCCCTCCATTTTTCCAACTCAAATGGGTCAACTTTGAGAACCAATTTCTCATTCACACATTATCCATTTTGAAAGTGCAATATATCAATCTCTTAGTCTAACTACGAAAAACCCGAATTCACTTTGACCCGACCCAAATCGAAAGTGGATCCCACATATATTTGTACCACAAAATAGCCACTTATAATGTCATTTTATGCTATTTTTTTCAACAAATGCCTCTAGTACATTTGGTGGATTGTACTTACATTGATTATGCTTTGATTGGCTCTATGGTGGATTATGTGGTGGATAGATATATGTGGTGGATTGGAACTCTCTTTGCTTCTATCTTACTTTCTAAGTATGCTTGGCTACCTATTATGATCATGACTTATCTTGATGTTCCTTTGAGTGAGGTATTGAGCTTGTGTATCATTGTGCGTGGTATATTAATCCTTATTGAGTCATTCTTGTTATTTATATTATGTTGGTATGTAAGTCTTTTGAAAACATTCCTTAGTCTTGGCTAATGGGTGAGTATATATTCTATATGTCAGTCTCAAAACCTATGGTGGATAAGAAATGTATATATTGTAGCTTTACATGTTTGGGTGAGGTTTTACTTACCACTATTCGCTAATTACCTTAACGTATGATTTCAAGTATGTAGTAGAGCCGAGAGCACATTTAGCATGCCAGTAGTTCTACCTCCCTCTCTTGTAGTTAGTTTGTGTAGTTGCGTTGGGACAACTTTGAGATGTAATAATTTAGATTTCAAACCTATGATCCTGTTAGATTCTTGAGTTGGTGGTTCTAGCATTAGCATCTAGCTTAGTAGAAGTTATATGTAGCATAACACACCAGATATTTGGTTGTTGCTTCCGCTGTGATTAGAGTTTAATTTATTATCTTTTGTACTTATAAATAAATTAAAAGTACACAATATATTAAGTGCATATATATAATATGTTAATTGTAATAGAATATAATATGTTAAATGCATAAACATAATCTGAATGTGATTTTGGACCAAGGTTTAAAATGTAAGATGTGCTCGATCCATGAAATAACAATGGAAGAATCCATGTAAGAAGGAACAACGCCCGTGATCTTTGAGAGAGAGAGAGAGATAGAGAAAGACAAAAAAACAAAAAACAAAATGCATGGCTGTCCAAAGATATTCCTTAAAAAGTAACTGAAGTGGCTAGCACATGTACTGCCTGATTCCCCGCCACTACTGCACACAATAAAATTTTCAACACCAATAATATTTTGAGATACCCATCCATCCAATAATGTTGGCATGCAGTTGGTTCAATTCATCTAAACATCTACTAGTGCTCTTGTTGAAGCCACATTAATGGTGCTAGTGCTGAGATTAGTAGGAGGGTGATGGAGGGGAAAATGGCATTATTATTCCTTGCATGACTCATATCGTTGTAGGTGCCAACACCACCCGATGGGCCTAAGCCATTGTTGAAACCGCCTCCTATAGCACCGCCGCCTGTAGTGGGAGTAGTGATGATTGGATTTGGAGAGGCATTGCCTGTGGTTGTGGATGGAGTCCCAGTGGAAGGTGTGGTAGGGGTTGTGCTTACTGGTGTTGTGCTTCCACTGCACACCACAAACAAATTAAACCACCCGTCATGCACTACAACACAAAGAAATGTAACGCTACGTCACCTAATATACGTCGATTTTTATACAGCGATTATGATATACAACCGTCGTTGTATATATACATATTATGATATACAACCGTCGTTGTATATATACATTTTTTTAATATATACTACGTAATACATAGTACGACAAATTATTGCATGGACCATGGTCCACACAGCTGTGTGGACCAAAAATAAAAAGTACATTATTTTTGTACTGAAGGTACATTATGTCAATGATAATTGACATAGTACACAGTGCCGTAAAAACACAAGCCCAAGCCCAATAACGAACCAAAAGTACTAGGGGTAACCCCAATCAAAATGACAACAAATCTAGACTTGTAACCACAAGGATACAAATTTTGAATCTTTGAATTCTTAATTTGAGTCAGTCAGTTATAAATAACTTAATTATGGTGAACCTTTGGTTTACTTAAACTCAAAAGAGTTGTGAGTTTCCCTCTACAACATCACATAAAAAGAAAGATTTAAAGGCATCTCAAATGTAAGTTGTCAATAAAGAAAGAAAGAAATTAAGGGCACTAATCTCAAAGCACCTGTCTGTACTTCACTACCATCACTCCATCACTCACAAATTTTGTTGTTTCAATGAGGACAGGAAAGTCCTATACATACATGACTCACTATCTACTTTTCTTCTCCTTATTCCCACCCACTTTTCACAAATTGAAGGACTAGGACTAGTATTACATGTGCTCCATCATTTATTTGCCTCCTAATCTGACAAAAAGCCACAAGGACCAAGAATGTCTAACCCTAGAGTATAAAAAAGAGGACTTTTTACATTATTATATTTTACAAATTCTATTATATGTAATCTCAAATTTTACCCCTCACTTTTACTCCATCACGTGACAATAATAATGATAGAATATTTTTATCACGTGGGTCTCAGAAAAAGTGTCTACATCAAGAATTTGTAAGAGAGAGTAGAAGTTGGAAATAAGAAGCGGGAGTCCATGTAATATGAAAATATTTTGCCATTTCACAAAGAGTTTTATTACATGGATTCTCAACTTCTACTCCATTACTTTTACTTCCTGATGCGGTAACCATTGATAAGTTACTTTCATTCTGTGGGTTTTAAAAAAAAATGTTCACATCAAAAATTAAAGAGGAGTAAAAATTGTGAGTAAAAATAGGAAGTCAAAAGTAGCATTTTCCTTTCAAAAAGAAGCGAATTGAAGCTTTGGATGCTTTCATGGCAATAATAATTTTAATATATTTGAATAACCATATATGCTTCTTGGGTCAAGAGTGGAAAGTCACAATCTTGGTGTGGGCAGTAGTGAGAGTAAAGTAATTTTAAGCTTTAATTTCCTTACTTTCAGTCTATATATTTATCATTGTTCATTGGTTTAACAATAGTGAGATTTATGTATGACCAAAAGGGCAAGGAGATGGACATCATCATGCAAGTGCAAACATACTATGATATGTATGATATAAGAGACAGAAAGAAGTCATAGATTAGATTTTTTAAAAAAGTTGGAAATAAAGGTTAGAGACAAATGGATTTAATTTACTTTACTAGCATGAATGATATGATGCTAAATTATAAATTCAAAGCTAGTAGACTCTGTAGGGGAAAAGTTACATATATATGGATGGAGACTAAAGAGATTTATCATGTAATCTTTGTTTGTATTAGTGATGAGCTCATCCCCCTACAGCTATAGCATGGATCCGGGTCCACCTTGCTAAGTGGATCCATCAGAATTTACATACTGAATGTCTATAATTTAAATTGTGAATATTCAGTATGTAAATTATGTATTTTGAACCCAAATTCACCTTACAAGGTGTCCACAGAATAATTTGCCTAGGATCAAGACTAATAGTCTAATCTCATAAGAGCAGGCACCCACTTTGTGCAATATAATATTTTCACTGCCCTCATCACCTCCTTTTGACTTAAAGGAAATCAAAAGTAAAAAGTTATTTGCATGACTTCTGATTCTACTTACTATATGACCCAAAATAGATATTTGGCTTAATTACAAACACATTGCAAAAAAAAAATCAATTTTATTACTAACTAAAAACAAAACCTCTAAAAAACAGCACCATATTGGCAAAAAAATGAGCACATACTCACATACTATTAACACTACAGTTTTAGCTAATTAACCAATTCAATGACTTGAAGGGGGTCTACATGGTGTTGTTTGGTTCATGAGATGATGGGATTAACATTAATCTCACTAATCCTATGTTTTGTTTACTTCAATTAAGAGGTTTTGAATTATATGGTGGATGCATGTTACCTAATCCAAAAGGGGTTCTACAATCATGTTTTTATTTTTTATTTATTTATTTACTTTTATTTAACATGATGAATATGAATATATGATGAAGACTGTAATGGTAGATTGCAATAAATGAGCAATCTTTTACCTACAAAACAGACAACATTTATGATGTGCAGATCCAAATTTTGATGTACTACTGTACAAAGTGGTCCTTATCAAAAATCAAAATGCATGCTTGTCTTGCATCAAGACTCTAGAATTCTAATAAACGCACAACCACTATCCGAGAGCGTGCATTGAGTAAATCCCGCCTTGTGATCCTAACTGACAAAGGACCATAAGGAGATAAACCAGCTTAGGTTGTCCACAGCTGACCGGCTCAAACCAAGAAAACTGGGATTGAAACTCGTGACCTTGTAGTTACAAGTTTGTATCCTTAGCTATCTTAGCTGGGGTTACCCACTCTAGAGGTCATTTTTGTATTTTAAAACTTGACTTTAATGCCATAGCCACAAAATGCCCATCATCAAATACTACAGTTAAAGGGCCTAAAGACATGAAACCCAGAAACCTACAGGGCTTGCCATATTCATCAACCCTGATCAAGAACTAATCAAAAATTGCTATACTTTACTACTTAGAAATTAGAAAACATGTTAGAAGGAAACCATACCTTGCACTGGAGGGAAAAGCACAACCAGTTATACCTAGAAATCACACCAAAAAAGGTATAAGATAAGAGAATCTGATCTCCAAGAAAAAAAAAGAGTAAAATTACTAATAGCAAAAAAGAGGTAATAATGGAGGCTTACTGGGGTCAGTTGTGGTTATGGAGGCAGTGCTAGAGAAGTCACAAGTGCCTGCAGCTTGGCCCTTCTTCTGGAAAAAGCTATTGACAGCATAATTGCAATGAGCTCTTACAGTGTTGGGGTTATAACATGGCCCATTCTGGTGAATGGGGTTGCAATCTGCCCCATTCCCACATGCATAGTCCAGTGTCTTTTGTAACTCACTATCACTCATCCCTACCTTGCAAATGCACCATGTTGCACCTACCAAACCCCATTAAATGAAAATGAAAAGTACAAGTTATTAATAATGTCAATTTTTTGGATTTTATTTTATTTATCTTAGCTAGCTTAATATATTAAAAGGGTATAATCAAGAATGTCTAAAATCATAACTATAATCCCGGGATTAAAAATGGTCCGAATCTTTAGGGTGACGAGGGAAACCCGCCACCACTACCCGAGGCCGAGGGTGTGCATTAGGTAAATCTAACGGTCAAATAACCACAAGGAGGTAAACCAGTCTAGGTTACTCATAACCGACTCAAAACAGAGATTCGAACATGTGATTTTGTGAATACAAGTTTATATCCTTGGTCATTTTGGCTGGAGTTACCCAGAAATGGTCCCAATCTTGAGAAGGCAGAGCATGGCATATGTACAAATTACATTTTTTTTTTTAATCTTTGAAATCTCTTTCAAACTTGAACTTGGAGAAGAGCTTTGAAAATAAAGCATTATATAGCAAAGTAGTTTATAAATGAGAAGCTTGGATCTTTATTTGTGTTATATATACATATGAAAAAAATGTTAAGGAAAATGCAGAAAGGAGAAAAGGGCTCAACTTGCTATTTAAAGCAAGAGAACATCATTATCCAGCCTTTCAATAAAAAAGGAAACTTTAAGCTGATGGATAAAATAAGGAAAATAAAAGAAAAATAGAGAAAGAAGAAAGCTTACTTGAGTGAGCAGCCATGGCCAAGAAGAGCAATGCAGACAGTAAAGAAGCCATATTCATGGCAGATCGATGGAGAAGATAACACAAGAAGCCCTCTTAGAATGACGATAAACAAACAAGGCCTGCTAAGCTAGCAGAAGGTGGGACTGGGAGAGAGTGAGAAATAAAGGCGTGTTTGGGAAAGGAAAAATTACCAAACACAAAAATACAAAGGTAGCAATGGTATGTACTGGGTGATGATATAGACTGAAGATGGCGGGCTGTTGGTGGACCAGCCTGGTGTGTAAATGTTTGATGTGTCGGCCTTTAAAAAAAAAAAAAAAAAAAAAAGAGATTCGAACATGTGATTTTGTGAATACAAGTTTATATCCTTGTCATTTTGGCTGGAGTTACCCAGAAATGGTCCCAATCTGAGAAGCAGAGCATGGCATATGTACAAATTACATTTTTTTTTTTAATCTTTGAAATCTCTTTCAAACTTGAACTTGGAGAAGAGCTTTTGAAAATAAAGCATTATATAGCAAAGTAGTTTATAAATGAGAAGCTTGGATCTTTATTTGTGTTATATATACATATGAAAAAAATGTTAAGGAAAATGCAGAAAGGAGAAAAGGGCTCAACTTGCTATTTAAAGCAAGAGAACATCATTATCCAGCCTTTCAATAAAAAAGGAAACTTTAAGCTGATGGATAAAATAAGGAAAATAAAAGAAAAATAGAGAAAGAAGAAAGCTTACTTGAGTGAGCAGCCATGGCCAAGAAGAGCAATGCAGACAGTAAAGAAGCCATATTCATGGCAGATCGATGGAGAGGATAACACAAGAAGCCCTCTTAGAATGACGATAAACAAACAAAGGCCTGCTAAGCTAGCAGAAGGTGGGACTGGGAGAGAGTGAGAAATAAAGGCGTGTTTGGGAAAGGAAAAATTACCAAACACAAAAATACAAAGGTAGCAATGGTATGTACTGGGTGATGATATAGACTGAAGATGGCGGGCTGTTGGTGGACCAGCCTGGTGTGTAAATGTTTGATGTGTCGGCCTTTAAAAAAAAAAAAAAAAAAAAAAAACCTCTATACATTTTTTTAATATTTTACTCCCTCCGTCTTATTTTACCTGTCCTATTTACTATTTATTGGTCAAACCAATTCTTTCTTCATTGCTTATTTTCTTTAGTAATTTTTTATTATTTTTAAATTTAATTTTTTGTGTTTAATAGTACTTTTGATGTAGTTTCTAAATATATAAATTTTATATATTAATACTAAACTTAATATTATGAAAAATTAAATTAAAAATAATTTCAATCAAGCCTCGTTAAACGAATCAAACAATTAAAATGGGACGGAGGGAGTAATATATTATTTAACTCTAATGGATTAAATCTCACCGTTTTTGTATTGGAGATGGTGAAGTTTAGGAGGTGAATTGGGAAATGTACATTAAATGGTCAGTCTACAAACCTCCAAATGTTAGTGCAATTTCATGCTAGCAAAGTAAAGTTTATAAATTTATTTTGAATACATTAGTTAATTAGTTGAGTTGTTCACCCAGGGCCGTATCTGAGCATGTCTAACATGTGCGACCGCACAGGGCCCCCAAAAATTGGGGGCCCCATATTTAAAAAAAATATATATTTATATGTATATATAGTTTATAAAAATTTAAGTTAAATGTATGAAGATTGGACCAATTTGTGACAATTCCCAATTCACAATTCAGTAATTGAAAACGAGCTTTTTGAAGAAGTTGCTATCAAAAGTTTGATTGGTGATTCTGCGTCTAAATGTGCATGATGCATATCACTTTTTAAATAAAATTCTATATGTATTTTCATACAATATTTATATTTTGATACAACTTTTTGAACAACTATTATTTATATATAGAAATTACTCGAAAAAATGGCTCAAATTAAGATATGGCACAGGGCCCCAATTTTTATTGGAACGACCATGTGTTCACCTTACTATTTTCATTTTTTAAGTTACGTTTTTACATAAATAAACTATTGGTTTTCTTCAACTATGTTTGACATTGATTCACTTTTTAAATACCATCCTATCCTACTCTATAATAAAGATAAGACTTTTGGTAAAGGTAAAAAAAAAAAATTAAAATTAAATGGTCTGATGGCATCCGTAAACAATTCCTATCTTTTGTGTATAATATCATGGGACTTAATTTTATATATATATATATATATATATATATATATATATATATATATATATATATATTTTAAAAGAACTTTGCTTGAAAGTCAATTATTATTTATTTAAATTGTTTTATTTTTGATATTGTTTAATACTATAAAGTTGTATTTTTATTTTCATGTGCATGATAAAGTGAAAGATTGTGAATCCTGAATGCAGGTGATAACATATCTGGTTCGATCTTTTTTTAAAAAAACAAATTAATTATCTGTATTTATTACTGTATTAGAAACATAATAAATAATAAAAACAGTGCATGAAAAGTAAATGGAACCAGAATATGTTCACGCAGTTCGGAGAACTTCTCCTACGTCTGTGGGGTCACCCAAATGTGAAACTCAATTTCACTAGATGATCAAATAAAGACGATACAAGGTTCACCAAATTTCCATCCAATAATGGCCTAATCTTTAGGCCTACTAATCATCATCATCTCCTAAGTTGGTAGTGATGTGAGAATAACTCATTCAACTTTCCTGGGCCAATCAACAAGACTTCCACTTGAGGTAGAAAACAGGACCATAACACAACTCTAAACTAAATAGCCATCTTACAATGAATATGAGTATGTATTAGGATAACAGACCTTAAATATTAAAAGTAGGCTAAAGCTAAAATAACAGTACTTAATATTAAAACAGTAGGGACATTGGCGTTCTTTTGTACGAATCAACTCTTACATCTTTGAAGGCTTCAAGCTCTATTTATAATTGAAATCCTGAGCACCCTTCTTGCATGAGATCTCCTCAACTTAAGAGATTCATTCACTTACATCTCCCCTTGAAAAGCTCATCTCAAGCATTCTTGTTTGAATCAATTATAACCACTCATCCATGCAATTAATTAAAAATACCTTATGCATAATTAATTTAGCTAGACCAATTAATACTACCTATGATTAACAAATAAATTGCCAATAAATACTATACATTAATTTTCCTAACAATCTTCTTCTTTGGCAATTATTTGTCAAAACTAAACACATACATTATTAAGGCACAAAAAATAACAATCAATCAAAAATAGTAATTTCATTAAAATGTTCCCTAAGATATATTGGGTTAACATGCAATGCTATTACAAACGAGAATTAATTATGCCAGGATAAGTCATTTGCATGAAACACCATTCAACAATCAAGATCCAACCAACAATAAAAGTAAGAGAATTATTCCAATAAATAATCCAATAATCCAATAACGAGCTAACTAGCATTGTTTACCATTGTTCACCAACTAAATAAACAAAAACATTACCGAGCTTTGCATGCTCCCCTCAACAAATACTCCCCTTTTTGTCATAATTGACAAAGGGTGCGTTAGTGATCATCTAGTAGGAGATGAAGCTGGTTCCTTAGCATCAACTTCTAAGGAGTGTAGGAGCTCCATCTTCTCCACTTGAACAACATAAGACTTCAAGCCTGCTAGAATAGATTGGGAAGAATGCACACGAGCACGAACAATAGAGGTCTAGTAGGAACAGAGATGCCTTCAATCACAACAACAGAACGTAAGGCAGAACAATCATCAAAATAAGAACGGTGAAACAGACGTTTATCAATTGTATACTTGGAAGTTATAAACATTCATCCTCTTGTTGGTGCTTCTGAAAGCCCTGCTTGCATAAGATACCGTAAATCAAACTGGAAAACGAAAGAAGTACTTTGTCCTCTTTTACCCTGACGAAAGCTCATGATATGTCGAAAGATCATTTCACCCAAATCAAATTGTATATTATTCTGCATTTTGAACAACAGGATGACCATTTTCTTAGACACATAGTGTGCTGGTTTCTTAGCATCCCTCTTAGGCCAAGTGAGATCATGAGAGTTAGTGAGCGTGGATGCGATAAGATCATAATCAGTTGTAAAAGGAGCATCAACTTCTGTCCTGTCATAGTAGTCATTTATAACAGCCCCTCCCTGATAAAGATATAGATATTGTGGGAGTGAGAATTGTTTTCATCAACTGTGTCATCTGTCAAATTTATGTAGAACTCTCTAGTCACCATGTCACAATATTCGTCACAGTTTGGGGAAGATTTTGAGAGCGGAGAGTGTCAAACTGTGACGAATGTGGGTCCGTATTGTGACATGGTGACTAGAGAGTTCTACACGAATTTGACAGCTGAAACAGTTGATGAAGACAATTCTCACTTCCACAATGTCTATATCAGGAAGCACTAGTATGATTTCAGTCCCGCAGCTAATGACTACTATGACAGGACAGAGGTTGATGTTCATTTTATACCTGATTATGATCTTATCGCATCCACGCTCACTAACTCGCATGATCTCACATCTTGCTATGCCATTCTGCTCCGTCTGGCTACAAACAACTGGTTACCAACTGTGACAGCACACTATATGTCCAAGAAAATGGACGTTCTGTTGTTCAAAATACAGAATAATATTCAGTTTGATCTAGGTGAAATGATCTTTCGACATATCATGAACTTTCGTCAGGGTAAAAAGGACAAAGTGCTTCTTCTGTTCTCTAGTTTGATTTACGGTATCTTATGCAAGCAGGGCTTTCAAAAGCATCAACAAGAGGAGGAACTGTTTATAACCTCCAAGTATACAATTGATAAACGTCTGTTTCACCGTTCTCATTTTGATGATTGTTCTGCCTTATGTTCTGTTGATGTGACTGAAGGCATTTCTATTCCTACTAGACCTCCTCATGTGAGTATAAATATTGTTGTTGTTCGTGCTCGTGTGCATTCTTCCCAATCTATTCTAGCAGGTTTGAAGTCTTCTGTTGCTCAAGTGGAGAAGATGTTGGATGATAAGGAGCTCCTACACTCTTAGAAGCTGGCTCTTCAGCACCAGCTTCTGCTCCTACTAGATGATCACTGACACACCCTTTGTCAATTATGGCAAAAAGGGGGAGAAATTGTTGAGGGGAAGTATACAAAGCTCGGTTGTGGTGATGTTTTTGTTTATTTAGTTGGTGAACAATGGTAAACAATGCTAGTTAGCTCGTTATTGGATTATTGGATTATTTGGCTATTGGAATAATTCTCTTTCTTTAATTGGTTGGTTGGTTCTTGATTGTTGAATGTTGTTTCATGCAAATGACTTATCCTGACATAATTAATTCTCGTTTGTAATAACATTGCATGTTAACACAGCATATCTCAGGGCACATCTAAATGAAATTACTATTTTTTTTATTGTTATTTTTTTTCATACCTTAAGAATGTATGTGTTTAATTTTGACAAACAATTACTAAAGGGGGAGATTGTAAGGGAAATTAATGTATATTATTTATTGGTAATTTATTTGTTAATCTTAGGTAGTATTAATTGGTCTATTTAATTATGCCTAAGGTATGTTTTATAATGCATGAGTTGCATGGTTGAGTGGTTTTAATTGATTCAAACAAGGATGTTTGAGATGAGCTTTTCAAAGAGGAATGTAAGTGAATGAATCTTCTTTAACTTAAAAGGAGATGTCATGAAGGAAATGTGCTCAGGATTTCAATTATAAATAGAGCTTGAAGCCTTCAGAGATTGTGGAGCTGATTCGTACAAAAAGATCACCAATATCCCCCTGCCAATATCCCTGCTGTTTTAATATTAAGCAGGGTTGTTTTAGCTTTAGCCTACTGTTTTAATATTTAAGGTATGTTATCTTGATGGCTATTTAGTCCATAGTTGTGTTGTGGTCTTGTTTTCTACATCAAGTGGAAGTCTTGGATAACATTATATATAAGCTTAATATAATGATAGAAATTATAACAAAGTAACAAACGGCATTTAATAAGGATAAGAATTGCAGTCCAGAAACTTATTAGAAACGTAAAGATTTTAAAAGAAATCTTAATGGCATGCAGAAAAGAACCTGTATTACGCAAATTTGGCCACCTCAGAAATTGGGCAGTCGAAACCGGCGCCCCTGAGCAGCGGATTCTGGAGCGGACCGGGATGCAAGCATGTAAACCGGCGAACAACAGGATCGGACTTCCATGGAAGATTCCCACCGGATCGGATGAACAGCCGGCACGTACACCTGTATTC
This sequence comes from Ipomoea trifida, assembly GCA_003576665.1. NCBI lineage: Eukaryota > Viridiplantae > Streptophyta > Magnoliopsida > Solanales > Convolvulaceae > Ipomoea > Ipomoea trifida. The sequence goes on along the minus strand of CP025645.1, from coordinate 4,262,941 downwards.
CTCTCCGTCCACGGCAGTCCTTAGTTTACTGCAGTGCCTCATCATCGCCCCCATTCTCAACGGAAACTACCCATTATATGATATGATGCAGATTACCCCGCCGGAGAACTCGGAAAACAAAATGACAACAGACGGGCAGCGCAATATTCCAAAAATAAACAAAAATTACCTACTGTAGCATAGTCTAACGAGGGATGGTGTATTGGTATTAAATATTAATAGCGCTTATATTAGGCACAGAGTTTGATTTACTAACAACTTCTAATTATTCAGTCCAACCAAAATACACAGAGTTTGATTTACTAACACTAACAACCTTAGTTATTTAGTCCAACCAAAATACACAGAGTTTGATTTACTAACACTAACAACCTCTAGTTATTTAGTCCAACCAAAATACTTGAGAGTATGTGCACTGACTACAACCTCTAGTTATTCAGTCCAACCAAAGTACTTGAGGATATGTGCACTGACTACTGAGTGGGGTGGCGAGCCTACGAGATGATTAATTATTTCTTAAACTCAAATGTTAGATGGGTAGAAATTTGAGTGATGAACTCTGGAAATTCTCCAGTTATCATGCTGTCATGAAGATCAAGGCATTCAAGATGGGAGATGATAATTAGATTGCGAGCTGAGGTTCCCAGAAAAGCAAGCTATATATTATTTTTCCCCAAGGCAAGTAGCTAGCTAGTCTGATCTGGTTTGAGTAGGCAAATTACATAGAGGACTTATTATTGAAATCATAACAGTGATGATTTACAGTTGTATATTTTGCAACACCGAATGCTCATTCTACGTACACAAAAGGCCTTCCCAGACTCCCATTTCTCTCCAATGGATAATATTCACAATTATACTATATTATATATTATTACATATTACATATATACGAGTTATTCCCAATCAGCATCAAAGAATCCCGCATCCTTCATCTCTGAGTAGTATGCTTCATCCAGAAGCCAATCTTCTTCCTGTATTGTTCACAAAACAGAATAATGATTAATCAGCAACTGAGGGATAATGAACGATCAAAACGAATCAATATTGTACAAGGCGCTAGACGCTAGTCGGCACCCAAGTAAAAAATAAAAAAATAATAAAAAAAAACACTCCCCCGACTTGGGCGCCTAATAGGCCGGCCAACCAATGTCCACCTAAGGGTAATACGATTTTTGCAAAAGTGACATGAATACATGGATTATTATATCTACCTGAAAGAAGTCGGCCAAAAACGTAGCATAGATAAAGGGAAGATACAGAGAGTGATAGCAGACAACGCTCAAATCATATAACCTGCATCATTAACCTTTCACGTTAAGTTGAAACCAATGGAACAATACAGTATTAAATTTGTTTGGATGATTAATTTCAGAAATGAAGTATATGCAGTACCAGGCACCAAAGCCAATCCCAAATACACCAAGCCCACAAGCAAACAATACTGCCACATTAGTTGCGAACATGACTATGACATAGTTGTAGAAGGCTGGCCTTGCTGCAAATTTTTTGCGGGAGAATGTTTTTTAGCAAGAACAAAACAGAAAGAGTAATAGGATAACAAGGGGACTGAAAAATGCAACTCACGAGGCAGATTATCTCTCCACTTTGAGAAGTGCACAAAATATATGTACCCATAAGCTGCAGTTAGCAGAAGCCTATAGGTAAACCATATGGCCCATTTTCCTCCATTTGCTAATCCAACATCAACAAAAAGTGGAATCCTAAATCCAAATACAAGAATTACCTGCCGACAGAGAATAAAATTATGGGCACAAATCACCTGCCTGTTTAACTACTACGGAGTATTATTTTAACAATTATGCATAATTCTTGGACAAACACTTCCAACAACGGCAACAAGCATGAAATAAAACACATTCATCAACCATTAACCACTGTTGGAAAACAAACTCCCAAGAAGAAGAAGAATATGGCATGGGCTAAAATTGAACAGAAAAAGAACAAATGCCACCAAGTTGGTTTGGGAAGAAATATGAGATGCATTTTATAAGACTGAATTGTTATTTGTAAGTTGTAGCCCAGTCCATTGCATTTACCAGCCTTCTTGCATTGATCCATTTGCTTAAAATATGATCTAAAGCATTTTATGTATACAAAAGCAGAGTGAAAACATACATCTTTCTCAGGAAGAAAAAGAAGAAGCTGGAACTCAACAGTGATCTTTCACACTCAATTAGGAAGAAATATACATGAAGCATCATAACCATAGTCTCACACTTTGGAGATGGAAAAAGTGTTACCTTTAATAGAACATCCACGCCAACAAAAAGGCCAGACACAAAGAAAGTGCGTGTTAAAGTTTCCAATCCAGTGGCATAATTCTCGTGAAGTAAGAAGGACATTAGACTAATCTCTAAACATAACATTCCAGAGGCTGCAAACAATGACAAAAGATTCCACGCAACATCCTTTCCAGGAGCACACTGCCATGCCTGTAGTATATCATTGTTCCAGTCAGTGAAGTAACTTCAAAATTTAAACAATTTTACAATCTTTCTTTCTTAAGATAATAGAAATTCATTGAACATTTTAGCTAAACAAAACAATAAGAACAATAAGATTAAAAAAACTATAATTTACAATACTCTTGATTCAGCAGTGTGTTTTTCCGTAAACCAAATTACAGAACTACAGAGTAATATACATCTCTATATTGGAACTTCTCTAATGCCCTAACAAGCACAAATGTTTTGAGTGGACTTAAAACCTCCGAAACTAAGTATCATAAACCACCAAAAGCTGTTGTGTCACCACCTCTGAGTCCTATTTTATCTGGGTTTTCTCATGATCAATCAAAAACCAATTTAAATTTAAATATAATAAAACCATTTTGTGTCACATTTTAAAAATCACAACTTCCCTCTAAGTCTATCTTTACAAGTCAAATCTCAGTAACCAAGCAATGAGGACCAAACCAAGCACCAGAAAAGCTCAAAAAACTACAAATAGAACAAATTAAATAATATTTTTCATAGTTCTCTAAGCAATAGAATTATTTATGCCGCAACAAAATAGCTCAATTGTGGTCTTTTTCCCTTATCAGTCCAATTCTGAAGAGCAAATAAACTGAAATGCCAAAATATTGCAGATTAATTAATCAATTGAGAAAAGAATAGTACCTGCAGGGATGACCAGGCAAAGTTTACCAGAGTAGCAAACCACAATAGAGCATAATATGCAATCATTACATAAGACCCACGGTTCCTAAGCTTCTTTATATTCCTCTTTGCATGAAACCCTAGGTACAGTATAAACAGAATCGAAGGTACAATCAAAGCAGCGGCGTGCCAGAAACCACGGCACGCATTGGCGGAGGAGCTGTACCATCGGGAAATAAAGTGATTGCCGGCGGCGGATGCGGTGGCTACGCTAGCGGTCGGCGACGAAGCTTGACCTATGAATAAGGTTTCTGGAGTCCCGGACATTTCGAAGAACTGGAGATTAGAGAATGGAATTCATCGACGATTGAAACCCAAACTTTACAAAATCCTGGATCAGCAATATGTATAACTGGAATCGACTCGCAGTGGAAAAACCTATGTCAATATGGTTGAGAATTGAGATCGGAAGAGTGAGAATTTCTGGAGGGGAAGCATACAAATTACCGGGAATTTGAGGGACGTTTCAAGCAACCCCACCAAGCAAACATTAAAGAAATACAAAGGCACATTAAAGAAAGGGAAAATTGCATTTTTCGTCCCTAAGTTATAGGGTAATTGTAGAATTCGTCCCTAAGTTATGGTAATACTCACTTTTCGTCCCTAAGTTCTCATTGGCGTTGCACTTTTCGTCCCTGAGTTATTTGAATTGCAAATTTCGTCCCTAAGTTATCATTGCGTTGCACTTTTTGTCCCTAACATAAGTGCGCAAACTTCGGTAAATTTTCGTTTAAAAAATTTTTAATCGAACTTTTCCGGTTCAATGCCAATTTTTTTAACGAAGTTTACTGAAAAAGTTCGATTAAAATTTTTTAAAAACGAAAATTTACCGAAGTTTGCAAACTAGTTAGGGACGAAAACTACTTCGGTAAATTTTCGTTTAAAAAATTTTTAATCGAACTTTTCCGGTTCAATGCCAATTTTTTTTAACGAAGTTTACTGAAAAATTTCGATTAAAATTTTTTTAAAACGAAAGTTTACCGAAATATGCAAACTTAAGTTAGGGACGAAAACTACTTCGGTAAATTTTCGTTTAAAAAATTTTTAATCGAACTTTTCTGGTTCAATGCCAATTTTTTTAACGAAGTTTACTGAAAAAGTTCGATTAAAATTTTTTTAAAACGAAAGTTTACCGAAGTTTGCAAACTTAAGTTAGGGACGAAAAGTGCAACGCAATGATAACTTAGGGACGAAATTTGCAATTTGAATAACTCAGGGACGAAAAGTGCAACGTCAATGAGAACTTAGGGATGAAAAGTAAGTATTACCATAACTTAGGGACGAATTTTGCAATTACCCTATAACTTAGGGACGAAAAATGCATTTTTCCCTTAAAGAAATAGAAAGGCAAAGGGTCAAATAGGCTCATCTATTACTTGGTAGTGTTCAATTCACACCTTCATCTAAACTATAATTTAATTAGATAAACTTACATTTTAAAATTTTTCGATAAGCCTATTTCGCAAGTAACCCTCTGGTTGGCGATGACTTGTCCCGTTTAGATTTATGTGGCATTGAAATCTCCTCCTATACTACATGACATGAGAAAAAGAAATAAAATAAAGAGTCATTTCCATTTTTGGTCCTATTGTTATTGGGGTATTGCCAATTTTAGTCCACTTCATTAAATTTTGCCACAATGCGGCCAGTCTTATTTAGTCCTTGCCACTTTTAGTCCACCGTTAAAATTTTCATCAAATAATCATCCAAAACAGGGGTATTTTTGGTCTTTTCATGCTTTGGTCATCTCCTTGAACCTTTGCAGTGGTTGTCCTTACACATTTTCATCCAATGAAGAGGTCCAACGAAAGTCATGTGAACCACATTACAAACTCATGCTTTCGCCGGACCTCTTCATTGGATGAAAATGTGTAAGGAAAACAACTGCAAAGGGTAAAGGAGATTATCAAAGCATGAAAAGACCAAAATATCCCTATTTTGGACGATTATTTGACAAAAATTTTAACGGTGGACTAAAAGTGGCAAGGACTAAATAAGACTGGCCGCAATGTGGCAAAAATTAATGAAGTGGACTAAAATTGGCAATGCCCCAATAACAGTAGGACCAAAAATGGAAATGACTCTAAAATAAAAATCAGACGTTTTTGTAACTGAAATAACATTACTTTCCCCCAACTTTATTCCCAAATTCTAAAAACTCTAGGTTAGTTGACGAACGACTTTACCGGCCAAAGACATTGACGACAGTGGAGGAGCGGAGACATTGACGACATTACGACTTTACCGGTCAGAGAAGCGGACCATGAGCGACTAGGTAAGCTTTGCATTATCCAAGGGATTTCTAATTGAAATATAGATGTTGTCGAATGCAGTTGGTTTTGTAAAGTGATAGTGTGTTTGTGCCTCTGTGGTCCTGCTTTGTTTTTGTAAAAGAAAGATGCTTACTGTTCTGTACGAAAGTGAAAGCGTGTTTGTGGTCCTGCTTTTCTATATACTATGTCTAGTAAAGCTCTTTTGGGGGTCCTACCCTTAACCAGTTAACCCTACTCGTAAGTGTATTGTTTGGTTGTTGTCAATTTTAAACTGTGCATTTAATTATTGTGAAGAAAAAAAAAGAAGATGTGAAACAAGGAAGTATGTTGTCTGGTTATGAATTTGTAATTGTGCATTTAATGACGGTGAAAAAAGATGTGAAACATGTAACTTTTGTCTGGTTGTGAATTTTAAATTGTGCATAAACTTATTTTATTTCAAGATGTCAGATACTATTGAATTACTTATTCACTATGGTAGTTACTTCATTCAAAACCCTAGCCTTAAGTATGTAGGAGGAGAAGTAGAATCTGTCAAAATTGACCCAGACTTGGTATGTTATCCACATCTGATAAGTACATAAAAGATCAAAGATATGAAAAAATTGTATCACTACCATACAAATTACCTGAAAAACCCTTTAGTTACCTAAAGCTTTTAAGTGATGATGCCAACAGTATGCACTTAGTTCAGATTACTCATGTAGGTAAGAGGTGTGAGATATATGTTGAACATGGGTTAGAGGATCTAGAGTTGGTAACTATGTCTTTACTTGGCCCTGAAACTGCAGACACAGATAATAGGGCTCAATCTGGGGGGTTTAAGTGACATTGAATTGGACTTTGATGGGTTTGAATTTGGCAATGAGGGTGATGTTGAGGTTGAAATAGGTGGGGATCTTAGGGCTAAAATAGAAGAGGATGTAGAGGTTGAAATAGGAGGGGATGTAGAGGCTGAAATAGGTGTTGATGTTGGGTCAGAATTTGAAAGTGATTTTGGGGCAGAAGGGGATGTTAGTGTGGGTAGGCAACCTGCTAGTAATGAGCATGAAGGGGATATTAGTGTGTATTATGATTCTGATGACCCACCCACCATTGAAGAGGATGAGAATGATGTTGGTGGAGAGGTCCAATCCAGTAGGATGAAATGTATATACCCAAGATATAATCCTAAGTCTGACCCACCTGCTATTGAATTGGGTATGTTGTTTGACAACAATGTCCAGTTTAAACATGCAATGATAAGTTATGATGTACATAATAAAAGAGATATTTATTGGAAAAAGAATGAACCTAAATATGTAAGGACAAAGTTCACTGAAGAGGGGTGTCCATTTTACTCTAGTGTAAGGTGGGAAGAAAGATACAAATGTTTTCAAGTGAAGGTAATTAATCTGGTCCATAGATGCAATTTAAAGTACAATTAAGCTAAGAGTTGTGAGTCAAAAGTGGCTTGTAGATAAATTAGAGGAGAAAGTTAGGAAGGACCCTAAAGGCAGATTTAAAGCTAAATATTACAGTCAGCATGGCTAGAAGGACAATAAAATGAATTCTAAAAAACTTAGATGAAGGGTTTGAAGGGCAGTTTAGAAGACTGAGAGATTATGTTGAAGAGTGTCTTAACTCAAATCCAGGTAGCACTATTGTGATAAAAACATATAGGATAGTTCCTGATGCTCCATGTGTATTTAAGAGAATATATGTTTGTTTTGGTGCACTAGAAAAAGGGTTTTTAGAATGGTGCAGGAAGGTGATTGGGTTAGATGGGTGTTTCTTGAAAGGTATGTTGAAGAGAGAGATATTAACTGCTGTTGGTAGGGATGAAAACAACCAAATGTATCCTATTGTCTAGGTTGTTGTTAAGATAGAGAATAACTCATCTTGGAAATGGTTTCTAGATTTGTTGAAGGCAGATCTAGGAATGTGGAACAGTAGTAACTGGACATTGATGAGTGATCAACAAAAGGTATTCATTTATGTTTATTGTATGTTCATAAACTGCTATGATATAGACATTGATTGGTCAATTTATGTTATTATGTAGGGACTAAGTAATATAATTGAAGACTTATTTCCTGGAATTGAGCACGGGAATTGTGCAAGGCATGTTCATGCAAATTGGACAAACAAATGATCTATTTTGGCAGTGTTGCAATGTTACTAAGATGTGATTACCATATGAACAAATGGTCTATTTTGACAGTGTTTTGGCAATGTAAATCGACAAACTTACTGTGTTTTGGTCTATTTTATGGTCCTACATATATGGCAGATTGGCAGTGTTGCTATGTTTCTTGTCTTAGTTTTACCATATGAACAAATGGTCTGACTTTACTTTTAAAATTTCACTTCTTAAGAACATGTCCTTAGGAGAAAAATTAAGAATCAATTTTATTTTAAAATTGGAAGGATTAAATTATGTTTAAAAATTTTTGGCAAGACCTTGTGGTCTAGTGGAACCAAGTTGTACTCACATATGGGATGCTGTGGGTTGAACATATACTACATTGTAACAAGTCAGTAATACTCAAAAAAAAAAATTGTTTAAAACAATATAGTGACAATTTAGTAATTATCATCAATTTTACTATGCAAATTTGAATACTAAAATCTGCACTTCTCATAATTTTCTAGCATTGCACATTTAGTATTAAAAGACTCCACTTGCAAAAATGCAAAAGAGTATTGCACTTAGGGTTTATATATTAGATTTTATGACAGAACTTTTGGTTTCATTTGGTTTAGGGGTTCACTTTTTATTGCTTAGGGTCTAACGCATTTACGATTTAGATTTAAAATTTTAGCTTTTTCATTGATTTGTTAAAAATTTATTTAGGTTTGCATTTTTCTTTAAATACTACTGATTCTATTACAATACATTATATGTTCATAACTACTTTCTCAACCTACTAAAGCACAAGAGTCAACAGTCGCCTCACCTCCACTGAGGCTCGAACCCACTCCCTTCCATGAGGAAGTATAGCAGGTTTGCATATTTAGTTGTTAAAGATTAAAAATTTAAGTGTTCGAGTTTGTAAACTGAAGTTGACAATAATTACGAAGACGCCACCGTATTTTTAAAAAATCTTATATGATCCGTCCAATATTTACAAATGTAAAACTGAGATTGGTTCTTAGTTTTCTCCTAGGGTGTGTTCTTATGGGATCTTAATTAAGCATATATATATATATATATATATATATATATATATATATATATATATATATATATATATATATATATATATATATATATATATATATATATATATATATAGGATTTGGATCCAGTGAGATCACCCTAGTTAGACGAGATCGTGAGATTAGATCTTGATCATTAATTGTTTTATTTTAATGGTTCAGATTTGATGTGGATTTTTTTGTTTATTTTTTTGTTATTATGATATAGGGAGGGGTTGTGTAGTCTTTTCGCATTTTGTGTTAATTTATTACCATTTTGAATTATGTGTTATTTTAAGTTATTTCCTTTTGGTGTTGGTATTCATAGCCGGTCAACTTTTCCCAGTTTTCAGTTCTTCATCCTAAATATTCTTCGCAAAACTAATCGTCCACGGCATGTGCGTTCTTTGCGAATCCAGATGTGTCACTCTTCAATCTCCTGCGGCGTCTTCACTCTTCAGTGTTCGCGAATTCAGGCGTGTCACCTCTGCTTACACCGACGGCTGCTATTGAATGAGGGAGCCACAGCAACGCTCGTAAGTAATAAATTTATACATTTGATTTCATCTTTGTTTTCTTTCAATGCTTTAGATTACTAAGCCTATGTACTAAGTTAATTATATTATCCACATTTGTGATTGGTTTAATATCCTTTCTTAATTCGCTTACGCCCAATGGCATTTGAACTCTGTCAGAAGCATAAATTTACACTTACTTTTTGAAGCATATGGCTTATTGCATTTTTCTTTAAATTCATTTAGGTATTTGCTGAATTGAACAATCTAGCAGATGAAATTGCTTCACATCAATTGGTATCACCAATTTTGATCATCATCAATTGATATCGACGTGTGTGCGTGTGAGCTATGTGGACTGTGCAATCTCAATTGTTGAACAATATTTGTATCAATGTTGTGAAGTGTGTGCGTTTAAATTACCGAACTGTGCAGGATTTTGTTTTTATGATTGCTCATAGTTCTATATGAGTTTGCCATGAAACCTTTTTATTAATGTGTGTGCATCAATAGATAGTAGTGTGTGCGTTGGCTGTTTAAACTATGTATGTGCAAAGTAGGTTTTACTAGATTTGTCATTTGCACATGTAAATGGTTTGTGCACAGTGAATTCATGTTGTATGTGTTTGCAGTTGACCCATTTTGTGTGTGCGTGATTTTTGCAATGTGGCACATGGAGACGTCCATTGGCCTAGAGCTCTCTAAGTGGGATTTTGACCTATGTAAATGAGATCTGAAGAGCGTTTGCAAGGACTAAGGAGGTATTTCACGAGGAAGATTCTAATGTCGGATATCATCTCGAACCGCATGATCAACCATAAGTGTGCAAGTGGAATATGTGGGCACAATTGTTTATTACCACGTGCCTTTTATTTTTATTTTTTTCTTGTTTGATTACCACGTACATAATGAATAAACACATGTTGTCATTTTAATAGTTTTGAGTATGTCATTTTAACAGTTTTGAATTGTTTTTAAAATAGTTCTTGGTGATGAGATGTGTGCGTTGGAGTTATTGGGTGTGTGCGTGAATGCTTGAGACAAGTGCTACACATATAAAACTTAAGCATGCAGTTTAGAAAAGACATGTATTCTTGATTTTAAAAATGATTTGCAGCAATTCAACTAGCATTGAATATAGAAATTTAAATTTCAAATTTTAAAAAGTGCTTTAATTTACAACTAAAAAGAAAAAGAAATGAATTAAAAATTAACACAGGGTATAAATATAAAATTGTTAAAAACTTAGGACTCAATAAGTTGGGGTGTATAGGTTGCCATTTTATTAATAGTTATGAGTTGTTTTTAAAATAGTTCCCATTTTATTAATAGTTTTGAGTTGTTTTTAAAATAGTTCTTGGTGGTGAGATGTGTGCGCTGCAGTTATTGGGTGTGTGCGTGAATGATTGCACACACTATTCAGACATACACAAGCTATACGCAACACACACACACACACACACACCTACTAATTAGAAACAAATTACAATTTTCGAGCAAAACAAACCATGCATTACCAACCCAACGTCACCCACGCACCCGCAGACAAGTCTTAGAATTTTGCGCACGCCCAATTTCACAAATGCAATCACCTACGCATCACAAACAAAGCAAAAGTTTCTCGAAAAACAAAACATCTCAAACTCTTCATGGCCTACTCAGACTTTTGCACACACCACCCATGCCAAATGCACACACTGTCTAAGAAAAATGCACACTGCTACCATGTCACAATCGGGGTTTTTACACATGCTAAACCCATTAACGCACACACCTACAAACCAAAATTAAATGAACCCACGCCTAACTCCATGAACACACAAACATGTACATTCAGTATTTTGCATATGTCCAACAACGCCCACGCACAAATTACTCGGATTTCATCACACGCTAGTCATCACAAACGCGCACACCTTCGACTATCCTAACCATTTAAAATAATTGCTCAAATCAAAACGTCACAATCTCTCTCTTGCACACACTTACGAATACCTAACGAAAAGTACAACAAAACACAAAACATGCAAAATCCTAGTTTTAGCTTTCATAGTAATTTGCACTCACTTCCCATGTAAAATGCACACTGCTTCAATGACACAATTGCGGTTTTTACACAAGCTAAAGCCATGAACGCACACACAATCAAACCAAAATTAAATGAAGCCACGTCTAACTCCATGAACGCACAAAAATATACATTAAGTATTTTGCATAGGTCTGTCAACACTCACGCACATATTACTCAGATTTCTGCACACGCTAGACATCACGAACGCACACACCGTCAGATATCCTAACCATTTAACATAATTGATCTAATCAGAACGTCCCAAACTTTTTTTTGCACACACTTACAAATACCTATAGAAAAGTACAACAATACTCGACACATTTCAAACCCCTATTTTTCGCATTCATAGTAATTTGCACGCACTACAAAACTACAATGCACACTGCTACCACAAAAATCAAAAGTCGAAAATTGCACACACCTTACGCCATAAACGCACACACCTGCGTACCAAAAAATAATAAAATTTGAGAAAATACTTACATCCAATTTTGTTGGCCATGAATGAAACCTGGACGATTAGTAGTAGTTCTCTTTCCTTTTTCACGGTTTGTATATTAACTTCACACAAAAAATCTCAAAACAATTTGTACTGTTACCATGATTAGGATCGCTTAATATATGGAAATTATTTTATTCAATTAATTTCCTTTATCATAGATCCTAATCAAATTACAACTATATCCTTTTCTTTTAATTTTGTCCTAATATAATTCATATTTTAATATCAATCCTAACCATTCATTCCAATTTGATAAATGGCTGAGATGGGATCTCATGATCTCATCTAATAGGATGATCTCATTCGATCCAGCCCCTATATATATATATATATATATATATATATATATATATATATATATATATATATATATATATATATATATATATATATATATTCTCATGATCAAATGAGTCATTGTGGACAGATATAGGCCATTGAATTCTTGAGATCAATAGCTTAGATTTCACCAACTGTGCACTTCACTTGAACAGCTGCACAATTGGCGAAATATAAGTCATTGATCTCAAGCATTCAATAGCCCAACTCTGTTCACACGAACTCCTAGGAAAGGGTGGACTCACCTGAACAATGACACACACACACACACACGGTCTAATGTATTTACATATGCTTGGTGGTTGGTGGTGTATCCAATCCTAAGTGCACCACGGGAGGTGCACCAAAAACCACCCTTAAGCAGGGGGCCTCAAATATTTTTTGTAATGGCTGATACATTTAGCTATGTTTGATGGTGCACTTAGATATGTGCACCACAGATCGACACTTCCACGGACTAGTACTTTGTAGTGCACCACAAATCACTACTAAGTGCATCACATACCAGCACTTCATGCACCATAAAAATAAACTTGGTACATGAAATTATCGAAATGCCACCGCGTTTTTTCCATTAGTGCACCACAAATTAGCACTTTGTGGTACATCACAATCTACTCAAAAGTGCACCACACACCAACATTTAATGTACCACCGAAATATACATAGTGCAAAAAATTATCAAAATGCCACTGTATTTTTTCTATCTTCATTGATTTTCAACTGTTAATTTTAGCGCATCTAATGGTCCAAATGAGTCCGCATGACTAGATGGGAGTGCAACACCGCATTTGAACCAAATTATATATATATATATATATATATATATATATATATATATATATATATATATATATATATATATATATATAGCGTCAGTTTTTAGCTTAACTGACGTTGTATCCTTTACTTTAAAAAAAATTATGATGTCAATTTTATTTTTTTTTTTAAATCGACATCGTATCTCTTACTTTAAAAAAATATATTAAAAATAAGAGAAACAATGTTAGTTTATTAGGTAAACCTATGTCGTATCCTTAATCCCAAAAAATCAACATCTATGCCAAAGATTTTGTGGTCTAGTGACATCCGTGTCCCGATTTACACTCCCACATGGATTATGGGAGTGGGTTTGAGCCTCACTGGAGGTAACTGTTGACTCTTTGTGCTTCAGTAGGTTGAGAAAGTAGTTATGAACAGATAGTATTCAAAAAAAATCAACATCTATAATTACAAATTTTACATTATTGACGTAATATCATCGACGTTAAAACACTATTATGTACTATGTAGTATCGGTGATTTAGTTTTTTAGTTTGATTTATGATTTACTTTAAAGTTCCATAGTTACGCTTTACACCTAACAATAGTAAACGATACTATTATTATTTTTAAAAAAAACACCGAACGATTTTTTAATTATATGCAATGTGAAAGTTCATCACACTTAGGGTTTACTTTTTTGAATTTATGATTTAATTTTTCAATTTGATTTAGAGTTCACTTTTTACTGTTTAGGAGTTTAGTAGGGTAATGCTTGACTCGTGTGCCAAAGGTTGATTGGCAAAATGCAAATGGTAACAGCTTTGCCAAGACACGTGTCAGCTTTTGAAAAACACCAGCCTGTTTAAATGGTATGAAAAGGTGACTGATTAATTCTATCACACATAATCTTCTTAGTGCAATTTATTTCATATGTTTAGTTTACAAACTATTATGCACGAACAAGTTTACCCAATATATACATATTATGCACGAACGAGTTTACCCAGTATACACATTCAAGTTGTAGATTCATCATCACCCACCCCAAAAAAAATTGCAAGTAAACAATTTTTATTTTTCCATTGTTCAGCTTTCTATTTTTTTTTTCCAAAAAAAAAAAAAGATACTCTTCAGTTAATAAACATATTCTAAATAGTTTTGAGGATCCCCATATTTTAATTTTAATTTTTTTTAGTATGGAAGCCATTAGTAGGACTTCTATAATATTATGAAAAGTCTCCGTCACGACACAACTGTCCCAGTACAAAATAAGACCATGCACGCAGAGACAGTCGCTAAAAAAAAAAAAAAAAAAGAGTATAACTTAGTCAAATACGTTTAAGCCTTGCAGATGGTTTGGAGTTTACTTGAGGCCACTCACATTCTTAAAGAAAGACATACTTTTTGTGGTTACCCAAAAGAACTCCAATGTATGGTGGAAGATTGATGGCATCTGTATCCAAACTTACTTAAATTTGACACAACTTTTCAATAGTATTGGCAACTTCTGGGACACCCGATCATCTCCGATTTCTCTAATTCTGAATCCAGAGATTTCTGTTGGCTGTCAAAACCATCTATAGTGCTGATATTTTATCCTGCAATGCATAATTGGAAAGTAAAGAGAAATGCTGGTAGACTTTAGCTCAATAGTAAGTCTAAGATGTGTATAACCCAAATGCAACTGTGAATATATTGAGTTTAAAACATAAGGGCAAAATTATCATATTTAACTTTTTCACTTGAATGCGGTTATGTGTTTTAAATGCCCCTACCAAGAGTTGCACTCGTTAACATCCAGGAGTACAACAGAGTTATAAATCCCACAAAGCAAAAGTGTATTTGTATTCATTCATAGCAGCGTCTAAAAAAGGCTGATACATTAAAGAGAACTGGAGAAGTGAAGCATGATCGTATGGCCATATACAGATTCTTTTAATCACAAACCTTTAAGCTTTCTTAAGCATGTCTTATTCCTCGTCACTGTCATAAACAATTGCCATTCGTCGATGAGCTGCAGCCTTCCTTGGAGGAGATTCCTCATCAGACTCAATTCCCTTTCGCTTAAGACTTGTTCCAGACTCCCTAACCTTCTGTTTTGGCTCCTGATATTTTTAGGGAAAGGAATTAGAGGAAAATGAATGAATATATATAATAAGTGCATCAACTTTTAAAAATGAAAACCAGAATCATAAGCTTGTGGGCAAAAGTGAAATATTCCATGGTTAAACTTCCCATTGCAGCTTATGATCTAAATTTGTAACGCCAAGTAACAATAATCCACATCCTATATGTTCAAAGTTGTGCATATTTCTCAATTTTCTTTTTCCTTCCAATGGGTTTTATTTTGTGCACCCAAGAGACTTTCCCATGTGTATAGCTCTACAAGGAGGCTTAATGCATCTTTCTCTTTGGTGAAAGCCAAATATAATTAATTAAAACACCAAAAGACCCCCATGATATTTAGTTATTCCTGTCTCATTAAGAATAGGTAAACTTATTAAATACCAAAAACACCCTTATATATTATTTATTTATTTATTTTGTATAAATAATTATTAGATAAATATATTTATGTATATATATTTATGTGTGTGTGTGTGTGTGTGTGTGTATATATATATATATATATATATAATATTTATGCATATATATACACAATATATGTGTATATTTATTATTTATTTATATTTATATTTATAAATTTAAATATATACAATCGCACATAATCATCTACATACAGATATATACAAACATAACACATATATAATATGTGTATGATATATCTAAATAAATAAAATATATTAATTTATTTTATATTGATTTAAATTCTATATATTAATAAATTCTATATATTGATTTGTCAAAAAAAATTCTATATATTAATAAATGTTACTCCGTATTTATTTGTTAGTTTATTTATGTAATTCCATAACCCAACCAAATAATGGAATAACATTCCTATTATAATCCTTCTCTATTCCATTCTTTCTATAATGCTATTCAGCTTATATTCCTATTTCCTCTATTTTCATTCTGTGAACCAAATAGCATGTAAATGCACTGAAAGGCAATATGAATGATGAATCAAATAAAATCAGCATAATGATGCATGAGGAACGCAATATATCCTTTAAAAACAGAGAGAGATGAGTAGATGACTCCATAGTGCAATGAAGAAAATAGACAAATTCTCTTTCTATAAGGTACTTTAAGAGTAAACAAAGCAAGAGAAGTGATAAAAGTTCTACAAATATAACTCTAAGAGGTTCATTTTGGAATGCAAAACAAAACAAGATAGCATTTTTTAATCCACTAAGTCAATTAAATCATAATGAAAAGTTATCTGTGAAAATTTTCAAGCATGGTTTCCTATCAAGATGTAATTGATGCTCCAAAAGTTGGAATAAAATTTAGTTTCAATTTATTTATCTATTAATTATTTTGGGTGGGGGAAAAGGGAAATGGGGAGATGGATCATTTCCTTACCTCAGCTTCCTCTTCTGATTCTTCATACGTCTCTTCCTCCTCTTCTTGCTCATGCCCTTCCTCTTCATACTCGTGCTCAACCTTCTCTTCTTCACCCTCAGTTTCATACTCAGACTCCTCCTTCTCGCTTTCAGAGAAGTCTACTGGGCGTTTAGAAGGTCTTGCAGCTGGCATTGATGTTTTTCGAGGAATATCTCTCTGTAGGACAAAGAAACTCAATAGAATCAACAAAATGTTTATCAAATAAAATAAAATAGGAAGAGACGTTATTTTTACCCACCTTCTTTGCATTCATTATTCGCCTCTCTGCTTGAGCCTCCATTTCAAGGTCTTCATCAAAGCGACGTCGAGCAGCAGGCCTTCTAGACTCATAATAATCTGTCTCTTCTTCCTAATAAACAGTATAAAATAAGGTCGCACACATTTACTGCGGGTAATTCATCTGCCTCCACTAAATGGGGGTTGTGATTTTGGACATACCTCAGATGAAAAGTAAAACATCGTCTATTTGATGTGCTTTAGGAAGTGAAAATAAAAGGCATACCTCCTCAAGGGCATCCTCCAGGAAACCAGGGGAAAGTTGGCGCTCCCTACGTACAGTAGGCATGTATTTACGGCTAACCTTCTCCTTCTTCCGATTAAGGCTCACACTTGCTCTGATCATTTGACTTTCAGCCTTCACCATTGAAAACAATTACATTTAGTAACCAATCACTAAAAGCTACAGCAAAAAACACACCTTTCCTTACCCTTTCCTTTTGTTCCTTCTCCCTCTCAGGATCAATATCAGTGACACAGTTCTTGACCTTATAAACCTTCTTATGGCGTGAATCAACTAGAGCAGTCAACAATCTATGAGAATTAGATGATAAAGATGAAGGCATAAACCTCATCTTACTTAAAATTCTCCCCTGTGACTGGAGTATTCCCTGCATTATGGGGATAAAATATATTATTCGATTGAAACAATCATTCATTCACTTAGAATCATCACATCATGGATTCAGCTTGGATTACTATGTTGAAGTCAATTTGCAGCAGCATATTAGTAGCCACAAGGCTTAATCTAATATAGAAAATTAATAGCCATGAGATTAAGGGCGATAAAACATTTTAGTTGGATCTCTCACAACATAAATGTTTAAAAAAAAAAAAAAAAAAGAAAGAAAAAAGATTCATTTGCTTGTTGACAAGCAACTTGCCAGCCAGTCACTTTATAGCAATCTACAGTTGACAGCTTACAGATACTGTGGTTTCCAGCTAAATGAAGGCTGGCCACAAAATTCAACAACCAAAAAAAAAGCACAGAAGAAGATTGAAATTTAAGCTAAGTCAGTACACAAGGGATACCTTTCCATGCCTAAGAAACAGGTGTGCTTGATCGTGCTGAGCATCTTGAACAGTTGTGTCAAGAACCTCATTTCCAATCATTAGCTGAATGCTGCCATCTGACCAATGCACAAAACGTGCATTGCTTTCTATCTAGACAAAAAGTTACTTTATAAGTACCAAAATAGATAAGTACACAAGTGCCGTCATGACTTAACTGCCTCTAACCTAAAGTTTATTCAAACTAACTTACTTGGTAGTAAAATCACTTGGAATGTGAAAACCAAATAAGAAACAAAGACTTAAGATTTTAAGAAACTCAACAGCCATATTACAAAAGGAAAATTAACGGACTGCATATTGCAATTGTAGTTGAGAACTTGAAATGAAGTAATCTAGCAAATGGCAATGGAGCAGTTAACACATGAACATAAAAAGGTATTCACAAGTCCACTTACAGATGTTGTGCCATCAGGATTCTTAACCTCCCTCCACCTAACAATATTATTCACCAAGCTAATACGCTTATTGGATCCAGATTCATCTTTAACAAAAGCATTATCTTCCACATATGTCTTTGGATCAAAAGGCCTGGGGTCAATTCCCATTATGTTTGAAACTTTGATCAAGTGCATCTGCAAAAGAATGAGTCATGAACAACTAAAATTTCTAGAATAACATCCAACATAGCAACAGCAGCCAGTGTTAGAATCAGAGTGCAGAGAATATCAAGAAAGGCAGCAGTTCTGAGAGAACTCCCTATAATGTAACTATGTAAGAGGAAGAACAGAAGTTCAGATCTGATGTGATGTGATTAAAAATTGACATTGTTTTATTTCAAATCTCAAGACATGAAATATTTAGAAAGAGACCAAACTTTAAGAATGTAAAAGCCTCAGATGCTAGTGTCCAAACAGGTTTAAACAGCTAACCAGCTCCTGTAGCATGTAGCCAAAATGCCACTTATTGGAAGTTTATGCACTTAAAAAAAATCCATAATAGCAACACTTCAATCAGTAGCTCCAGTAAAGGTTTAGGAAAAAAAATGATATGCACATTAAAAAAAAAAATGTCACATACATTCCCACATGGTATTGATATAATGTTTGTAATTGCATGCTTTCATGGATATGTGATCAATTAAGTACAACAAGCTTTGAATTGTTACTGTGTGCATAAAGCTTATGGCCCAGATTGACTGGTATGCTTTAACACTTTTCTTTTATGAAGCACATGGAACTGTAGTAGAATGTTTTTGATAGGAAAACTACTATATTGGAAGAGAAGAAACCCAAACCAAGAGAAAAACCAGAAATTGGGACTAATTTATATTTCAAACTAGAGTAGATGAGAAACAAAAAGAAAAACCTTTTCTGGAAGAGCTGGAGGATGCTGCAGTGGGATCTCAAGCTCTAATGGGGGACCAATCGGTTTTTCCTTGTGCTTCTTATCAAGATGATCTTCTTCAGACTCATATTGATCATATTCATCAGCCACCATATCCTCCGGTACCAATTCTTTTTCATAATTCCCTTCCTCTTCAATAGGGGATCTCTGCCAAAAAAGTGAGAAAATCAGTACTCATATTTAATTGCAGTGCCATAGATGGAAAAATAAAAAATGAAGTACTTATTTTAAATCATTCACACACATTTGACTCTTCGCCCATTTCATTCTGAACACCAAACCTAGTTGGTTCTTCATCATCAGAGTCCCCAAATACATCACGAATCTCTGGTGCTGAGTTTGAAAAGGGCACCTCGTCTTTCTCCTCTGCAGGGGATCTACTGTGATATGGAAATCCAACTTATTGATAAAATTCAAAATATACTGAGTCAAAAGCAACAGACTTAATCACAGATCCAAAAGAATCAACTTTATTTTAATATACGAACAAAGACCTGCTAGGTTGATAAGACCTTTTCTAGCATATATTGGAGCCATAACAAAGAGCAAAGACTGAACCAACAACTTAGCTGTCTTCTTATGTAGCAGGGGAAGAGAAAAGGAGTGAGAAGCACTGAAGCAGAGGAAGGGTAAGAAGGTGTACAAGGGTAGGGAGTCGGTATAATACCTTCGGCTTCTTGCTTGGTTTACTTCTTCATCATCAATATCAGCAAAGAGGTTCTCTGACCTGTCTGATCCACTGTCTATGACATCCCGCCTTCGACTTGTCACAACCCTTTGACCATATTCCTCTTTTTCATCACTGTCTGTGTCTCGTCCATGACTATCTTCTCTTTGATCAACACTCTGATCTCTCTCAGCCTCACTTTCTCCTTGCTCATCACCATCCTGCATATCAACATCACTTTCTCTCTCTGGCTCCAGTTGTACTTCACCTTCACCTTCTCCTTCTCCTTCTCCTTCTCCTTCTCCTTCTCCTTCTCCTTCTCCTTCACCTTCACCTTCACCTTCCCCTTCCCCTTCCCCTTCCTCATCAGGCACTGGCCCTCCATCTCCTTCATCCTACAGGCATTGGGGCCAAGAGAATGACATCAAGATCAAAGTGATGGCAAGAAGATAGAAGGATGCATTATCTAAAATTAAAAGTAAAAGTTCCACCAAAACTACCCAGCCAGTAACACTCCAACACCACAAAAATGCAAGAAATATCACTAATTTCACATAGTGCTGCATTTGCACCATGGTATTTCCCTACATATCAAGAAAATTCCATTCACAACTGAAAAGTTAAGATGCATGTACTCATATGAAATGGTTACTTAATTGCAGCATATTACAGTAGGCTCCTCACTGGAGTTACAAAAATACATTAGCAGGGTGTAAAGAAATCAATGAATCTAGCATAATCCTGACTGTGTTATCATAAGAAACCAAGAATGCAAGTAAGGAATCTGCGTCCAGGAAATGTTAAAGTGAAATGCAACACAGTTTTCTTTGAATGTTAAGTGCATTGCATGGTAAAAACCAAGCTTTGAGTCAAAGACATTATTATGGTAAACCTCCAACACATGGCTTCATAAAAATGTGTGGATGTACAAATTAAAGTTAAAACATTCTGATCCAGCCAAGGTTAGCAAGCAGACAGATATTAAGCCTAAGAAAATCTCATATGAAAACCCCAATAAAATATAAATAGAGAGAGAACATAAATTCGCCCATGCCCAAAGGATGAAAAATTAAAATTGAAATACAGAAATTTTGTAGTGATCTTATACACAATTACGCACCATTTGATATAAGCAATTGAACAAGGAAAAAAAACACACACACAAAAAAATGCACCTAAAAAAATGCCCTATTTCTATTACCAAATTGAACACACAAAGATGCCCAATCAAAATTCGACAGGAAAAACTTCATTAAACCAGTATATAATCAGATTTTGCCTTTAAAATCTCGAAAATTCGAAAATAAGCTCTCTCTATAGAATAACTTCGTATAAACATGCACACATACATTAACACAAATTCATACACAAACTCTCATTTAAGGGAAAAAAAAAAAAAAAAGCCAAATGGGAAATTCTAAAACCAGCGGCAAAGCAACTGAGTGTTTTCAAAGCATTGATTTTCGTTCAACTAGGTTTCAATTAGTAAATGAGAAATCCAGAGATACAGAAGAATTTTCGAACCGAAGCGTATCCAGGTTGTCGGCTCGATTCATGCTCCGATTCGACCTCCTCTTCCTCTTCTTCTTCGGATTGATCTCCGAAGAGATTCTGCATCATCTGGTGCCGCTTCTCTTCTCCCACCATCTCCTCGCTCTCTCTCTCGCTAGCTCGGTGCAGAGTTCCGCTGCTGTGTATTTGTGCAACGCTTTTAGGAACAGTATTTATAGCGGTAACGTTTTTCCGTACTTAAAAGTGACGTTGGCCGATAAGACCTCCCTCGATTGAATATTTGTAGTGAGTCGTCAAAACGGACTTTGTTGGTCAGGGCAATTTGTCACATATTAATATATTAGCTTTTTCACGCGCGTTGAGTGAATAAGATAATGCTCAATATTTATTTTTAAATAAGTACTTCAAAATATATTAATACTAGAATATATAGGAAATATTCATGCATATGTAATTGAATGTTGAATTTGCTTATTTAAATCGGTAATTCAAAGTATATGAATGTAAGATAATTCAAAGCTTACCAAATAAAGTCATTGATACATAATATTTAATTACAATATAATGTAAAAAGAAAATAATGAATAATGTAGTGAATATAATTAATTAATGAATTTAAATGTAATGAATTTTTGCATTAAAGAAAATAAAGATAATATAAATAATGAATTATATCTCTTTTAAATTTTTTTTTATAATCAATAATTTTTATTGTAGAAAATAAAGATGATATAACTAATGAAATTATAATTTTTATTTTTGGTTCCTGCATGCTCTTCTCTACCAGTAAAGGTCTGGGCCCTACTTAGGGGTATTTCAGCATTGGCGATTTGTACATAGCCTCAGCTAGTTTGGTTTTGTATTTGGGTTTCCCCCTTCCTCCAGAAATTTAAAAAAAATGAAATTATATATTTTTTAAATTTTTTGATAATGAATAATTTTTATTGTAAAAAATAAAGACAATATAGCTAATTAAATTATATCTCTTTTTTTAATAATTTTTGATAATGAATATATTTGTTTTGAATAAAGTCATTGTAAACATCTAAATTAAAGAAATGCATAATTTATTTAATTTAATAGGACTATAAGAGTAATAGAATGGATACTTAATTTTCAATAATATACTCTAACATATTCTTAGTATATGTTCAACAATTATACCTACTATGATTAAGATGAGATTCGAACCTAAGACCTTGCTGATAGAAATTAATGAGTAAGTTAAAAGTTAATTGAATGTAGGTTATTTAAGGGAAGAAAATAATATAATAGAGGGTAAGAAGAAAAATCATCAAAGATTACTAAATCAAAATAATATGAACCATTCGTTTAAGTAAATAATTACACCAACATTTTTTTCTTCCTGTTAGAACCCTAACATTATTGGCTCTTATTAAGATTGTAGATATAAGTGTGTATTTTGATATGGAAAAATGTACAAATAGGTCACTGAACTATTTTGGCATATCAATTAAGTCATCGAACGTAAATAAGCTCCACAATCATTCACGAACTCAGTAAAAAAGTGTGATTGACATTTTTAGCAGGTTAACAACAAGTTTCTGCTGATTAAGATACCACGTGTTTATTTTATTTTATATTTTATTATTATTATCATACTTGTATTACGCTAAGCATTTCATCTCTTCTCTTCGTGTATTGACCAAGAGTCAAAATCAAAATCAAATTACCCTATCTCTAATCCTCCCTTTCTAGTTTCTACACCCATCTAAATATTGATCGAACACCAAGACAAAAAAAAAAACATTCAAAATAGACAACCTTAACATACAAACAATAAAGCTTTAATATGCATGTTGACATCGGACGACAACGAGGAGCTCTACTGGTGATCAAAGCATCGGGAAAGAGGCACCCATTTTCACATCTTCCGCCGTCGTTACACCGCTGTTACACCGTTAAGTGCGTGGGAGGCGTCGCCAGCGGCTCATATGCCACGGAAGAACTTTCCTGCGCCACCACCAGATGACGACCCTCCACCTATACCACCCTCAGGGATGAGACCCGACCTTTCGCCGAGATAGGGAGGAAAGACGTGGCGACGGAAGAACATCTTGTGCATATTACCGGCGAGTTTGACTCTTGGTTAATACACGAAGAGAAGAGATGAAATGCTTAGTGTAGTCTAAGTATAATAATAAAAATAAAATAAACACGTGGCATCCTAATCAGCGGAAACTTGTTGTTAACCTGCTAAAAATGTCAATTGCACTTTTTTGCCGAGTTCGTGGATGATTGTGAAGCTTATTTGCATTTGATAGCTTAATTTCTATGCCCCAAATAGTTCAGTGGCCTATTTGTACCTTTTCCCTTTAATTTTAGAGACTCGACAAAAAGTAAGCTTAGGCAGAATGGACATGACCTGCATTATAGTTATTGAATATTGTGGTAGTTTAGTTGCTAATAAGTAATAAGTAGTATTTTTTCCCACTTCGCAAAAGCAAACAACGAATGCCATGTTGTCATCGAAGCGAAGCTGAGCTGCTATGTAGATGCAGGTTTCAACCACATATTAGGCAGCACAACATTTGGAGCAGCAGTGTTCTCACCGGATGGGGATTTCGTAGCAGTAGTCAATGACTCCCTTACGAGTTGTTTGTTCCCTTTAATGGCGGAAATCATGGCAACTAAGGAGGTTCTTACGTGGCTCAAGGATCGAGAGATAGTTACAATTCAGGTATACTCGGACTGCTCTAACCTGTGCCATAATCTTGCATCTCCCACAACTAAGGAGAGATCCTATATTGCCATTATTAGTGCAGATTGTAGGAGTCTTATGCAGTAATGTTCTATCCATTTTA
The DNA here is from genome assembly GCA_003576665.1 of Ipomoea trifida. NCBI lineage: Eukaryota > Viridiplantae > Streptophyta > Magnoliopsida > Solanales > Convolvulaceae > Ipomoea > Ipomoea trifida. Next base: position 4,238,882 of record CP025645.1, on the reverse strand, counting down.
TTCCGCAGTCTTCTAATTTTTTAGCTCATTCATTAGCTACAACAGCTTATAGTCAGGCTAATAGTTTGTACTAGGACTCTATCCCTCCTGACTTTATTTCGTCGCGTCAATAAATCTATTGATTTACTTTAAAAAAAGTAGTATTTTCTTATTATAAGAGGCTTAGGCCACTACAAAAAAAGGCGAAAATAACGACAGACTTAGCGACGGACTCATTCCGTAGCTAATTTAACGACGGATTAGCAACAAGTTAGTGACAGATTAATTTTTTTTAATAGGCCGTTAGTGACGGATTAGCGACGGACTTGTGACGGAAAGTTTTTGTCCTTAAATACATAGCTAATATTAGCGGTAAATTTTCGCACAAAAATTAGCGACGGATTAGCGATGGATTTTTCACGGGTTGATTTAATAATTTTAATTGCTACAGATTATCAACGGATTTGAAAATTCGTCGCTATATTTTGTAGCAGATTAATTTTGGACGGACAGTTTAGAGACGGACCATCAGATCCGTTGCTAGAATTCAAACGAGATTTATTTTCTTTGCTTTGTAGCGACGGATATCGTATCCGTCACTAGATTAATAAGCGTATAAATTTTTGTGTAATGAAATTTAGCGACGAATTTTAGGTTTCGTCGCTAGATCTAGCGATTGATCCTAAAAGTCGTCGCTAAATAATATGCCGAGTGTTTGTATAATAAAATGTAGTGACGGATTTTTGGATTCGTCACTAGATATAGCGACGGATCCTAAATCCATCGCTAGGTAATAGATACGTGTGTTTGTATAATAAAATGTAGCGACGGATTTTTGGATCTGTCGCTAGACATAACGACAGATCCTAAAATCCGTCGCTAAGTAATACACCGTGTGTTTTTATAATAAAATGTAGTGAGAGATTTTTGAATCTGTCTCTAGATATAGCGATGGATCCTAAAATCCGTCGCTAAGTAATAGAGCCGTGTGTTTGTATAATAAAAATGTGACTCTCCTGTAAGATTGTCTAGATGGGAATGTAATACCTATGATGGAAAGTATAATATAACTAACGATAAATTGATTGTTAGTTGCGAGGGAAAGTGTGATGCTTATGAGGAAACTAGTTTTTTCACGCGCATTGCGCGAATGAGATAATGCCTAATGTTTATTTTAAAATAATTACAAGTATATCAATGAAATATTATATGGGAGATGTCCATGCATAGGTAATTGGATGTTGAATTTGCTTACATAAATGAGTAATTCTAAGTTTACGAATGAAAGATAATATAATCGAGATTGATTATAATTGTCACTAAAATAATTATTTGCAACTTTGTAAAAACGCTACGTGAGTGTGAGAACACTTGCATTGCATTAATCGTAAACAAGCTTTAAATAAGCTTCACAGAGCAATTCAAGGAATCAGGAAGCAGAAAAAGCTAGACCACAAGATAAAAACAAATATAATAAAAGACTAAGTCTTAACACGCCCCCACAAGATTGAGGCACCATTGGTGAGCCCAAGCTAGGATCGAAACGCCGCAAAAAGCCGATGACCAAGCAGTTTAGTTAGAAGATCTGCAACCTGCTCAGCCGACCGGATATAAGTGACACGTAGAGTTCCAGAAGTAACATGTTCACGCACAAAGAAATAGTCCAGCGCCAAGTGCTTCATTCGTGAGTGAAAAACTAGATTTTTACACACATACGAAACACTCAAATTGTCAGCAACCAACATCGGTGCAGACCGCAAAGGAACCCCAAGTTCACGCAACAAATTCTGGACCCACATAACTTCAGCAACGGAATTAGCAAGAGCCCGGAACTCGGCTTTCGTGGAGGACCGAGATAAGGAACGTTGTTTGCAAACTTCCAAGAAAGATAAGGAACGTTGTTTGCAAACTTCCAAGAAATAATATTAGAGCAAAAAAAAGACACAGTAGGTCGTGGTAGAGCCCGCCGTCATGAACACCACCCCAATCCGAGTCTGAAAAGGCCACAAGCAAGAGCGGACACCCAGGCCGAAAAAGTAGGCTAAAATGTAATGTACCTTTGAGATAGCGTAATATCCACTTGACAGCTTGCAGTGGCTCTCAGTAGGTGATGCCATAAACTGCGCTAAGCGGTTCACAACAAACGAAATATCCGGTCTACTGATCACCAGGTATTGCAGACGACCAATAGCTCACTGATATGCCGTCGAGTCAAAAACCGAGATATTTGCGCAGAAACTATCAGAAGCACACGTCGGAGTGGAGACCGGCTTCGCCCCCGTCATGGCAAACTGGTTCAAAATATCAACTACATATTGACTTTGTGACAGAAACAAACTAGTCAGAGTATACATGACTTCAACTCCTAAGAAATGATGCAAAAGACCCAAGTCTTTAAGCGAAAATCGTTCTGCAAGCCGTCGGACAAAGGCCGCGGTGAAGACATCATTATTGACTGTAATGATTAGGTCGTCGACATATACCAAGAAGTATAACGAGATATTACATGTACAATAAATAAACAAAGAAGTATTGGCCACAGACTTCTTAAAACCAACTGACACAAGAAAATTAGACAGTTCAAGGTACCAAGCGCGCGGGGCTTGCTTCAAAGCATATGTCGCCTTCCTCAACCTACAAACATGATCAGGTTTCTCCTTGTCAACAAAACCCATCAGTTGTGCCATATAAACCTCCTCATGCAACGCGTTATTCAAAAAGGCATTGTGTACATTCAATTGACGCAACGACAAGCCTCGGGATAGAGCAATATTGAGAATGACTTGAACGGTGATCGATTTTACCACCGGACTGAAGGTCTCAAAGTAATCCTGACCTGATTCCTGTAGAAAGCCTTTGGCAACCAACTAGGCTTTAAACCTGTCCACAGAGCCATCATCCTTGCGCTTGACCCTGAAAACCCACTTACAGCCAACCAAATATAACTCTCAAGTGCAGTTCTTCACCAAAACATTGAACTCATCTGACATAGCAGCCCGCCACAAGTCATTCTTCATCGCTTCCACCATGGTGCACAGCCCAATGGACGAAGAAACGAGATGGGAAGTCGTCAGGTTTACAAATTTATCACCAAAATACTTAGGATATGGTCGTCTCTATCGGTGAGACCTCCTCAAAGAAGGCACCAGTTGCTTCGTAGACACCGCGTTAGAATGATCAGCAAACATCGATTCAACGCGCACAAACCCTACAAACGCCATAGAGCCTATTGTCGACACGGAGTCACCCATGTCACTAGATAGTCGTTGTTTCGGAGCAGCGTCAGCCGACAGGAAGTCAGAGCCGGCTAGTGGGAGGTCTGAACCAGTGGGCACCTGACAAGAACTAGCCGACGCGAGACCCTCGATGGACATACCTGGCAGTGTGGACTTCGAGGTTGGCAATGGAAATTCTGGTCGGTGGGGCGATTCCAGATTGACAAGTGTGGCAGTCGTCGTGCCCCCCAAGGTAGTGGCCGGCTCTTCCATTCTCTTCTAGGGAAATCGTTGGCTGATACACAGCGATGTGAAAGGTGATTGTAAGTGCGACGCCATTGCCATACTGGCAGACTCTGAACGTGGCTGGCAACAAAAAACTCGGTGAAGTAGACGGAACGGGAGTGGAGACAACTTTATGAACCAACATAGTGTACAGGAATTCATCTGGCACAAACAAAACATGATGTGAAACATATATACAACCACTAGACACCTCTAGGCACTTGTAAGCAGATTGGCTTAACGTATATCCTAAGAAAATACATGGTAGAGACTTCAGACTCAACTTGGCTGGGTAGTACGGTTTTAACCACGGGTAACACAAGCACCCAAACGAACGAATTTATTAAATACACAGGCATTTGGAACGCAAAAGACCAGTACGAGGAAGGCATAGACGCGTAATGCAGTAACGTCATACCACTCTCGACAATGTGCCTATGCTTGTGTTCAGCGGGACCATTATGCTCCAGAGTGTGAGGGGGAGATGTATAGTGAGAAATCCCCAGACTATTAAATGTAGGAGTTAATTTATTGTATCCCCCCCCCCCCATTATCATAAAAGACCAACACAATTTTATAGTCAAAATAATTTTCAACCATGCGTTTAAATTGAAGGAAGACCACATGAACATCTGATTTAAACTTTAGAGGAAACAACCAGATATATTTAGTGTAGTGGTCAACAAAGTTAATAACTGAAACCGTTACAGAACTGCACACATCCGTGTAAATTAATTGCAATGGTCGGTTGCTAGACATGGAACTAAAGGAAAAAAGGCAGCTTGTGACTTTTATTGATATGACACGAATTACACGAAAATTCCTTAAGTTGTTCAGGCTTAAACTTACATTATTATGTCGAAGGATGCATGCTAAAACTTTAGAATTAGGGTGGCCGAATTGGTGATGCCACTTTGACAACGAAGACTTGGTAGAGACATTAACTTGAGACTGCCGGACAGGGAAACTGTAGACATCATTCACGATCAGACCCTGCACGAAAGGAGCTCCCAATTGTCGATTCTTGACAACAAAGTGTGTGTCAAAAAAATCAACAGAAACAGAGTTAGTCTTACGGAATTTAGACACAAAAATTAGATTCTTTTGCAGACTTGGGACACACAATGCATCTGATAAATGAATAGATCGAGAATTTGCAGGTAATGAAACTGACCCAGTATGTGAAATACGAACGACTTACCATCACCAAGGATTATCTCGTCAGGCCCTGTGTAGTCAGCTAGCGTGTGTAGGGACATGGCGTCATTCACAGTGTGATGTGAGGCTCCCGAGTCCATGAGCCACGGTTGAGAGGGCTGCGCAATAGTGGCCGTTGTGTGGACGGTAGGAGACTGACGCCCGGTGTTTTGCGGCTCAAGCACTGTTATATTATTCTCCATCAGAAATTTGGCAAGCTTCTGGCTGAATGTAGTGTCATGCCCGGGATAGTCACAATAGTTACAATACGAGCAACATGGTTGCCATTGTTCCTCATCTGGTTCTACCTCCCATTGGAGGAGACAGAACCACCTCTGCCACGCCGATTGGAATTGTAAGATTGCGTGTCAACAGGGCCATTGTACCGCCAGTGTGTGGCATTCGCAGTAAGCATATGAACATTCGAGGCACCTTCATTATCGTGTAATATTCTTTCATAGTCGGTGAGGACATCATGCAACTCAATGTACGAAATGGCCCCCGTCCTGACGCGAAGAGCAATAACTATGGAGTTATATTCGTCGCCAAGTTGCGTGAATATATGAACCACAAGATCTTCTTCCATAACAGGAGTTTGGGCAAGAGACAAGTCATCGGCAATTGCTCGTATATCCCTCATGTACGAGTCAATAGACCGGTTGCTTCAGAGTTCTTCGCTAGCTTTGCTTTAAGCGAAACTATACGGCCCCGAGAAGTAGCGGCACAACTAGTGGATAGTTGTGTCCATGCGCCACATGCAGAGGGCGCGGATGAAATGACTGGTTGTAAGGTGTCTAAGAGACTGCCCAGGATAGCATTCAAGATAATTTGGTCTTGTATGAACCAAGCATTGTACTCAGGATTCAACACAGTCTGTGCTTGATCGGAAAATATAGCCGGAGCGAAAGTGGAACCGATGATATAACCCACAAGGTCAAGCCCTATGAGTGTATATTCTATTTGCTTCTTCCAGATGAGAAAAGTCGTGGAAGTGAGTTTGATTGGGAAGTGGGTTGTAGCGTAAACGTGAGTGACAGTGGGTTGGGTAGTAGCAGCCATGGCGAATGAGACAGGAGAATGAAAAAAAAAATGTGTCTAGATTAATCAACAACTTCCACATCCATTTTGCACCCATTCATTTTAAAGTTCATATTTTTTGGAATTAGTATAAATGAGTGTAGTATTTGATTTTATGTGTGTGCGTGTGTGTGTTTTTGTTAAATTTGTTTGTGGAATTGATACTAACTTTGGAGTACTCATTGTTGTCTTTTCACCACAATGCATGCAATTAAATAGTTAGCCACTTTGTGCATAAACCTTTTTTAAACAATGGCTACATCCTATATACCAAGTGTTTTGTTGTCAAGGTCTTGATGCTGATTTTGCCCTTAATCTGAGCAGGTTGAGTTTAGAAAATGAAATTGATTGTAAATTTATATTAGTTCTAATATATTTAAAGAATGTCCAATAAGTATTTTACTTACAAGATCAATGAGTATTGGAACGATCACTATTTTTGAATTTTTTGCCCTACATAGATATTTTAAATAATGTGTTTTTCAATATAACTACGTAAAATAATGATATAATTACCATGTACATATTATTATAAGCATAAAAACATACGAGTCCTTTAACGCTCGAGGTACTTTTGGTTCAACATTATTGTTGAATGAATTCTTGTGGATAGAGAAATACCTAGTTTATTTAAGGATTGTGATAATTAAATCGTTGCATGTGTAAGCAAGGGAGACACAGAAAATTCAATGCATTGCCATATGCACATAAGACTTTAAAGTAAGAGGCAGAAAATTAAGAATACAACATTCATCACCAAATCATATCAGCAAGTGATTTTGGAAAATTGATTTCATAAAATTTCAAGCAATAAATGTCAAGCGTGTGCCAAGCTTCAACATGCAACACAAGTAGGCTAGTTTAAAGTATGTTGCAAGCTTCATGTACAAGTAATATGGCTTATATCTAAAACAATATGTACAAAACAGGAAATAATTCTATAGTGAGTCCTTTTGTAGTTAGCTTGAACTTTTTGACAACTTCAGCTCTAGGCCCACGACGAATGCCCCAATGTACCTATCCATTTGAACGAATCAGGTGACCCAAGACATGCCAAGAATTCAAATATGATCTAACCAAAAAAAGTTATTAATAGCAATTTCATTAAGAAAATTAAATAGCAAAAACAACGATGTTAAAATAATTGCAAATTTACCTCCATAGATCTTCAGCATTTATTCCATCATTGTGTCCAAGGATAGAGTCCATTGATGTAGTAACAGATTCAAGCATCTAGTCCCTCTTACAGAATGGCAAATGCACAAAATTCTAAAAGAGGTAAATGACAAATGGCCTAACTGTTATATTCTGCGGATAGGAACCAGTAAGTTCCCTGAACCAGCAAACACTAAAAAGAAGACTCTTGCATGTTCTTCCATGAGTGTCCGCTCTCTCACACTTTCTTGGTTGCCTGCACAGAATTGTGTCATACGACTTCAATATGATCCATAATTGCAAGAGGAACTCGATGTTTTGAATTGAAATTTATGGATATAAAACTTCCTTGTATAAATGCATCTAACAATTAGAAAGATCTGGCATAGTCATATTAACAGAGATAGAAAATATTAAATTACTGTAACAAAGAGAAAGCCCGAGCAAGAATGTTCTGGAAAATTTCAATAAAATGAATATTAGATAGTAGTCGTGTCATCTTCCAAATAGCATGTCAAGTGGTAATGGGTTTGAATAGTGATCTACAAACAGGTAAAAGATATATGTGCAACTAACGAAATCTCGTAATGATTCCCCTATGACCACGACATATTCAAATCTCTCATCTTGTAGACATCTTTTACGATCTCTCATTTGAATAGTAGATGCTTTAACCCCTATGACCACGACATTTTCCATAAAACATTTTCCAGAAGTCATTTTTCTGCTTTTCAAACACACCCTTAAGCAGGCAAGGATATGGTTTAATTTTTGTTTTAAAAGGAAGCAAAATCTGTATGGACGACTGCTAAATTAAATAATTTTCAAATTACTCAAGGAGCAACTTTTACCTAGAAATTCTTGATCCCTCTGACATCTTGAAGGCTGGTTGCTCAAAGCATTATAGGCATCAGTAATTAGGACAGCAGGGCGAACAAAAGACTCTAAAATGGTTCCAATTAAAAGCCTGATAGACACAGCAGAAAGTCAGTTTTTTAATTACACAAGTTATTCCCTAACACCTAAACACTAACCCTACACACTAATACACATCCTCCATCTTGATCATTTAGTAACCCATTTTACCAATTATAATATTGTAATTAACTTTCATCCATCTACTTCTTAAATTATTGTCGTTGTAAGCATAATATAACACTTTTTTGCATCATAAGTATATCACAAAAGCAATTGGCATAAAATAACGCTTAAAGAAATATGTTAGTGTAACATAAAATGATTTCTAAAAGACAACTGGTCAATGCTGATGTTCACATGATCCTACATTTAACATGAATTCACAATAAATGGAATATAGCATTATGATGAATGGGCCACATTAGCATTTTTAATGCCATATCGGGTTGCCAGCCCAATTCCAAAAGACAATTTTTTTCTGGGAAAATGTACCAAGTAAATAATTATGCCCTGAGATAAGAGTTGTGTGAAGAAATTGCATAACTTTAGCTGTCAATAAGATCTATCTTACATACTTCATGGTATAAGATTCTTCATATTTTCATAAGTACGCTATTCGGTGACATGTTAAACTCAGGAAGTAGACTGACCAGATGAAAGCCATGTTCAGCAACATCAGTGGCCACCAATATATTGAAGTGACCTTGTCTGAAACCTGATAGCGTTCTCTCCCTCTGGTTCTGTGAGATATCTCCATGCAATGCTTCGCATCTGTGGCTTCTTTTCATGGAATATGCTAACCTATCAGCATCACGTTTTGTTTGAGTGAAAACAATGCATTTCCTTCCTTTAGCATGCTCCTAAAAATACACACAGAACGTTCTTATCATGTATAATATAGAGTAACTCACAAACCACACATAAGAGATAACTCATACTAGGAAGACCTTGTGCAATGGGCTTATCAAGAAGATAGACAAAAATCAAACTCGAGACATTTTTTTTTTGAAACAAAACTCATGACATTTAGGTATAAGTATATGCTCCACCCCATGAAAGGGTGTAGCAATGCATTTTTGAAGCCATTGTTTGATTGTTTGTCAACCTCAAAAATGAAAAAAAATAAAAAATTGTTAGTACAAATATGATCATGATTTTTATGTTAACAAATAACTTAAGCTTTTGAGTATAGGTTATTCCATCCATTTGAATATTTCGATTGCTCACAGGGAAAGTGTGGTGTCAAAACTAACTATTTATAGGATCATTTCGTAAGAATTATGCTTGGTATAACCTTAGAAAATGTTAAGTTTCAAAAATAAATAAATAAAAGAGTAGATACAGTTTAATAATTTGAATCAGTTAGTAAAAATGTGACTCTCCTGTGAGACTGTCTAGATGGGAATGTAATACCTATGATGGAAAGTATAATATAACTAAGGATAAATTGATTGTTAGTTACGACTTATGAGGGAAAGTGTGATGTTTATGAAGGAAAGTATGATACTTTAGAGGAAAAATGTAATACTTTTAAATTAAAGTGTAATATTTAGGAGTTAGAAGAGTTACTTATGAGAAAAAGTATAATATTCGTTAATGATAAATTAATTTATCATTAATTATAAGGAAAAGTGTAATACTAATTGATTGTTTTTTTATTAGAGGTCGTAATACTAATTGATTATTATTTAAGAGAAAAAAATGTAATACTTATAAGGAAAAATATGTTACTTTTGTAGAGAAATGTAATACTTTAAAAACAAAATATAATATTTAGGAATTGAAAAGTTAATTATGAGGAAAAGTGTAATAATTATAAGGGACCCGACCAGTCTCATAGGAGTATTTAAAAAACTAGAGTGAAATTACCAAAATGATACCATTCTTTTCATTTTTAGAAAAAGACATTAAAGGCAAATGCACCATAGAAAAATTCATCCTTCTTATATTTTCACATGAAAATAAATATCAAACATAATAATTTTGTAATAGTTATTGCTGGAAATCAGAACCAAAACTGGCACAACAGAGTAATCAAATTCATAAAACTCAGCAATACTTGGTAATGAAACAATTAGCAAGCGATCTGATAGAGTCAGAAGTTGTGACCTGCAGGCTGCAGAACAGGTGGTTTCCTCCTTTACATGGATCTTCTGGATGCAATCCCGGGGGCTCCCATGACCTTATAAACCCATATTTTCTCTCTTATTTTATCAATGTGAACCTCTTAACAGTGCACAATAGAATATATTCCTGGTCTTGGCGCGCCGAGAACTAGGAGCTGGAATGGGCAATTGATCTGTGAAGAACATCAATGACACGAGAATGTTGAATATATTCCTGCTCTTCATTATAATTCCATTCTATGCATCGAGTCATTGACTTCAACAACACTATAACCCATCCCTTTCTTTCTCTTCTTTACATCCATTAGTTGCCTCAACTTTTCTACCTCTTCCCATCTGCCCTGATCTGCATATAAGTTTGATAGAATGACATAATAGCTTGCATTTGTTGGGTCCAAAGAAATAAGTTGTTTGGCAACTAGTTCAGAAACTTCACTCGATCCATGAGTTTTTCTGCATCCAGCAAGCAAAGCTCCCCATATCCGCTTATCTGGCTCAATGGGCATTTTATTCACAAACTCAAGCGCTTCTTCTATGTTCCCTTGACGGCTAAGCATGTCCACCATACAAGCATAGTGTGCAAGTTTAGGAGTAATATCATATTTCTCTTCCATTGCGTGGAACCAGTTCCAACCCTCGTATTCAAGGCCACAGTGACTACAAGCAGACAGAACAGATATGAAAACAACATCATTTGGCTGTATCCCATGAGACAACATGTCCAAGAAACACTCAAGAGCCTCATTTCCATGACCATTGATCCCATAACCATTGATCATCGAACTCCAACATATGAGATCTTTGTCAGGATTTTCATCAAAAATGGTTTTTCCCTGGTGTATTCTTCCAAATTTACAATACATATCAATTAGTGTAGATGCTAAAAATGCATTAGATGTATAACCGAGTTTCATAACTTGTGTATGTATAGTTTCTCCGACATCTTGTGCTGCCATTGAAGAACAAGCCTGTAGTAAACTATGAAAAGCAAATTCATTAGGCTTCCCATGTTCCAATTGCATCCGTTTAAATATAGCCAGAGCATTACTGGGTCGCTCACTCTGGGCGTAAGCAGAGATCATTGCAGTCCAAGCAATGATATCTTTCTGGCTGAGAGAATCAAATAAAATCCTTGCTGTTTCAATACTTCCAAAGTTAGCATACATTTGAAGAAGCGCAGTCATGACAGAAATACATTTCAAAAATCCTGACTTTAGTGCAAAGCAATGAATTCCCAGTCCAGCTTTTGTCTCATTCAATTTGGAGAACACTCCAATCACTTCCGTTATGATAGTTTCATCTATGTCAAAGCAACAAAACTGCATCTCATAGAAAAATCTCAAAGCTTTTCTATGACAGTGATTTTTTACGCACCCAAGAATAATATTTTTCCAAGAAACAAGATCCTTCTGTTCTATCTGTCGAAAAACATAAATTGACTCTTTCAAACTCCCACACTTGGTGTACATATCCACAAGCGAATTCTGAACATTGACATGAGAGGTGAATGATCTTTTAATGGAAAAACCATGTAGTTCTCTCCCAATTCTCAAATTGCCAAGATTTGCACAAGCCGGTAAGATACTCAAAATGCAAACATAATTTAGTAGAACACCACAGAATTGCATTTCTTTAAAAAGGTCAATGGCCAAAATATACTCTCCAATCTTCACAAAAGCCGAAATCATTGCACTCCACATAATAAAATCTTTCTCTGGTGCCTGTTGAAACAACTTCCATGCAGCTTCCATGTCACAAACAGAATAAAAACCAAGAAGAGCTGTTATAATAGGCATTTCCCATTCAAATCCCATTTTTATAGCAAAACAGTGAATCCCCATTGTCAAATTGTCTGAGTCCATACAGGAAGATGCTCGAATGGAGCTTAGAACTGTCACATAGTTGGGCTTTAGATTGCTTGTAAGCATTCTCTTGAAAAGCTCAATGGCCTTCTGTGGCTGATTTCTCTTGACGAAATTTGAAATCATCAATGTCCACGACACTACGTTATCGTCTTCATTTCCACAAATACAATGGACTTGATCTTGGAAATGCGAGCTCCGAGTTACATTGTATGTTGAGGTTCTGACAGAGAAAATTCGTTTGGGAAATCTTACAAACAGCTTGTGGGCATTTTGAAAAACAGGGTGCATGTCACAACCTGGAACCAATTAGGGTTTCTATGCTCTGAAGAGTGCGTTGTAGATAAACGCACGCACTGTGGAGAAAGTGGGTGCGCGAATTTGAGTTCTGCAGCTATTGCAATCTGAAAGCTTGAATCTTGTTAGTTGTTACGTTGACAGTAGGGTTTTTAACAGGTGGACTATTTATACAGTTGCAGAATACAGTCCATACACCAAGTATTTCGCTAGGAGAAGTTCAGACTAGTTGTTAGGTGGACTATTGAAAGTTAGGAGTTAATCAGACTAGGAATCAATAAATATTTCGCTTATAAGTTGTTCAGTTGAAAATTACCTGAAATTCGAACATGAAAGCGCTGAAGGCAGAGAGCCGCAGACGCCAAGGGCTGTGAACGGAAAACGCGGAAGCTACGATTATTCATCGAGGGCGGAGAGGGGAATAAACCGAGCGTGGAGAGCCGGAGACATCAATGGTGGAGAGCGGAAGACGCCGAGGGCGGGTGACTGCAAACGTGAAGAGTGGGAGACAGAGAGACGATGAGAGATTGAGATGGGTAATAGAGGGAGACAGTGCGATGGGTGTGGGCGGAGAGACAATCGGGGTTATAGCATCCTTATCAATGGTTTTTTCGCGGTTATTTAGGAGTTTTTGTAAGTGTGATTAGGAAAAAGAAAATATGTGGGAAGAAAAAAAATAATAAATCTGATTTATATAAAAAAAAAAAATTAATGCACATTGTCAATACGCGCCCGCTGGGCGCATAAATGTCACGAGTTGTATTGAAAGCAGTGGGCCCAAATTCTCTGCAACATTTCTTCATTTGCAGAAGATACTAAATCCTTCTCTCTCCCTCACCTCTCTCTTCCATGTTGGATTCAATCTTTATTGGTGTGGATGCTCTTAGAGCATCCTTATCAGTTGGAGTTTATTCTCCAATTTTTTGTGGGCCCCAATTTCCACCTTATCATCCACTATCTCATTCAATCACAAAAACTCTTCTCCACACTAGTTTGAGTTATTTCTTAATTTTTTGTGGACTCACCATTTTATTTCATTATATTTTAATTATTTCTTTATCTATTTTGTTTATAAATTTATAATTGTATTAAAAATAATTAAACAATACGTGTTACAATTGTAAAGTTGAAATTAATTAATAAAAAATCATTATAATTAATATGCTTAACACCTAATTAATTAAAATGATAATTGAGTAATTTGAATGAATTAAGAGTATGATAGAATGTGAAAAAAATTGAGAGTTAAAACCATATTTATAGACAATATTATCATTAATTTTTTTATATATATAAAAAGCCGTTGCCAGGCAACGACCGAAAATATGGTCGTTGCCTGACAACGGCATTGATTTTGGCCGTTGCTAGCAACTTGCTAGCAACGCCCAGAAATTAAATTGAGAGTGGCCGCCAGCTGGTGGCCACTCTCAATCTATTAAAATATTATTTTTTTTTCTTTTTGTCTGACAATATTCAACCATGTGAAGAAGAATGATTTTGTATATTATCTCCTATTCACATCAGTTTTGGATCATGCCCATGAACCATTCCAGTATCTACTTTTAATCCATTGATGGCCTGATGGGCATGCTCTTAGGGTTAAGCAACACCATCAATGGATCAAAGGTTGATATTGGAATAGTGATGATGCAAAGTGATGATCCAAAATTGATGTGGAGAGGAGATAATGGACAAAAGCTTCATATGCTTGTATATTGTCATGAAAAGCAAAATAGGTGGCAGGCGCTTCTGATTGTTTTAGTTGTGTTTCTTTTTCTTAATTTGTTTTGGCTGTTGCTACTTGCTAAGGCAACGGCCAAGCCTTTCATTTTTTTTTTGTTACTTTCTGTTTAGTTTATATAATTTTTAACTTTTTTTTGTTAAATTTTTAAAGTTTGAACACAAAATATAAATGTAGTATATAATTTTGATTATTAGAATTGAAATTTTAAATTTATTTTAATTTTGACATGTTTAATTTAAATATAATAAAAAATATTAATTATAATTATAATTTTTATAATGATGTTCAAATAACATACATTGATTTTTGAATTATAATATGTATTAGTTTTTTCACACGCATTGCGCGAATAGGATAATATCCAATGTTTATTTTTAAATATAAGTACTTCAAAGTATATCAATACTTATTCAAAAAAAAAAAGTATATCAATAAAAGATTATATATGAGATGTTCATGAATATGTAATTGAATTTTGAATTTGTTTATTTAAATTGGTAATTCAAATTATATGAATGCAAGATAATATATGAGAGGTTGATTATAATTGTCACTAAAATAAATGTTTGCAATTTTGTAAAAGTGATAGTCTAAATACTTAGTCTAAAAATGATAGTATAAATAAATAATACTTTTGGTAATAAATATTTATACATTTTAAATCATATTAATAAAAAAATACAATTTACCTTTAAAGTGAACAATTGTGATGTAGTCCAAATCCCCCCAAGTAGTTATATAATTTGAAGGCAATGAATCTTTGCATGGCAGAAAATAAAGAAAATATAATCAATAAAATTATATCTCTTTTTTATTTTTTTATAATGAATAATTTTTATTGTAGAAAATAAAGACATATAACTAATGAAATTATATCTCTTTTTTAATTTTTTGATAATGAATAATTTTTATTGTAGAAAATAAATGAAATTATCTTTTTTTTTTAAAATTTTTTGATAATGAATAATTTTTATTGTAGAAAATAAAGACATATAACTAATGAAATTATCTATTTTTTAATTTTTTGATAATGAATAATTTTTATTGTAGAAAATAAAGATAATATAACTAATGAAATTATATCTCTTTTTGAATTTTTGATAATGGATATTTTTTTTTAATAAAGACATTGTAAATATCGAATTCTAAATTAAAGAAATACATATGAACTTCTTTTTTGTAGTTACTAATTTATTTATATTTGAATAAGAGTAATAGAGTGAGTTACTCACTTTTCAATAATATACTGTAACATATTCGTAATATATATTTAACAATTATGCAACTTTGATGGGTTCAACCCATTAGAAACCTAATATTATTGATAATATTGTTGGCTCTTATTAAGATTGTAGATGTATGTATCATTCTTCCTCCTGCTTCAACTCCTTCCATAATTTCTACCTCTTCATTTCCATTGTTATCCTCCATAATTTCCTATATAATATCCTCTATATCATAGTCTCCTAGAACAGTAAATCTTGAATTATTAATAGCCCTCATTATGAATCATCGTATACGGTTATCCTTATCCCTACAAATCCCTCACATTTTTTAAAATAGGTCCCACTTCCACATCATTAAATTTGTAAATTATACATTTTTTATTCTATATCCCTGCAAATTTACAACAAACCTGATGTATGCCTTCGTATTCAATCCGCCATGTTTTGCAAACAAGCGTGAATTTGGATATGAGCGGCTTAGTGATGTCGACCTCCACACACATTCTAGCAAACTGGCCTCGGAGACAATGCTCATTGCCTGATCCACATATTTTGGCTCCCCAATTTTCTTACCTATTCTCATAAGGAAATCCCATGTCTTAGTACTCAAGAGGAAGATCCGGGAAACAAACCCAAACTAACACCCTCTCGGTTTTATCAGTTCTTGGATCAAAATTTGGCCTCCAATCTTGCACTATTAGGTAGTGATCCATCCCTGTCCAGGGTCCCCGTACTTTGCGAATTCATAATCGTCAATGGACCAAAACCTTACCAAGTGGTACTCATCATTCAATGCAACAATCTCCATTTTTACTTTCGGATGCCATAATGCATTAATCCGTTTGGACAAATAAGTACCTTCACTATCACAGACTGCCTCCATGGCCTTCTCAAACGTATTTTTTCTGCCTTAGTTAACTTGATCTCCAGGCATTCCGGATTCTCTTCCCTGTCCTCTTCATCCTCAGAAACCAGATTGTCATCCTTTTCTTATCCCTGCTTGGATCCCGTCACTGTTTGCTTGCAGTGCCATTGTGCCAATATTATCACCTTCTCCATCCATCGCCTCTCTTATAAGTGAGAAACTTTATTCCTAATTAATATTACATTTTCATTTTGACTCAATCCGTGAGACGGTTCCACACAAATTTTTACTTTTCAAAATATGATTTTTTTTCATGCACCAAATAAAGAGAAAGGAAACGAAAAGAAAGAACTCCCATTTCCTCAGTACGTAACATTTTACCACAATTACAAATTCTCTGCAAATCTCACACAATGGATTTTCTATCCCCTACCCTCTCCGCCACACTAGCAACTAATATTTGGAAAGCTTATTGGAAGAGCAATGATGTTGTACAGTTGTAGACAAAAAAAGAAATTACATACAAACTTTGATGCTCAAAAGATAGCTTCTAGGTGCGAGTATAGTATAATTTTCACAACTGATATTCCATGTTTGTTTCCTGAGCCAAATGCGTCAAAACACAAAACATACCAGCTTCTTGCCTTGCCTGTATATACGTCTCCTTAGAACTGCAACTTTTAAACCACAGAGAAGACTGCAACTTTTAAACCACACTGGTGCTTGTCCGAGCAATTCTCTGGGATTCTTCGAGGTCCTTCAAAAATCTACATGTCCACCAAAAATGAAAGCAAGGAAACAAATTAAGGGGATCTTGAAACCTTGGTTTAAAAAATAGCTAGGCGCTCCTCGGGCGTCTAAGGAGCGCCTAGCGCCTAGCCTAAGCATCGATTAATCAACGCCTAAACGCCCGTGTATTTTTATTTTTTATTTCTTATTTTTTTAAAAAAATTGTTTAAAATTTTTTTAAACTAATTATTATAAACTATTTAATACTTTAATAGTTAATATTAAAATATTAAATATTAACTTAAAAAACATGTTTTCAAAAAAAAAAAACTTAAAAAATATCTAGAGTTTGAACAATTTAGGGTTATTTTGCTCAAAACGATGTTGTTTTGAGTGAAAATAGCTAATCGGCCGATTAGGCAGCCTAATTGGTGCTTAGGAGGCCTAGTCGGCACCTAGGAAGCCTAAGCGGCCGCCTAGACTACCGATTATGGTGATACGCTAGAGGGCCGCCAGCCAGCGCCTAGGCGGGATTTTTGCAACACTGCTTGAAACACACAATACAAATTGACACTATAAGAGATTTGTTGGCATAGTCTCCTTTACTAAAAGATCACAGATTCACATTGCACTGCCTGTTCAACCACCGAGTTCCCATCAGTATGAACCAAATGTACACCAAAGTTCTCTATATTTCAATGTTCATGTCATACAACTGTGACGAACATTTACTTAATACTTAATAGTTACTAAGCACTCATTTATGAACACTTAATGTTCAAAAGTTATTAATATAGAGTAAGCAGCCAAGTGATTAATATTCAACGTTTTGATGAATGCTACTAATTCTGTGATTGAGCACCCCAAATAAAAAAAGAAAGCAAACTGTATTATGGCATTGTTTTGTATTCATGTCATTTTCTTCATCAATAGAGTAAAGCAATCACTTAACTCCTCTTTAGGGTTTAAGAAAACAGACCTCCTAGAATTAAGAATTGCAGAACCACCAAGTATGAAACGAATGCCAGAAATTGTAGAATTCTGTAAAGCAACAGAGCGTGACTCCTCATATGTGGTCCCACCAACAATGAAAATTACCACGTC
Source organism: Ipomoea trifida (assembly GCA_003576665.1). Classification (NCBI taxonomy): domain Eukaryota; kingdom Viridiplantae; phylum Streptophyta; class Magnoliopsida; order Solanales; family Convolvulaceae; genus Ipomoea; species Ipomoea trifida. Next base: position 4,221,103 of record CP025645.1, on the reverse strand, counting down.
ATGTGGCCTGCAAGAAGAACGCATGGTATAATACATTCTTAAAATGCAACCTCAGAAGTTATTCGAGCAATGAATTTTGTGTCAAAATCCATAAAAAAGAACTATCAATGTTCTGGATTTCATTAGGCCCTTAGAGCATTTAGAACATATCAATTGACCACTAAAATGAACAAAATCAAATTTCACACAAGCATGTACCTAATGTGAATTTCTAGAAGATGGGCATCAAACATGTAACTGTAAAAAGTTGTAAGAGTGTAAGGCTCTGTTTGGTGCACATGAATTAGATTGGAATTGGAATAAAAACAAAACTCTAATTTCAAATCCATATTCCATCCTTACCACCCTTCTATCTTTAGCTACAGTAAAGTAATAGAGATTCCCAAGAAAGAAAAAAATCAATTGTCTTCCTCATTCCTTGCCAAAGGTTCAATTCATTTCCTCATGTTGCAGCTATTTACCAAATGGCAAGTGGCAACAGTTACTTTTCAGTCAAAAGTAATCTGATACAAATAAAATATATTCTATTCCTTCTTCCGTAGGAAATGTTATTCCTTCCACATAAGGAAGGAAACACAGGAAAGGAATTGGAGGTCTGATTGTCTGAAACACAATTCCATTCTGATCCTAATCCGGCATACCAAAATCCAAATGGAGCCTAATAGTCACCTTCAGTTGTAGCATATAAGCAGTTTTAAGGTAGAAGTCAATCGCACTGAGAATGTTGGGAAGCTAACATCTATAGAAACAGATTCATGACAAAGGATGAGCGGAAGCAAGGGAAAATTACCCCTGGCAAGCAGGCATTTCCAGAGGGTCTAGAACAATAATTCAGGAAATAGCAACTATATAAAGATCAGACAGCTTTATATAGTATGCAAAGAGGTACACTGAAAAAAAAAAAAAAAAGGAAAGGTGCAATTAACTAAGTGGACAAAAAGATCAAATTGGTACACAAGTCTGATATTTATAAGACAAGTTGCAAGTCATAAAGTTAAAACTTCTATAGTTTAAGTAAATATGATAGCAAGAAATCTGTTTGATATACATGCTACGTCTGCAAAACCAAGAACATTTAGTAAATGTTTGACCATCAAGATTTTAAACAATAACTAAATTTGTAGATTTGTCAACCAGGACTCATCAAATTTTTAACCTTAAAAGACCTAGGAAAATTCACATCCAAAGAGTAAGATTGGTCACAATTAACTACTCCGTATTAAGATAATAACAAACTCAACCTCTGAAATAAAGTAAATGTGAGCAATCTGAATTTTGATTAGTCCAAAAAAAAAAAACATATATGTATAAAACACTAAAAGTGCCAAAAACCTTATAGACCTCGTCTCACTGTACAAGTTCAATCCCCATTCCCCTCAAATGCACCCAAAAATAAAATTAAACACTAGTAGACGTGATTCCATAAATTACTCTGGAACTAATGCTAATATATTTAGTTAAAAAAGGATCAGAAAAGGGTATTTCTCAACAAATTCTATGAGATAGGACTATGCCTTTTATAAATCAAGAAACCTACAAGATGGAAAAATAGGATATTCAAGCATGGATATAAATCAACAAGAACAAGTTGCACAGAATCAATTAGCAAGATTTGAATGAAAATCATAGAGCCTTCATAATTATGGAAAATATCTTGAAATGTCAGATAAACTTCTAGTGACCAACCTGCCTTGCTGATAGTGATTCCCAACAAAAGGGTAGTCAACATCTCTCAAACGCCCTTTAATAATGCTCTCCATGGTTTGGAACAGAAGAGGCTGATGCTGGGTGTACACATTCTCAACTCCCTACAACAATCGTGAAAATAAACTGTGAGCATGTAAAGGTTCATGCTTTAGAAGAAGTATAAAGGAGGAGAACATAATAATAGAGTTTTCCATATAAACCTTAAGCCCACGAGCCATATTTCTTGCAATATTAAGGAGATCCCTATTTCCATAGAGATCCCCAGTTCGTTTATCAACTCCAGCCTGCTTTAATAGAAACTGCACAAGCTGTAAATCCAGAACAGAGAAGTCAATAATCCTTGTCATGTTTTTTAAAGGTGTTTGAGACATCTTTGTGTTACTTTTTTAAAGCACATGGAATCATTGCTCAGAAAATGAATTGAAGACAAAGGGGGAAGGAGGTCAATAAAGAGAAAAAGGTTCATTCCTTCCCAAAAAGGATTGTCCTCCATACTTGATACTTCCCAAAGCAACATCTAAATTTCAATTCCCAATTTCCCTTCACAAAGGATACAAATGGAGCAAACAGTATCAGGAAGTCAAGATGCAATTATGGGATAACTAAATTACCCCAGGTTTGTACTTTGGAGATCGAGAAGCCAATTTGTTAAACAACTGCATGAGTTGAACAGGGCTCTCCTTCTCATAGCGCAAAGCATACAGCATGACGAGCCGTAACCGGTCAATATCAGAAATACTTTCATCGTTTAGCAGATTCGTTACAGCCTGTACATAAGAATGTGTAAGAATATACAATAGAAACCATTTCCATATACTTGTGAAGTTAAGTTGTTTAATTTGAGTTTGAGAAACATTTCCAACACATGCAATATGATCATTAGATGCCAATTCAATACTTAAAATAAGAAATAAAAAATCTTGTTGCCTATGGACTAGTAGAATTAGCATATTAATAACATCATCCTTCTATTCACTGATATTGTAGCAGACTTTGCAGCCAATATTCAGTGCCTATTAATATTTGCTCCACATTATCATTTGTTCTTGTAATAATTAGCAGTTAATTTAGTCTATTAAGCGGTTATTCTCCATAAAGTGGGCAAGCGGGATGAAGAAGGGGCACATGAAAAGATCACGAGTCACAGGTGGAAGAATTAGATTTCTTGAATACAAGAAGAGCTGAAGAAGCATCAGATGTTAAATTTTCTTCCAAAATTAGATTAACTGAAATAGAAAACTTTTCCTCAATATCATAAAACACTTAAACCAATGTACAAATTCAACTGTGCTACCAGGTAATTTGTATCAATTTGGCATTTTCTGCTCTAGATGCTGTTTTCTTTGCCAAATATCAATTCAGAAACAAGCCTAGTTTCCTTTAGGATTCAAATCTTTTTAAATTTAAACCAGAATAAACTCATACTAACAAAACTAACACACTCTTTACTATATATCACATCTGTAGCACCGAGAACCAGTTTATGCAGAAAATAGGCATTTAGGCAAGAAATTTATGATCAAATATAGATAAAAAGGATGACTACCTCAAATGCTGCTCCCTGTCCACCATTGCACGCCAATTCTTGTTCTGTTTGTGAAACTAACATTAGTTTTCTTTCTTCAACTAACTTGCTCATTTCAGTAACCAGGGTTACATGCTTTGAAACATTGCCATGCATTTTTCTGTACTCTGGATAGTTGTCTACAAATTTAACCATATCCTCTGAAAAGTTGAAAGCAATATTAATGTAGGTCATAGCTGTTATAAAGACTGAATAGAAACAAAGATAAAGCTTAATAAATCTTCTGCATAAGAAGTTACGAACCTATAGTCTGGATGTTCTGATTACTTTTTGAAACTTGTTGGAAAACATCCACCATCTTTTTAATATTCATTCCTATGTCTCCAAAGTTTTCATGCATATTAGCTTTGAAAAATGAATCTTGCTCTGATGACAGTACAACCTCCTAAAATATGAGAATAGCCAAATGCATCAAAATTTGCAAAAAAACTAGGAAGCAGAAAGGCACTACAAGAGTATATTACATCCAACCTGCTGATCCTTAGGAAGCTTGCCGATTCTTCTAAGATCTACCTTATTGTCTTGGATACCTATTAATTCATGAACCATTGCCTAGGAAAGCAGAAGCAATGAACCAGGCATGATGTCCATTTAACTTCCAACATATTTACAAGAAGATTAACATATGGGGCAGGAAAATGAAATACCTGATAGGTCCATTGATTAAGTAATGGAGTAACAGGGTCATCCCTCCTGTCAATTACTAGCAACAAAGGAGAAACTTCTGACCGTCTGAAATCAAAAAGACCACTTTCCTGCTGGTACATCAGTTTCTGCAAATCAAGGAGAGAAATTGTTCATCTTTTTGCATCTCAAATATACATTCACTGAGCATCTTCCTAGTGCAACTCAATAACCAAACTCAACTATCTAAGACTCAATCCCAATCTATTTGGCATTAGCTCAGCTAAGTCATTGGAAGAAGAAGAAGAAGAAGAAGAAGAAGAAAATATATGGAACTAAGAAAAAAAAAAAAAAGATTGTGCATAGATGAAGATAAGATCGTATCGAAAGTTCAAAACTTGAAAGGTCAAATATCCCCAAAATAGAGAAATGAAAAAGTTAGCTAGCTCACCGCTGCTTCTTGTGCTACCCTTTTTGCAATATCAGATGTCCGTGAATATCGAATAACAGGCCTTTGTTTTAAAGAAAGAAAAAGAGCAGCAAGTCCATCAACCGCTCTATCACAAAAACGTTGCAAACCAGATGGATCAACAACTGCCGGAAGCATGTACATATGGTTTGATGCCATATTAAGAGTGAAATGGTAGGGGTCAACTGCAACAAAGTCTGCATAAAATTCCTACAAATCAAATAAATCACTGTTGGGGCACAACCAATATCTATTTCTCAGACCAAAAGGAATTATTGCAATCACTGATCATGCTAAAATCCTAACATGATACTTTTCTTTTACATATTTTAAGTATTCCATAACATTAATACTATTTTCCAGATATAATAACATGATGTGTGCCATGAGAAAGAAATGATAAAACAATTTCATATAAAATAGTTCTTTACAGGGAATCTTAAGGTACCTGCAGTTGCTGCACCACTTCATGTTCATCTGAATCTGCTAAAATATGAATCTGAGTATCTCTCAATATGTTTGAGAAAACTGCATAAAGTGGCAAAGGAAAAGAAGAAATAACTTCAATTAAACATTATTTTACAGGTGAGGCCTTGATGGATATTATAATAACTGAAGTGCTGCGTCATGTTTTCAAGAGCACATATCAGAGAAGTCTGTGCAGTTTCAGATTAAAAAATTTAGTATATTCTCAACATCTAATTAAATTAAAGACTTCTTTCACATCATCACATGATACTTACAAAGGTGATATTCTCCAAACCTAGGCTTAGCCAATTGACGCCTCATTTGCTGAATATTCTCCGATGTTGGCCTCAGAAAATAGACTGCTTTAAGATGCGACATCGGTTCCTTGGACATAGAAGTAGAATCCAGCAGCTCCACAAGAAACACTTCCTTCTTAAGAAGGTCTGATTGACTATACACCACACTCACAATACTCACCTACAATAACTTAAGAAATACTGCTTAAACTGATATTTCCACTAAATAATCAACACTCGTTTTTCAGTTATATCCTAAAATGTCAGCTCAGCTTTCTCAACATCCAGTAAATAATTTACTGTAGTAATTAGTAGTAGTGTTTTTCTTTTTTACCCAAAAAGATGCAGATCAAAGCTCTCCATATACTAAGCTTCCTAAATATATCAATGGCAATGTTTTCCTCTAGTAATCTATATTTATTCCAAGCCCGGTACCTTACTACTACTTGCTTACGAAGAAATTTTCAATTCAAGAAAACCTTTTAAATTTCCAAAGTGTAATTCAGGGGGGAAGGGGGAGGAAAAAATAAATCCTTGGTAGAGTTTCAACAATTCAAAAGGAAGAAATCAATTAAATTCCAATTGAAGCAGGTAAAATTTCACATATATTGTTTTTATTACTAAATCCAATAGAAAAATGAAAAATAAAGCGCAATTAACTGACCAGAGCACTCTTTAATGAAATGAATTAGTGGTAGGGGAAAGTCACGAACCGTATCGGAGTCTAGAATGAGGACCTTCATTCCAGAAATGTCCTGAAGCATGCGATTGACATAGTCTCGAACCGCCGTAACAACCGCCATTCTGTTCTAGTTGAAAAGGGGGAGAGATCAGAGATCGGAGATTCGGAGACGATGATGAATGTAAGGTGTGCAGCAGTTGGTTACAATTAATAACAAAAAAAATACATTTTATGGATGATCATAACAAACCAAAATAAATCAATTCGGAGGTCACATAGGAAGAAGACTAAGCTGCCATGGCAGCAAACTTGTAAAAAAAAAAAGGTTTGGGGCGATTAGGATGTCAAGACACGCCTAGGCGGAATGTTGAGGCGAAATGGCAATCCCAAACAATTTTTCAAGCCCAATCTTTTTTATAGCCCGATAAAAAAGACCCAACCCTATTACCTATTTACCCTAACGAATAAAGAAGAAAGGAGCTACTGCGAAGAAGAAAGAACAAGACTGCGACTCTGCGAGAGAAGAAAGAAGCGAACTCCACGTCTCCTCGGATCCACTTTCTGGCTTCTTCACTCTCTGCCGGCGACCAAAACTGACCGGCGACCTCCAAGCTTAGCTGCTTAGGCAATGTCTTGTTTTCTTCTAAATAAATTTTTTTCTTGTGTATGTTGTTTGCTCTGTGTACAGAGAGGCTATATATATATATCAATGAGTTTTTTCGCGATTATTGATTAATTTTTGTAAGCGTGATTATGAAAGGAAAAATGAGATGGGAAGAAAAATAATAATAAAACAAACTAAACTAAATTTTAAAAAGAAAATTAAAAAATAACATTGTCAGGCGCGGCTCGGGTGCTGATGTACAACAAATGCTGCTTTCTCAAAATTGATGTCAACAAACACTATTTTAAGAGCATCCTTATCAGTGGAGTTTTTTCACGGTATTTTAGGAGTTTTTGTAAGTGTGATTAGGAAAAAGAAAATGAGGGGAGATTAAAAAGAAAAACAAAATTGCAAAATCTGACATTTGAAATTTAAAAAAAAATAAAAGGAAAGTAGTTGTCAGAGTGGCGGCCATTCTGACTTGCCCCAGCGGGCGCGTGGGAAGCACGCGCCCGCTGGGGCGGCAGTGCGCGCCAAGCGCGGCTTGGCGAGCACTGCTCTGCTTCTTCTTTATTTATTTATTTTTTTTAATTCTGACATGCTCTTGTGTTTTGCAGGAGAATGAAACCATCAAAAACCAACCTTCTACATCTGTTTCAAAAGTATGATTTAGATCTTGGCCTGACATTAACTCACAAATATACATAGATGTAGATGCTCTAATAACTCTCATTTGCAGAAGGAACCAAATCTTCTCTCACTAATACTCTCTATCCTCCATGTGGCTTTCTCCTCCTCAATTACCGCCGGTGCAGTTGCTCTTAGTGAGGCAGTGAGTGTGTGTGGGTAGTGTGGCTGCCAACATTATTTTTGTACAAAAATTGTATAAATATTTAATATTTGGAATATAATAAAATTAATTTATGTATAAAAGTCAAGGCTTACGTCTCGCCTCAAAGTACAAAACGCCTCAAGGCATGCCTCTGCCTTTTTAAACTTTGGGTAACATGAATTCATACCTTTTGTTCTTCATTTGTAGTAATTAAAACATTTACTTACTGATTTCTACGCGCTCTTTTTTTTTTCCCTTGCTCTTCGTTGAAGATTGTATTCTGCATAACACAAATAAAAGTTGTAAGACAAATGATTTTGTGTATATGTTCATGTTCAAATTCTATCTATATATTTGTGGATATTGCTATATGTACTTAATTGTTTGGTGCCCAAAGACTATATTAATGACTCTACTATTTTAATCTTTATATCTATACTGTTGTTTTTAATAAATAACAATTTAATAATAGCATAGAATAAAGCATTGGACTTACCTTAATTTTTGAATAACAACAGCTTTCAGTATTGACCCACGAAAACATACACACATGTTCACAAATATAAATCATAATAAATGTTATATATTGCAATTTAGTTTGGTTTTGTGTAAATAGCACTTCAATGAAACTTGCATTCGTAAAATTAAATCGTTAATGCAACAACTTTCTTAAAGGTAAGCTATAATTCTCACAAATGTCTACTCTGTTAAACTTTTAAATTAACATTCTCAAATTAAATGAACCTATTTTTTTTTATGAACATTAGTGTATTTAGTTTTTGTTCAGGACTAACCCAGGTAATAATTATAAGTCAATATTGCTCTTTGTGCTAAGTATTTGGAAATGATTTCTTTTTTTGTTCACATAAAGTCTATGCTCATAAGTAGTTTCAGTTTTTATCTTCTAAATAAAAAATGTACTAAAATACATAAACTGACAGTGGAGGAACGATGTAATATTTATTGGTTCAACCTATCCCCTCCCATCTAAAGTACAGTGGATAAAATCACAAATGATTCAAATAGAAGTAGCCTTTGTGAATTCCAAAATTTCTCAAGGCTCAAACAATGCACCCAATTGGGTAAGTAGGATCTGGAAAAAAGCAGAGGATGGTATAGTTAAGGTGAATTTCGATGGTTCAGTAGATTGCACAACAAATAAAGCAGGTTGTAGAGGGGTGATTAGGGATAGTTCGGGCAACTGGGTATGCGGTTTTGTCAACAACCTAAGATCTTGCCTCTCTCTACAAGTAGATGCATGGGGCTTGCTAAGAGGTATACAACTTGCTAAGATCAGGGGTTATAAAAAGATCATACTGGAAGGAGAAAATTAGTAAGTGAGATGCTAAGCATCCTGCACATGAACAAAGTGGTAAGAAATATTTTAAGTGCATGCAAGAAGGAATTACGCAATGTGGAATCATGGAGTATAGAAGCAGTACCCCGAGAAATCAACTCAGTAGCGGATCAATTGGCAAAATTGTCTAAAGATTACCCCAAAGGCATCAACATTTTGACAAATCCTCCGGATAATATATGTAGATTGTTAGATAATGATAAGATAGAATGCCCATCGTTGCGATTCATGTACAATCCTGGTTAAAAATGACCAAAACCTATATGGGTATCCCCTTACCAAATTATATTAAAAAAAATTAGTTGTTAGCTAATAGCTGTTTGGTATAACTTATTTTCTCAAAAGTCTAAATGAAAAGGTTGCATTGAGTAGCCTTTTGAAATTTAGTATTTTGGAGTTACAAAAAGCTTATTAAACAAACACTTATATTAATTTTTTAATCAAGTCAAACAACTAATAATGGTCAAATAGGCCAAAATTGGCTGATAGACCAATTATTTATCAAACAGGGCCAACATCTTTAGTTTCAATGTAATTTACAGGCAAGAGGAGTTTCAAGCATGCAAGTTCAACATCCAGAAGGCAGACCAAATTATAGTGAAGAAGTTGAAGGGGAAAACCAATTCTTGTATGGACCAAGGTATTTATTTTGTTGTTAAGAACTGAATATTCACAAATATAGCTTAGCTAATATAGAGTGAAGGCTGATAAATATTATAAATATAAACAGGTGGGGTTCATTCATATGCAACCTCTGTTACTACACACAACCATGACGACTCTGCTCTTTAAAATCTGGGAATCCGTCAGGCAAAGTTCCTGCAGCGATCTAGCGATATGAGCTTCCGCGGTGAAGCTTTTTGATCGACATGACATCTTCAAATCTTTAGTGGCAACCTCTGTAAAATATGAGAATTGGTCTTCTATAGGCGAAGCTCTTGCGGGGGTGACCAACGGCGGCGAAGACCATAGATCGAGAAACAACGTTCATCATGTAGTAGAGGAAGAATCATATACCTGGTTTCTTGCTATTGAACAATAACATGCTTGCTTTTGAGCATTGTCTCAGTTTTAGTTGACTATAGATTCTGGATTTGTAGTTGGGATTTGGGAAAGAGTGGAGGATGTGGAGTGATTAGTGTAAGAACTTCCGAGATAGGGAGAGACGAGAGATGGAGGAAATGAGACTGAAAAGTCAAATCTCATTATTTCAAGAGCATTGTTATGTATATAATAATAATATATATAATATTCATGTGTAGTATGTATACATGAAACGTACGTATATACTATAAAGTTATATAGAATAATTAAATATAAATAAGGTATTGTATTGTATGGATAATATGTACGTACTATTATATAGAGATAAATTTATTATTTATATACTTATCGTGTCTTTTTATAATTTTTATTTATTTTTTTCATACAATTTTATAATGTTTAAATGTGTGTGTGTGTGTATATATATATATATATATATATATATATATATATATATATATATATATATATATATATATATATATATTATAGAATGAAAATTTAGAGCATCCTTAAAATCAAAGTTCACTTCAAAGCAAAGGAGTTGTATATATATAATAAATTCAAGTAATACTTTATAGCTAATTATGATTTTTAAAATTAAAGAAAAAACAAAAACAAAAATACTAAACAATATAAATCTTGGAAATAATTACAATTAGCGTCTTGCTCAATCTCACGCACAATATGGAACAAAGTCTACATCAGGACAATCTTATAATGGAACCACACTAAAAACAAAAACAAAAAAACAAAAAAATTATAATTGAACCACACTTCAATTATAATTGAACTGTACATATATAAAATAATAAAAAGGAGAAATTAGATATAAAATCAATACAGTTCTTACATAAATAAACTTTTTTAAATGAATAAGTTTTATATAATATTTTTATACTTACAAATTAATAAGACTAGTAGTTCTTAATATCATAACATAACAATAATACTTATAATATTTAATAAGACTAATACTTAAAATTTAATAATACAATGAGAGATTTGTTACGTTTCAAAAATCCTAATAGTTATGATATGAGTTTTGATGGGAAAACAGTTATGTTTGGTGGAGATTTCAGACAAATTATACCATTTAAACTTATAGCTTAAAAATATTATTTTGTATATTATGTTAATACCACATAATAATCATTGATGTTTTTTTTTTTTTTTGAAAACCAAATCAATACTACGGGTAGATTTAAACAAATGAGCAATAGAGTTTGGAGGGACAAACTCCCAATACATCGGAGCTTCCTGAGAGGAAGCCGTAGCAGCTAAGATGTGAGCCCTACCATTTCTAGCTCTAGGAATGTAATGTACTGAACAAGTATGAAAAGTGGACATAATAGCTTTAGAGGCCTCAACCGAGAAACCAACATATATATATATTTGTGTGAGCCGAACTTAATAAAGACCTTAGCGTGGAACAATCAGTGAATATGTGTATAATCATTGATGTTTTTATATATAAGAAACTTTAATTTTTCTTACAGCGTCCCATTTCATTAAATGGTTGCAAAGGGACATGAGTATTCATACTCTTCTACTTTTGAAATTTTGTAACATAATATATATTTTCTCATGAAAAATTAAACACTGTAGTATTTATTGTATATAGTTTGAACAAGTTTATTTTGAATTAATCTGTTTATTGTAAAAATTATCTGTTACAATGTAGTATTTGTTCATAACTATCTCATGTGGTATCTAATAACACAACACTTAATAATATGGGCTAATGGTATATTATGATGTTTAATATAGCAGCCAATGTAGTATTGCTAAAAAAATATATTTCAAAATGAATTTTCATGATTAATGTTTGATTTTATCATTTTTAAAACATGGTCAACAATAAAATTAGGAATAAGGGCCAAATTGGCCACCGAACGTAACGCGTTAATGCAATCAGGCCACCCAACCTAAAAATCGTGCAATTACCCCACTCAACAGTGCAAATTCCTCCAATTTCACCTGCCAGCCGGTTCTTCCGGTTACCTAGCTGACGTGGCTTTGCTACATGGCAATTTTCATTTAATTCCCCAAAATCCCTAACTTAATTTGAGTAAATTCCCCTTCTGCCGTCACTCTTCACTCTATAGCCCTTCCTTTCCCATTGCCCTAAAATTCCTAAATCCTAATTTTCCCTTTTCAGCAACAAACAATATTGAACCAGTGGCATGACATCATCTCCTACGGAAGGACTAATTAACAGAATGGGTGGATGCCGCCGGAGCTACCTGTCTCACCGGATCGGAATTCACGCCAGTGATAGATACTTCACCGTCGGCAACTTGCAGGTAACACATTAATTTACTCAAAATTAATTACCATGTACCTTCGCCCCTGCGCGTGATGAGACCGTATTTGCTCGGATAGTCAGTCAACGCACTCAGTCACCGCGGCGGCGCCACCGTCTCCCACCGCATCACCACCTCCCCTCATTTCTTAGCAGTTAGCACCCAAAAATACAAAATAAAAAAACCCCACCGCTGCCTGCTTTCTTAGCACCCAAATCAAAAAAAAAAAAAAAGAGCAAGAAACCAGTAGAGGAAGACGACGGAGAAAGATTGAACAAGCATCGATTCCGACGACCCATAATTTCCAACGCCAATACCCACATTCCTTGCATGCGGCCTCTCGCCTCTCCGGCAGCACCACAAGTTTCGTATGGTTTTCTTCGTGAAGAATCTTGCTTGATGAACGATGATGGTGGAGTTTGACCGGCTAGGCGAGGAGAAAGAGAACCATCGGGATGCTAGGACGGTGGCCAGGTCGGGAGTGGTGGCAATCTCGGCGATGATGGAGATTGGGTGGCGGCGAGACCGGACAGACGGCGGACGGCGCTGGTTGCGACGGAGGACTAGTTTTCATTTGCTTCTTCTTTTCCATTCTCTGTTTCATTTTCAAATCAACTTTTGAATTGTTTGATTACAGTGAAAATGGAGAGAATTGAATCCAAAATGGTTTGATAAGGAATATTGGTGGAGTTCTTCGAAATCAATTTGGGAAAGTTCTTCAAAATGCTTACAGGCTGGAATGGTTGGACTAAGGAAAAATGGAAAATAAAGGAATTAAATGAAAATTTCCATGTGGAAAGCCACGTCAGCTAGGTAACCGAATGGAAGGGTTGAGAACCGGCTGGCAGGTGAAATTGGAGGAATTTACACTGTTGAGTGGGGTAATTGCACGTTTTTTAGGTTGGGTGGCCTGATTGCATTAACGCGTTACGTTCGGTGGCCAATTTGGCCCTTATTCAATAAAATTATTTAAATTTTATGCTGTGCATTGCACGGGACAATACTAGTAATAATAGTATAATAGCGGGATTAATTATAAAATAAATTACAATATGTATATTAAAAGATTTAAATAAATTTACAACTAAGTTGATCAAAAATAAATATATTTTTATTTTTATTTAACAACTTCTAAATTGTACTGACCACTCAATTAAATGTTGTTGCTCTAAACAACTATAATTTAATTGTCTAATGATTTTTACTATATTATTACAACAATAGTTATAATACGTATGATTTTTACTATATTACTACAACAATAGTTATAATACGTATTCGTACATCGCACGGGACAATACTAGTTAAGAATAAAGTTGATTTGAAAGAAAATGTGAAATTGTTTTTCCATCCTTTTGCTTCAGCAGTCCAGCTTTTGGAGGGAAAAAAATTCAAAAAAGCAAACTTTTTTTGGCTTTGTATTGTATATTTATACTCCATTGATCCATTCTACTGGATTTATTAAGCTAATCCAACAAATAAAAAATGAAAAAAAAAAAAAAAAAAATACACCGGGGCCCACGACACGCGGCTGATTCTAATTGCATCAGTGGCTAAAGCCTCCGAACCTCCCAATCCAACTGAATGTCCGGGCCTCAGCTTCGGGACCATACCTGCGCCTCGTCCCGAACCAAACTCACTCCACAGTTCGTTGAAAATTCGATCGCTTTATTATCTTTTTTCTCTCTGCAAAAAACCCCTCATTTTTCTCTCTCTTTCTTTTTTGTTTGTTTGCCACTCCGACCCTTTCTCTCTCTAAAATTTCACATTCTGTAGCGATTCAAAACCCTAGACTAGAACTCGTATGAACGAAGGATCGCTAGGGGCCATTGCCGTCCGCCTCGACATTTAGCGGAGGTTTGTTTATCTTAATTCTGATTTTTCTCCCTATTGATTTCTCTCATTACGAACCCTAGCTCTCTGTCTCTCAAATCACCACCTTATCTTGTGTTTGACGGGCCGAATTTCATCTAGGATTTGGTTTTAGGCTTTGGACCACTGAGCTAAGACCTTGCCCAGCTGATTGGTGCTTGATTGAGGCGTCAATCTCTGATCCTGCTTTGTAAATTGTGACTCCTCTTATTAAAAATTTGTTGATCTTCTTAACAATTCTGGGGGAAGATCGTGGCTTTAGTTGGAAAAATGTTCGGTGCTGGAATAGATGCACTCGCCTGTTTTTTATTGTATGCATTTTGGAGTGGTCATTGTTCAAGAGGTGTGTTGTGGATGGTGGCATAGGTAGTCTGATTAGCTAGATCATGTTAGCTCATCAAAGACTTGTTTTATGTCTCCACTGAAATTAATTTACTTTAGTATTATTGTTTTTACTACTTTTTTCGTTTTAGGTTGGTTTGTTATATGACAATTTAAAAAGTAACCATTGGTGATATACTGAACTGCATTTACTCTGATTTTAACAACTAGTTCAAGATATGATAGAGAATTATTACAGTATTTATTTATTTATTATTTTTTGATTCTGAATTTTGTTGGTTCGCAAATAATTTAATTATTCTGGTTGTCTCAATGAAAGGAACTTACAAAAGTGAATCTGGAATACAGTTCCTAAAGGTAAATCTGATGATGGTGATTTATTAACTTGTAAAAGGTTAAGTGCCAATAATGGCAGCAGCCATTATGAACTGTGTAGCTAAGCATTGGAAAGCAGGCACTTTAGTGGCATTCATACAATTGTTATCATCATGCATTTGTGTTGCGGTTAGATGAAAACAGTAACTGCTTTTTAGGCTGTGGAACCATTGAGAGATATTTGTGAATAATACATTTCAAATATTATTACTCGTGGGTTGAATTTGCTTTGAAAATATGGGATGAGTCTCCAATTATCTGATGCGAACAGTACTGAAGGACACAAGTAGGTGATGTTTTTAGGGAAATTCAATCCTTTTACGTAGGTAAAAGTATTGTTGTACAGCTTTATTTTTTTTATGGTCCAAAGAAGCTAATTTAGATAACATATAAAAACTAGGACATTTTTTAGTTCATTTCAGATCTGACTTTTGTGAAACTGAAGCCTATCCTAACACCTGCTTGGTGTTTTTGTATGAATAATTGAATAAGATATTATTACTTATAAAAAGTTAGATTGTTTTTAAGCATCAAATTTCAAAGCAGTCAGATGCTTGAGTTCTGGCTCCATATTTTGTCCATTTTTTTGCCTTATGTATAATGTGGAATTTCATTATCTTTGTTTTTTAGGGGAATTAGTTCTGGTCATTTGTGCCCATTGCTAATTGGAATTGAGATTAGCTGTTGAAAGTAGCTGTTTTTGGCCTTTCAACTGGTAACATAAGTTTGCATCCTGTTTCATGCCTACTATTATGGAAATTTTTTTGCTCCTATTTCAAGCCTGTTTCTGGGAGTATATTCTGATATTATCATTTAACAACTTATTCTCTTAGCATCATAATCATGTCATTGAAGAACGCATTCACTTAATACCAGAATTCCTCCCATTCATATAGTTATGTAGTATTATTATTATTTTCAGCCATTAACTTATCAATAATGTATTTTTTCCATTAACTAATCCTGATGGATATTTTGCAGGAGGTCTAGGCTGATAAATTCAACGGTGAATTGCCTTCATCAAGAGATTGGGATTTCAGATGTGATTATGCTTGAAAATGCTGGATAGGCTGCTTTTGATGTTATCTGTATTCTGTTTTATTGGTTTGAAGTTGACAATCACATATCAAGTTCTTTGGATTTAATATCATCTATGCCTGGCAACGAAGTTGGAGATAGGGTCCACAATTTCTTTGCTCAGGACACCTTGTCACAGGGTCAGCATCAGTCACAGGTATTGGACCAGAACCATCCAGCTCTGAATAATAATCTGTGGGTTGGAAGCCAGGGACCAATTGGTGTTCCAAGTTACAGCACAAAAAGTTATAATTTACAGCAATCAGGTATTAATGATCTTATAAATTGGTTGACATGTCTTCAGTTTGTTATCTCTCCTAGACTCTGTTTTCCATGCTGAATTAGGTGATTTATTGTTACTATGTTTCTTTTTCTTGCTAGTGAGTATTGACACTCCTCTGAGTCTATGATTTGGGTAACCAATTGTCTAAAATATGTTTATTTCCTGTTTTAGTAGTAGATACTGGGAGAGGGTCAAATAGTCATTTGAATGGACCACATGGCTTGAATTTTGCTCGATCCACTCTAAGGTCTGAGATTCAGCTGCAGAGTCAGCAGCAAAGTTTGAATGGATATATGTATGGCAATCTTTATGATACACGGCAAGATGAAGGAAGCTTTCTGGCAGCTGATATAGGTTCTGATCAGCGTAATGTAGCTTCATTAGACTCATCTTTCTGTGAACAGTCACCACAAGGTGTGGGTCCTCAGCATCAAGCACAGCCAATCAGTTCTGGAGTTTCTGAATCTTCTGGTAATTTTGGTCTTTTTGGTGGTCAACAACAAATGAGTCGTCAGCAATCAAACATGCTGCAATCTCTGCAGCTCCAGCAGTCTGGGCTTAAGGACATGCAGCAGCTACAACAGCAAGTAATGTTCATGAAGATGCAAGAACTTCAAAGGCAACAGCAACTTCAGCAACAAGATGCAAGGCACCAAAATTCACTTGGCCAGATTTTACCCTTTCCTAAAGTTGCACCTGGCAGCCATTCCTCTCCCTTGGTTCACAACACTATACATTCAGGGGCACTGAGCTTTCCTTGGGCAACTGACACCAGTAACACAAACTGGTTGCAGGGCAGTTCTTCAGCATTGCAAGTATCCTCTAATGGTTTTGTTTCTACTAATCATGGTCAAGGACATCACTTGATGGGATTAGCTCCTCAACAGATTGACCAATCTCTTTTTGGAGTTCCTGTTTCAACTTCAAGAGCTGGTGTAAGTCAATATTCCCAAGCAGTTGCTGAGAAGCCATTGATACAGCAAACAGTTTCCTTTAATAATTCATTTCCATTTCGACAATATGCTCCACCACCGGATCAAATTGGTGTTCAGGATGGAGCTGTCACTTCTAGACAGAGATTCGTAGGTGAAAGTTTCTTTGGAAATGCTCCTAACCAAAGTCTAAACAATGCAATCAACATGGAGAACCTTCAGGATGTGAATGCCATTCAACATGGTGCAGCTGCACAGGAATTCCAAGCGAGACAGGAGCCTGCTATTCCTTCAGTCAACACACAAGAGAAAACATCAAAGGAAACTGCCTCTTCAAACAATGAAGTTGGTCTTGATCCTACAGAAGAAAGAATTTTGTTTGGTTCAGATGATAATATATGGGCTGCCTTTGGAAAGAGCCCCAATATGAGGGAGGAAGCCTGCAATTCACTTGATGGCACCGGATTAGACAATGGGTTTCCTTCTATTCAAGGTGGTACTTGGAGTGCTCTAATGCAGTCTGCTGTTGCAGAAGGCTCTAGTGCTGATGTAGGACCACAGGAAGAGTGGAGTGGATTGAATTTTCACAGTACGGTTGTTCCTCCAGGGAATCAAAACATTTCACAATATAATAGTGGGAGGCAACCAAATTCTTTGATTGATGTCCGCATGCCTATTGCCTCATCATTGAATTCCGAGACTGGTCAGCCATCTGGCAGTAATAATATGAAGAATACTTATGTCAATCTTCCAGGATCCCAGCAACTTGGCCATAAATTTCCCAATGAAACTGGCCATAGCATGCAATCAAATTCTGTGCAGAGACTTGTGCAACCATCTGAGGAAGGCAACAAGTGGCCAGATGTTGGACCATTACAAATGTCAGGTGCTGAAGGAAGCCGAATGCTGACAAATGCTTCACTTCCTCTTGATACAGAAATAGATGCCAAGAGGGTTCCTAGTTCATGGATGGATGAGGTTGGTGGTCCTAGTAAAACATGTGATAGATTAAGTGATTGGAATGGTCTTGGGTCTGCAATGCCTACTGAAGATGCTTCTGTAAATACTCATTCGAGTCAGAACTACTCGAAATATTTGGGCAGCAGTCAAAATAAAGGCACACATGGGGAAGCTGTTCATACTGGTGCTTTATGGAAAACTGATCCTGGACCTAGCCCAGCTGTTGATTTGGAACTTACAAGATCTCCTGCCGGTGCCCTGGTGAATTCGGAGCTTCTTGGCATGAAAAGTACTGACACAATAGCAAAGTCCAGTTCTATGAGCGGTGCTGAGGAAACCAGTAGATTTCTTTCTAGTAGGAATCAAGTTAAGCATTGGAAGAATGCCAATACCTTGTTTAAAGGTAAAGAAAGTCAAGGTTTGGAGAGATCACAGTCACACATTATCAAGGATAGCCATATTTTGAACTCACTAGAAACCACATCTCAAAGAGGTGCTAAAACTAATGAGATAGATACCTGTGACAAACAGGAGAACTCTAATGACAGCTACCGGTCCAATGTATCACACCAAAATTCTGCTGGAAGTTTGAGGGAAAATGTTATGTTAGATCCAACTGATTCAAGGGCTGTTGCTACTGGAAAGGAAAAGTCTAATCAAGTTGGTAAGAAAAATTCTGCTCGCAAATTTCAGTATCATCCTATGGGAAATTTGGATGAAGATGTAGATCCCCCATATGGATTGCAAAAGCCTATCCATACACAGGCAATGGCCTCACAGAATGCCCACTTTGGCCACTCAAAGTTTTTGATTCAGGTTCCAAAGAATCTTTTTGAAGTTATGCTGTGTGTATAGCATATGTAGTTTATTTTGACCAAATTCATGGCATAAAAGTAAAGTTGGACCTTTGGTTTTTTCTGTATTTTTTACAGGGGCAATCATCTGATGTTCTAAGAGATGGCAAAGTCCTGGCGGATCTGCACTCTCAGAGTTGCTTTCCTAGCTCTGTGTCTAATATGTCTGCACCCTTGACCAGATCTCTTGATATTCCCCCTCCAGTCACAGCTTCTCCTTCGAGGTAGTTAATATATGGATTTTTCCATCTCTTGTTATTATCTGATGCTGACAATATTTTGATAGCTCCTGCTGGCAAGTGTTTATTTGTTTACTTGAATTCATTCAAATGATTTCATTTTCTTGCAAGTATGACAGTGGAGTTGTAAAATTTCAATTACTCAATTTGTTCCTTTTATTTGCATGCTTTATTATTTTATATTGTTTCCATTCATTGCAGTCCAAACATGCTACAGCTTCTTCCGAAGGTGGATCAATCAAGAGTTTTTGGTGCCACAATGCGTCAGAATGCATTACAAATTGAGATGCCCAAGGCAGAAAGCTCAGATGGATCTGTTGGGCGCCTATATCCAAGTCAGTCATCTGCTGCTCAAGTATTTGGTCTACAATTAGGTCCTCCATCCCAGCTCACGCCAGTTCAAAACCATATACTTTCATCTCAGAGCTCTATGCAAACTGTTTGTTCATCTATGAGTCATTCTGCTGTTGAGTTTGGTGAAAAGGCACATGTAGCCTCTATGTCTCAAGTTAAATCATTCCCTCCTTCCAGTGAAACAACCCAAGGAGAGTTTGCTAATCGATCTGGAGTTCCAACAAATGACAACAATGAGAACATTCGTTACGAGATGCATGGAAAATTTTCTCCAGCATTTAATTCTGGCTTCCCCTATTCAAGAAGCCGGATTCAAAATCAACAGATGGCTACTGGGCAAGAGTTGAAAAGTCAGTCTACCAGTAATTCTTTCAAGGATCCTCCCTGTTTCACTGAGGAAGATGACACCAGTAATTCTTCCAAAAATCCTCCCTGCTTCACTGAGGAAGATGATTCACTTAGGGAACAATCTGGTGGCGGTCTATCTGCAAAGAATTTTTCACATGAGGTAGCTGGCAATCCGAACTCTTTGGGCACAGCTAAGCAGACTAGTATCATCAATTCCCATGAAACCCCTCAAAAATCAGTTGATAACTCCTTACCAGTTTCTCAGCATCCCTCCATTTCTGGTATGTCTCAACAGGCGTCCTTGTCAAAGACAATGAATAATACATGGGGCACTTCTCAGGCAAATCCATTTGGTGTTCTGCCTAGTGGAGAGCCTTCATCTATATCACGCTTGCACCAATTGAATATTGTGGGAACATCCTCTGCTCCTGAGAACCGAGGAGATCAAGATGCAATCAGAGGAGGGAATTTCTCGTCTGAGGTTTGTGCAAATTCTGTAAATTCATCAGGTAAGGCACCCAGTGAAGAGCAACATTTGAAGGAAAGCACTTCTCAGCAATTATCATTGAGAAATATTGATTCTGTCCAGAAGGTGAATAAAGCTCAGGAAGAACATATCATCAAGAATCTCTCAGATGTATATCCTGTTAGTTCTTCATCAATGCAAAGAGATATTGAAGCCTTTGGGCGAACTTTGAAACCTAATAACTTTTCTCATCAAAACTATTCTTTACCTAATCAAGTACGGGCAATGAAGAATGTGGAAATTGAGCAGAGCAATAATAATGCTCTAAAAAGATCTCGAGTCCCAGATGATGGCCCTGGTGGTCAGCAAATGTCTCATGAGGCTGTTCCCTCAGTTGATTCTAGAATGCCAAATTTCACTGGACCAGATCATTTGGAAAGAAACATAGAAGGGAATGTACCTACACTGGATATGCATGCAATTCATAGGGATGATTCTCAGGCCAATGCTCTTTGCAACAGTGCAAGTTCTGTTAAATTTGAGCACACCCAGATTAGTCCACAGATGGCACCAACTTGGTTTAGTCAGTATGGAAATGGAACCTTTAAAAATGGGCAGGTGTTAGCCATGCATGATGCGCAAAGAGCTGCTTCCGTGAAGATGGGTGAACCGCCTCTCATTCTTGGGAAGCCCTCCAGTAGTTTGCACATATTTAATTCAAAGCAGCAACTAATACCTGCTAATAATGATATAAGTCAACAAGCTAAGCCGAGCATGCACCCCACCCCTACTGCAGCCGAGCACTTTCCTTCTTCTCAATCATTGTCAGTGAGTATAAGTGATCAGCATTTACTACTAAGACCCAAGAAGCGCAGGCGTGTTACAGCTGACCTGAGTCCTTGGTGCAAAGAAGTTTCAGAGAGTTTGCAGAGTCTTCAGACTATCAGGTTTTTATTTTGCATAATGACTCCAATAATCTTTCCAATGCAACTTGATGTTCCTTTGGAAATGTGCAATGTTTTTCGTTTTTTTTTTTTTTTTTTTTTTTTTTTTTTTTTTTTTTAAATTTATTATTTTCTGTTCCTTACATGTTAATATGCTTGAACTTTGCTTGTAGCATGGGTGAAAGAGACTGGGCAAAAGCTGCGAATCGAGTTACTGAAAAGGTGCTATTTTTAGGCTGGTTGTAAAAGCACATGTTTTAGGTTTCACTCAATTTTTTTAGTTTCTTACTAGCTTCTTCTAATGAAAGGTTGAAGAGGATGTTGACTTTAATGAGAATTGCCCTTCAAGAGTTAGAGCAAGAAGAAGACTTATCTTGACCACTCAGCTTATGCAGCAGTTATTTCGTCCTCCACCAATGACAATTCTTTCTGCAAATTCCAGTGTGGAATATGAGGCTGTTGCTTATTCAGCTTCTAGATTGGCATTGGGTGATGCATGTGGTGTGGTTTCTAGGCCTAACAGTGATCAGAGTATGGCAGCTGAAGGGAGTGAACTGTAAGCTTGCATTGGAACTAAAAGGAGCTTGTTTTGTCATGTTTGTTTTCAGTCTTTTATCTCCTCTGATTATATTCTTGCATGCTTTGTAGATTGTCTCGCAAGTGCACAACATCAGAGGACAGTGATCATCAACATTTCTCAAAAGTTGTGGAAGAGTTCACTGGGAGAGCAAGGAAGCTAGAAGAGGAGTTTCTGAAGTAATGCCCTGTCTTTGTCTTCCATGTTTTCTTGTTTTTAACACGTCCAATTATTTTGCTAACAAGAATGAAATAGCTAACAGAAAATGACAATTACGTATTGGGAAAAGGTTCAAATACACCCTCGAACTTTATACAAAAGTGCAATTAAGCCCTTAAACTTTAAAAAAGTGCAATTAAGTACTTCAACTTAAAAAAATCAATCAAATAAGTCCAATTTGCCGGTAAGCATGCCGTCGTCGGCTGTTGACGGCACCATTAATAATAATCGGGAAAAAACTGGCTACCGGCGCCTTCTTTAGTGACAAGGCAACCGGCGATCATCAATGGATTTAATCATCTGAATATTTAATTACTGGATATTACTGGTGGGTGACCAATTATTGGGCCT
Organism: Ipomoea trifida; assembly: GCA_003576665.1. NCBI lineage: Eukaryota > Viridiplantae > Streptophyta > Magnoliopsida > Solanales > Convolvulaceae > Ipomoea > Ipomoea trifida. The sequence continues at coordinate 4,198,936 of CP025645.1, read as the reverse complement.
GAATGCATCAAAATGACAAGTTCATGTGTTTAATTGAACTTTTTTAAAGTTCGAGGGCCTAATTGATCTTTCGTATAATGTTTAGGGGTCTATTTGACCCTTTTCCCTTAAGTATTTTGTTCATAGAGGTGTAAACCAGCTATGCCTATCCCATGATGTCTGAGATTGGCTTGGCTTTCATATTCCATGTGTTGAAATTTGTGTTTGATCTTGGTTCATTTGCCTAGTTTATACTTCATGAATCATGAGCTGGTTTGGTCTGTGGACTTGAGGAAAAATCTTTGTCAGAAACAACAGATCAAAGCAAGATTTTGCATAGTTTCGTGTTAATGCGTCTCTAGGTTTTGTGCCGGGGTCCTGTACTACTGTGGTGAATAAGGGAAGATAATAAGAATATAAGATACTATCTTCAAGATAGAAGAGAATGGAGGGGAAAAGGAGAGTGAGATTTGAGAAGAGTGAGGTAGGACTAAAAATTTATGTTTAAGCTTAAATTGGTTCAGCTTAGCAAATGGCCTTGTGCTGAACTGAGCTCTATTCACCTGAAACTGCTTGGTTCATCAACAGGCTTAGACTTTTAGTTTAATCTTGGTTTCTAAATTACTCATCTTGGGCATAGGTTGCACTTTTGGAGATTTTAATCATTAATTATGTCTTGTAATCTGACACGTTTTTTTTTTCCCTGCTTCTTTGAAGTTCATTTATATCTTCTTTTTTCTGCTGCTACATCCTGTTTTCATCTCTCCAGTTTCTTAATTGTGATCATTGCTCTGAACAGACTGGACAAGAGAGTTTCACTGGTGGATTTGATAGTAGAAAACCAAGATTTGGAGAAGTTTTCTGTCATTAACCGTTTTGCAAAGTTTTATGGCCGCGGCCAAGCTGATGGTGCAGATACCTCAACTTCGTCAGATGCAGCTGCACACCCTTATAAAGCTTTTGCTCAGAGATATGTGACAGCATTCCCAATGCCAAGGAATGTCCCGAGCGGGGTACAATGTTTCTCCCTGTGATTCAAAATTAGTTGTTCTTCCCCCGTTATCTAGTCCACATTCTCCACTTGCTCGGCTTCCGTGAAATTTTTCACGTTGGTTATATACTGGCACCTGCAATGACAAAAATAGAACCACAGGGTGGAAAAGCAGAAGGTGAATGGATGTGATCTCTCTTCCATTTGGCGAAATGATAAAAATTATGGTCCATGTATATGTTGTTTAATTTGCAAAGAAATGGTGGTGGTGCCCCGTAAATTTTTTGGTGAATGGGGAAGATTACTAGTCCGGCCTGTTACTCAGAGGAATCGACACATAGTTAACCAGATTTCATGATTTCTACTAGTATGTACATACTTACAAAAGACCCTTTTGTCAAATTTAAGAGGCTTCTATTTATTCTGCCATGGTAAATTGTTTATGTTATGATGTGGGTCGAAAGGTTTGATTTTGTGGCAGTATAAAAATTTCCAGCTATCCAAATTATTAGGATCTCTTTCACTCGACCCAGCATTCTTTATTCAATGGAACCAAATTTGCAATTGTTATGTAGTGGACTATGTTCTACGTAGCTATGTGGATTATGGTGTAATACATCGGTGTGGATCAATGTATAACACTAAATGCTAATTAAATGTAATAAGGTTCATTATTATGCTTAAGCTTCATTATAAGTATGCACACACGATATTTCATTTGACATATTCTATTATATAGGTTTAAAATCATTTGGAACTAAAATACGGTAAAAAAATCATTCAGAACTAAAATGAGATGATTGTAATACTTGGATAATACTATATGCGGGAGTTAATACCCAATATAGTTCTTGACTATAGTGTTTTTACTCAATTTAATCCTAAATGAGTTTTTGTGCTCAATTTAATATCGACTTTGATGATTTTACACAATTTAGTCATTTGTTATACTACTTATTCCCTTTCAATTCCCATGTATATCAAACATTAGAATTAAAATTCCTAGTAATTCTATTCCGGTAAACCAAACACTGTAATTTAAATTACCACTTTATTCCACATTATTCATCTCCAATGGAATTGCAATTTCTTTCTCACCTAATTCCACCCTCCAACCAAACGCCCCGTTAGTGTTGATATAATGATCCTAAAGATGATTATATTTTTATTATTTTGAAAAATAGTTACATACCTTGATAGATTGCAATCCGGAGGAAAGAATTGAAAGAAAATTCTCTTCTATGACTACATGGACAGAAGCAGCAATGAAGAAAAGAATCAAAGCAGAGACCATGTCTAGTAGTTTTGGTTGAAGAAAAGTGATACCAATAGTTCAAAAGCCAGAACAAAAGGAAGTTGAAAAAAGTTATGGTATTGAAAATCCAAAATTTTCTAAAAAATCACTCAACAAAGTAACTCTAGTGCTGAAAAAATGGTAGCTGATAGAACAAATTAGTTCTAGATCTCAGTACTTGTATGTATGTATGAACGTGTATGAAAATTGTATGAAGCATGGAGAGAAGATGAGAGAAAATGGCTTCAAAGAGCCTTCTTTATTTTATGTTTAGAGAGAGAGAGTGGAGGGAAGAGAGAGACCCCAAAGCCCCCCCACCTTGAGAGTCTAATAGCTTTTATATAGGCCTAAAATATTGACTTAAACTATATGACCTTTAACCTGAACCGTTTGACCCTGGCTCGATTATAAAACAAGAACATGGTCGTATAAGACGGTCAAACTCGGGGTATATTCTCTATCAAGTAGCTCCCACCCTCCCCCCAAGTCTGCGCCCTGACGTCGAGTCAATGAGAAAGGGTTTGGGCTGGAAAAACTGACCATACAGTCTGTGACTTACGCCGGTTGCCTCGTTAAAAATCTTAGGCCAAGAAAAAACTTAGTGGGAAAAAATCTTAGCTAAGAAAAAAGAACAGAACCCTAAGCGCAGTCTTTTGAACTATACAGGTCATCTGGATTCTACCGATCCAAGGATCGGATTTGCAATACGACTGAATGAAGATAAGATTTTACCAATCAAAAGATTGGATTTGTGTATACTTGGGGTATATTCTCTATCAAGATTTACATTAGTTGCCTCGTTAAAAACCTTAAACTAAGAAAAACCCAGTGGGAAAAAACTCAGCCAAGGAAAAAAAGTACAACTGCAAGTGTAAGATTTTGGACTACCGAGGGATAAAAATAGTTGCGGTCTGGAAATGCAAATTTTTTTTCAATCAAGGGATTGGAGTTATTCGCGATCTAGGGATCGAGCCTTTAACACGATTAAGAGGCCAGGTTTAATTTTACCAATTTAGGGACCAGGCTTCACCAATCGAGAGATTGGATTTTATTCACGGTCCAATGACCTCTATTGATCTTTATTGATCATAAGTGAGAACGCGTCTTCCAATGCCCTTTACTCGGGCTAACTGGTGGTAGCTAGTTTGAGCTTGGTCAAACCTTGACCCAGATTACTTGGCTCCAAGATCAATCTTGGCCGATCGTGCGTGGTTAGTTTTGAATACCATATTAATCACTACGATTGGTTTTGAAAACCGAAAATTATATGGACGGGACGATTTCCCCTTTTTGCGCAAGGTTTATGAACCGAGAGCCCCAAGTGGAGGGACGTTAGGAGACCCAAAAGTCTGATGAGACTGGGAAGGTCATTGTGCTTGGGAAGTGCATTACGATGGGGACCGTAGGCCGAAGGAGTTGCCCTACAAACCAATCAGGGAGTAGATATGATGGCTTCCTGAGCTTATTTTCAATTTTGATTGTGGACGAGAGGTGACCCGGTCGGGTTCGCGTTGTCGACGCGCCAGACCATACTTAGAGTATCGGTGGTCGATTTGCCTACCTTGTAGGACTAGGGGTTAAAGAGATCTGAATTTGCCGATCGAGGGCTCGAATCTTGACACAATGAAGAGTTTGAATGCTACTGATCAAGCGATTTGGAGATCAAACATAGGACCATGGTCGGCTCCCGATCTGGAGATCAAACATAAAGCCTATGGTCGTGCTTCCGATCAAGAGATCGGCATTAATCTGGAGATCGTACGTATGGACTATGGTCGGGTACCTTGATCAAAAGATCAGACCCAATCAAGAGACTGACTTTGATATGGAGACCATATGTAAGGCCCATGGTCGGACACCTCGATCAAGAAATATGCAATGGTACGGAGACCAAGTATCAGACCCATGGTCGGGCACCTCGATCAAGAGATCGAAAATGATTCGGAAACCAAGTATTAGGCCCATGGTCAGGCACCTCGATGAAGACATTAGCGTTGATCTAGAGACCAGGTGTTAGGCCCATGGTCGGGCACCTCGATCAAGAGATCGACAACGGTCCGGAGACCAAGTATTAGGCCCATCGTCGGGCACCTCGATCAAGAGATTGACAACAGTCCGAAAATATTATTTTAGTTTATTTGATATTAAAATATTTAAATTTATAATACAAAATTTTATTCTTAGGGAGAACTGGTGAGATAGAGAAAAGGAAGAAGAAAGAGAATAGAGTTTAAAGTGGGAAGGAAGTTAGGTTTTGGTTATATTTATAAACAAAATTATGTATTTTCATCGTATTTATACTTATTTATTAATTCTGGCGGTACTATTTAAAATATAATTATATTATATTTGATATTAAAATATTTAAATTTATAATACAAAATTTTAATTTATGAGAAAACAAATTATTTTAGTGAAGAAATAAAATTGTGTGCAAAGGGTTGGAGATGCTCTTAGGGGAGAAATTGCAAGACCACAGGCGTGAAAAATATTCCTAGGGAGAACTGGTGAGATAGAGAAAAGGAAGAAGAAAGAGAATAGAGTTTAAAGTGGGAAGGAAATTAGGTTTTGGTTATATTTATAACAAAAATTATGTATTTCATAGTATTTATATTTATTTATTAATTCTGGCGGTACTATTTAAAAAAAATTGAAAAAATATTTAAGGGATGCAGGTTAACTTTGTCAACAATTTGTATGCAGTAACATTATTTTTTTCCAAACACCTTAGTTTCCAACTTAGATATGATTGCTACAACTTGTTTACCTTTACAAAAAAAAGTTAATTGTATCTTTTTAGCAAGTTGGAGTGCTACCTTGAAAATTTTATAAATTTAAGAATTCAATCACATTTTTTAAAATAAGTTAAGATTTTTTTTTAGTACTACTCAAAAACATACTGCCTCTAATGCACAACCTTTTATATGAGAGTACAATTTGATGTCACTAGACGTCTAGACTACAAGATCTTGACAATAATTTAAGAATTTATTTGATCATTTTCTTATAATAATTCATGAGGTGTAAAATACAAAATATTTTAACAGCATAGAAGTACTTGCTTAGTTGCTTTATAAAATTGGCAGGAAGTTTTTTTTTTTTTTTTTTTAATAATAATCTCTCGAGACTAATTCATTGAATCATAAGCAGAAACGTTTACAAGAAAGATTAATGGAATGGACAAACATTCCTTACAGTCAGACATAGAAACAAATTTTCTAACAATGTTATCGAAAACTTGAATCGCAGACTGTTTCACAAATTTGAAGCTGAAGTCGACAAGAGCACTCCAAGCTTCTTTACTGTCAATAGTAATTTGGTCAAACATAACAAAGGCATATTCTAGTTCAAAAGTCGTTGACACTACCCGAATATCAATCTTCATTCTTTTGTGGTTCACATACGCCATGACCAATTATCGTTCTACGCTTATAACAAGAACTCGCCAAAAAAACGAGAGGGAATAAACTCGCAAAAGAAGCGAGAGGGAATAAATTTGCTAAAAGATGCGAGACGCAACAAATTCGATAAATAAACGAAAGGTATAATAGCAACAAAACTTACTAATAAAAAAACAGCACTGCTTTGTATCCAGGAAAAACCACTCCTTCTTCCTACTTCACCTTTTTGCAAAACCCAAAACCTTCTTTTCCTTATTCAATGGTGATGTACTTCTTGACAGATCCGAAGCTGGAGAAGAGGAAGAACGCCGGAAGGGAAGGAAAAAGGGCAGTGCGAGATCGTAGGTGTGGTGGACGGCGATGGGGAGACAAAAATGGAGAGGAGAGGCAGAGAAAAAGAGCAAAAGAAGACGACAGGCGTGAAGAGGAGAAGACGCCGCCTCCACAAAGCATGCGGATGCGGTGGCTGCCGGACCAAGGAGAAAAAGAAGCGAAGAGTTTAGAGAGAAGGAGGAGCCTTCTAGGGTTTCAAATTGACATGAAGTTTTAACCCTCAAACTTTACATCAAAATGTCAAAAAATGGTGGGGAGGCTTCCCTAATACTGAAAACTAAAGGGGAGAGATTTTGGTACATAAAAACTTAGGGGGAAAAAGCGTAAGGTGTTCAATCTTGATCACTTGAAGTTATAATTATAATTATATAAGAGTATACAAATCGCAACAAATATGCAGAATTTTCATTTTGGCCCGGATCGGAAATGTCGTCGCAGGGTAACGATCCACGGTTGCCGTCGGCTGCGAAGCCGTACAAACCTCAGCCGGTAGCTTCTCAAGATCTTCCTATGGACTACTCCGGCTTCATCGCCGTCGTCTTCGGCGTTTTTGGTGCCATGTTCCGAGTGCGTACTTGCACTATAACTATCTCCGATCTGATTCTATTTTGAAACTAGTTATTTGTTCTTCGTCCTCAGTCGAACGAAACAACATTGGTTCCTGTATATTTTGGCCCCGTTATACTGTATGCTTTGGTGAATTTTGCAATCTGATGATCTGTGTTTTCTTTTTGCAGTACAAGACATGTTCGTGGCTCGCGATAATTTTCAGTGCGCAATCACTTGCTAACATGAAGAACATTGAAACTGATCTTAGGCAAATCTCCATGGCCATGATGTGAGTTTTAGATTTTCTTTGGTATTGTGATTTCTAGATTTTTTTTTCTTAAAATTTGAGCATGTTTTTTTTTGGGTAATGTGTTTCTTACTTTCGTGTGCTTGAATTTGAATTTCTGCCAATGTATGTCTTGTTTGATTTAAACAAAATGGGATTCTGGTGTTGTACTGATAGAAATTAAGTTTGTAAATTGCAATGAATTGAAGGAACTTTTTCTGAATTTCATCTTCTAACAAAGTATTTCAATATATAACATAATAACTAGTGTCACACAATTAGTATAATAATGAGAGCTAATTTCTAATTTAGTCCTTGACTATGGTGGTGTTTTCTAATTTACTCCTTAACTAATAATTTGACTTTATTTTTTTACTCGCTTGAGTCGGGCTCAATCACTTTTTTTGTTTGGAGAATCATTGACTTTAGTGGTTGTGCTCAATTTTTCTCTGCTAGCTATAGACCTATAGTTCATCTCGTCTTGGTGACATTTGAGGTTAAAAGGCAAATTACTATCTCTAAGTAGATTTTCTCTGTAGTCAATTCCTGAATTCCTAGTTTGACTCCATTAAAGATCCTTCTAATATATTTAGACAATTTAATGAAAACTTAGGTTTGAGTGTTATGCCTACATCTAGTTGCCAATGCAAAATTGGTGATTGACAAACCTTAACTTTGACAATTTTTTTTTTTGTTGACAAGCTAGTAATTACCCTTTAACTCTCAAATTTCACAGAAATGACTGGTAATGAAAGATCAAATTGGGCACCACTAAAGTTGAAGGAAAAGTTAAATTGTTAGTCAAGGACTAAATTGGAAATTGTCATCATATTTAAGGACTAAATTAGGATTAACTCTAATAATTATTAGGGGAATGATACTTTTGTTTTAGGGTATAGTAGACTCAATCCTTGAGTTGTTTTTCCGCCACCACTCTTGGTCCCTAGGTTGACATATGAATGGTGCTTTTGATTCCTAAGTATCAAATAAGTACATTGATTATAATTTGCCCAAACATCTTTCTACTGAGTATCATGCTATCTCCTAGCTCTAATTCCATCATGGATTTATATTTCGGGTACTAAAAGCTGGAGGTATCAATAATTTAAGGACCGAGTTTACTGTACACCAATAATTCGAGGGACCAAAAGTGTTATTACTTTTATTGTTGTTGTTATTTTAATATGATTCATGCAATATTTGAGCAACCATACCATAGGTTGATGCCCTTGACATGATCTCAAGTTAGATATCGTATTTTGGGCTATGTTTTTGATTTTCCATTGTTACATCTTATTGCCTGCAAATTTATGTGAAGTGCAATTTACTTTTGTTGTGTGTAACCACACTATTCTTATTCATTGCTGGGCTTGGCAAAAAGTAGGATCTTTTTTTTTTTTTTTGAAGGTGCAAAAAGTAGGATCTTAAATTGAAAATGTTTGGCATTTTAAATATTTGTGTTAGATCTAGGGTGTTTGGGTTAACTGTCAATTTAACACTCTACTTTGTGTAATCCCATTTTCTGCTTTTCAGAAGTAGTGACATTTTGAGTGTTATAATTTTCAGGACGTTTGTGATAGAAATTCTGTGAAATTTTTAAAGTAGAAAACAGAATAGTGGCTCAAGACTAGGACCCCTAAGTCATGGGAGTTAGGATGTTATGCAACCTTCTTTTTCTGAAAAATAATAAAGTTGTATATACAGTTTTCAAGAAATATCTGTTCATATAAACAATAGGGTTGAATATATATCTTGATGGATATAACAAAGTAATTATTCATCTTACAGTCTTCCTATTTGGTTGTGTTGCTAGCACTTTGAAATCTTCATTGTAGAAATTTCCCTTTTCATCATCTTCGCAATAGCAATAAGTGATTCATCCAACAATCTCAATATGTTTGTTTAGTTCTCTTTTCTATCTGTTTACTCTAAATGTTTCTTTCCATGCGTTAATTGACTTTTCTATGTGCTTTGTCTTTTTTACTCCTATTTTCAGTTTGTTTATTTTTATTTTTATACTGCGTATGTTGATTTGAACTTTTATTTATATTTTATTGATTCAAAAAGTTGCCTGCCATTTTTAAAATTTGAGGGTTGCAAAAACTTTAAGGGTGTGTTTGGTTGGGGACTTTTGCACCCTACTATGGCTTTTGATACCCATTATCATGTTTATTTACCTACTTTTGTTATCCTACTATTGGATTCAAATCCTTTAGTAATTATAAAATCCATTACCTTTTTACTCTTCTACTTTTGAACAATGGAATAAAAAATAAGTGAGAAAAAAATGAAAAAAATTAAAAGCCATTGTCCATGCATTAAATATGGAATTTTAATATATACACACATATATGTACGTGTATATGTGTGTATATATGTGTGTGTGTGTGTGTGTGTATATATATATATTTAGATTCCAATTCCTATTTACTACCAAACAAAGTGATTCATTCTACTTAAATCTATTACCATTACCAAGTATTTGATTCCATTACTATTTCGATTTCAATGTTTGAACCAAACACACCCTAAGTCTTCTGGGATATTAGATGGGCTCAAAAGTTAGAGGGAGTTGGGGTGAATAGTCTACCCTCAAGGCCTCAACTATGACTCTGTTTGGTATTACTAACTGATAAGTTATAAACTAGTTGATTGGTATTTGATGATAGATGTTGATGGGTAGTTGTTTAGCTAGTTGAAAGAATTAGAAGTACTTAGTACTTCGTAGAGTTTATTGAAAAACTAGTTAATTAATGTAAAATGACTTCAAAGAATATGTTTTTGGGTTGAAGTACTGGAGAAGTCCCTGAAGTAATATGATCCTGCAATCTTCATAGCATTCGTAGATACTGTCTTAAAGATTTCTTGAGCTGTTCTTTAGTTGTTGTGGTTGGTGGGTGTCTGTACATGCGTGCGTATACACCCTTCTAGTATCCTATTATATCTGGTATAGACTCTTTTGGCATTAATCCTTTTTAGTGTTAAACCATTTAAGAGGGTTGAGCAGTTGAACATTTGAATGTGCAACAGATTGAAGCATGTGCTCAGTCTCAACTAAAAGTCTAAGCTGATAGTTGGATTGCACATTTACATTTACATATTATATGCTCAACATGTTCCCTCACGTGTGCGGGCCGATTACTTTTTTATGTGCTTCGCAACACGTGGAACATAGTCTCTTTTTTATCGGGTGACGTGTGATACCAAATTGAAGCATGTGTTTCATCTCAACTAAAAGCTTAAGCTGATAGTTGGATTGCACATTTACGTTTATATATTATATGCTCAACACAACAAGATGTCTTATCCGGTTATTGTAGTTTATTTTTCTAAAATTTCATAGGGATTTGATTTAAACTGAAGTTTATTTCTTTGCTGCTTTGTGTATTAACTGTTTTCACTTTGATGAATAAAGAATAAGTGAGTATTCCCAAGTCTTAAGTAAAAAAAAAAATGACCCTCTATTTGTGTTTTGGAATGGCAGGTTTGGTATTATGGGGTTGGTGACAAATTACTTGGGTGTTGGCCCTCGATCAAGCAAGAAATAAATTTCATTTGGCGTTTCCCAGCACTTTACGTTTCTGTTTTGGTTATCAAATCAGAGTAGAAAGTTTTTCACTTGTTACGAGCTCATGGAACTAGAGTACTAGACTGGAAACTTAGCTTGGTATTTATCATAAAAATTTGCTTGGTTTTGTATGATATTGTTTCAAGTTAATTACTATATTTGCTAAGTAGATTTCATACTATTTTTTTCTTTAATAATTTGGAAAAACCTTGGTTGATATTTTGGCTTCTTTCTCGGGTGAAAGATGAACAAATGAGGAGAAAAATATCCACAAAAAGTGGTATCGCCACTATAATATAATCACGCAGACGATGTAGCATTTCTTGAGCCAACAGGCTCATCAATAGTGATATACTTATATCATGGGTCAAGGGGTATGTAGGGGTAAATTATATCTGGACCTTGTTTTATAAACATAATACTCTTTTTTATTTTAGATTTATAATAAAAATGATATGAATTGATTAATAATCACTTAAATATATGAGTTAATTCTATTTTCTGTCATAGATTTATAGGTGACAGTCTATTTTTAGTCATTTTTTATTAGAACATCAACATTTAGTCTAATATTATTGTGGCATGATCATTTGGTTTTCTATATATACAAAGACATTTTGGTCATTTTTATACAAATTGAGTTGACCCTATTATATTTGTATGTTTATTTTTTTGAAAAAATTCATAATTGAAGACTGAAATGTCTTTGTATTTAACGACATTAGAAGTGTTTTGCTAATAAAGGATTAATAATAGTCATGTCACAATAATACTAGGATCAAATGTGGATGTTAAAATAAAAAAGGAATAAAAATGAACTACCACTTATAAATCTAGGACCAAAAGGAATAAAAATGAACTACCACTTATAAATCTAGGACCAAAAGTAGAATTAAATCTCACACACACACACACACACACACACACACACAGATATATATATATATAATTTTGGTAAGAAACACACCACTCAATGTTAAGAAACACACAATGTTAAGAAACACACCACAGTGCATATTTGTGTGATGTGTTTCTTAACATTGAGTGGTGTATTTCGTAACATTGAGTGGTGTAAACCGCACGGCCGCACCTGAACCAAAATTATATATGTATATATATATATATATTGAGTGGTATATATATATATATATATATATATATATATATACATATATATAAGCATATTTGGTTAATAATTTTTAAGTGACAGACTACAGTTGTAATAGTGATTTATAAACTTAAGATAGTGAGGAATTTATTGCACATACAATAATAATTTTAAAAAGTTGCAATGATAATTTTATGAAGTTGCAATATGTATATTAATTGAAAAAAAAAAAAAAAAGACTTAGAAAAAAAAATTAATGTGTCATTTAAAACATTCCAATTAAAGTATTTTTAATAATATATTTTTATACATTAATTTTATTTGTAAAATAAAATTGTAAAGAGAAAATTAAGAATGACTTGCTGGTCTATGGTCTATATAATATCCTAGACACAATTCTCCTTATAAGAATTTTTATTTTTATATTATATAACATTCAATGAGTAATATAATGTAATATATATAGAATAAAATTTGAAAATTTAAAATGCGAAGAATCCTTAAATAACATATTTCAATTTTATTCATGGTTTATTGTGGTACTGTCACTGGATTTTCTTAGGTTAAGGTTTTTAATTAGGCAACCGGTGCACCACATGATTTGACATACTTCGTGTATTCTTTTTCTCGTCTAGATTTTTTTCACTGGATTTTCTAGCGAGGTCTTTAACGAGGCATGAGTATAGTTTGATAATGGCGGGGGGGGGGGGGGGGGGAGTGTTACTTTTCATTTGGCCTTATATTTATTCCATTATATATGTTGAAGGATATGAAGAGTTGTATGGATGTATATATATATATATATATATATATATATATATATATATATATATATATATATATTATATTGAAGACTTAATGAAGGGATGATATAGTGTTCTTCTCTTTTTCCCTACCTCTTTACATTTTATTATTTTACATACAATTTATTGGCAATTGCCGTGCAACTATAACGTGGAAATTGAGCTAATGGTAAATATAATGCAAATACTATTTTTTCCACAATAATAAATTAAATCATAGAACATCCATTACATTTAATTTTCATAATTACCATATTGTTCCCATTACACTAAGTGCATATTACGCTTATTTATCTTTGATTTGCCTATGTCGAGCAAGAAACTCTTGAAAGATAGTACTCTCATCTCTACCTATATCAACCTTAGGAGCTGGTGCTTCTCTCCAACTTTGTATATCCGCTTGCTCATCATGTTCATCCTCAATGATCATGTTGTGCATAATGATGCATGATGTCATTATATCATGCAATACATGTTTATCCCAAAAGCGTACCGGTCCATTGACTATTGCAAATCGTGACTAGAGGACTCCAAATGCACGTTCTACGTCTTTTCCACATGCTTCTTGCATCATTGCAAATAACTTTTTCTTTGGTCCGCGAGGATGATGAATAGTTTGTACTAGGGTTGACCATTTCAGATATATACCATCAACTAAATAATATCTTGTATTGTACTCTTTCCCGTGAATAACATAATGAGCAGGAGGTGCCGTACCATTTGCAATGTTTGCAAACAAATGAGATGCTTCTAACACATTAACATCATTATTCGACCCTGGCAAACCAAAATGTGCATGTCAAATCCACAAATTATAATCAGCTACGACCTCGAGAATAATAGTAGGTTCTCGACTACGCCCAACATATTGTCCGGCCCAAGCTATTGGACAGTTTTTCCAATTCCAATACATGCAATCTAAACTCCCAAGCGTCCGTGGAAAGCCACGTCTCTCACCAATTTCAAGCTACCTTGCAACATCATTATCATCAAGCGCTCTTAGATAGCATTGTCCAAATACCTCTACTACCGCTCGACAAATCTCTTCAAACTTTCAATTGTTGTTGATTCCCCAATTTGAAAGTATTCATCTATTGTATCTGCTGCTACTCCATAAGCCAAAATTCGAAATGCTGATATTACTTTTTGTAAAGTAGACAAGCCTAATCTACCGATTTTATCTCTCTGTTACACAAAGTAGTTTTTGTGATTTGTAACAGCATTGGCAATTCGTAAGAACAAATTTCGACTCATTCGAAATCGCCTACGAAATATTACCTCGTTATATTTTGGATTTTCTAAAAAATAATCAACATGTAATCTTTGATCACCATCTACACGCTCACGGTGAATCACTCTATGCCCGGGAATCAAACCCCATGACTTGGGTTGATGGCTTGAGTAGACATTATCTCCAAATAGTAAACCATGGCACCATTGTTTTTTTTTTTAATTAAAAAAATTGAAATGACAAATTTGTCCTTCATTCACCGGAAAATAGTTGCCCGTGACCGGAATGTGGCTGGAATTTAATCGGAAGAACTAGATGTGGTAGGGATTTAAAAATCATGGGACCAAAATTAAAAATTTTAATAGTCAAAGACCAAATCTGTAAATAATCCCATACTCGTGGGACCAAAAGTGAAAATAACTCTAAGTAAACCTACGCGGCTACACATTAGGAAAACAACAAGTGTCATTTTCTAAAATATTACTCCGTAATATATATATTTATTAAATGCACGTTACAGACTTACAGTTCAATCAACATAAACTATATCATCCATTAACATTAATTAAAACTTTAAAACAAATAAAATCCATGATATCTTATAATACTTAGTGCACATTTTCGCCTTGTGACTTTAACCAACAAACAACCACAAAGAAATAAACCAGTTTAGATTACCCATAACTGACCGGCTCAAATCAAGAAGGCAATAGACCTCTTCCGCTGGGAGTGTATTCAACAATAAGTACGAAACCGGTTCATGCAAACGTATTAATCCAATAATTTTAACGAATTGGTAACAACTAACAACCTCTTAAGATAGGAAAATTAACCGCTACACTGATTAGTTTCATGTTGCGTTAAAAATTTTCAAGTCTAAGTCATGAATCTACAATTGCTTTGTATCATACAAACAAAACCAGGAGTTTGGACGAATATCCCATGGAGATAGAGATTGAGATGGAGAAATCACATCTAAACACAAGAAAAAATATATCAATAGTTGGCATTATTCTAAAATATAAATAATTCAATTTATAAATATTATGGTAGAGCTAAACTACTTTTAACTCTTTTTCAAAAAAAAAAAAAACTACTTTAACTCATGATGTTCCACCTATGCATCTGTTCTTCAGGGTTCAATGATAAATAGAGGCTGCAAAGAGGCAAATAGGAAGTTAAATACAGGATATTTGAGCGATTAAAAGGTGTGAGTGCATGAATTGAGAAAGAACGAGATACCATGTCTACGCTGACAGGCTTGCCATCTTCAACAACTATCTCGACTACTGTCCCAGACTGCTCAGCCTGTCAAGAACGCAAAATGGTTATTTCTACAATGGGCTGGTAGCACAAAAATGCTAAGTAATCTAAAACGAGTAACAGAATCACTAGAGCATGGCCATGACGGGGGAATTCATTCCTACATTGCACACGCCGCCCCAAAACAGTAATGATTTTGACTTTTGAGCATTGAAATATGAATACATGCCCATGCCCTCTTAATAGTTAATACAAGTGGCCCGCATGGATAGCTCAACTGATCACAAAGGTGAAATTTGTCACAAGTGACCAATGATCGAGTCTCACCAGCGGCAGTGTGGGAGCAACCTCTCAAAATGAGTAGGGCTCCTTGTGCGCAGTGAGCAAAGTCTAGCCACTGTTGATCAGTTGAGTCACCATGATTGACCCCACCAAGGTGTTGGGGCGACTGGGGGTGTGGGAGCAACCTCTCAAAATGAGGAGGGCTCCTTGTGCGCAGTGAGCAAAGTCTAGCCACTGTTGATCAATTGAGTCACCATGATTGACCCCACCAAGGTGTTGGGGCGACTGGGGTGGGCGATTCCACCTTTTGTCACAAGTTAATACAAAGGTGAGAAATGAGGTCGTGCTGGGTGTGGGGACGATTCCACCTTTTGTCACAAGTTAATACAAAGGTGAGAAATTATATGGGTCATGCTTCACACAATGAATAAGCATATGACTTCTTTATCCTTCGACATACACATCTTCAAAATAATCCCATTAATCATTTGTAAATCAAAATGGAAAATGGAATTACCCTATATAAAGTGAATTATTGAGCTATTATGTAGGGGCTATATGCTCACCTCAATTTCATTCATCAATTTCATTGCCTCAATGATGCAAACTACCTGACCCTTTTTAATCTTGTCTCCAACCTGGAAAGCAACAAATGTAATCATGATGTGATATGAGAATATAGAAACTGTAAAGTATATGAAACATTTTTGGAGATAGACTATGGAAGCTAGCATAAGAGGCAAATGGTTATTGCAGATAGTACAATATCAAAATATTTAACACACTTTTTGGTATTAAAATTAATAGAAACATCTGCTACAGAAATTTAACAAGAACTTTAAAAGTTTGAGGCAATATTATTAAGCCAGTCAATTATATTTTTACTGTTTACTGGTTTTTCTTTCATTTTCTTTTCTCCTATTGTCTTTAGTGGGAATTCTTTCCCCGTATGTAAAGGCAAAACATTATAGTTAAATTTTTGAGCTTTATCCCAATGATGGAGTGTAATTCTTTTGAATCCCACAGCCATAGTGGGCCAGTCTTCAAACAGTTCAAATAAAAATAGTTAAGATAAGAACTTTGTCAGAAATTGTAAAATACCACAGAAACTAATGGACAAAAGAAGCCGCAAAATCCATATTTCCTTCATTAGAGCTGCAACAGTACAGTTTATTGAGCCTTCAAACAAAGTTAATCCAACTACTCCAAGTTCAGTTCAGTCTCATTCATTTTGTGTAATGAAATACTCCAATAAGCTTCAGTTTGACTACTCAAATAGAAAATAAATGAGAAAACACAATCATAACGTCTCCCTGATCAAAAGCAATGTTTGCAATGGACTGGAAAATAAACAAGAACATTGTTTGCAAGTTTTGGAACCGAGGTCACCTGTGGGCTTGCAAACTGATGGGAGAGTGGAAAGAATCAGATAGCAGAAAGGTAGTTTGAAGAAAATTGGCTACTTCCATAAAACATTTCAGACCAATATTTTATGCCTATGGGAGTTGTTGGTTTTATAAGAGATGACCCAACATAAAAACCCCCCAGCACAATGTGAAAAAAGAGTGAATGAAATGGACTTGATAAGTGGTTTCAGCATTGTTGATGAAAGTGGATTACACAGGAGTAGTGCATGAGATAAGAGAGGTGAGTAGGTGCCTTGACTCTTTCTCCCCCCTTCCTATATTTATACCCTTCAGGCACATTTATTATACAATAATTGTAATTAATATCCTTTAGTTACGGCATTTAAGGCATCCAATGATCAAGTGATCATTGCCAATTCAGTTACACTGCAAGGGTCCTACCCATCAAATGGTTATTTGCTGCTATGTTTGGTCAGCTCCATTGCTCGTGTCCGGTCAGGCTGAGCACCAGCTCTGCAAATTGTATCAGTCAGGCAGGGCAGGACATTCTGGGTTCTAGTCCCTCACCATTTTGGCCCTGGCAATACTCTTGGACCAAAGGGGGTGGTTATCCCAACATAAGTAAAACATTTTATAGCCAAAAAGTGTTATATCACTTATATGGATACATCGGTTAAGTGAACAATGGAAATCATAAATGTTTTTTGCGTAAAACTGTTTATACCTATTTTACATAAAGTGACCAGAACACTCAACTTCAGTTGCAAGGGTGTGGCAAAGTGATCAATTAAGAAGCAGATAAGTTATTTCAACTTTCCTTATCTTAACACGGCTACCAGTTAAAACATTTCCAGAAGAGAACTAGTTTGAAACCAACAAAAAATCAATTCATGGATAGTAAGGTACCTTAACAAAAGGTGGTGCACCGGGGGCAGGGGAACGGTAAAAAGTTCCAGCCATGGGGCATTTTAGCGGGGGATGAGATGACTTTGCTTTTGCAGGGGCAGGTGGTGGAAGAGCAGGAGCAGCTGGAAGGGGTGCAGGAGCAGGACCAGGTGGCATTTGAGGCTGGACCATTGGCTGAAGAAAAGTGGGCTGTGCTGTAGAAACTGGAGCTGCTGTGATGTTCATCGGGGATAACGCTTCCTTTTTCCTTATAAGGATTTCGCATTCCATTTGCTTTAACTGCACCTCTACAATGTCCTTTGAATCCACAAGCCTAAAATCCAAAACAAAAAATGAATAAAATAACAATTGTAAGACAAAACAAGCTGAAATGCTCACAATCCTGAAAATTGTACTCACTTCACAAGATTGGCTGCTTGAGACAAGAAAGCTGAAATGGAGGTAGCATCAGCCATAGCCTTGGGAACTTCTTCCTCAGTGGCTAGATGTGAATTTGTAGATTTCTCAATAGCAGAAACCTAAACATTCCAAAAAACAATAATAAATTTATTTTCCAGGACCAAAAGTAAAGCACTTTCTGGTTTTTGACAATGAGCACAAATGCTTTATACAAACAACACTATAAATTAACGTAACTAAGTGCAATTCACCTCATTAAGCTGCGCAGACACCTTAAAACCACCCTGAAGGAGACAAAACCGTGTAAATTATTAATTAAAAAAAAATCAAAAAAATTAGAATTATGCTCGCAGCAGCAAAATTAAACATGAAACTCGAAAAATAAAAAGATAAAAGGTAAAGAAACCTGAGGACGAGAGAGCAATGCGGGTGCCGATCTCGAATCGGAGGGGAAAGAAACAGAGGTCTGCGGCGGAAGCTGGTGGCGGGACTGGGACGAAGCACCAACAAAAACGGCGGAGGTTTTGGGGCAAGGGACTGTGAAAGAAGCCATTTCGATAGAGAAACACCAAAACCCGATCAAGAAATGCGGGTAGTGAGTGTCTCGGAGGATAGAATTGAAATGGAGATGAAGAGAGTGAGAGAGTGAGAGAGTAAGCGGGGGCGTTTTGATGAGAAATGGAGCGGTGGGTTTGATGAGAAACCATCAAAAGAGAGGCGATACGTACGAGAAACAAAAGCATGGGGCTCGTGCGACAGATGGTGCAATTTATACTCGTTTTAAGTTTTATTGAAAAAAAAAAAATAACTCAAGATTTTATAATAATAAAAAAAAAATTATTTAGAAAGTAATACGCCCTCGAATTTTATACGAGAAATCAAATAGGCTCTAAAATTTTTAAAAGGTGAAAAAAAACATCTCAACATGCATGTCATTTTAATGCATTGGAACGCAAAAAGCTAGTAGTAACATGTAGTAGCAGGATGTTAGGGTTCCGACGATATTCCGACTATCTCTGGAAAAACAATTGAAAATCGGCGATCGATGGTCCTTTTCCGGTGCAAAAGGTGACCAGCTTTCTCCTTCTTAATTAACTAGATAAGGCAACCGACGATTGTTCATTGGTTGCCGATCGCCAATTTTTCTTCCAAAGGTAGCTGGAATATCGCTAAAACCCTAGTGATCTACTATTACGGGTCACTAAATAGTTTTTAGACTTTAATGCACTAAAATGATATGTTGATGTGCTTAATTTTAAATTTTAAAAGTTCGAGGTTTTAATTGACATCTCATATTAAGTTATGGAGTGTATTTGACCATTTTCTCAAGATTTATAAGGAAAATAAATTACTTAAAAAGTATTCAAATTTCTTTTTCATATTTTAGGAATTGAATTTTCAAAATTAGAAAAATAAAATCCCCCACCAACGAAATATGTAAATTGATAGCTTTAATTTTTTATTTTTTATTTTTTACAAATAAAATGGGATCTAAGTATCCCTCTAGAAAATAATATTCTCACGCTTATCTTTCTCTATATAAAAGTAGCAACATTGTGTAATTAGAAAAAAAAAAAAATTTCCAACCTAGTGAAAACCACGCTGTTTTGACAAATTTATATTAATACAAAATAATGTGTTAGTGTGCTCTAAATGCATGCTGAAATTTTGTAATTTTACTTGAGTTTGATAAAATTCTATACCCAAGTCATAGCATAAGTATGTTGTCAAGGCTTTCAAATGGAACAACAATGGAGGACTTGATCAGTGGCACAACAATGGAGGACTTGATAAGTGAACAAACTGTTTCATATCAGTTTTTTTACATCAGTCAATGATCTAATATGTTTTTTTTTTTTTTTTGGTGATGTCTTAACTTGTTATAAATGAGAAATTGAAAATGCAATTGTGGTTAGGGATGGCAATGTGCCAATGTGCCCATTCCCCGACAGGGATCCCCGATCCCTGCCCTGACGAGAGCTGGGGGTGGGGAAAATTTTCGAGGAACGGGAACGAGGACGGGGATACCCCTTCCCGTCCTGCCTTGTCCCCGAATAATTATTATAATTAAAAGTAATATATATATATATATATATATCATTTTTAAAATTAAAATCTTAATTTTTAAAATTAAAATTACACTAATTAAAATTTTTGGCTAAGAATTGATCGGGGACGGGGATTCTCCGTCCCCGCCTAATTCTCCGCAGGGATGGGGATGAGGATTATTTTCCATTCCCTGCCGGGGATGTGGGCCGGGACGGGATCAGAGTTTCGGGGACGAGGACGGGGAGTATACTCCCCGCCCCCGCTCCTCCCCGTTGACATCCCTAATTGTGGTAGTGTAACTGTTCTTTTCTTTTCTTTAGAAATGAAAATGACATATGAATTGAAAGTGCGTATAGGTTGAATGCCTACTTCCACTTATTGACATGGAAACAACAAAGTACTTAAATTTATACGGAGTAATAATTATTTCAACAAGTACTCCCTCCATCCCATTTTATGTGTTTAATTCGGTTAACGAGACTTGATTAAAGTTATTTTTAAATTTAATTTTTTATAATATTAAGTTTAATATTAGTATATAAAATTTATATATTTAGAAACTACATTAAAAGTACTATTAAATATAAAATAAATTAAATTTAGAAATAATTAAAAAATTCTAAAGAAAATAAGCAAAATAAGAAAGAGCTAATTTGACCAGTGAATAGCAAACATGACATGTAAAATGGGACATATGGAGTAATATTTAGTGAACTAGAAACAAAATAATATTGAAGTTTTAGCTACACTCCAATAGCAAAAAAATGGTCTGACAATCTCAATGGTTAATTAATATAAACTAATATAAAAAAAATGACTAAGATGTCCTAACTGCCACTTTATACATAACTAAAGGAGAAAATTTATAGGAGTATATGATAATAATTTATGAATTGAGTCTACAATATGTGTATAATTAATAGACTAAAACCATCATTTTTATTAAATTTTATATCATTTTACAATATTCACTTTTAATAATTAAATTTAAAATTTCATTTTCTACATATTCTCCACATGATTAATCCAACTCTTGAGTAGATTGGGCTATGGATTATAAATTAGTATAGTAGCTATAAATCAGTTTGACATTATAAAATAAAATGTTGGAAAAAAAGGAATTTCAAAGAAGAATTTTAAACTTCGCCTTTTAGAAAGCTGAAACAACGAAAACTGTGTTTAAAAAACAATATGCGTTTGCCGGGAGTCGAACCCGGGTCTATTGCTTGGAAGGCAATTATCCTAACCGTTGGACTACAAACGCACATCTGTTAACAGGAATGAATTTAAAACTAATTATATATTTCAAGAAATTTTAATTGCAATTTTTTATTTTATGCTTTTATATTGATAATGCTTCAATAGATAAATATAGATATTAGTAAAGAATTTGTATTATGATATTTTTTTCATTATTTATAAATTTATAGATTTACTAGTACACTTTATATAAATTCTCACCCTTGTATTAACTTGTGACAAAATGTGGAATCGCCCCCACACCCAACATGACCAATATCATTTCTCACTTTTGTATATATTAACTTGTGACAAAAGGTGGAATCGCCCACCCTAGTCGCCCCACACCCTGGTGGGGTCAATCATGGTAGACTTTGCTCACTGAGCACAAAGAGTCCCCTCATTTTGAGAGGTTATTCCCACACTGGCGCTAGTGAGGCTTGATCATTGGTTTCTCCGTCAAATCGGGTGGGTCAATGTCTTCATTCGATCTGGACGAAGAACTCGACGACTTCTCTATTATTAGTAAGTTTTTTTTTTTCAAATATTTTTTTTTCAAATTTTTGAATATGATTCCACATAAGATGTCATGTAAGTATAATTTATCTGTTACATTTTGGGGAATGATTCCCATACGGTTGTGCAGTGATTTGTTCTTTTAAAAAAAATAATAAAATTAAATGGATACACCTTAAACTTCTAATTTACACACCTTAAGTTGGATTAACATAGGATGTCAGGCCAAAGACCTTGTGGTCTAGTGGCACTCGGCGTCTCGGTTTATACTCCCACATGGATGATGGGAGTGAGTTCGAGCTTTGATGGAGGCAACTGTTGACTCTTTGATACTACATTGTAACAGAGTCAGTAGTAACGATGTCGGTGTTATCTTCATCTATCGGATCGATAGAGATTTTGTGAGGTAAATCTCCAAAAAAAAAAATGCAATAATTTATGGACAAGTGACAATTGTGACAACAGTAGTAATTTTAATGTTGATATACGTTGTCTATGCATGCAAATATATTTAAGCTAAGGTTGACAGGTGTATGGCAAGTCTACAAAGTGCAATAATATTATTTTTTATATTGCTTATATTTTTACATAATGAGAGTTTACCCAAATTCCACAGAGTTTGATATTTTTAAATTTTCTATGTATGACTACTCGTGTTCTTTTACCCAAACATTATTATCACCAAAAACAAAAATAATAAGCTCGCTATTCATAGTAATAATTACTTAATATGTGTCCTAAATGTTGATATTTACTCCGTATCTCATATCCTATGTTTTAAAGTGAAAAATTATAGTTTTAAACTCTAAATATATCGTTGCTTAGAAAGAAAATTAAAAGAACTACTTCATCACCCCTTAAACCAAGATTGAATATTTGTTTGAAAAAGATTCTTCTATTTTATGTCAATGACCTGTTTGGTTGGATTAGTTTGGGAGGAATTGCAATTCAGTGAATTCCTTCCCTCCAAATGATGAATTGCAAGAAGCATTTTCCTTAAAAACTGGTTCGCTATCTCTTAAGGGTGCTAGAAGCATTGTAGAGTCAGTCTGACAAGATATAATGAATTTTATGGTAATATATTTTGAACACTCAAACTATATTACCATCGGTGAACAAGAATAATAGCTAAAGCACATCAACACAATAAATTTTAAGAAATGTGTGGGCAGAACGAAGTTTTGAGAGAGTATAGATAGCATTTGGAGTAGAAAAATAAATTTTCTAGGATCTAAACTATAGCATTAATGTGACATTTAAATCTTATTTAAAAATCATATCACAACCCCCATAAATGCCATTAGTTATGAAAATAATAGCATCTGTTGAAGAATTATTTACATTAATTCCTTAACTAACCATAAATAACACATTTCCAATAATGTTACACCCAAGAGGTGAAATCCCAAAGTGCCAATGGAAGGTTACTCGAGATGTTCATGACTGAGAGGTACTTTACCGCTTGGTACCAACCAAGAAGTTTACTAGGTCGCAACCTAAACCGCTCAGTACAGACCTAAGAGGTCCGGTGGAACACAAGGTCCTTACACTGAGATGTGCTTACCTCTAGGTACTTCTTGTGTTAATGTAAGAAAGATTTTTTTCCAAAATTTGACATAATTGAGACCGCATGGGCTGCCAATTTTCGTGTACACAAGTCGTGGATGCACATAAGTCAAGCTTTTATGTTATACAATTCAAACTACTTCATGGGTTGTGTCACATGAGTCAAGTCTTTTCAGGCTCATTTTGATATTTGATTTGCACCCCTACGCACGAGGAAGAGCTTTTATGCTATACAATTCAAACTCTCTTAAAAAAAAAAAAAAGGATTTGCATTTACACTAGTGTAAACCCACTTTCATTTTTCAATGCCAAACAAAAGCTCTTGTTGGAAAATTGCACTAAAAATGGCATTTTAAGTGGCAATTTTGTGGTATAAATATATGTGAGGTCCACTTCCGATTTGGGTCGGGTCAAAGTGGACTCGGGTTCTTCGTAGTTAGACGAAGAGATCAATATATTATACGTTCAAAATGGATAATGGGTGAATGAGAAGTTGATTCTCAAAGTAGACCCATTTGAGATGGAATTTGGGTGAGGAAAAAGCTTATGTAGCTTTTGTCCCACATTGGTTGGGAATGAAGATTTGCCCCACTATATATACAAGGGTCTTTTTATGACTAAGTAACTTGTATAGCATAGATGTCCTCTCTCGCGCGCAGGGGAGGGGGAGGGTGCAAATCAAATCCCAAACTGAGCCTGATAAGGCTTGACTCGTGTACGCGGGCACGAATGTCATCCGGAAAATTAGCGACTGGCCTTGCGGGCTAAGTTATGCTATATATCTTCGGACGAGACTCCAGTGACCTCTCGAGCGACCTTTCACCTACTGACCTACTGGATCCGATGGATCCGAATTGGCGACTGGCCTTGCGGGCTAAGTTATGCTATATATCTTCGGACGAGACTCCGTTGATAGAAATGACTCATTTCTTAATTAAGTGGATCAGTAGTGGGTGTAAATGAGTTGCTAGTGCTATATATCTTCGGACGAGACTCCGTTGATAGAAATGACTCATTTCTTAATTAAGTGGATCAGTAGTGGGTGTAAATGAGTTGCTAGTGGAGGGAGGTTATACTTGGGAATGAGCGAGTTGCTAGTGGAGGGAGGTTATACTTGGGAATGAGCGACCTTTCACCTACTGGATCCGTCCGTTGATAGAAATGACTCATTTCTTAATTAAGTGGATTAGTAGTGGGTGTAAATGTTTCTTAATTAAGTGGATTAATAGTGGGTGCAAATGAGTTGCTAGTGGAGGGAGGTTATACTTGGGAATGAGCGACCTTCCACCTATTGGATCCGTTGATAGAAATGACCCATTTCTTAATTAAGTGGATTAATATCAGTTGCTAGTGGAGGGAGGTTACACTTCGGAATTAAATGCTATGATCCCATCCTCCACACCTTCAGAGTTCTCAGTAAGCGAACCATGGTCATTGAGGAATCTATACACGTAGTTTTTGATGAATCATCATCAAGTCATGATGTTGACAAATTTTAAGCTGGTGTAAATCAATTAAGTGTTCAAAAGAACACGAGGACTGATGAGAATGAGAACGTATTCGAGGAAAATATGTACTTGATTTATTTGACAGAAATAGGGAAACTGGAAGCTAAGTCATGCAGTACTCTAATGATCCCTAATTCACAATTGACACAAAAGGGGAAGTCATTTGATGATCCAGAAAGATATAGACGATTGGTTGGTAAGCTAAACTACCTAATTGTAACTCGTCTTGATATTGCATACTCAATCAGTATTGTAAGTCAGTTTATGGCTTCTCCAACTATTGACCATTGGAGAGCTATTGAACAAATCTTGAACTATTTTAAAGGGGCTCCGAGACATGAAATTGTATATAAAAAACATGGACATATGAATATTGAGTCTTTTGCAAACGCATACTATGCTGAATCTAAGGAAAATCGAAGATTCACAACCGGATTTTGTGTCTTCGTTGGTGGGAATTTGATATTGTTGAAAGGCAAGAAGCAAAATGTTGTCGCATGGTCAAGTGCAAAGGTAGAGTATAGAGCAATAACACAAGCAACCTATGAAATTTTATGGATATATCACATTTTGAACGAAATAGGATTCAAAGGCTCCTATTCATACGAAGCTATGGTGTGACAATCAGGTGGTTCTCCATATTCTAGCCGATCCTATCTTCCATGAACGAACCAAACACGGCGAAGTTGATTGTCATTTCATTCGTGAAAAGATACAACGAGACTTAATTTCTACAGGGTTTGTGAAGACATGAGAACAATTAGGAGATCTGTTTACAAAAGCCATGAATGGGTCTCGAGTAAATTACTTATGTAACAAGTTGGGCATGATCAATATATATGCTCCAACTTGAGGGGAGTGTTTGACATTATAAATGGTAGGAATATATTTAGCATGATATTAGGGATCAATGTGTATATTCTTAGGGATTGAGTTCCTATCCTTACCTTAGTCAGTATATAGTTTTTAGCATAAATATGTATATCTCTTAGTGCCAATGACCTTGTGGTCTAGTGGCACCCGATTGCACCCTCAAGTGGAAGGGGGTGGGTTCGAGCTTTAGTGGCGTTGCTATTTCTTTGTGCTTCAGTAAATTGAGAAAGAGTTAGTAGTGCTCAAAAAAATCATAGTATGAGATATTGGCAAAGGAGAATACCCTAATTTTTTAGAAAAATGACTTTCCTTTTTTTTTTTTTGAAGTCATTTTTCAATTCCCACACCACCACCGGCCACCACACCACACCACACCACCACCACCACTGCTGCCATCACTATATCACTACCACCACTACCACCACCTCACTACTACCATCACCATCACCAACCACACTACCATCAATATACCACCACCACAACCACTATCACCACCACTGTCACTACCCATACCACCAGCACCACCACTACCACCATTTATATTATTATTATTATTATTATTATTATTATTATGATTATTTGTTGTTTTTATATTTTAAACAAAACAATTAAATTGTTTAATTATACAATTATGTTTATTTTCTAAAAAATAACTTATTTTAAAAAAAAAATTCTTGATTTTCAACCACACCTACGAAGAGAAAGGCGACAGTGCCATAGTCGCATATCCGACGGCATAAGGAAACGGTCTAATTTTCGTCAGAAGAGGCTGCCTTAAATTCAAAAGTCCATTTCCAATTCTCCACGCGCTCCTCCGCTCCTCTATTGATCGTTTCAACTCTTTCCAATATCGAAACTACACTCAACGCTTATCCGTGTTGTACCCTAAGCTACCAAACTCATACTTCCGTTCTTCATAAATTCAAAATCGCAAACGAAGAACTCTCAACCCAGTCTACTCGTTCTACAAGTCCTCATTTACGCGCATCATTCTGTATATATGCAATCAAGTACAAATATACACCGCCTTCCCCACCTTCAATCTGACCATTCAAGCTCTTTCTAGATTTCTTCATTTCTTTTTTCTCCATTGTAGATCGGCTTTCTTGGAAAGCGTGCGTTAAATCTTGACACCGCGCGGGGTACTTCCCTCCTTCGATATTCCCTTTATTCGTAATATGTCTGATTTGTTTTGTTAGTGTTTTTTTTTCCTGGGTTTATTACATTCTTCATTTATTTGTGTCGATTTTGAAGTATTTGCTTGGAGGTAGTGATATCTTTGCAGTGGTTTTTCGTGTTTAGTCAATCAGATTCATTTACAACCATCCAGTTCTTGTTATTTTTTTTTTTATTGTTCTTGTTCTATTAACTTTTCTGTGTATAAAGATTGTCTAGTTGAATGGATTAATAGAATCTATACTGTTGGTGGGATTAGGATTTAGGTTTAGTTGAGTTGAATTGAAGATGGGATGTGTGACTTGGGCATCAGTTCGTTACGGGGTTTTTGAATTTGTAGAAATCAGAAGAGATAATATTTAGTCCTTGAAGAACAAATTGCTGGTGTGAGTTTTTGGCAGTTTGGGCTCAGGGGTCCTGCTGCCTAGGGTGTGCTGGAGATTGGGACAGGTGGAACAAAGGGCAATCCATATTTTCCTGTTTGTATGCTTTGTCTAATTCTAAGGGTAGAACTTAATATTGTCAAAAAGGTTTTAAAAAGTGCAGAATAAATGATTAAATTTTCTCTTTTTTTGTTTATTGAAAGGGTAGGAAAAGACTGTATTATATGCTTCCAAGAACTTTTTTTAACTGTTTTTACAGTTATTGAGTCCCAAGTAATCATCATCTTTTTCGCTTTATGATTTTACTGCCAGCTTTCTTGTGATTGTTACCCTGTGGATTTCATGAAACATTTTAGAGGACATGATCTTCATAGTTGGTTCTGGTAATGAATATAGCCCTGAATAATCTTAGTTTGGTCTTGTTTGTTTGTGTATTTTGTACAGATATATTCTTTTCTGTGGCAGTAGCAGTTGATCCTTCTGACATCCTGATTTCATCCTGCAAAGTTTTGTGACTGAAAATGTTTGGTCTTAATAAGTTCCCCCTGCACAGAAATACTAGAAACCACTCAGTTGATCCTGGATTTCATACCCATTCTAGTTCAAACCCCTTTGATTCTGATGATGAGTATGATACGAAGCAAACTGTCAAAGCCTCAAAGAGTTCTTCAGAGCCTGCCTCAAAGAGTTCTTCAGAGCCTACTCTAGTTGCTCCAAATTTGAGTACTAACCCCTTTGATGATGATGAGACTAAAGTGGGGAAATCCTCATCAGCATACTCCTTTACTTCAGCAGACAGAAACAGATACAAGAATGGTTTCCATGATTCAGGAGGATTGGAGAGTCAATCTGTACAAGAATTGGAAAATTATGCTGTGTATAAAGCTGAAGAGACTACAAAATCAGTAAATGGCTGTTTGAAGATTGCTGAAGAGATAAGAGAGGATGCCACTAAAACATTAATCACCCTACACCACCAGAGTGAGCAAATTACTAGAACTCACATGACTGCTGCTGACATTGACTATGATCTTAGCAGGGTATGGCTCTATAAACTCAATGAGTGCTATTATTCCAGTCTGTTGAGAAACTTGATGATTTTAAACTTGTCTCATTCTCAGTGATAGCTTAAAGATGCTAAAAAAAATTGCTGCCTGCATTGAATCATGTTTTGATCCTTTTCCCCAAGGTGACCATTAAAGGGATCCTTCTTCCAATTTAAGAATTGGGTCTCTTTCTGAAAACATTAACTGAGAAAATGCTTTACTGCCTTCCTCACATGTTCACTGCTGTTCTAGCTATCTAAATACTAAATATCTAACTCCAGCAGATTTTCTTAATTTGGATGCCTCTGTTTTTTCCCTTGTTTTGTGAAGGAACAAAGTAATTTTGAAGTTATTTCCATTTGAGGTGTAATTTTGAACCCACAAGTAAACATGATTCTGTCACAAATTCCATATACAAGTATTGTTGAAGTTGATGAATCTGTTGTGTTCTTACTATTATTATTGATGCATGATCTAGTTAATGGCTAATGTTCTGATGTTTTATGCATAGCTAATATTTTCCCTTCATTTACTTGTTTAGTGGATGTCATAAAGTGAAATTGAACTGATAGAAAGTTTAGTTTTTATTTTATTTTTTATTTTTATTTGATATCAAATTATTTTGGTGATAAAATGGTTTCATTCATTGATTATTTGGTTGTCATACATGGAGATGTTGTACTTAATAAAAATATTGCACTCTTGGAATGCTCTAATTGACATTTACCAAATTGCTAGGTCATGCTTGCAGGATCTTAATTATGTACTACCTCTGTCCCAGTTTATCTATCATGTTTACTATTCATTGTTCAAACCAAATATTTTTTCTTTGCTTATTTTCTTTAGTATTTTTTAATTATTTTTAAATTTGATTTTTTGTGTTTAATAGTATTTTTAATGTAGTTTCTAAATATATAAATTTTATATACTAATACTAAACTTAACAATATGAAAAATTGAATTAAAAATAACTTCAGTCAAGCCTCGTTAACTAAACCAAACACATAAAGTGGAACAGAGGGTGTATATTTTAATTCCCATGGCCTGCATTCCTTTCACTGTCTTCAAATCTCTGTTTCCTTGAGTTTTCTGCCTAATAAAATGTTCTGTTTTTGTTTGAAATAGTGACTTGTTTGCTTTTGGATTGTGGCTCTTGATATTGGATAGCTGACTGAAGTTTTATATTAATTTTAGGGTGAAAAACTTTTGGGCAGTCTTGGGGGCTTATTTTCCAAGACTTGGAAGCCTAAGAAGAATCGTCCAATAACAGGCCCTATCATCACTAAAGGTTAGTTCTTAATCTCCTTCACAAAAAAAGTCATATTATAGACCAGTAAAAAATGATTGCTTTTGGGATGTAGAAGTAGGTTGGGTGATTGAACAGTTGTCTGCGCAATTTTTCTGACTAGTTTTTGATGTTACAGATGATCCAGTACTGAGGAGAGGTAACCACTTGGAGCAGAGGGAGAAACTTGGATTGAATTCTGCAACCAAAGGGCAGTCAAATGCACGAAGAACACTCCCTGAACCAACTAATGCATTGCAGAAAGTTGAGGTATAGCTTTGTGACCTTGAGGACATGGCTCATTTGTTAATTATTATTTCTTTCATTAACCTGAGCATATTTAGGTCACATATCAAATAATGTTTGCGATTAGCAATTTGTCTACTCCATCCTCAATCAGTTTGTTTAGACCATGATTGGGATTATTAATCATTGCTCCATTTTACTTGACAGCTTGGTTGTAATTACAGGTCAAGATTAAACTCTAGTTCATTTCCTCTTTATCAAATTGTCATGACTGCTTGAGTTGCTCCTTGTTTTCCTCTTCCTCATGTTACCTCACCCCCAAAATATTATATATAAAAAAATTATGTTAATCCCATTTATGACATGGTTGTCTTTATTCTTATGATCTTAATGCCTGGAAATTTTGTTCTGGTGCAATTCAGACTCATTTACATGCAGTTTGGTACTGTTAGTTGTGTTACATAATGTTGTGGGTATTTTTTTCTTTTAAATAGGTGCACTTGTGAACATACAAAATGCAGTTAATCTTATTCTTCTACTGATGTTTTAACAGGTGGAGAAGGCAAAGCAAGATGATGCCCTGTCTGATCTTAGTAATCTCTTGGGGGAGCTCAAGGAAATGGCAATTGACATGGGGTCTGAAATCGATAGGTATGTTGTTCTATTGGTCCCTTAATCCTTTCTTCACCTGTCCTTTGTCAATCTCTTTATTCTTTTCTCCATGTAATGCGTCTCCATGAATTAGTGATGTTAAGTCTATTACAACTTACAAGAGCAAGGCTTTAGCTTTACTTGTGTACATTTCTTTTACCTTGACCTAAGTAGTCAAGGGCACCCCTTCCCGAAAAAGGGGGAAAAGAATTGTAGTTACTTGTTACTATGTGCTCATGGGAAATGGTCATGGACAATACAGGAGTAATTCGGCCTTGGATCATCTCGACAATGATATTGATGAACTCAACTACAGAGTGAGAGGTGCCAATATGCGAGGACGCCGTTTGCTTGGGAAGTAGAGCAATCTGTTTGGGATCAACTTGATGAGTTTTTATTGTTCCTAAACCATGTTTGGCTCCCTTCGTATCGTAGAGCAGAGCTTAGAGAATAATCGTTCATTCGTTGTTGGTACGATACTCCTTGATGCGCATTATTGTTATTCATAGGAATTTTACTAATGTTTTTATTCATTGAACTGTTGAAGTTGGTCCCTTATCAAATGTAAACTCTAGTCTCTATCAAGTATGATTTGTGTATATGTTAATTGTACTACGATGAGTTTGTGTATGTGGTTTGCGCATATGTACATGCCATGATTCTGGATTGGATGAGTTCATATTAATTCCTCTATTTCTTTGCAAAACTTCTTCAGCTTTACCAAAAAAGGCTAACGTTCATTGTTAGTGTCCATTAATAATGCTGATTATTGAGACTGAAACAGTAACAATGACAGAAAGTAAAGAAGACAATATATACGTGATTTGGTAATGTGTATATGTACATTGAAGTGAAACTATTCTCTTAGCAATTGTGATGGTGATAAAATTTAGAGATACAAACAATGTATTTATAAGTATTTTTAAACATGTACAAAAATACCCATGTGTCATGGGTCCAATTCACTCCGCTCTACTCCTATTCCATATATAAGACATACTCACAAATCTCCACCTTGACAAATATGCCCTTCAGGAGAAAAGACATATCTCACATATACACGAGTCCGGGTAACTATGTTCATCTAGCATCTAGAAACACCCAATAGATTCAAATAATGTTTGAACTTGTAACGAGTAACTGTCTTTGTCAACATGTATGTTGGATTCTCAATAGTATGAATTTCTTGCAATAATATCTCACTAAAACAACCAACTCTCTAACCTTATAGAACCTTACATCAACACGTTCATCCTAAACTTGTCAAAGATTTTCTCAATAAAACTTTGTTGAGTTGGCCACAACTTCCTTGCACCTCTATCCCTGTGAATTTCCATGTCAAGAATTTTTTGTACAACTCCTAAGTCTTTCATATCAAATTACTGACTCAACAAAGCTCTGAATGTAGTAATATCATTCATACTCTTAGCATCATTCAACATATCATCTACACACAGTAACAAAAAAAATGAAAGAACTATCACCAAGGCTCTTAACATAAAAACAACAATCATACTCACAACGTGTGTAGCCAATTTGAATCATGTAAGGCTCAAACCGCATGTACCACTACCGTGGAGCATTTTTCAACTCATACAATGATCTCTTAAGCATACAAACTAGATGCTCACATCCAGGTTTAACAAACTCTACAGGTTGCTTCATAAATATCTGTTAATCTAGATCACCATGTAGAAAAACAGTCTTCACATCCATCTGCTCCAATGCAGATCCCAAATAACTACCAAAGCAAGTACTAACCTGATAGAAGTATGTCTAACAATAGGAGATAAAACACCTTCTGTTGAGAAAAGCCCTCGCAACTAACCGAGCCTTGAATCTTTCCCCTTCTTTTTTCTAAGACTAGCGGTTTCTTCCTATAGACACATTTGCACCCTATAGCATTCTTGCTTTGAGGAAGCTTAACTAGCTCCCAAGTATGATTCTGATGTAAAGACTTCATCCCCTCAATCATACATGTCATCCATTTATCTTTCTCCTGGATAGATGGCGATAAAATACCTAAATATAAAAGCAATGTATTTATAGGCATCTCTAAACATGTATATGTACAAAAATACCCCTGCACCATAGGCCCTACTCACTCCACTTTGCTTCTATTCCTTATATGAGACATACTCAACACTGATATATAAACAAGTTTCCATTTTCGTGCAAGGGAAATTAGAACTTATTGGGATGGTGTATAGTTGCTCATTTTGTTGTTGAGGATAGCCAAGGGCTAGGAGATCCTCTCCAAATATACAAAGGTTTAATTATGTGTTGAAGAGCTAAGAAGTTGCAAGAGGTCATGACCAATGAATGGACTAATCCATGCACTTTGGGAAGAATAGATATGCAAAGTGGGTCAATTGCCAAACTTTGCTTTTGCAGGCCTTACTGTTATATAATTCACAACCAAGAATAAAGGCCCAATTACAGATTTTTGAAGGCTAATTTGGTGAGAAAATATATCAGGTTAGTTGAGCGTCTTGAACATCATCTTGGCCCAAAATCAGTTGGGAAATAATCTAGGGGACTAAAAATTTCATGGCTAAGTTGGCTCATTACGTGAGAGCACAAATCAATTAAAAGATAATCTAGGGAACCTGAAATTTCATGGCTAAGCTGGCTTATTAGGACTAGTAAAAACTCTAACAATTGTTATGCGTGGACCCACGTCTACATTCACATAAACTATACTTTACATTCACATACACTAAACTCCACATTCACACTTTGTAAACTCTACATTTACACTTTGTAAACTTCACATTCACACATTACAAGATTATATGTTTAGTAACTATATTACCACTGTTATGCATTCACACATTCAAAACTCTATATTCACAGGTCCTATACTCCATATTCACAACTTGAAAACTTCACATTCACACATTACAGGGCTACAAGTTGTTAGAGCTTCTTAACTTTATTACAGATTCACACATGCATAACTCTACATTCACGATTTCTATACTCTATATTCACAATTTGAAACCTTCACATTCACACATTTCTGGGCAACTCTACATTCACACAATCATAACTGTACATTCACGATTCCTATACTCTACATTCACACTTTGAAACCTGTACATTCACACATTTTTGGACAACTCTATATTCAGTAATATGTTAAAAAAAAAAATAATAATAACATGAGACAAAAACGGCGTAGTTTTGGACCCAGGTCCACCTTGACCTGGGTCCACAGCATAATTTGCCAAACTCCAACTACAGTTGTCAAAGCTCAACCTTATATCCTTGTTTATTATTCAAGAACCAACTAAGCTACTTGTGTATGCATTTACTTATTTTTCTGTTACAAGCATAGGGAGTTATATTTTTTTTCTTTCTTTCTTTCACATGTATAACTTGATATAAAAGTCTAGAAAAAAAATCATTTTTTAAAAATTTTAGTAAACGAATTATTGAATTTGACTACTTGTGGAAACATGTTTACATCTTCCTTGTTCTCTAATCTCTAGCATTGTTAGAAACATGTTTGGCCTTTATCACCTTGAAACCGGCAAATTATTGTGTGGTCCACACAGCTATGTGGACCATAATCAAATGTACATTTTTAATGTACTAAATGTACATTATTTTTGTACTGAATGTACATTATTTTTATAGTATAAAAATAATGTACATTCAGTACACAAATAATGTACATCCCCTGAATATAATGTACATTATTTTTATATTGAATGTACATTATTTTTATATTGAATGCACATTATTTAATAGTATGGTCCACACAGCTGTGTGGACCATAATGATTGCTTGAAACCAGAGCTTCCCCTTTGATCATCCTTCACCGAGGCAGTGTTGGTATTGCCACTTGTGAGTCAAATATTGCTTTTGTTTTCTGTGTTATTGTCTTCCTCTTGCTAGTTTTTGACACATCATTCATTGTTGACACTTTTGCGACAACTACATTATTGTTAACACGCCCTTTCATTATTGACATAAGTTCATTACAGTAACACTAAAGAATGCATGTTCAATCAGTGTTGAACAATGAGGGGGTGGTATGTCAAATAAATCTAACTATGCTCTACAAGTGATGATGATGATGATGATGATAACAATATAATAACCCCCAACAACAACAATAATAGCGAAAACCAAATAAGCACTCAAATAGCTACCTACTACCATAGGTGTCCGAGACGACGCAAGTATCTTTACATTTAACTAGAGGTCTAAGATGAACTCATTCCGAACGAAGAACTCTATAACTTTGTTTGATCTATCATGACTATCTACCTAAGGGCATCACCAACTCTTCTTCCCTAATCTCTCTATTTTGTCGGTCCATCTCCTCCACATCACCATATAATCCCCTCTCTTATTCTCTCCAATCATTCTCCTTTTTTTTTTTTTTCACTTTTTGTAGGTCATACTTTTCCACACTCCTACACATCATCTATTATTATATTCACTTTTCTACAATTAATAATTTCAATTTTATAATTGTAATTTCAATTCTTTATTTTAATAAAATCAATTTAAATAACGAAACAAAATAATTTTTAAATTATAAAATATAATTTCATAAATTAAAATCCGCCTTCGAAATCGTCTACAAAACAAATTAACATTTGGAATCAAATACAAAATTTTAAATACTAAATATACCAACAATTAATATAATTAAAAATTTTAAAAATAAATTTTAAACTAAAATTTTTAAAAATAGAATAACAAATACAACTTTAAAAAAATCAAGCCGTTAATGACTTGATTTTTAAACAATTCTTTTAAATAGTAAAATAGAGGGTGGTAGACAACGCATCTACTACACGTATAATGGCACATGACTAACACGCACTATTTGATTAGCATGTGTTGGGCACGTATCATGCGCGGATGTTAGTTTTTTCCCGAGAAAACTTTATCTTTCCCCTTTTTTCCCCTCAATCCTTCTCCCCTTCTTTCTTCGCTATTTTGTATGTGCCCTAATTGATTTTTTTTCCCTTTCTACTTAATCCAATTTTTATATTCCTTAATAGGTTAAAAGAAATGTTCAACGTGAAAGATGCATCAATAATGTGCAACAACTAGTCTACAAAAAGAAAAAAAAATGGTCAATTGCTTTTTTGCTCGAATTCAAATATTTATATGAAGCCTTTTCTAATTTGAACATTTTGATGGCTTGTTTGCCCTTTTCGCTAATAAATATAGCAATTTGACAATTCTCCTTACCTTTCTATTTATTTGTTTTCCCTGTTCACACTCTGTAGTTTACTCCATTTCCATAACTACCAGTACCAATCTTCCAACTTAAACAAGACAAATAGAAAATAAACTTTGGAAGGGAAAATATATATATATTGATTTTGGAACATTTATTCATATTGAAAGTACAAGCCAAGGTGGAAAGAAAATTTGCCACAACAGATGCTAGTGATACATGGTGCTATGCTAAGCTATAATACATTTGCAGAATGCCAGAATGTATGTAACTAAAACATTAGTAAGTGTTTCTGAATCAAACCTCCTGGCAACCTGGAGCGATGAAGTTAGGAAATACAATGAATTTGATGGACAATGGGGCAATAGAAACGGGAGAGCTTACGTCTTGTAGGACTGGTGAGAAGCTCGGTATGTCTCCAGTTTCGCTAAGCTGTAATGGTCTTCCATTCAGGAGCGCGCTTC
The DNA here is from genome assembly GCA_003576665.1 of Ipomoea trifida. NCBI lineage: Eukaryota > Viridiplantae > Streptophyta > Magnoliopsida > Solanales > Convolvulaceae > Ipomoea > Ipomoea trifida. The sequence continues at coordinate 4,162,968 of CP025645.1, read as the reverse complement.
TGCTTTGAAGGTTCCCGTCTTCTGGAGTTAGATGGTATTCTTCTCGTGACAATGGTGCATCCGATGCCTTACTACCTACCCATGAAACGGTTTGCTTTAGACCGTGCAGGAACGACCTTTTCTTGTGCTGTGCTTTCACACTGGCATGCAAGCTGATGCTTGTAGTGGATTTAACGCCAACGCTGAACTCCGTTTGGTTGCTTAGGTTTATTAGAAGCAGCGTGACACCCGCCTGTACAAACACAATTGCAGAAATTGGAAATGCTGTGTCCTGGCAATGAATCTAATCTCAAACAGAATTGGAACACCCTATATGCATCAATTTATATACTAAAGCACTACAACTCTGTTGGGCGGAGGCCAGGGAAAGGTCAAGTCCAACAATTGGTGGTTAGGGAAATTGTTGGGCAGAGGCCGGTGAAAGGTGAAGGGCCAAGTCCAGCACCCTGCCTCCCGAAAATGTGGTGGCAGTATATATACAAAGTCGTGCCTTCGCTATGAGCTATAATTTTTTAGCGTAGTGGTAAGCACTTGATCTTAACAAGTGGTATCCCGTTTTTATCATCCTGCTAATTCTCTATTAAAAAATTTTCTATCTCAACTAAAAGCCTAAGCTGATAGTTGGATTGCAGATTTGGCTTTGATACCAACTTGAAGCATGTGCTCCATCTCAACTAAAAGTCTAAGCTGATAGTTGGATTGCACATTTATGTTATGTTTATATATTATATGCTCAACACTCCAGTCAACAAATGTGACTCATTCTAGTATCAAATAAATGGAAACACATGGTGCTTACTCTTTCTTTTGTGCAGTGGGCATAAGAACGTAAATATGGTGATCCATTGCTGTTAACATCAAGCACTCCTCTTCCCATAAGACGATGCCATAGAAGTGCACTGAATTGAACGGAACATGAGTAATCCACATTCACCCGAATCTTTCAATAACCAACTTAAAAAGTTCATCATACATTTCATTTAGCAGCACCACTTATTCTTGAATTTTATAAATAATTCGCCTAACCTGTAATAATCAGGATTTGGGATAAACGTGTTTGTGTCAAGGAGCCCATAGTTTCCACCGATTAAAGTCTGCCTGCAATAGACTTTTGTCTTGTACTTGGCCGCCATCCCAAGCTGATCTACATACCTTAAATTCCATTTCAGATAAAGATGTTGATAACTTATCTATGTAAGAATTCCACGTAGTAATGCAAAATTGTGTTTGAGTTGCCAAATTTCAATACAAATTCAAGCATAGTAAAGAAAATTACCAAAAACTGTTGACAAAGGTGTTGGACACGTTACGACCACCGCTATTATAGGCGCCACCAGATTCTCCAATCCAAGCTGAAGCCCAAGGACCATTTGCTTGAATGGTTTGTGTAAGATTTCCAAATGTATATGATATCTTATCCAAGTACTCGGGATTTAAAATTTTACTAATGAGATTGTGGTCGGATCCTGAAACAGAATTTGTAAGGTTTTATTCAAACATTCATAGTAGCATTGTCAGATTCATGATCCCCGACATTTAAATGAACCAGGATTTAGTAAACATCTAAAAATGAAAAGCTCAGTCATTGTTACAGGTCAACAGCACTCATGAAATTTAAAAGAAAAGACAATGATTATCTTCTCCATAATACACAGGGTATGAGCGGTGGAAAAAATGTTGAGTACGGAAAAAAAAAATAGAGGGGCAAAAGGTTCTTTTTTATTTTTTAATCCATATGAATGCAAGAGTTTATGCTCACTTTTGTCCAATAACTTTTCATACATTATTCTAACTACATAAAATGCAGAACATTCATAAATAATAATGGTTAGTAAATTTTATTAGGGAAAGACGCAATTTTAGTCCCTCAATTGTTCCTTGCTAGCTGTTTTAGTCCCTAACTTTTTACTGTTACAATATACACCCCTAGCTCTTCAAAAATGTTGCAGTTTTAACTTTTAACCCCTGGAACAACAAAACTATTAGACTCTATTAAAATTTTACTTAGTACATGTGTATTTTAGTACTTTTTAGTATTCTTCTTTAATTATAATCTTATTTAGTCTCGATATTTCATTTGTAAAATAAATAACATGATTTTAACTGGGCTGTGTAGGGAAATAGGGAAGATATTACACAATTGAAAAGAAAAAAAAAATTAGGGAAGAAGGTTGTTAATTTTCTAATTTGCAGATTAAATACCAAAACTGACAATGTTATAAAGAACAAAGATAATAAAATTTTAAAATAACCATGTATTAAGTAAAATTTCAATAGAGTTTAATAGTTTTGTTGCTTCGGGGGTTAGAAATGCAACTTTTTTAAAGAGTTAGGAGTGTATATTGCAACGGTAAAAAGCTAGTGACTAAAACCGCTAGCAAGGAACAACTAAGAGACTAAAATTGCATTTTCCCGCTTTTATTAACTTACCTGGTCCTAGATTGTATATATGATGTGTCAAAGCATTGACAGTGGTTGGCCCTGAAACATCAAGAAACTTCTCAAACCACACCTTATCGTAAAACCCTCCAGGTGCCAACAGAAGAGGCATTGGGTGGACGTCTTTATACAGTTGATCTATGAGAGATTTTAGTCTGATCATATCTTTTGCATATAGTTCGGCATCAACACTTGCACCGACACCTGTACCACACAGCTCATTACCTGCAACAGCAAAAGGAAATAGTGATCCAATAGCACTTATAGAAGGGGACATTTGCACAAGTTTTAGGAACAAATAGATTTTGAGTCCCCGCCCGGTGGTGGGGGCATTGATTCTTTGAGCTGAAAAAAGATTGAGAAAGTACAGAACAGATAAAGAATCACGAGTGTTTCAAAAAAAATAAATAGATAGATTTCGAGTACTCTACCAAATTCCCATGAGTCTATCTCGTAACCCTTGGAAATAGTGTAGTTAATAAAATCATGGGCATTGCTGGATTGCCAGTTTCCTCTCCATTGCTTTTTTATCTTCTGTCTCCCGTGTAAAGCATTCAAACCGAATGTAACAAGTCCTCTGAAACAATTATTTTTTGACAAGAAATTATCAGAATTGAGAAATGAGTTTGTACCTAATAACAAAGCAGAGGATCTGTCAAAAAGCTCAACCACAACTATCCTTTTAGGGAAGTGAAACAAAAAAAAGTCTTTGAATAACTAGAATGGAAAGTTTAAAAAACAAGGAATTCTTTTGGATGAAAAGCAAAGGTCCCGAAATTCACTTGATGTACTAACAATTTTTTTTTTCTGGAAAGCATTAGCATGTACATCGATCCATGAAGCAAGAACAAATTATCAACAACATACAAAATTTTGATAAATTGAATATTGTAAATACAATGTTAGAAACAAAGTGGGGGACAGAAAAGGATTGTGAAAAGGTATACATTACCCTGTCCTCTTGAAAAAGCTGTTTAGCTTATCCCACCTATCCATAGGTAGGCATCCATTAGAAAATCCAAACAGCCCGTCCTTCTGCTTTCTAAATGGATGGCAGGGAGTCTTCAGATTGCCCACATCATAAAGAACTTGGTCTTGCAATGAACCCCCGAGCCGCAATCTCAAATGCTCAAAAGCTGCAATGGTCAAAAAGAGATACACATCCGCAGAGGAGAATGTTTCCAAAATTAATTAATTAAAAGAAAATAAAGCATAGTAATTAACTTGAAGGTGAGATACAATATGAAATTGGAAAACGTATTTTGCTGGACTAGTTTAAAACATGGAAGTAGCATTAGCATTTTCTATTTTAAGGTAATATTTTTCACAGTTTTTAGTTATGCATAGCAGATTCTGGGTGCTAAAGCACATAAAGAATCAATACAAACCTTGAATAGCCTTGGCAAGAAAGGGGTGAGATAAATCCTGAAAAGATCAAAACACAATTAAGAAATATGAAAAAATTGAGCTGAGGTGTATAAGAATGCTGATGATCTCTATGGACATAATTATCATTTGGATCCTTACCAGGTTTAACACAGAAGATGAACCCCAAGGGCATTGGTTGTAGTTACACTTGTCGTGAGGCCACCAATCAAGGGTAGCACATATATAATTAGCATCCGTATCCGAAATCCTTGCAGTTGTTTCAATTACAAGTGCAGCATGTTCAACAGTTTGTGTTAATACTGTGGGAAAAAGTGCCAAAAAGAGTAACAATACAGCTGGGAAGTGCATTGATTATTGAACCCCAGAGCTTCACCACTAGCTGAATTGAGTCAAATGAAGAACTGTCAGAGTTGCATAAACAAACACTATTTTCTACTTCTTTAACTGCAAATACAAAGGGGAAAAGAAAATATGTGGCAATGAAGGAATGAACATGTATAACCCAGCAGATTTCCATGACTGATTAGAATCAAGGTAACATACATTTCAATTATATCAGTACCCTTCTAAGAATGAGTGCATTTATGAAAGATCATGTTGGGCGGAGGCCAGTAAAGGCCAAATCTAGCAGGTGATTGTTGGGCGGAGGCTGGTAAAGGGCTTAAAAGGTCAAATCTAGCACCCATTGTCTCGAAAATGTGTGGCGGTACAAGGAAATAAAGTTGCGCCCTTCGCTACTAGCTATAGTCCAAATTGGTAAGCGCTTGATCTAAAAGTGGTATCAAGCCACAGAACACGGGTTCGAGTCCCATTGTCCTCACAATTTTAACAATGAATATGTCTGAATTTGAAGAATGGAACAAAGAATTTCTAATTCAAAGCTTCAGATGCCAAATAACCAGACAACCAAATGGCAAGTAGCAAAGCATCAATATATTTTTTTATCCAGGGGGACAAAGATTTAGCAGGGAGACTTGCTTTCTACTTCTTCTCTTTATGGAAATAAAATATAAAAAGAAAAAGCGACTGCAGAACAGCATTCATTAGACGACAAACAACACCAACAAAATGTTTCTTCAAATCAAAGAGAAATTTCAAGCCGTATAAGCAAAGCTACAATGTAGTTCATGACGAATATGAAAACTACCCAGTCTGAATCAAGAAACAAGATTAGAATCAGATCCCTTTCAGATAAAGCAGCCAAATAAAAGGAGAACGAAATAGAAACAAGGCCAATTTAGTTACCTCCAGCTAAAACACAGTAAAATTAAAACGCAGGGGCAAATCCGAAGCTTCCCAGAGCCAAGTGCATTCAAATTAAGCAAAACCCCAAAGGCTACAAATCCGCCATTAATGAGCTGAACTTCTGTACAGCATACACCAATACTGGGAAGCGCGAAATATACAATTTTGCTAAAAGATAATCCTTTTTTTTTTCTCTCACTAAATGCATAACACAAGTGTGTCAATAATATAGCGTCATGCTAAAACATGGGGCTCTTTCCTGGAACTGGTCATGTGTCAGCATCAACTTTCGCTCTCCAGGGTTTGGTATAAAACACACGGAGGAGTATATTTTAATGTTTGTTTTTTTTTTAAAGGATAACCTCATTAATTCAAATCCATTACAAATGATATTTGGAGGGCATAAGAAGTTAAGAACCACTCTATGCAATCAAACATTTAGGTACTGTTTGATAAATGACTATTAGCTGATTGGGTTGACTGTTTGGGTTAGAATGTATGATTTGTTGATAACATTGGCTGATTGTAGAGAGTTGTTTGATAAATTAGTTATTAGCGAATGGCTGTTTGGTATAATTTATTTTTTCAAAAAGCTAATTGAAAAGACTACTTTGAGTAACCTTTTGAATTTTAACATTTTGGAGTTACAAAAAGCTTATTATTTACCAACTAATAGTGATCAAATAAGCCAAAATTGGCTGATAGGCTGATTATTTACCAAACAGGACCTTAATCAAGCAACTTAATTTGCAAATCGCCTAAAAGAAATGTTAAACTAACACAATTTTAAGTTTAAAAAGTGCTCAAATCTATTCGTGGTGATGGACGTGCGATTTTTTAAATTGAAAAACAGTATGATCAAGTCATGGATATAACTAAATTAACTTTAAGGTTTTTTAAACTTTTCATTCAAAACTAGTTAAATATGTATATGAAGAATTAAATAAAAACACCACTTCAAAAAAAATTGAGAGGAAATTTATGTATGCACACCTCAAATTATTAAAGGATGTCTATGTTAGAATTATTATTATTTTCCCTCTTAAATTTAATTTGTGAGGAAAAGTAATGGAACAAAAGTGTATTGTGGAGTATTATGGAATTCGGATTACTTTTGGATCAAACTTATTACATTATGATTTAATGTTATATATGGGTGCCATTGGACCATATAAAAAGTTTTGGGATGAAATAATTTTTGGAAAATATTAATCATTGCGTCAAATTTTTTTATATCTTTAATTGTAACTTTATAAATTAAAAAAAAATGGAGAAAAAGTCAAATAAGACATTGAACTTTACCTAAGAAGTCAGTTATGTCCCTAAACTTTTGAAAGTAGCAATTAAATCTATCAACATTATATTTTGGTGCAATGAAGTTCAAAAATCGGTTAATGGCCTGCTATCACATGTCACTATGATTTCAGTCAACATTCCGGCCAACTCTAGTGATATTTCCGGCAATAAAGTGACCGACGACCCACTTTATTGCCGGAATATCACCGAAACGTTGGCCAGAATCATAGTGATTTGTGATAGCAAGTCACAAACTGGTTTTTGGACTTCATTGCATCAAAATACACTGTTGATAAGTTTAATTGCTACTTTAAAAAAAATTTAGAGGCCTAATTGACTTCTTAGATAAAGTTATTTAACTCTTCCCATTTTTTAAAAATAAAATTCGAAGCCCTATTTTACCATTTTCTTATAGTTTGACATCTAATTAAGATAATAATTTTAAAAAAAAAAAAGAAAAAACCTCTAGAATTATTGTTATTAGTAAAATATATGATGGTGTGTTGAGGTTTGGACACCAAAGTCCAATAATTTGTTGAGATTCTACTTGTCTACGCTAAAAGTCATGCCTTCACCATATGAAATGGAATAGATGCTTTGTATAATAATTTTGGGTTTTGTGTATAATTAACGTTTTCTTTTATTTCAAATAATAATAATTGAGGGAATTGTTTTCTTCAGTTCAGTTAAAGCTTATGAGTCAAATTGAATTTTTCGGTGGATAGTTTAACCAGCCAATTAAACAATAATTAGAGAAAAAGGGAAGAAAAATAACTTTAGTTTATGATAAAATTCATAGTTTTGTCAACATAATCGGCAAACGATCATAAGAAAGTAAAGCAATTTTGTTCATAATTGATTTTTTCAATAAATACCTTATATTTAAACTGGAGAGTTGAACTTAGAATCTTATGGTTATCAAGCCAATTGTATTGTCTAACCTACTTAGCTAGGGGTTACACCGAGTAAAAAATTGAATGATTGTTTATTCTAATTAATTTAAGGTGTATAATCAATAAAGACGTGTATAAACTTCTAAAGAATTTTAAAGAGTCTCTAAAAGTATGATGATATTCGATAATGACTTTTAAAGAGTATTTAAAAGTCTACTAGTATTCGATTCAGAGTTTTAAAGAATTTTTAAAAGTCTACTAGTATTCAAAGACTTTTGAACTATCAAATTATGATTTCTGTATACTTTTTCTTCTCGGATATAAAATAGTTCAAATTCAACCCTCTAACCTTAAAATTTTCAATTGAGCGGTATAGTTTTTCTTCTCCGTAATAATTAAATAGTTAATAATATTATTATGTACTTACCGTTCATATTTTATGAACCTATAATATTAAAACAGCATGTGTGGTCCACAATATACATAGTGAAATTTGGTCCACGGAATAATTTATACTAATAAAGTGACATGTTTTGATTGATTTAAAAAAAGATGTGAGTTATAACTTCTTCTTCTTTTCACCAAATAAATAGATAAAATTATACTCTATAAAAATACACTTATCATCTTTCATTTCTTATTAGCTAGAAAGCAAAATAATCACTTCTCCATCTAACTACAAACTATATCGTTACACTATCAATTTCCATTATTATCTCAAAACCCCACTTCTTAAATTGCATCGCATATATATGCAGATGAGGAAAGTTGAAAGTGTTGTCGTTTGTTCACGACTCTATTTGTTGTCATTTCAATTTGGATTTACTCCATTCCCTTAGATTCCTCCACTAATTAAGCAATCAAATACCTGTAGGCAAGATAATTGTTCTTCTCGATCTCCTCCACTAATTATTGTTGAAAAATCATTTAAAGAAAAGCAGTTATCTTTGTACCTTGTCCCAGATTGCTTTCAATTAAAACCTTAATTTTCCTTCTTCATAAAGGTTAACACTTTCAAGGAGGCTTGAAGACTTATGGAGAGGAAATAATTAATGGGAACCATACATGCTATTGTCGCCCACTTAACTATGTTTAATTTGCACACATGGCAAGTGTGTTGTGGCAACATTTTGGTTGTTGCCTTCCGAATCCGTCACTCTTCCTCATACGTCGTGGATACGTGTCCACGTTCAGACCCCTTCCTTGCGTCTCTCGTTTAATTTGGTGACTATAATAGGTAACTTAAAAAAATTTTCCTGAAATCGTGGATACGTGTCCACATTCAGGCCCCTTCCTCGTGTCTCTCATTTAATTTTGTGACTATAATGGGCAACCTAGATTAATAGGTACATTTCCTACGACATTGTTCTATTTCCTAACAATTATTAGTTTATTTAAGAGTTAATACCACAAATGGTCCTCTGACTATTGGGTAGTACTCCTTTTAGTCCTCGACTTTCAATTCGACCACAAATGGTCCTCTGACTTTTATTTTTTACTACAAATAGTCTTATGTTAAAATTTCTGTTAAATAGGTGTTAAATCTAGGGTTAATATCGTCAAATTGATTAATATTATTATGATTACTTCTTTTTGATAATTATATGACAACATAATTAATTTCAAACATTAATAAACATTAAGTTAATAAATATAAAAACAAAATGGACGTAACAAATTACATAAATGAACAAATTAAATAAAAATTCATGATTAATGTCCGCAATTTAATTTGTAATTGATTAATTATATTAATTCAACGGTGGCGGCTTTCAGTTATGTCCCAAACAAAATGTTTGATCGATTAATGAAGAGTGAAAAATATTAATTGGCCATGTATATATGAACAACCATGAAATAATGGAAGCAAGGTTTTTGAAAAAAAAAAATCCATTTTAATCTGTTGGTTAAATTAAATCAGATAGCTCTAATATTAAATCTTCATTTTGTACGCATAATTACGAGATCTAAGGTGCATTATTTTTTATTTAGGAGTATTTATATTTGTTAATTGTTTCAATTATGCTTGTTGGTGAAAATTTCTAAACATTTTTATTTTATGACCATTATATATATCAATTTGACGATAATACCCCTAAATTTAACACATATTTAACAGAAATTTTAATGGAGGACTATTTGTGGTCAAAAATGAAAGTCAGAGGACCATCTGTGGTCGAATTGAAAGTCAAAGACTAAAAGGAGTACTACCTCAATAGTCAGAGGACCATTTGTGGTATTAACTCTTTATTTAAATAATGTACTCTTTATTCCTTTGTATGATGGAGGGAGTTTAGCTCTTCTACTGTTGTGATTGTGAAGTAAGCAAGGAACAATTAATGGATAACAACAAACCTTCAAAAGTGAACAAAAAAAGAGCAAAAGTGAATTGCATTGAGCAATTAACAGTGTGCAAGTTGTTGACGTTTTGATGGCTCACAATGGAAGTGCAAGAAAGGTTTAGCCAGAACAAACAAGAAAAAGGTTTGAGCCTTGGACCAAGTTTGCTACCACTACCAATCAAGGTGTTTAATTTAGGTTTTGAATAAACATTGGGTCCGGTTGCAAGTTTGTTTGTTTGTTTGTTTTTTTTTTTTTTTGTGAGCAAAGGGGACCAACAGGTCCCCAGAGAAGAAAAGGGAAAAATAAACTAGCGATATCTGCCACTGGCCACGCCCAAGGCGTCCCGCAAAAGAAGATCATTTAAGCCTTCAGGGGTTGTTCCAGAATCGAAGTGCCCCATGGGACACTTTGGCACAAGTTAGCTAAGAAGTCTGCACACTTGTTACCTTCCCTGAATATGTGAATAATCTTTGCAAGTTTGTGTATAACAGTATAAGTATCCGTATTAGCATAAGAATTAGTCACATACTCACATTAGATAAGAAATTATCCACAACATTGAAAATGAAGGCAACATTAAAAAGACAATTATTATTTTTATTTTTAACTACCATGTATGTCATGTTGGAAAATTTGCACAAAATTTGCATGTTTGAAAATTTAATTGCATTTTTTTTCTTTAAAAAAAACATATAGTCTAATTAAATTTTTACATCTAGTTTAGTACTCTATTTGACACTCATTTCTTATAATTATTTACATTATATATATATATATATATATATATATATATATATATATATATATATATATATATATACATACATAGAGAGAGAGAGTTAGGATCATATGAGATCACTTGTTTAAGTAAGATCGTGAGATCAGATCTTGTGCATCCATTTAATAATTTAATGGTTTAGATTGATTTAAGATGTTGAGTTGAAGTGTGTGCGAATAGTAATAAAATGTGTACGAATAGTAATTAAGTGTGTGCGGACGGTGATTAAATGTGTGCAAACGGTGATTAAATGTGTGCGAACGGTGATTGATGTACAAGATTTGATCTCAAATTTTTTTAATGGTCTAGATTGATTAAGATTCCAAGTTGAAGTATGTGCGAACGGTGATAAAATGTGTGCGAACAAAGTGTGTGTGTCAATCAATCTAGACCATTAAAAAGTATTACATGGATGCACCAGATGTGATCTCACGATCTTACCTAAGCAAGTGGTCTCATTGAAACCCTATATATGTGTGTGTGTGTATATATATATGGTGCGGATTGGGCATCACGTGCAAATGTGGGGACTTGCACTTTTAGAGTGTTTTTCATATTTTTATATTTCATTTTTTCGGGTCCTATTATGCATTTTTAGGATTTATATTATGCATGTTTAGTAATAAACTCTAGAAGTGCATGATTCGAATCCACGATTGATTTTTTGAAACTCAAAAGGTGCACTACATACTATTCTAACCCTAAAATTGCAAAATATAGGAACTCTACGAGTGCAAGTCGATACGTTTGCACAAGAAACATAGTTTGAAACTAATCTTGCTCCTATACATATCCATTGTATTTGGATATACCAATCTCTCTCTATTGTAGTGTATCGACATATTTCCTGAGGTTGTGTTGATCTGGTTATGGACTCAAAACTCTTGAACCAAATAACTAATCAACACAAATAACCTTAACCAAATTATTAAATTTATCACAAATAAATAAATAATGTACAATATTTTATACATACTCTTATAAATACATAGAATATAATATAGGTTCTATGACTTTGTGATTTATTTATTTATTATTGATTTTTGATTTATTTTAATTATTATTTAGAATTATTTATTAATGTATTTTGAATTTTAGGAATTATTAGGGCTATATTTGAAATTTTATAAGTTATTGGTTATATATATATATATATATATATATATATATATATATATATATAGGGGTGCACTCTCGTGAGAACTC
>CP025645.1:4042993-4150377 GCA_003576665.1 Ipomoea trifida | reverse complement strand
AAATAAAATAAAGTGTATACTGCGGTGGTATAAAAAACTGTCGTTTATTAAGTATATATTAGACGATGGTTATTTCAAAATCGCCGTCTATTAAGTGACGTGGTATATATTAGATGGCGGTTATTTAAATAGCGACATCTATTAAGTATTATTAGACGGCGGTTATTTAAAAGCCGATGTCTATTAAGTGACGTTGTATATATTTCACGGCGATTATTTAAAAATCGTCGTCTATTATGTGACGTCGTATATAATAGACGACGATTTTTTTTAAAAACCGCCGTCTATATGTGACGTAGTAGACCAAAATATATTAGACGGCGGTTATTTAAATAACCGCCGTCTATGATGTGTCGTAGTAAGCCGTTTCTGTAGTAGTGTGAGTCGAGATTAAGAAGAAGAGAGCAGAGAGTAAATTATAACTAGAAGAAGGAGGAAGCATTTCTCCATAAATCATTTTTAATACACAAACAATAGTCTACTGGACTCAATACGACGTCGGCTAGGAGTGATAGCCGACGTCGTATAGCGCCGAGCCTTAATGATACGACGTCGGCTAACTACCTAGCCGACGTCGTATCGACGCCCGAATTCAATTCGGGCTATGATACGACGTCGGCTAGGAAGTTAGCCGACGTCGTATCCGCCGTAATTGGATACGACGTCGACTAACCTCCTAGCCGACGTCGTATCATAGCCCGAATTGAATGATACAACGTCGGCTAGGTAGGTTAGCCGACGTCGTATCGTCTGTCGATGGCTAATATGTATGATACGACGTCGGCTAATAACTTAGCCGACGTCGTATCGCACCGTCTTATAAAGTACACCCTTTAACGTCGGCTATTAGTAAATAACCGACGTTATAGGATTTTATAACATACAACGTCGGCTAAATACTTAGCCGACGTTAATTAGCCGACGTTGTACGTGATTTCTGTAGTAGTGCAAGTTTGCTACCACTACCAATCAAGGTGTTTAGGTTTTGAATAAACATTGGGTCCGGTTGCAAGTCTTTTTCTTTTTTCTTTTTTTTGAGCAAAGGGGACCAACAGGTCCCCAAAGAAGAAAAGGGAAAAATAAACTAGCGATATCTGCCACTGGCCACGCCCAAGGCGTCCCGCAAAAGAAGATCATTTAAGCCTTCAGGGGTTGTTCCAGAATCGAAGTGCCCCACGGGACACTTTGGCCCAAGTTAGCTAGGAAGTCTGCACACTTGTTACCTTCCCTGAATATGTGAACAATCTTTGCAAGTTTGTGTGTAACAGTATAAGTATCCGTATTAGCATAAGAATTAGTCACATACTCACATCAGATAAGAAATTATCCACAACATTGAAAATGAAGGCAACATTAAAAAGACAATTATTGTTTTTATTTTTAACTACTACCATGGCTGTCATGTTGGAAAATTCGTACAAAATTTGCATGTTTGAAAATTTAATTGCACTTTTTTTTTCTTTAAAAAAACACATATAGTCTAATTAAATTTTTACATAGTTTAGTACTCTATTTGACACTCATTTCTTATAATTATTTACATTATATATATATATATGGTGCGGATTGGGCATCACATGCAAATGTGGGGACTTGCACTTTTAGAGTGTTTTTCATATTTTTATATTTTATTTTTTCGGGTCCTATTATGCATTTTTAGGATTTATATTATACATGTTTAGTAATAAACTCTAGAAGTGCATGATTCGAATACACAATTGATTTTTAGAAACTCAAAAGGTGCACTATAGACTATTCTAACCCTAAAATTGTAAAATATAGGAACTCTACGAGTGCAAGTCGATACATTTGTACAAGAAACATAGTCCAAAACTAATCTTGCTCCTATACATATCCATTGTATTTGGATATACCAATCCCTCTCTATTGTAGTGTATCCACATATTTCCTGATGTTGTGTTGATCTGGTTATGGACTCAAAACTCTTGAACCAAATAACTAATCAACACAAATAACCTTAACCAAATTATTAAATTTATCACAAATAAATAAATAATGTACAATATTTTATACATACTCTTATAAATACATAGAATATAATATAGGTTCTATGACTTTGTGATTTATTTAGTTATTATTGATTTTTGATTTATTTTAATTATTATTTAGAATTATTTATTAATGTATTTCAAATTTTATGAATTATTAGGGCTATATTTGAAATTTTATAAGTTATTGGTTATATATATATATATATATATATATATATATATATATATATATATATATATATATATATATATTCTAGAAAATAATTCATTTTCTGTAAACTATTTTGATTTTATGGTGTTTGGTTGAAAGTTATATTTCCTTGTTTAGTGAAAGTTAAAAAATTGCATTTTTTTTAAATATATTTGATACATTTTTCTCATTTTTTTTTTGAAAATAACATATTATGTGTTATAACAACAACAACAACAACAACAACAACAATAATAAATGGTAGTAGTGGTGTGGTGATGTCCCGATGATAATAATAATTTGAAAACTAATTTAAAAAGATATGAGAAAGATGATAAATGAAAAAAAATAAAGAATAAAAAAATCTTACAAACTAAAAATTTAGAAAAATATTTTATTCCGACATTGTTTTTATTGACTATAATAAATATTTGTTAACTTTATTTTCTTTAATACCAAACAAATGCAGAACAATTAAAAAATTTGTTATAAATATATATTAATGTGAACATTATTTATGTTGTAACAGACGTAACGGTTCGGTAATTAAGCATGTCATTATTGTATCTGTTATATTTGTAATATATATACTTACATATGTTGTATTTTTGTAAGGTTAATGAAAATCTTGGTTACCAACACTATTGTCTATTTTCCCTCTTTTACTATTCTCATTACATCTATCCTGCAAATAGTTCATCGGTTGGGCGTTAACAGTCAATGAGCATCATCTAATACAACAAAAATTATTTTTTCTAAAATCATTTTTCAAATTTCTAAACATCTACCTCTACAAACCTAATAAGAGTCAATAAAATTAGACCACTAACAAAAACAAAAAAATGTTAGGCATAATTGTTTGCTGAAATGAATTGTTCATATTTTTGTTTTTAGTATTTTTGAAAATTCATTGCGCCAATGCACTAAAATTGCAGTGAAGCACACTAGGAGACTAGATCAAATAAAAAACTATGATCTCTAGCAGAAATGATTTGATCTAGTTTACAATGGCGCACCTTAACCAAGATTTTAATTAATTTATGGCAGAAGTTACAACAAGAGCATGGCATGCCAATTAATAAATCATTATTGCATGGACAATGGTTCATACAGCTGTGTGGACCATGGTCTATGCAATAATTTGCCCCAATCAATAGAATTTTGTGTTGTAAAAATTGTGGTTAAGGTACTATTTAGTGAGTGTACTTTTCTCCAAAACACCAACTAATTCAACATTTCTGTTACATATCATAGTTATGCATTAGTGAAATATTTATTTTATAAAAAAATTGATAATCTTATATTGATATACTACAAGAGGTTATCAAATGATACTTTGAGAATTTCTGAATCAGTAATTTAAAAATACATATTAGGCATTTCCCTTTTCTTGCAATCACTAGTATCCTTAAAATACAGTAATGATGTTCCACGCAATTCGCCACCGCATCAAAACATCACAATCTTCTTCTTGAAAGCATAGCTCGCTATTAAACAATTACTTTTACTATTATCATCAAATTCTCTCTTTCAGAATTCAGACTCCTTCAATGGAGCTCCGTACGCCTCCAAAACCCTAGAAATAAGCAACAATAATAGGCATTCAAACGACGAGCTCTCAATAATCGAAATTCACCCCTTTGGATTTTCTCAATTTCTTGGAAAACTCACCGGAATTTTTCTTTTTTCTTTTTATTTTTCTATTATTCTTGTTCCAAACGCACTGCTCTGACCCATTGTAAATATCTCAAATGTGAATCCCATGTGGTAAACTTCTTTACTTTTTCTTTTTCCTGAAGGAAACCGTTATTTAGATAATCGTTTCACCTTTTTATAATTTTTGTTTTCTGCTTAAATTTGTACTTTTTTGGGGGTGTGATGATTCTGTCATTTGGCCAAATGGGTAATTTTTTTCTTACTGGTGCTGTGAAAATTCAGAGACACTTTTTTTCCTAAATTGGTGATTCTTGTTGGGCAAAGAGGGTGAGGGGCTGAGGAGGAGCGGCCTTAATTGGACTTTCATGGAGAGCAGCAATGTAGTAGACAATGATCAAAGCTCCGGTTGGATGCAAGTGAAAAAGGTTTGATTTTTTTTTAGATACCCATTTTTTGATCATATGATGCCTTAATTTATCTATCTTTGCTTGAATAGAATCGTTTCTGTTGCATCTTTAAAGGTGATTATGATCATGGAAATGGCTATACAATGGGTTGTTAAATCTTTAAATGTATGCTATTAAGAAATAATTGGATATGAAGTCAGAACATAAGGTGCACGATCTGGTGTTTATGTCTATTCTGTTCATTTGCTTTTGTAAAATCAGAATGAATTATTTATGGAGATTGATATATCCTGTATTTATACTAGCACCAGCAATTATTTATTTACCTTTTACAATGCTTGAATGGTCACGGTTCTCTGTATGAAGCATAATTGATGACATTCATCCTCCTACTGGTAATTAGTTGAAATTGACGAGCATGATATGCAAAAATAAGTTATTACTTAATTTTAATTTTTAGAACTGTCTACTTTTGAAAATTATTGAATGCTCTTAGGAAACTGAATCATCTGAACAGTGTTGAGGGCCCTTCTTCAAATGTATGGTAAAATTCCAATCTCACATTTGTTGTATTCACCTTCTAAAATACCACGGAGTGTATCAAATTGTGAAAATAATTATGTTGAATCAAATTGTGATATCAACTGCTGGATACTGAGGTACTTTCTGAATGAAGAAATGACTGAAATTCTTGGCACCATGCTGTGTTTCGAAATTTATGAATAAAGGCCAAGAAGATGACCTCAGAAGGACATGTTGAGTTTCCAGTGCTTTATATTATATAGTTCTTTTAACTTTCTTGGCCCTAAATTTATACAGAGTACATTTTAATGGCGTACTTTAAGTTGTGTTCTGCACTTTGCAGAAGCATAGAAGTGGTTCAAAGTCCTCAACACATGGTTGGGCTGGAGGATTGCCTGGGAGATCAGATTCTGCTAGCCCTCATAGTTGTTTGTTGGATGTAAATCGTGAGAAGAATGAAGGCACTAGCCAGCCTCTAAAAGCAGAGAGACATTATGCTTCAAAAGCTTCCGCTGGTGTTGCGAATTCTTGTTCTGTTCCACATAAAGGTGAAACAACCACACATTATCTAGACAAATGTGTCGTTAGTCAAGGCAATACAAATTTTAATACACCTCTGTCAGTTGGTGCAAATGTCAGTGGTAAAGGAGTCATTGATGAACATCTGCAGAGGAATAATCAGGATGTTCTGCCAAAAATCAAGTGGGGTGATTTGGATGATACAGCTCTGATGTTGCATTTTGGAGACAATGTTGGAGCTGAAATTAAGTTTGGCGAGATTGCAAATCACAATTTGGTTGGCAGGAAGTATGAAAAGGTTAATGATTCTGTGTCACAGATTTGTTCTATTTATCCTGAAGAAAATGAATTGCCTATTGATCAAGATCCACAGTCTCATTTGATGTCTCAAAATAATGAATTTGTTGGGGAAAAATCTATGGAGGTTGATGAAATCTTTTCTGAAGATGTGAAAATTGAAATTACAAGTGAGAAAATACTTGATCCTCCCTCTGCTGCTGTGCCAAATCACAGAGGACACCATATGCATTCCAAAACAAAAGATGATGACAGTTTCAATAAATTTAATCAAACTAATTCTGGAGTATTTGCTGAGGAGCTTGGCCCGTCTGCAATTCCTGCTGCCTCATGTACTTTGGAAAATTCCAAAGTACCTATTATTGATGGAAATTCAAAAATGGCAGGAACATCACAAGACTCTGAATCAGCAGGTCCTGATAAAGTACAACCTGAAATTCATGGAGAATCGTCATTGGAAGCTTCTATTGGGGATATCAGGGCACAAGGTGATAGTGAAAGTAAAACACAAAACATAGGTGCTATTGATGCATATGATAATAGTGAAAGTAAAGAGAGGTTTAGGCAACGCCTTTGGTGCTTCCTCTTTGAGAACCTTAACAGGGCAGTCGATGAGCTTTATTTACTTTGTGAGTTAGAGTGTGACATGGAGCAAACAAAAGAGGCTATTCTTGTTCTTGAAGAAGCTGCTTCAGATTTCAAAGAACTCAATTCAAGAGTGAAGGAATTTGAGAAAATGAAGAGGACCTCTTCTCGTGTAATTGATGGTGCACCATTAATCATGAAGTCTGACCATCGTAGGCCACATGCTCTCTCATGGGAGGTCAGCATTCCTATTCCTTTCTGTTTTTCTTATATTCCTCTATGGGAATTTACTTAGAAGGTATACTGATTTTAACCTTTAAATTACTGCATGTTCAAAAAATGAAAACGATATCTTCAAGAGCTAGTCAGCTAATATGCGGAATATTTAACATCTTCACTGTGAACTTTATTCCTAAGGGTTATTTTCTTTTGTAATTTTTATTTTCTGACATTGCTATTTCATTGAAAATAAATAAGTTTCTTGTTTTATCTCTATGCCTGATGGAGTGGTGTCATATTTCACATAGTTTTGTAACTCTTATCAAGATTAACGAATTAAAATTGTATAAACATTTTAATGTGCTTATTCTGAGCTATAACAAAAATGGTGCATGGATGTCATGTTATGTGAAATATTAATTTGAGCTTTAGTGTTGGCAGTTAAATTATTGACACGTGAATAATTAATAGGAATAGATTTAAATTGCAATGTGCTCCAGAGTGATTAGTATTTTTCAATTTAATACTTTGCAGGTCCGCAGAATGACTACTTCACCACACAGGGCTGAGATACTGGCTTCATCTCTTGAGGCTTTCAGAAAAATTCAACAAGAAAGAGCAAGGGCTCGTGCAAATGATGCTGGAAAACTGGGTTCTGATTGTGAAACCAGTGACCTTTTGAGGAAGTATACTGAGAGGACAGATATTATGAGCAATGAGAAAGAACCAGTAGCAAAGGCAAGGAAGGTAAGTGGTGCATCTGATCTATCTCATCGGAATTCAAGTAAAGAGAAAAGAAATGGTGATGCAGGCAGGTCCAACTCTCATGCATCTAGATTGCCTCATAAAGATGCTGCTTTTGTCACTGTAAAAAACAAGAAAGATAAAGTAATTGCAGATAATATGATTGAAAAAAACTCAAAATCAGTTGATCACTCAAAAAAGCAAGTTCCTCTTTCTGAAAGGGAGAAAGAAAAACGGAATGAAATGCCATGGAAATCCATGGATGCTTGGAAAGAGAAAAGGAACTGGGAGGATATCCTTGCGTCACCCTACCGCGTTTCTTCACGTTTTTCACATTCTCCGGGTTTGAGTAGGAAAAGTGCTGAGCGTGCCCGCATTTTGCATGATAAACTTATGTCTCCTGAGAAGAAGAAAAAATCTGCCCTTGATCTGAAAAAGGAAGCGGAAGAAAAACATGCAAGGGCTATGAGAATCAGATCTGAGCTTGAGAATGAGAGAGTTCAAAGACTTCAGCGAACATCAGAAAAACTGAACCGTGTCAACGAATGGCAAACTGTACGTAACATGAGACTACGGGAGGTAATGTATGCTCGCCACCAGCGTAGTGAATCTCGACATGAAGCTTATTTGGCAGAGATTGCAAGAAGAGCTGGTGATGAAACCATTAAAGTCAATGAGGTTCGATTCATCACTTCAATGAATGAAGAGAACAAAAAACTCATGTTGCGTCAGAAGCTCCATGATTCTGAATTGAGGAGAGCTGAGAAACTTCAAGTTTTGAAAACAAAACAAAAAGAAGATATGGCAAGGGAAGGAGCAGTTTTGGAACGCAGGAAACTTATTGAAGCAGAAAAATTGCAGCGACTTGCAGAAACACAGAGGAAAAAGGAGGAGGCTCAAGTGAGAAGGGAAGAGGAACGCAAGGCATCGACTGCAGCACGTGAAGCTAGGGCTATGGAGCAGATGCGAAGAAAGCAGGTCCGGGCCAAAGCCCAGCAGGAGGAAGCTGAGCTACTGGCCCAAAAATTAGCTGAAAGACTCAGAGAGAGCGAACAGCGTCGTAATTTTTACCTGGAGCAGATAAGGGAAAGGGCTTCAATGGATTTCAGGGATCAATCACCTTTACTGCGCCGCACTAGTAATAAGGAGGGGCAAAACAGATCTACACCCAACAGTAATGGTGAAGATTCTCTAGGAAACAACTGCTCTGGTTCTGAAGGGAATGCCCTTGCCTCTAGCAATGCAACATTGCAGCATTCACTCAAACGAAGGATTAAACGAATTCGTCAAAGACTTATGGCTCTGAAGTATGAATTGATTGAGACATCAGTTGGAGCTGAAAATAATGGTTTTGCATATCGAACTGCTGTGGCAACTGCAAAGATAAAAATTGGAAAATGGCTTCAGGAACTTCAGAAACTTCGCCAGGCAAGAAAGGCAGGGGCAGCGTCTTTTGGACTAATTGCAGCTGAAATTATCAAGGTAATTCTATGGCATCTATTATAATTTATTGCCTTGAATGATGAGAAAAAGAGGATGCTTTTCTTTATCTTGATAATCACTTTCTATAACTTATTAATTTTGACAAACATATAATGATATCTGATACTATAATAGCTAATGACTTCATTGGTTTCTTTCCTTCCTGTTTCCTTTGTCAACTATTGCTTATTGTTTGTGGCTTTATTTGTATGTAGTTTTTAGAAGGAAGGGATGCGGAGTTACAAGCTTCTCGCCAAGCTGGTCTGCTTGATTTTATTGCTTCTGCCCTCCCTGCCTCCCACACATCCAAACCTGAAGCCTGCCAGGTTACAGTGCACCTTTTGAGACTTCTGAGAGTGGTGCTTTCAACACATGCAAATAGGAGTTATTTCCTTGCACAGAACCTCCTGCCCCCAGTCATCCCCATGTTGGCCGCATCTCTTGAAAACTATATCAAAATTGCAGCATCATCAAATTCCCCTGGTTCAACCAACTTAATATCAAGTAAAACATCAGTTGAAAATTTGGAGTTGATTTCTGATGTTTTGGATGGTTTTCTCTGGACTGTGGCAGCAATTATTGGTCATACAAGCTCTGGTGAGCGTGACCTTCAATTGCAGGATGGTCTAACAGAACTAGTGATAGCATACCAAGTTATTCACCGGTTACGGGATCTTTTTGCACTATATGATCGACCTCATGTGGAAGGCTCTCCTTTCCCTTCATCAATACTTCTGAGCATCAATCTGCTTTCAGTTCTCACATCCAGATTCAGAAATCTGTGCTTAATTGATTGTGAGTCCATTCCAAAAATAAGTACTGAAGAGGTTAAACCAGCTGAGCTTGCAGAAGATAAACAGGAATTGTCCACCAGTTATAGGCAGGAGATTAAATTACCTTCAGTGGCAATTACTGAAGGTGTAGCCATAACATTGACAGATATATCAGAAGATAAGTCCCATGATGATTGTATAAAGGTCAATGGTAATAGCTCAACATTGGTTGACCAGAGTTCTGGTACAGTGAGAGAAACTGCCACTGCATCCTGTGAATTGCAGAGTAATATGGTAGATGCTATTTTGGGCTCTTCTGTTTCTCATAAGGATGAGAACCCTATTAATAATAGTGAGGAACCAAAAACTGGAAATGAGTTGGGCTCAAAACAACCTGTAGCTTTCCTTCTTTCTGCAATATATGAGACTGGCTTAGTGTGTCTACCATCCATGTTAACAGCTGTTCTATTGCAGGCGAACAACAGATTTTCTGAACAGGTGACTTAGATGCCTGTTCATAGTTCTGGATTTCAGTATTCTGACTTAATAGTTGATTAAACCTTAATAAGTAACTGTTTGCCTCTGCCCTTTCATTTTGGTTAGGAAAGATGAGTGAAACCCTCATTCTATCAATGATTCTTCTAACTTTATATCTCACCATGTAATACTACATATTATAATTGTTAGTAATTTCTACAAAAATTACTTTCCTTTCTTTGTGTGTTTGTGTGTGTGTGTAACATAAGCTTTACTGTAATTGTTACAAAATGTGTATCTCTTTCCACGATCAAAGTTATAAGATTTATATTCCAATTTTCTGTCAGACATCCTATGTCCTTCCATCTAATTTTGAAGAAGTGGCAACTGGGGTGCTGAAGGTGTTGAACAATTTGGCACTAATAGATATATCTTTTATACAGAAGATGCTGGTAAGTTATTCCTGAAACTGTTCTTCCCTGATCAGGAGACTTTTTTGCAACATTTTATGACCATGTGTTTATCTTTTTGAATCTCTCATGTTTACTTATGTTGACCTCCTGAATGGATCACAGGCCAGACCAGACCTGAAAATGGAATTCTTTCACTTAACAAGTTTTCTACTTTCTCATTGCACTAACAAGTGGGCTCTAGCAACTGATCAGGTGATGTTATCCACACTTTGTTTTAATTTTAATTTCTTCAAGACAATCTCCTTATTTGCTTGTTGAGCGAGAAACTTATCATGCACTGAAACATACTTATTTGATTAGGACATTGTCCTAGAGCTATTCTTTCCTAGGATGGAATTTCAAAGCTGAAATCTGGTGTGCATGTGCATGCAAGCTCACATTTCTCTGTGTGCTATCATGACAGTACCTAACAAAAAGCCTAGAAGGATACTCTATCCCACAGATAGTGTCCTGTTTGAAAAATACAGATAATAAAGGAACTTTCATTTAATCCACTATTGATGTTAATTATTAATTAAATTGCATGGATCCATTCTTATCCTTTAGATGAAGTATTATCTTTCATCTAAAGTTTTCATCTAACATAAGGCTTTTGTTTTTGTTTTTTGTTTTGTTCTTTTTTTGAAAGTCAATAAATAAATAAATAAATAAACTAACGAACTTATTATACCTCCCAAAATAGAAAGGAGACTTTTTGAGGAACAATAGAAGTATTTAACCTTTTGAATCTGTTGCTGTAGTCAAATATCTATTTTGTATTACTACTGGTGTTGAAAGAAATAGCCTTTAATTGTTCTTTTCTTCTTGAAACACAAAGGGTTGGCTGTCTAAGAATAAGTTCCTGATGAAAGATCACATTGTGTCTATCTATTTGTATGTTATCTCTGCATTGAGACATGGAAAATACAACAAATTCTTATCTTTTTCCACATGGTATCACAGCCAAGGCTTAAATTTTGTTTTGCTTTTTGTTTTGTTTCCGTTTTTGTTTTGCTTTTGCTTTTGTTTTATTTTTATTTTTCGTTGCATGAACTGTAGAGTTACTATTCATTTGAACCCTATTTTTCAAATTACTTGCTTTTGGTGAGATTTTTTGTCAAACTAGTGCTACCTATCTCTTCTAAAACCTCTGGCAAATTTGACCTAGTAAGTCCATCGCCGACTCCATCTGTGTCATTAGTTTTCTTTTTGGTAACAATGTCCTCCGACAGAAATTCTAATTCCGGTACTGTTTTTCCTTTTTCCAATAATATGCCTATTGTTTCGAGCTTTATTTATGTGCCTAATTTGTCTGGAAGCCTGTGCTCCCGAAAAATTATGTGGATCTCAAAATTACCGATCTTGGTTTGATGCCGTTGAGTTATGGTTTATGGACCAAGGAGTTGACCACATAAAAAAGGGGTGGATAACTTTGTGAATCCTCTGTTCTGGTCAAAGATCTGTTTAGTATTACTACTGGTGTTGAAAAAAATATCCTTTAGTTCTTTTCTTATTGAAATCCTATTGTCTCGAACTCTATTTATGTACCTAATTTGTCTAGAAGCCCAGTGATCACTTCTGAAAAATTATGAGCATATAAAAAATTACAGATCTTGGTTTATGGGCCAAGGAGTTGCTGGCCACTTAAACAAGGGGGTGGATAAGATATCGGAAAATGAAAAGGCAATTTGGGAAAGGTTAGATGCTTAGCTATGTAGTTCTCCATAGTTGTTGCCTCTCTTCCGGGCCTTTAAGACATGTGTAGAGGTATGGAATCAAGCTAAATCCCTATACACTAATGATGTCTCATTAAGACATGTGTAGAGGTATGGAATCAAGCTAAATCGCTATACACTAATGGTGTCTCTTAATTCTACTGATAACTTAGTTAACTTGAAGAAAGATGGTATTGATATGGAAACATTCTTTGTAAAGCCCAATGTTTAATGACTGAGTTTGGTACACTCATGCCTATTGGTGGAACACCGACAGAGCAACTTATCCAATGAGAGAAATTCTTTGTAATACTTCTCCTGACCAAATTAGATCCAGAATTTGGAAGTACCCGAAATCAAATCCTTGGAAGCAACATTCTCCTAGGAACCACAGTTGTTCAAATGTCTCTTGCAGGTAACCTCTATTCCAATTGTTCAAACATCTACTTTTGAAGAATTTGCTCTGGTGACACAATGAGGTCGTGAATGAACTAAAAATCGTGGACAAAAAACACTTGATTTTGCGATTATTGTAATAAATCTAGATATACACGGGACTGATGTTAGAAACTTCATGGGAATCTAGTGCTTACCCAAGTTAATGTTGCTCAATCTCAATTGGGAGAACCAAGTTCCCAAACCATTTTTGATGTTGAATATGAAGAGTTTGTTTGATTTAAAGCCAAAGTCGAGGCTTCTGGTGTGCCACTCCTGTAGCCTACACTGAAGGATCTCATACTTCCCTTGTATCCCAATGTAGCCTTAGTAGACCATGGGTTATCGTTTCAAGTGCCTCTGAACATATCTCTGGTAACTCATCTTTATTTTCTCATTTCACCAATTCTAAATCTCTTCCATCTATTGCTTTAGGTAATGGTGGTATAAAAAGTACAACTTTTGGAATTGGAAAATCTTCACCCCTTCGTACTCAACCTCTCTCTACGATTCTTTATATACCTAAATGCCCTTTCAATTTAATTTCTATCCAAAACTTACAAAATCTTTAGATTGTTTGGTCACTCTTTCTTCTAATTCTGTCATTGTGCAAGATCGTCGTTTGGCTCGGGGTATGAATCAGAAGGACTCTATCAATTGTCTACCCCAAATCCTATAGTTTGCACCGCTACCATTCCTCCTCTTGCCCATAGCAAGTTAGGGCATCCCAACCTCAATAAATTACGACAACTTGGTCCATGTTTGTCCCAATTATCTACCCTAGAGTGTGAAGCTTGTCAACTTGGAAAACATTCTAGAACATCTTTTCCTAATTGAATCAATAAAAGAGTCGCATCCCTTTTTCCTTAGTCCACAATGATGTTTGGGGACCTTTTCGATGTACTTCAATTTTTGGTTTTAAATACTTTGTTACTTTTACTGATGATTTATCTCATTGCACATGGGGGTCTTCTTAATGCGAAATTGTTCTAAAATGCTTAATGTTTTCAAAAATTTTCTGAATGCAATAAAAAAAATCAATTTGGGGTGTATTAGAACTTTACAAAAGTGATAATGTTGGAGAATATTTTAAAACTCCATTATGTAACTTTCTTGATTTAGAAGGCATACTCCATGAGTCATCTTGTCTCTATACTCAACAAAAAGGAGTATCATAATACAAAAACCAACATCTTTTTTAGGCAACCCACACTATGATTCTCCATTATAAAGTTCCTCCATAGTTTTGGGCATATGCTATCCTTCAATCATGTTATTTAATAAAGTGTATGCCTTCATCTGCGCTTATTTCCCTATAAGCCTCTTCATGAACTCCCATTAAAGATTTTTGGATGCACTTGTTTTGTTTGGGACACTACCTCGGGGCGTAATAAATTCTCCCCAAAATCCTTAAAGTGCATGTTTGTTGGGTACTTTAGTTGCAAAAGGGTTTTAGATGTTATTCCCTTGGTAAGCGTCGATTTTATGTGTCTTATTCTTTGTATCTACACCGTTATTTTCATCCACCTAACCGGCATCACTTGATCCCTTTCCTGATGTTCTTCCTGTCCCTACATTTCAAGGTAGGTCCAAGGTCCATTTACCTCAAGCTCCATCAGCACATATAAATCCTAGTCCATTACCTACAAAACCTCATTTGCAAAATAGCAACACCACTCCTTGTCCTTACATTTATCATCAACATTCTTGACCACCCATAGTCATTCAAATTGATAATAGCCCAACAGATTCATCTCTCGAGCTATCTCTACATTTGGACCCAACAAGCAGCTCAAGCTCTCCCATCGCAAGTTGGGTAATAGATCAACATGAAACCCCTTTCCCATAATAACTTTATTTCTTATGATTATCTCTCACCTTCATATGGTGCTTTTATCACATTCCTGTCTTTTGTTTCTACTCCTAAATCTGTTAAAGAAGCCCTTTCCCATCCTGGTTGGTGTCAAGCTATGGTTGATGAAATGTTTGCTCTTCATTTGTTAGGGATTTAGGAATTAGTTCCATTGCCCAAAGGTAAAACAATTGTTGGTTACAGATGGTTATATACTGTGAAAGTTGGACCAAATGGACATGTAGATAGACTCGAAGCCCGACTCGTCACTAAGTGATATACATAGGTTTTTAGGATTGAATGATTGATTACATTGATACCTTTTCCTAGTGGCTAAAATTGCTTCAGTTGGAATATTTCCCTCTATGGCTGCCATTTTCCATTGGCCCTTGCATCAGTTTGACATTAAAAATGCCTTTCTTCATGAGGATTTGGAGGAAGAAGTCTACATGGAGCAACCTCCTGGTTTGTTGCTCAAGGGGGAGTGACTTGGCTTGTAAATTCAAATGCTCTCTCTATGGCCTAAATCAATCTCCTCGTGCTTGGTTGGTTTGGAAGGTTCAACATAGTAGTTCAAAATTTTGGTTTGAATCAGAGCAAAGTTAACTATTCCATCTTTTATAGACATCAAGAGGGTAAGAGCATTTATCTCATTGTTTATGTTGATGATATTGTTATTATGGGAGATTATGTTGAAGGAATACTATTTAACTTTTTTCGATTGAGAAGGAGGGGGTCGCCTGAAGAAACATGCTTAGCTTTTAGCTTCGATAACGACCCTTTGGTCCACTTGGCCCACGCTATCCCCTTAGATGATACTAGCCAATGACATTGGCGGAGTCACGTAGTTTCTTTGTCGGAAAATTAAAATACTTTTTGGGAATTGAAGTAGCACAATCCAAGCAAGGAATTTGCATATCACAACGAAAGTATGCATTGGATATACTTGAAGAAATGGGTATGATGAATTGCAAACCTTTTGACACTCCTATGGATTGAAACGTCAACTCCTACCAGATCAAGGGGCTTATCTTAGATCCAGAAAGATATCGACCAACTGGTAGGGAAATTACTTTATTTAACCGTAACCCGGCCTGATATCTCTTTTTTTGAATAAGCGTTGTTAGTCAATTCTTGGCATCTCCACGTGAGAGTCACTGGGAGGCTATCATCCAAATTTTACGATATATTAATAAATCACCCGGCACTGGTTTGTAATACAAAGGCCATAGAAACTTTGAAATTGTTGGTTATACAGATGCAAATTGGGCAGGATGTGGATAGAAAGTCAACATCAGGATACTGTATCTTCCTTGGTGGCAACTTAACCTCTTGGAAAAGTAAAAAGCATAATATTGCTATCAAGTGCAAAAGCTGAATATCGATCCATGAACTTATTTGGTTGCTAAACCTCCTTACTGAATTGAAGATTTGTACAATGGACTCCTTGAAGCTCATTTGTGATAATCAAGCAGCTTTGCATTTTGTGTCAAATCCAGTTTTTCATGAAAGAATGAAACACATTGAAATTGATTGTCATTTTGTTCGAGACAAAGTTGCATCCGGAGATATTACTACTTTTGTAGGCTCGAATGATCAATTAGCTAATATATTTACTAAATCTTTAAGAAGTCCTAGGATTGATATATTTGTAACATGCTTGGTGCATATGATATACATGCTTCAACTTAAGGGGGAGTGTTGAAATACAAAGGGTTGTGTCTGTAGGGTTGTTTGTCTAAGAATAGGTTCCTAATGAAAGGTCACATTGTGTGTATATATTTCAATATTTGTATGTTTTCTCTCCATTGAGACATTAAAAATACAACAAATTCTTCTCATATTTTTTCACAAGTGTTACTACTGGTGTTGAGAAATAGCCTTTAATTGTTCTTTTCTTCCGTTGTTTATGTCATTTTTAATCCCAGCTTCTTCTTGATTATGGGAATTAGTTCCAATACCATGAGAAAAACTTCTCTATGCATGATAAAAGCTTCTGCAATTTTGTTATGGCTTAGATTGGTCTGCTATTGATGGAGTCACTGTCACTACTTGGCTATTTTTCATTATTCCACCCAGAGAACCAAGCTGTTCTTCGTTGGGGAAAGAGCCCTACCATACTTCACAAGGTCAGCTAGTCTTCCCAAAAATTTATTATCCAAATTCCAAGATGCATGAAACTTAACCATGAATTGTGGAATGCAGGTCTGTGACCTCCCTTTCGTGTTCTTCACTGACCCTGAGCTGATGCCAGTTCTGGCTGGTACACTAGTTGCTGCCTGCTTTGGGAGCGAGCAGAATAAGGGTATTATTCAACAAGAGCTCAGTACAGATATGATCCTTTCTTTGCTCAAAGCTTGCCGAAGTAGTTTGCCTACTGCACATGCTAGTTCAGGAGATGATTCTGGCGTGTCGAATCAGTTGATTCCTGAATCTAAGAACCCCTCAACTGATCTCCCTCAAAGATTTGCCCGGAATGGCCCACGAAATGCTCAGATTCTTTCACAGAAAAGTGGAACTCTGACAAACACAAGAACTGCCAAGATGCGAAACTACCAAAAAGATAACAAAGTGGGAAAGCTTTGTGATGTGAAAGGTCTAAAGAGTAGTTCTTCTTCTTCTTCTTGTGCTTTGATGCTGCACTCGAGATTCGCTTTGAGTGTGGTAGACAAAGCAGAGCAGTTCTTTGCCGCTGAGCTTCCAGTCTTGATTGAAGAGGTTTGATGGCAATTGCCTCTTGATGTTCTGTTACGTGACCGACCAATCAGTGTGTTCGAGCATACAGGTAGGTCACTCTGTGCAAGAACACAAGCATATAGAGAATAAGCGGACTTACTCTCTGCCGAGATAACATAAATTTCACAAACTTACATATGACATTTTGAGGCTAGTACTGATTTCCTGCTATAGAAGTGCAAAATGGGGTGGAGGGGAGGGGAGGAAAAATGTAAAATTGTATTCCAAAGTAGAAAAATTTTGCAGGTGAAATGAAGTCCATGCTTGCAAGCAATTATCCATCAGTACTTTGCTTTGAACAATCACAGGTTGTCTGTTGCAGATTGTATCTCCAAAATTGTAAAGATTAAAAGCATTGAAAAGCTTTAAAGAAGAGTTGAAGTGATCAAATGTGTCCGGGTTCTGAAGCCAAGTTGTAATCTGCATGCAGACTATACTTGTTTTTTCAATTTAGTCATAAACATTTTTTTTTTTCCGATGGTTTTACCTAATTGAGTTACTACTAGTTGATGACTAAATTAGGTAAAACTACTATAATTAATGACTAAATTGAGTATTAATTGAACGGAAATTATCAAGCTATCTTAACAAAAGATTCATTTAAGTAAAACTATTGAAGTCAATGGTCAATTAAGTATAAAAAAGACGTTGCCTACATGGACGGTTCAGTTTGGGAGGAAAGACCAGGGGTCGAGTTTCACCAGAGGCAGTAAGCAAATGTCTAGTCTTTGTGTTTAGTTAAGTTATCATGATTTAGATATTCTCAAATGCTTTGTCCTATACCCTTTCATAGAATTGAATTAGTTTTGAAAATAATACTTAACATGAGAGTCTCCATTTTTGTTTCGGACACACGAATTGAAGGGCGTTATGAATTCCTGGTTATATCTTTTGATCTCAAAAACGCACTGTCAACCTTTCAAGCTATGCTACGATGAACTCAATTCTAGCACCATTTTTACGGAGGTTTGTCATAGGCCCTGTTTGGTAAATAATTAGCATATCAGCCAATTTTGGCTTATTTGACTACTATTAGTTGTTTGGTTAATAAGCTTTTTGTAACTCCAAAATGCTAAAATTCAAAAGGCTACTCAAAGTAGCATTTTCAATTAGCTTTTTGAGAAAAGAAATTATACCAAACAGCTATCAGCTAACAACTAATTTATCAAACAACTTTCTACAATCAGCTAATATTATCAACACATCATACCTTCTAACCCAAACAGCCAAACAACTTTCTACAATCAGCTAATATTATCAACAAATCATACCTTCTAACCCAAACAACCAACCCAATTAGCCAACAGCCATTTACCAAACAGGGCATAGTCTTCTTTGATGATATACTATAATTTAACGATGGAAGACCACATCATCCATGTTCGTGAAGTTTTTCAATGTCTTCGAGCCAATCATTGCTACCTGAAATTGTCCAAATGTATGTGTCTTCAGTCGTAATTCCATTGAATATCGTAGCCATGTCATCTCTCAAGGGCAAAAACACATGGATTCTAAGAAAGTTGAAGCAATTATATTATCCAACCTTTTTTTTTTTTTTTTTTTTTTTAACGGTATTTTATTTTATCGCTAGCGATATTGTATTAGTCCAAAATCTTCATTAAAACCAAGCTCTTAGAGGAGTTTCATGCAACCAAGGTCGTCGGACACTCCGGGGTGAAATGTACATGCGACATGATGTTGAAATATTTGTTGCTTCGTGTCTCGCAGCCAGGGCATTTAGTAGATTATGTGTTAGTTTGTTTGGCTCCTACACTCTAACTTTTATCGTTGTTTTTTCCTTTCTATTTAAAGAATTGTAATAAAAACTCTAGGCATCAGATTCGCAAATTTTACTGTGGACCGCGGTCCATAATGGATTGCGGACCGCGCATCAAAACGATGTTGTTTTGATTAATGAAAACAGACGTATGAAACGACTTCCGTCCCGCTGCAGTATCAGTTCAACACAACTGCAGTTCCAGACAGATGAAACGACATTCGTTCTGCGCAACTGTAGAAACCTAGCTCTAATCATGAAAAAAATCTGAAATTTTTTTCTTACAAAAATAGTTCAATTACAGCAGTATATATACAACCTACTATAGTATAGGAACGAACTAATTAGCTTAATTCTTTCATTAATCCATTAAATGATAATTGAAAATCAAGAAGATGATTTTTAAGAGATATTGAAAATCCTAAAATAAACTCCCTAACTTTGACTCCCTCCTATTCAACAAAATCAAAGTATACAAGTAAGATGATCTATGAATTTACCAAAAATTTTAGCTTTTGTTAGCCAAAATTCATAAGCTGACCATGAACAAAATCATAATCATAAGATTTACCAAACAAATTAAACTAGAAATTTGAAGCAGCAAAAAAATGTGCAAACTCACCTACACCCAAAAAAAAAAAAAAAAAAAAAAAGAAGAAGACTAGGAATCAGAGGCTTTTCCTTGATTCCCGGTTGTAGAGCTACTTGATCCTGAATATGCACTTCCTGGGATGTTAATCAGTAGATGATCATCCTCCACGTCCTCTCTATCTATGGATAGTCTACTATCCTGAAATTTGATTTCAGACACCACACAACTGAGTCACTTTACCACATAAAATATGGACTACAAATTTAAAAGTTTGTCAGCACAACTCGAATAAATATAAATTATTTTTAAAAATGAAAACATCACTACAGCGTTGGCAATCATGAGATTTATACCAAACACAACACTAACAAACCTCTGTTTTATTTTCAACTTGATCAGACATCACAACAGTTTTGAGGTCTCTCATGATATTTCGAAGATGTTTCTTTGCCTTCAGCCTCTCTTTACGCCTTTCATTATGCTGTGCAGCGGTAACATCTGCATGGCAAGCAACACAAAGTGTCCTCATATTCTCCAACAAGCATTCACCTGCACAAGGTTTAATCAAGAAAAGAGCGCAATGTCATTAACAGCCAAAAGAATGGACAAAGACTTGATGAGGAAGAGATGTAATGCTATTAAAGCTAAATTGTTAAATTAGAGAACATTTGATAGACTAGAACACAAGTGAAAGAAACCTAACACCATCCATAAAGCAAAACAAAACATTCCTTGTAGCTAGCCAGCTTAAAGAGTCCTAAGTGAAACACAGGCTTATAGTTTAGTAACAATTAGCAAGATGTTAAATACGTAGTAATTGGTTTTGGAAACAACCTCCCCCTTTATATACAGGTATAATGTGGTCAGCATGCCAAGCATTGCCTTCATTTGGTTCAGCAACAAGCCTTTGAAGTCTGCAAAATATCAAAACAAAAGCATTATCCAAGTCACTCAAATTTGGCTGCAAAATGATGCACAAGAAAAATAATAAATTTTGAATTTTTTTCTTGAACTTTTTGGTGACAAAAATCATCATTCTAGTCAACGTTCTTAACAAACCAAATAATATTCATGCACCATTTCTAATTTTCTTGTTCTAACCAGTCATAGGAAAGTTTCTTACCAAAAGGAAAAGGGAAGATTCACTAACTTTTTTTTTTTTTGCCATTCCCTTAAACTTTGTTGATACATGTTAATTGTTAAAACACAATGAGTTTTTCCCTTCACCTACAATCAACCTCAAGAAGATATTCATGCACTGATTCACCATGTCTAATTTTCTTGTTCTAACCAATCATTGGAAAGTTTCTTACCAAAAAGAAGAGTGAAGATTCACTAAATCTTCAAATACAACTTTTTTGTCATTCCCTTGAACTTGCTTGATATAAGTTAAAACACAATGAGTTTTTCCCTTCACCTCCAATGAACCTCAAGAAGATTGAACTTTATTATGTACTGCTACTATATGGCACCCAAAATAATCTGCTCATCTAAATTAATTTGAAGTGAGGGCCTTTGTGCATTTAGATTTATAGGTAGGCTTCTCTTATCTCAAGTCACAAAATGTACGGCAAGAGATAATTGTGCCCATGCTATTCCTATTATCTTATACAAGCTCAATCAAGTTATAGCTGCTCTCTTAGTTTTGACTTTTGAGACAACCCTCTGTTTATTATGCCCATGCTAATCACCAACCCCACTTCCACCACCCATTTTGCATTTTCAATGGAAATACTGGCACCCTTTGCCAGGTTGAGGTTACTTTACAGCCTTACCTTCAAACAATAGAACAAGTCACCCATGGAATCCTCATATAGGAATTAGGAAATATGGAAAATATTACCCAGTGGTTTTGGGGGCCACAAAAGTGAGCTGAGCATCAATATGTTAAATAGAAAACCTTCATATGTAAACTATAAATGTTTACAAAAAAGATTGAATAAATAAACAAGACAGGTGCCAAGGAAGGATAATCTTACAGAAAATAGCTCCAGCCTCCAAGTGTCACCCAAAAAAGAAAATGAAACAGAGTTTTTTTTTTTTCTTAAAGGTGATAAATTGGATGGTACATAGGTTTAAATTGGTCAAATGACTTAAATCCATGTGAATTATTTGCATGCTTTGAACTCCTTGTTCATGAATGACCCACTTTATATTTTAGTTATACACCTGATCCTGTTCTTAAATTTGTAAAGATTGCAATCCTCAAAATATTTTAAAAAATAAAATCAATTCCTGTCTAGAAAAGAAAAGAAGTTTTTCAATCTTGATATGATATATTTCATATTCATATTGGGATTGGCAGAATAAATAAATAATTTGATGAACTTACAACTTCTTGCGTTTTGCAATCTGTGGAGCTACTTTCTTAATATGCTCTTCCCGCTTATCGTGTAACAAAGGCCTTATGTGCTTCACAAGTTTATGGCAGTTCAGTTTACAACTTGAGCAAATACCATGCTCAATTTCAGAAAGCCTCTGCAAACAGCAAAGCATTACCTCAATTAGAAAAGCTCCATATTCCCCAGCATATAGAAAACAGTGCTTCCGGTTATAGAAAAATGCTTAAGCACTCAGACAAAAATCAAAATTCGACCTCACGAATGAATCTACGGCTTGTTCTTAATCTGTATTCTTCATGACAGTCCAAAGAGCAGAATAGATCCTCAAAGTATTCAGGCTCCTTGGCGTTGCTTTTCCTGGACAATAAATTTTGATCATATATTTAACTTGGTATTGACAATAAATTTTGATCATAGATTTAAATCAATAGTTTCTAAATTTCACTTATTTTAATAGACTAATGCATGAACTAACTTGCAAACAGATTGACAAAGTTTACAAAGTGGTTCATCCTTGTCTGACCACCCTTGTGTATATACTCTCTCCTTTTTGTTGCTGCCAACAAGTCGAACACTCTTCCATGTGGCATTTGAGGGCAAAGGATGGCTTATCTCGTCCAATGGTGTAGTGCGCTTCTTGCTCCGACCTTTTAGCAGTCCCTGACAGAGAAGTCCAAGATGTTAAAAAAGAAAATCAAAATAAGGTGGCTGAAAAGATTCTTTTGTCAATTTGTTGCCAAACTTTCCAAGGTGTAAATGATCCCAAAAACCTTGCCTCGCATTTAAAAAGGTGGCAAAGCAATAAATAGCTTGGGATCTAACCAAACAGAGGGCCATGGATGTGGGAAAATCACGACTATACATACCTCATTATCATAGTTAATGTTCTCATTCAAATAACACAACTCAGTAGATAATGGGAGTTGTAAAGGTTTTCCCATAAGTTTCTTTTGCTTTATAGGCCTCAAACTGTTCCACTCATTAACAAATGACTGAAGAACATGGCTATATGCCGGGTCATCCTTGATACATTTGTAAGCCTTTTCCTTGTCATCCACAGAAGCATGAAGCAAATCAAGTTCTTCTTGTCGGAAATTTTCAAAAAGTGGCCTTGGTCTTGTATCTTTTCCTGGAATGCAAGAGTACAAGTGGATCCTTCCTGTGTAAGGGCTTACCTGAAAGAAAAAGAAACATAACACCCCCCACGCATAATCACATCTCAGAAAAATATGCAAATATCGTTTTAAGAGACAGGGACTTGATAGGAAAGCTATGCCAGCATAAATGCATATTAAGCAATTTAATTATTATACCTCAAAACGCAGAGACTTTAGATGGATAAAGCTACCATTGTTTGATTCAATTCGTTTGACAGATCCACAATCATGAACCTTTGACTCCATGAGTGCAACATTTAACTACATGACCAAAATTACAATCCCATTATGCCTTTAGGTAACCATATGTGAGTTGAACTGATCGATGTTGCAGAAAGAAAAAATGACAAAGAAAATACCTTCTCTTCTTGATTGTGATCACTGTCCTCCGAATCTGATTCATCAGAAGTGCACCCCAATGTATCAATTTTGGATTTGGTTACAGCTTGCTTTCCCATTTTAGGACAGAAACAATGCATCCAACTATGTCAGAACTCAGATGGACAAAAAATTAGGAACTAGATTCAGTTTATATTAGAATAGCAAGAATTACTACCTCAAGGTCATTTGATTGCGAAGACGATATATACACAGCACTTTCATTCTGTTCTTGGTTACTCTCAGTCACCATTTTATCTGATTCATTATAGCAAGGGTTCTGAATTTTTGTTGGTTGTAAAAGACAAACTTCATTTTTTTCCTCATTTGGTATAAAGTTCTTTCTTTTCTCTTTAATTTTCCCATTTGTTCCAAGGTAAGAAACATCATCAACCTGTTAAGCATCAGATGTGCAACTAGTTGAAATCCAAGTATTGAAGGAAAAATAAATAAATAAATAAATAATAACCAAAACAAAAAAGGTATCCCTGACAAAAACAAAAATAAAAGAAAAAAGAAGGGGAAAAATTAATTTCATGGTGAGTTTGAAGAGACCTTAAACCAAGGACTCTATTCTACAGTGATGCATCCTTCAACTTTTTTTTTTTGAAAACCAAACCAAAAGAACTTCATTAAAGCAAATGTGCAATACAATCAGGAATAGACGATAACCAAGTAATAGGACCAGGTTGCGAATCAGTAGCTCTAGCTAAAGCATGAGCACACTCATTCACTGATCTAGAAACAAACTTAAAAGACACTGATTCAAAGTGTCGACCAAGCTCCTTGCAATCTCCAATAACGCATCCGGCATATGACCAATCAAATCCTGAACCATTTAACAAGCAGCAAACAGACTATTTGGTATGCACACCACTTAAGGGAACAGACCTTAAAACATCTCGAGAATCTAATAACAGATTATTTAAGAGCTGAACCCTTGAAACTAGAGCTTCATAGAATGTAAGTGTAAATATAATTCAGAATTGTACAGATATTTGTCCAAAAGTAATATCAGAGTTCCACTTGACAAGGCCTGGAGCCATATTTGTTAGACTCGCATTATATTTCTCTCAAGACTCCTAGGAGATTTTGAAAGTTCAATCAGATGGACCATAATGCTTTCAAATTTCAGATTTTTAGCTCATAACTTAGGGCCATCATTGTATTAGCAGTATTTGATATGGTTATGAGTCTAGACCCTTAAAAGGCTGGCTGTGAGTAGAAAAAGTTATCATGTAGCTTAATCACATTGTGCAGGAGATTAATTTTCAGGGTTATTAGTTCATGAACTAGGACCATCATGGTATTAGCTGTATTAGATATGATTAAGAACCTATAAAGCCATAAAAAGCTTGCTATGGTTTTCAATTAAAAAAAAAATGCTGCTAGGTAGCTTAGTCTCCTTGTGATGAAGAGAACTGATGAGTGGCTAGGTTCTCTCAGAGAGCAAGTTTCAAGAAGAAATTCTTGTTTAAGCACAGAGATGACCAAGAGAAATACTTAGCCATGATTAGTGAGAAGAGTGTTGAAAATAAAGAGTTAGGTTTATCTATAGGGTTGTGTTTGTTTATGAATAGGTGTCAGTTTATGGATAGGTACTTACAGTTATATGTATGTGTATATATATGTACTATGTTTCTTCATTAGAAACATAGAATCATACTAATATATTGTAATCTTTCAGTCTTATACACATTTTCCTATTCTTTGATTCTATCCCTGCTTCCGCTTAACTGGCGGGTGGTTGTTATTCTCCACCCGCCAGGCCATTCCATCTTCCAAATTCAACATGGTATCAGAGCTTACTTTCTTAGGTCTCCGGCGAGCCTGACCCAGCATGCAGCATCGCCATCTCCTCCGCCACGCGCCGCCACCATCGCCGGACTTCCGACTCACGCGCCGGCGCGTGTGGCCTCCTCCGGCAGTATTTTCCGGCGAAACTTTCCAAAGATTCTCGTCGGTCCTCTGCGACTCCATCTGTGTATTTTTCCTTGTGATGTATTTTTCCGGTGAAAGTTTTACAGATTGTTGTTTTGCCCTTTGGACCTTTTGGTGAAGTTTGAAGGCTTTTCGGGTTTGTTGGCCAAACTTCTTTCCGGGGTGGCGGGGTGTTTTGGTATAACCGTATTTGTTTCTTTATTTTCGGTATACCATATTTATTCCCTAGGGCTTTCAAGTTTGGTATCTTTTTTTATTTCGGGAAGCCCGTTTTGTTATTCACTTATCCTATAAGAGGGTGTAAACAACAACCATGTAGTGTTCCCGGTATTCATATTTTATTCTTTGGGTGTATTTGTCATTACTATGGGCTCTACTACATCCCATTTGTTGCTCATGATTTCTTTGCTCTGCCGTTCTTGATGTTGGCAAATCCTAGAGTGCTTATGTTGCTGTGAGGTTGTTCGTGACAAGCTGCCCCGGGTGCCTTCATTCCCAAGGGTTGTGTATAGCATTGTCCCTCCGAAGCCATCCAACACTGTTATCCTCTAGCTGCTTTTAATCTTCATTTGTAATTTAAAGTAAGGTAGAGTGTATGTTTTAGTCCAAGCTTGGAACTTCCAGATGTTCCAGCTTGAGGGGGAGTGTTGAAAATAAAGAGTTAGGTTTATCTATAGGGTTGTGTCTGTTTATGAATAGGTGTCAGTTTATGGATAGGTACTTACAGTTATATGTATGTGTATATATATGTAGTTATGTACTATGTTTCTTCATTAGAAACATAGAATCATACTAATATATTGTAATCTTTCAGTCTTATACACATTTTCCTATTCATTGATTCTATCCCTGCTTCCGCTTAACTGGCGGGTGGTTGTTATTCTCCACCCGCCAGGCCATTCCATCTTCCAAATTCAACAAGAAGATAGATCAAAAATAAAAATTAGGATCCTCAGAGAAACAAGGGTGTGATGTACCCCTAAGAGAGACTCTCATGTGTGCCTAAGGGGCTTGTGGCCCCACAAGTATCTCTCAGTTTCAAGAACCCACTCCACTAAATTTTAGACTGCCTTCTGTTCTCACATTCTCTTCATCAAATAACCATATGGCTAAAAGAATTGATTAATATGCAGCTGAACGATTCATGGTCCTCACTAGATGTAGCAATTACTCAGAGCTTTGGAAGAAGAGATTTTAGTTTACTCTTTTACAACTTGGAATCACACTATCCTGTCTGGAGATGGTGTTTTTATGGCAGGACAATTAAGAGCGCCATGAAAACATGATAATAAGATGACAAGATCTACTATGTTTTTCAAAAATAAAAAAATAAAATAAAATAAAAAAATTTAAAGGTGGTCAATGATGACAAAGTCCCTGCACATTCATGATAACTTTAGGTAATAATCAGTTTCCAACTGCAAATTAATTTTCCAACATTGCAGGAGACCTAGAACTCTTGTACTGTAAAGGGTAGGACAAACTGTGTAAGGTAATTTCTTCGCCTACCTCTATTTCCTGTAGTGCATCATACTTCCCGTTCATTGTTGATGAAACTCGATGCAAACTTCTATTCAGGCTTTGCCAACGAATTTCATCAGCAGTATCCTGAAAGAAGATCAAACATATAATACTGACCAAAGGGTTCAAATTATATCATGGACCCCAGCCACAAGTAATGTTTATTTCTTTTGAAGTTAATATTTATCAAAATTAAGAAATGTTTTTCACTGAAATGGAGAGCACTCTATGCTTGATGCACAAGGTCCATAAAATACCCTTTTTCCCTTTTTAGATAAATGGAGATTGAACCTGAAATCTCACAAGTGTAGTTTTAGGTTTATGCAGCTGGACTATAAGGTCATTGGCATGGAGTCCATAATATACCAATTCAACTAAAAAAGTCTGTCTGATCAATAAAAGGTAATGCATAGAAGTGGCACCTTTGCACAAAAGATATATATGTTAACTGCATTTGTTTGCCCTCGTCTATGAGCTCTATCTTCAGCCTACAAGCTCAAAATCTATAGAGATCAGGTAACTGGTGAAGAATTATGCGAAATTGAAAGGAATTAACAGCTTTTAAATATAAAAAGAAAACCAGTAGGCTAGTTGGATTTTTCCATTACTTTCTCCAATCATGTTGGGGATTTAAGGATTTGAGTGTAAAGCAGTAGTTGAGGAATCAGTCAAAACAGGACCAGTAAAATGGTTGAGATTTTTCATTAATTATCTAATGCCAAACAAATGTTAGATGAATAAAAGTTTCAAATATCTGGTTTTGTGGTAGTCCTCACGGAATTTGACTTCTAATGAGTAACAAGTATAACTAGGGACTATATCCATTTGTCAACAATTATCGAACAGGTTGCAGCTAACATATTTATATTTTATAACAGAAAAAATGATAAGAAATCACCTAATGCCATTTAAACAT
Organism: Ipomoea trifida; assembly: GCA_003576665.1. Lineage (NCBI taxonomy): Eukaryota > Viridiplantae > Streptophyta > Magnoliopsida > Solanales > Convolvulaceae > Ipomoea > Ipomoea trifida. Next base: position 4,122,680 of record CP025645.1, on the reverse strand, counting down.
GCACAGAGGTGGTTAAAGGATGAGTGTTATAAAATTGTGTAGCAAATCTGAATTTGGAGAAAATTTATTTGTTTTTTTTTAAAAGGAGAGGATTTCTCTGAAGAAGCAGAATAGATGCACCTGTTGCATGTGTGCAGGTTCCTTTGGCAGCTCCAAGAAGACAACATTTTGAGCTGCTGACAAGTTTAGTCCTGAACCACCAGCAAGTATTCCAACTATTGCAATCTTAACCTGGAAAAAAAAAAAAAAAAAAGGAAATTCAGTACGTTTTACACTTTGTTTATGTTGAATATTAGGAAACTTTTATTGAATATTAGGAAACTCCTAGTAGGAGTGGGCTTAGTTTCCTATTCCTATAATCCTATTAGGATTGATTTAGTATATAGTTTAGTATATATAGAGGTATAGAGAACACAAAGAGACAATCTATTTTAATCTTTCATTATAATATATTCTCTCTTTGGTTTCTCACATATTTTGTTTCCGCCTAACTGGCGGATGGTTGTTATTCTCTACCCGTCAGGTCTTTCAATCCCTCAATTTCAACAGTTTATAAATTGAGTTCAACAATCTCTAAAGACGTGCTTAATATTAACTTCTTTCTTTATTTAATATCAGATATCAAATATTCTTTTTGGGCTACCTCTAACAGCATCTTTCCAACAATTGAGAACTTTAAATGTACTAGTGCTTTCTTTTTATAAGTTCCACAAGTCATTCTTGCACTGCCCCAACTATCATTTTACTCTGTAATACTTAGGGTGCTAAAAATTTGAAATGTTGCCACACATTTATCTTTATTTAACGAGAAATCAATCATACTTTAGATCACTCTTATAACACTTGGTGATGGCGAGTTAGAAAATATTGAAAACATTGACAAAGTGATTTAAATTAGAACGCCACCTGCATGAATCATGATAGAGCACATGCATCATTTTTCAGTAAAATGAAATTTATGTAGTTGACCTTTCTCAAGTAAATTTCTTAAAGCAATATTTCAGTCAACTCTAAGTCAACTTAATTCATAACACGTAAGGAATAACTACTGGAAGGAACCCTTTCTAGAATTTTGCAGTAGACCCTTGATTGCAATCACCTCAATCAATCAAATCCCTCAACTAAAAACATTAAAAATTTAGAATGAAAATCAAATATTAAAAAAAATAATAAATTAATAATAAATAAAATACCAGGACCTCTTTGGAGTTTTGGAAGGATAGAATAGCTGACTGCCTATCAAAAGCAGGTGTATTCCCATCAATACGAACATAGTTTATCCCTTTCTCAGAAATAAATTCCTGTACAATTTCAGTCGAGTCAATTAATTAAAAGAAGAATTCACTCACAGCTCAAACACAACCTAGTACATATTTGGTAAAAACAAATTAAAAAATGCACAATCCCATTGAATAAAAGCAGGAAGGATTCACCTGCACTCCATCAAGAACCTTATGATGGTGAGCAAATATTATCATTTTTTGTGAACTGCAATTTGCACCAATTGCTTCCTCATCGCCTATTTCTGCAATGACTGGATGTATGGAGAGCCATTCACAGAATCCTGACAACTTAGCAATTCCAAGTTCCTGCTCAGAGAGCTTTGCAGTACATTCTTGATTGCCACTATTACCTGTAAGGGTGCAGAAATTAGGATATTTAACATGCATCATATTGTTATTTGGCACATTGTTAAATAATATCATTAAATCTACAGTTTACAATGTCCACAATGGTGCAGTTATATGTAGTTATATAATAAGGAGAAAAATAACATTATCCTAATTGAAAAATTCAAATCCAGAAGACAAGGTATAAGCAGAGAAAGATGTTCATTAGATGCACTATCCATAGATTAACACAGAGAAACTGGAATTCCATTACCTGCAGTTTTATCAGGAATGTCCACTACAGTACTTTCAGCATCAGTTCCACTGGCATCAAGGCTCGAGGCATTGCCACTTGACACTCTGGTAGAAGCCATTGCATTAGCAATATCTGATTTCTTTAAGACCAGCCTTATGATTTGGCGACGCTTGGGTGGCAACTGTACTAGTACATGCTCCTTCAATCGTCGTATCTGCAACATACAAAGTAAAAGAGAAAGAAAGCCATGTTTTCAGCACAGAAACAAAGAGTAAATGACAAGAAGCTATATTTAACGGATGTGACTGTTACAGGCTTTTGCTGTCCCTGATAACAAATTTTCACTGATGAAAAGAACAAGAGAGGGAAACAGGAAAACAGCAGAGAGAGAGAAACCGAAAACAAAGGAACTTAAGAGCATTAAGAGAAAAATCACATCAATCACAAACACACAGGCTTTTGATGTCCCTGAAAAAAAATCAATTATGAAAAGAAGAGAGGGAAACAGGAAAACTGCAGAGAGACTAGAGAGAAAGAGAGAGAAAACTGAAAACAAAGGAACTTATTAGCATTAAGAGAAAAATTGCACACACACATATGTACGTATGTATGACCCAAAAGGATAAGGTTTTCAGTTGTGAAATGAAGAGAATGGAAAAATGCAATCGTATATAAAGTAAAAGAGTGTGGAAAGAGAAGTATCATTAAGCAAAATTCTGAAGATCACAGAAAGCAAGAGCACACCATAACAGTTTGCTTAAGCAACATATGTAATTCTTCCAAACGAATCCCCTTAGAGAAATCCTACAAGGGAGAAAACAACATATCATGTCATCAACTTTAGATTGGAGTAAATCATAACTTATGGAACTAGTAAATTAATGAATCAGCAAGACAGCAAATGAAACAACCAAAGAGTTATAACCCAAAGTCACCTTTACTATGTTAACCAGTCATAGAGTACAATGTCAGATCAATTATAAAGAAATTTAAAGATAAATTTAGAGTACTTTGTAATGAACTTCGAGTTGAAGTAACCCAACTTACATGGTAAGCCTTCCCTTGGCAACCTTTAACAAGTTTGATAGAGCAGTAAGTCTTTGCAAATTCATATTTAGTCTTTCCAAGTAAACCTGGCCTAAGAGAAGCATGTACTGTCAAAAGAATGAGTAGGAAAAAAAGAGATTCATAATTGGCAATAAATAAGTCTATTATTGCAAAGACAGAAAGTTACCATAGCATATTTATCTGATGAAATATGTCATATGGTCTATTAGCACCTAGGAAAACATTCAACTTGGATATAAGAATCAGAAGTTAATTATGAATACAAAACTTAGAGTATGCCCAATAAGGACAAAACAGGAAATCAAATAGATTGATCTTTGAAAGATGGGAAAGAAAATACAGGGGTTAAGCTCTTTGCAAACAGAGCTGAAATAGAACAATCTAAATTTCTCACAACCTTGATAGAGAAGGAGTTCCTGACAATAGAATTAAATGCTTGATATTCACGGCAACATCAAGAACAGCTTTTATCTGACAAACAACAAAGAGAACTAAGTATCAATTGCAATCAGCAGATAGAAATAACAATTTTAGAAAATAAAAGTATTACATATGCTCGAAAGAATTACGAATACAGTTAGTTAAACTAAGCATTGTCTCATCACCAATAATATCACAAAAATATGCAACAGGGATGATTATATTTGTTTTTGGGCCTTCACTCCTTGACATCACTTTAAGGCATGATGCATGAAATTGTTAACTAGATAAAGAGGCTACCATTCAACTGCCTATTTCGGTCTTTGGAACATGCCATGTGGAAATCACATAGATATATAACTATTAGATGGAGTCATGGAGATAAACCTCATAATACAATTCTGAACTAACATTTTCAATTTTCAAATACATAGCATAAAGTTTACAGGTTTATTTCCTATGCTAGTACACAGTTCGTATTACCAATTAAAAAAAAAAAATCAAATCAGTAAGTATTTCTTGACTACATTAATATATAGAGTATACAAACCATTAAAAGATTTTAGAACAGAAAATATAAGACTTATTATTCTTCTTTCTTTAACTATTCTTATTAGCCTTTTAGTAGATGAAATATAATCTTATTACCTCTTCAGGTTCAGATTTTTTCTTTGAACATCGGAGATGATGTGATTCATCAATGATTAAGATAGCCCATTCATGCTTCAAAATACTCCTTCGCAAGCGTTTTAGCATTGTGTATGAGATGACCACAAATCTAGGGCATCTACTTAAATGAGAAGGGTTATCTTGATGACCAAAAACTGAGATGAAGAGACTAAATTAGTGACAAAAGAGGTATCATGGGCATAGAAGACTGAAAGATAAAGAAAGCAGCCAGGATAGTGAAACATTATTTTGGTCATAAGAGAAATTATGACATGCAATCATATATTTTAATTAAAAGCCCAGAACATTATCAACTGTGAAGTTGAAATCAGCAACATTATAACTAATTAGCATTTTGCTCGCTCCCTAGGCTTCAAGCTCCATCCCAACCCCAAAAGAAAAGGAAAAAAAAAAAAAAAGAGGGGAAAAAAAAAGGACAAAATATAAAATAAAAAAGATTGGGGGTAGGGGGCTAAAGACAAAAAGAAAATGGGAATAAAAGCCAGCTCTTAAATATCTATAACTAATGAGCATAAAAGACCTCCGATTCAGAATAAGTAGCAATACCCTTGAACACGGTACACACTAAAGGTGCACCAACATTCAAAATTAAGAATATAGCCAAACAGTGAAATCAATACCTATCAAGAATATACAATTGCACCAAATATTATGACTTCAACATACTCCCAAGTCCCAAACCAGAGCTTAGCCCATAAAAAGATGTTTTAAAAAAAAAGTTCAATAGAAGGTAAGCTTTAAATGCTACCGAGATGGATATCAGAAGGCAAACAAGAAAGCCAACGTTCCAATTCTTCTGCCCAAGAATATCTCAAAATAGCTGGGCAAACAATGAGTGTAGGACCTTCATTCATGAAACAATTTGCAATAGCAATAGCCTGAAAATTGAAAGCAAGAGTCCTTTAATGATATACACCCTCTATGTAATTCTATACGAATGGAGTTTAAAGATGAAGAATAATTCTACAACATTAATGCTTCTATTTCATAATAGTGCACACATATATTAGATGCTGAGTTTAACTTGTGTTAACTACTAGACCCTAGTCTCAATTCTTAAACCTTACCACAATAGAACGTTAATAAACTTCAATGCTCATCTATAAGCTAAATATAAATGACTGGCACGCTTAAATATCATTTCTAAAAACTTTAAAATTGATTATGCAAATAAATGACATCAAATCTCTCAGATCATTGTAAACTAGATTATGATTTCTTTGCTACCTGGAGGGTTTTGCCAAGCCCCATTTCATCAGCAATAAGACATCTTCCACCCCTCCTCAGCCCAAACCTAATACCTTCAAGTTGAAAAGGTAGCAGTGTGTCCAGCAAGGTTTTAGGAAGTTCACTAATTAACTCATCAACCTTCTCATCAGGTAGATGCTCAGGTCTACAAGGTATCCATCTCCCTGCATTAAAGGAATGGGAAAGTCTTTCAACAACATTGAGTGTTCCCCAAGGTATTTCTTCACACTCAATGTCCTTACAACTCTTAATGGACCTTAGAACTGCTTCATAATCTGGAAGCTTATACACGCAACCCCTTCCGCCACCAGTGTTTTGAGTGTAATGTGATGGAACAGCCTAATACAAAATCCAGTGAACTTTAATCCTTTAACATATTCCATAACATCAAACAAGAGAAAATTATCAATGAAACCATTACAGCTCAATTGTATCTAGGTTCCTAAATGGCAGATATTCCTAAAAATGTTAGCCAAGGAAATCAACCACCATAAAGATAAGAAGGCTAGCTATTATGATGAATGAGAAATTATCCTACAATTAATAGGCAATCTTCGAGCTTTCTGTTGTCCATTCGAAAATGTTTTCTCTTTTTTAAATTAAGAAAATGTTCTTGGCCTGCTTTCAAGATAAGAATGTAGAGATGCAACAGCTAAATATCAATTAAGAAAATGTTCTTGACCTGCTTTCAAAAATAAATCCAATGTCCATTATGCAGTTCAAGATAAGAATGTAGAGATGCAATAGCTAAGGGAAGACACTGATAATCTGTTCTCTTACACAGAAGAGTAATTCATTCAGCTTTTGGAAGCAAACTTCTTCTCCGGGGTAAGGAAACCCCTGGACAGGTTGAGGAGTGACAGAGAAGGAATCGGGAGAGCAAATTTCGAGCATGACCCGGAATCTTTCGAGCGGAGGAGTCGACGACTCGGGCGCAGAAGCGGGATTGGTTTTGGGTAAAACAGCAGTGGCGGGAGAGGATTGGGACGAGGGTTTTTGACATTTAAGAAGCTTCCAAGCTGCTTCTTGATTGGCTTTGCGCTTTGCCAAGGCCGCGAGTCGGTTTGCTTCGGCTCGTTTTCTCTGCTCCTCCGTGATTTCCTCTTCTTTGCTTCCTCGGATTTCCATTTTTTTGGATTTGCTGAAGTTTGTATTTGGCAAGAAGAATAGAGTAGGGAAGTAGATTTTGAAATGGAGGAGCGCAAGGCGGGGAAGAACAAGAACCAAAGAAGGTTGCTACGCGCTCACGCGGTGTAAGCGCCAGCTAAAAGAATAAGGGAAAATGGTCAAATAAGCCCTCAAACTTTACTCCAAAGTGTAATTAAGTCCTCAAACATTAAAAAGGTTCAATTAAACACTTAAACATGTCATTTTAGTGCATTTAAACTCAAATAATCGATTGTTTACCTGAAACAACCGGTCATTAATTTTCCGGTCAACAATCCTGCGGCCGGATTTTTTTCCGACGACTGGAGAAGTTCGTCTCCTCCATGGATTTTTTTTCGATGGAGAAGACAAACTCCAGTTCGTCTCGGGTTCGTCTCCTCCGATGGAGAAGACGAAACGTCCTTCATCGAAGAAGACTTCGGAGGAGACGAACCCAGTTCGTCGGAGGAGACGGACCCATTTCATCTCCTCCGATGGAGAAGACGAAACCATTGAAGAAGACTTCGTCTGGAGGAGACGTCGTCTCCTCCATCGGAAGAGACGACGAACTGGAGTTCGACGGAGGGGTTCGTAACTGGAGTTCGTCTTCTCCATCAGAGGAGACGAACTCCAGTTCGAGGATGGAGGAGACGAACTTCTCCAGTTGGAGAAGTCGTCTTCTATAGTCGCCGGAAAAAAATCCGGTCGTCGGATTGTTGGCCGGAAAATTAATTACCGGTTGTTTTAGGTAAACAACCGGTCATTTGGGTTTTAATGCACCAAAATGACATGTTTAAGTGTTTAATTGAACCTTTTTAATGTTTGAGGACTTAATTGCACTTTGGGGTAAAGTTTGAGGGTTTATTTGACCCTTTTCCCAAAGAATAAAAATAAGGTAAATTTTGATTTGGTTGTTAATAAATAAGAGGTTTTTGGATCAAATATTGGAATCAAATATTCTGTACTTGGTAATTATAATTGAGCTAGGTAGGAGAAGCCTTTTTTTTTCTGTAGTAAATAAGAATTTGAATCTAATAAATAAATATTTATTTAAAATAAATATAATATTATATATATATATATATATATATATATATATATATATATATATATATATACACACACACACACACTAGCGGAGCACGCGCGATGCGCGTTATGTAATGCCCAATAGAGATTGAAGACAAAAACTCGTATGAACAAATAGTAGTAGACAATTTTCGACTTTGGCGACATTTGCATTTGTTTTTGTACACAATAGAAAGTTTAATCAATAATCAGTGACCTTTTTTTTTGTAATACATGTACGGTCGGTATGTTGACATTTTTCATCGAACCCACATGATGAAGATAACTAATCATTCATTGTCACATCAAGGAGTAAAAGTAAGGGAGTAGAAATAAGGAATCCATGTAGACATGTAGTAGAATTCGTTGCTTAATTTAGTAGGGGGTCATAATGTTTATCCAATCCTCTTTTTCTTCCTCTAATTTGGGAGTAGAAATTTGGGAGTCCATGAAGTATTTTTCCCTTTGAAATACTTTGTTTTGAAGGGCAATTTGGTCATTTGTTCACAGATATCTTAAATATAAAATGTTGGTTGACCACAATTATTGACAAAGCGTATTCTCCATGCACAGATTTTTCTTCAGTGTCATTGTTGTTCTTCAGTGTCGAATGGAAAACACAAGACATCAACGGTCATTTGGGTATAGTAATACAAGGATACCTCGTTTTAAACAGCTAGTAGAGGTGAGACAGTGCCAAAGGTGTGGGAATGAGATGTATATTTTGAAGTCTTGGACTGATACGAATCCGGGAAAGAGGTTTTCGCGATGTCTTGATGCATCGGTAAGTATAAAGGTGTAGTTGAATTCATGCAGTTTAAAAATGCCGTTAATATGTATTTTTTTATTTTTGTTCTTTTAGGGTAGGAATGGTTGTGGTTTTTTTGAGTGGGTAGATCCTCCAATGTGTGCAAGGGTAACAATTATAATCCCAGGACTATTGAAGAGGATCAACCGAGACGAAGAAGAAATTCGGAGGCTAAACTTGATGTTGGCGAAAAGAGGAGTTGGGTACAAGCTTTGCAGGTGTTTTTTTTATGGCTTTCGTCATTGTATTTGTATTCAGTGTTTTGATAAGTCGTTATATAAGACAAAATGTAATTCTAGTGAAGAACGTGAATGAATTAATGTAAAATGGTATGTTCGCATCTTTCTTTGAGAAATTATGGATGCGATGCATAAAAGACAAATGTTTGAGGTTTTGAATTCTCAACATTAGATTTTGATCGCTTACCGCTTTGAGATTTAAGTTTTTGAGTCTTACCAAAAGTAACATTGATACACTCTACGCGTTCGTAAACTTGAATCCCAATCAATGGTTGTGGAGCATCTGTGTAGTCTTGTACCCCATTGAAAACCTTTTTTAATCTTTGATAAGGGTAAAATTTATCAAGAAATCTTCGATGCCCCATGTAGACTGTTTTTCTGCCATGAACAAGTTGATGATAACATGTATTATCTTCACATATGGGGCATGCCTTATATCCTTTGACACTATATCTAGATAGGTTTCCGTAAGCTAGAAAGTCATTGATTGTGCAGAAAAGCATTGCATGCAACTTAAAACTCTCTTTTCGGTATGCGTTAAACACTAACACACCTTCATCCCACAATCTCTTCAAGTCTTCAATTAAAGGCGCCAAAAAGACATCTATATCATTATTCCCTGGTTGTTTTGGCACATAAATCATCAAGCACAATAATATATATTTACATTTCATACACAACCAATGAGGTAGATTATAAATTACCAACATAACTGGCCATGAGCTATGTTTGCTACTTAGGTTCCCATGAGGGTTCATACCATCAGTACAAATTCCAAGCCTAAGATTTCTCGGCTCGTGGCCAAATTCAGGAAATGCATTATCAAATGTTGTCCATTGACAAGAATCAGCTAGGTGTCGAAGCTTGCCATCATAAAATTTTTGATCTACATTTCATGTTAAGTTTTTCGCTTCGCTTGGATTTGCAAACATACGCTTAAATCTAGGGAGAATTGGGAGATATCACATAATTTTAGTTGGTAGACTTTTCAAACTTACTTTCCCAACAATATTCTCTCTCGTTTTGAAACGAAATGCCCCACATATTGGACATGCATGCAAATCTTTGTAATCATTCCTAAACAATATGCAATCGTTAGGGCAAACATGTATCTTTTTATATCCCATACCCATGGGACACAAAATCTTCTTGGCATCATATGTACTTTTCGGAAGTTCATTATCATCTGGAAGCATATCCTTTAATATTTCAAGTAACACAGTAAAGCTCTTGTCACTCCACCCGTTCCCATCTTTCAAGTTGAATAATTTTAATACAGTAGATAATCGGGTATATTTACTACAACCCGGCCACAAAGGTAATTTTGAATCATTCAATAATTCATCAAACTCGTTTGACCGATCAGTGAACTCCTCTCCAACATCGCGAAATATTTCATCCAATTGATCTTCAGACTCATCTTCATTTGCTTCGTTGTCAACATACATATTAGATGTTGTAGCTACATTGCTTTCACCATGCATATCCATTTTGTATAAGATAGATTAATCCCATTATAGATTAGATCATCAAATATGTCTTTCTCACATAACTTTTTCTGATTACAACACTTCTTACAAGGACAAACAAACATTTCATTACTATCCGGAAGGTTATTCTTTGCAAAGTTAATAAAATTTTTAACTCCATTTTCGTATTCCTTACTAATTCGAGAAACATTCATCCAACTTTTATCCATCACAAGCCAATCTAAAATAATATTAACCCTAATTAAACTTAAGTTAACACTAATTCAACAAATTTATATAATAATAATAAACAAAAATAATTTAAACAAAGACTATATTAAATTAAGTCTTAAAATTCGAAAAAAGTTTTTAAAAAAAATTCCTAAAACACATAATAATTCTTATAATTTGAAATATAATAATAAAATAAATATAATCCTAAAATTCGAAATATAATCCTAAAATTCGAAATATAACCCTAAAATTCGAAATATTATCCTAAAATTTGAAATATAACCCTAAAATTCGAAATATAACCCTAAAATTTGAAATTTATAAACAAATAATTAAAAATATAATTTATAAATATATATATTACCATTTTCGACTGTGAACAGAAGGCACCAACAACGGCATGCGGCGAGGTGCGGCGGCGGGGCTGGGCTGCGATAACGTGAGACGACTGCGCTGCGGCGACAGTTGGCGGAGCTGTGGCGACGGTGGCTACGGAAATGGTGGTGCAACGGCGGCAAATGGAGAAGAACGGTGGTGTCTCAAAAATGGGAAGCTAAGGAAGAAGAATAACTATGCTGAACTGGTCTGAAATTGTTTATATATATATATATATATATATATATATATATATATATATATATATATATATATATATATATATATATATATAAACAGAGATACGGCATCGGTTGTCTCAAACAACCGACGCCGTATCATTTTTTTTAAATTGAATATTACCTATACGACGTTCGTTTGAACCGACGTCGTATTTGTTATTTAATTTTTTTAAAATAAATTACAATACGATGTTGATTCATTAATGAACCGACGTCGTAATATTAAATAAAAAAACGTTAATGATACGACGTTGGTTCAATAATGAACCGACGTCGTATTGTATATTTAAAAAAATAAAAAAAAATTATACGATGTCGGTTATTTGTTATAATCGACGTCGTATGTCTTATTTAAAAAATTCTAAATTTAAATAATGTTTTGGCATCGGTTTTGTTAAAAATCGACATTGTTTCTGCGGCGTTAAATGTGTTTTCTGTAGTTGTGACAATTGTGTAGATCATGGTCAATGGAATAATGATTGGTGAATATTACGAGGAGAAAATAACATTACTCTTATTATATTGAGAAAAGTAAAGGAAAATTATATTGGAGATTAAATTTAGAGTACACACTACGGTATTATATTGTGGGGGATAAAGTTTTGTAAAACTTCATTGACTAATGGCAATGATGAAAGGAAACAAAAAGGAGTAAATTAAGGAAAATATATGGGAACTCTTGACCTCCGTCAAAAGAACTGCAATGAAAGTGAAGTAGCGTCCAAACTTTCACCATTATTTATTATTATTATATTATTATTATACTTTTTCGTTACGCCTAAAAAATATACGAAATGATTTTTGAAAAGCAATTTACTTTTTGATCCTTGACTATTGCACATTCATCAAATTTTGTCATTAATTATTAATGTTTTTAAATTAGGTGAATGACTATGTAACTTGTATCACATTTGATCATTGACTATTAGGGTGTGTTTGGTTCAAACATTGGATGTGAATGGTAATGTGAATCAAATACTTGACAATGTTAATGAGTTTAAGTATAGGATTCACTTTGTTTGGCAGTAAACAAGAATTGGAATTAAAATAAATAAATAAATAAATAATTAATTAATTAATTAAAATTAAAATTAATAAATATATATACATATATAATACATATATGTGTATATATATTAAAAATCAATATTTAATGCATGAACAATCATCTTTTTATTTTTTTCTCCCTTATTTTTTATTCCATTCTTCAAAAACAGAGTAAAATGATAATAAGTTTTGTAATTACTAAAAGATTTCATTCCAATAGTAGGACAACAAAAGTAGGCAATCAAACATGGCAATGTGTATCAAAACTCATACTAGGGTGCAAAAGGCTCAGCTCCAACCAAACACACCCTTAATATTTTCAAATTAGGTGCATGACTATGTAATTTGTATCACATTTGGTCATGCCGTCTAATTTTCTGGCCAATTTCCGGTAAACTATTGTCGGAATTTCAACAAAAATAATAATGTGTTCTAATTAAAAGAGTATTTTCGACCAACTATTGCCGATTTTTTTTTTTCGTTGAAATTTCGACAATAGTTGGCTTGAAAAATTGGACGGTATAACCAAATGTGACAAATTACAAAGTCATGCACCTAATTTGAAAATAATAATTGTCAAGGACGCACCAAATGTGATACAAATTACATAGTTATGTTATTTACCTAATTTAAAAATATTAACAGCCAATGACCAAATTTGATACATGTACAATAGTCAAGGGACCAAAAGTGAAATTTATTCATGATTTTTAAATATTAACTTAGTATTCTAGATTTATTATTATTCGACCTTCTATTTTGTCAAAAATTATTATTGCAGTAGGGTGATATTAAATTTTTTATTTTATTTTCTAATACAAGGGATGTAATAAATTAAAAGAAAGAATTGCATAAATTTATTTCAAATTAGATTTCTGAATTCCTAATAAGATAGTGTTTTTTAAAAAATAATTCTCATGCAAATAAGTGAAATAACAATGGTGTCGATCCTCCAAACCTCAATTTATTAAGAATTTTATTTGCACATATTTTTGTTTTATTCTTTGGTGATTGTCTCTAAGGGACAACTAGCTTTTAAAATAAATAAAAAGGATAAAGTTTAAATAGGTCCTTCAATTATATCAAAATGTAATTAGATCTTCATTTTTTTTGAAACCCCTCCAATTAGATCTTAAATTTGTTAAAATTATGCAATTAACCTATTTAACAGGTTATCAAAATGTAACTGGCAAATTTTGCTTACATGACATCTTACGTGGAATCTTATTCAAAAATTTTAAAAAATTTATTTAAAAAAAAATAGCTTATTGACAATGGAGAAGCCGCCGACTTCTTCGTCCAAATCGGATGAAGAAGTTGACCCATCCGATCAAACGAAGAAGCCCGCTAAGCTGTCATGGACGACTACCATGGTAGTACAATTTTAGCAAGTTTAACGGTCTAATTAGAGATTTCTTTAGTTAGAAAGTCTATTACACTTTGATATATAATTGGAAGGTCTATTTGACTTTTTATCCAAAAAAAAAAAAAAAAGTATCTTGTATCAGGAGTAATGTACAGTAGGATCGATGGATCCATATCATTCCCATGCCCATGATTGTTTATGCATGATCCTTGCATGCCATCAACAAAGCTAGTAGCAATCAATGGCGAATACTCATAAAGGCATGCAGAAACTATCATAGCCTTTATACTTTAATTTCATCATCTTAATTAATTGCTAATTAATTAAACTCGTAAGTTACTATGATTAGTGTATTATGTTTAACTTCCAAGTCCATTAAGGAGTCCCTTTTTAATACGTATTTAAAGAAAAAAATTTATTGATAGCAAAACATTCTCGAACTGTTTGAAAGAATTAAAAATTATTGGAATTTAATCATTTTTCTTATTAGTCGGGCAACGAGCTCGCTCACGCTCTTGCTAAAGCAGTTGGTTTTGGATTGTTATGCCGTGGACCCAGGTCCACCTTGCAAGGTGGACCTGGGTCTACATTCACATAAACTATACTCTACATTCACATACACTATACTCTACATTCACGATTTGTAAACTCCACATTCACACATTCAAAACTCTATATTCACAGGTCCTATACTCCACATTCACAACTTGAGAACTCCACATTCACACATTACAGGGCTACAAGTTGCTAGAACTTCTTAACTCTATTACAAATTCACACATGCATAACTCTACATTCACGATTTCTATATTCCATATTCACAATTTGAAACCTCCACATTCATACATTTCTGGGCAACTCTACATTCACACAATCATAAATCTACATTCACACTTTGAAACCTCTACATCCACACATTTTTGGACAACTCTATATTCAGCAATATGTTTACTAATTTTTTCAAAAAAAAAAGAGAGACAAAAACGACGTAGTTTTGGACCCAGGTCCACCTTCCCACAGCATAATTTGCCGTTGGTTCTCATGCTGGTCCTTGCTCGTGGGAGGGTGAACCTCCCTCTTTTGTTCGTGTTTTTTTTTTGAATTAATGCAGGTTGTTTGGTGTTTGCTTTTAAAAAAGTATTTTTTTAATCGTTTAATCATATTTATAATTAAAAAAAAAAACTTTCGTAGGTCAATCGTCAACCTTGATGTTGGTTCATGAATTGAATATGATTAATTATATTAGGGAATAAATCACAATCATTAATCGCGTCGAAAGTGATAAATAATTATAACGTAGAATTGATGTCTTATGGAGCTGTGTAATCAAAGACTATTATTTTTGCAATAAATAGTTAGTAGCACTTAATTAATTATATTATAGGCTATCTAAAAAGTAACATCGATGTTAGTTTTTACATTTTTTCTTTTCTTTTTGAGTTATTATTATATTTTCTTACATCGGTATAGATAAATATTTGATAATATTTTGTTGATTATAATATAAAAGTGGCATGCATGGTTATTACTTATTAGGTATGAAAAAGAAAGTTACTTTACACATTTTTATTTGAGTTAACAAGTATGTTATAATTCATAAATTAGTTATCCAATATTAATTTTTTTAACACTATTGACTGTGTGTTACAATATAGTATTTGTTCATACATATTTTCTCAACCTACTGGAGTACAAAGAGTCAATGCCCCCAATATTTATTTTATTAAATTCAATCTTCAACTATTCAATTTTCATTCAAAAAGATTATCAACTATTCAATTCTTAGCTTACTCAATAAGATGACCAACATGAGACCTTATTGAGTAAGAATTTAATATTTGAGGTCTTAATTCAAAAATTAATAATTAATAACTAATTTGTGAATAATAACATAATTGAGTGACGATTTTAGTTATTAACTCTTAAAAATCCTTTTAACTTTTATTGTGCGGAATAGTCATGCACTTTACATTATAATCAACTAAATGTGAGAGTGCTTAGTTCCTGTTTCAGCATATTAATTTCCTGCTTCAGCTTCTCTTCTTGCTCATAGGCACCTTTAAGTAGTAGATCTTTATCAGCTATTTGATTCTTGTACACTTTGTTGACTTTTTCTAATATTCCTACCTGACTACACACAGAACGATTAGCTTTAAGCAAAATTTCCCACTTGAGATACAACTTTTTATACTCTACTTCATAATAAAATTCTGGAATTTCAAAATCTTCTGCTAAATTGTATTCACTGCCTTCCGAGTCAACCACATCTTCAGTCTTTAGATCTGCTCCAGTTTTGGCCGTGAAAGCAACAAAGTTGCCTGAAATTTCTTCTGGATCAGGTTCATCGTCACTCCAGGTTAGTGCAGCCATTGACTTCTTTCTTCTTAAGTAGGTGGCACATTCAGCCTGTACGTGACCAAACCCTTCACATTCATAGCAACGAATGCCTTTACTACATGTCTTTTCTCTAGTCTGGAATGAACGGGAAGCGGGTGGTTTTTGATTTGACCCATTCGATTCTAAGGTGTTTTTCGACACATTTGAGGTTGATCCTTTGTGATTTTGAGATTTGTTGCCGCGGAAGCTATTCTTTTGTTTAACATGTTTCAAAATCTTATTAAAAAGTTTAGTTAATAACAGCACTGGATCATCGTCCTCAATTTTGTCTGGATCATATACGGTGTCCTGTTCGCCAGTTGTAAAAGCAAAACTTTTTTGTTTTCTAGAATGGTCAGTCAGAATTTCCATTTCATAAGTTTTGAGATTACCCATTAATTGAGCCAAACATTGATTTTCCCACCCAAAGTGTTCTTGAATCGCAGTTACCTTCATTCTGAACCGAGGTGGGAGGGATCGCAGTACCTTTTTTTATCAATTTCTGTTGAGAAAAAGGTTCACCTAGAGTGGTTGCACGATTAGCAATCTCCTGAACTCGCTCATTGAAGCTGACGATGTTTTTATCCCCATTCATTCGTAAGTTTTCAAAATCACTCTAAACCAGCTGGAGCTTGGATTGCTTGATAGAAGTGGTACCTTCGTAAGTTCTTTCTAAAATATCCCAAGCTTTTTTGGCGGAGTCACAACCTGTTATTAAATTGAATTGACTTTCATGAATTAACGAAAAAATAATATCAAGTGCTTTACTGTTGTAACTTGATGTGGTAACTTCCGTGGGAGTCTAGTCGCTTTCAGGTTTTATGACTTTCGGATCGCCTTCTTTTTCACCATCCTTGGTAGGGTGATCCCATCCTGATAACATAGATCGCCATACGCCTTGAGCTCTAAGATGCATTCTGGTGCGGGCTTTCCAATAAGCATAATTGTTCCTGGTTAGTTATGGAGGATGTCTGTGCTTGTCCGTACTGGAGTACTTGACACACAGTGAGATAAAGATTATAGCGTATAAACCAAACAAGAAAGCACGGTGAACTTGTAAGTTCAAGAAACACAATGTTTTAGCCAGATCGGTTAGACTAATAACTTAAGTCCACATGCTCTGATACCAATTGAAATTGTATTGTGGATCTTGAATGTACAATTAAAGACTAAGGTTCCTACTTCATTTTAATCAAATTATTTATCTGAATAAATTATCACTTTAGCAACAGATAAATAATGACAAGAAATAATAAAGCAAAGTAAAAGAACCAGACACCGGGAATTGTTTACGCAGTTCGAAGCTACACTCCTACGTCTGCGGGGCACTTCACGTCAACCCACTCCACTAGATGATCACAAGGGTTACAAGGAGTCACGAAACAACCACACTACAACAATGATTACAAAAAGTATTCCTATTTAAGCTTTTCATCATCTTCAAGCTGGCACTGTGCGTTCCATACTTGATCACCAACAAGGACAAACCACCAAACACACTTATACGTTGATAATACCTAAGAATAAATAGGATAAACCTATATTTAGAGCTCACATAAATCTGGAATAATAATGGTAAGAAAGTGTGTAATGAAACCCATCATTTAGAGCTCTATATATAGCCGAACCCCCAACCATTTAATCCTCACATTTTGCTGCTGTTATTTCCTCAAATAAAGCTCCAACCATTAGTGTAGATCAGACCCAAAATTCGTGGATCAAGAAGACTTAGTTTTGAATTAAATTGCCACTAACGCTGATCTTGCGGGAGGAAACTCCGGTGCTGTTATTTCCTCAAATAAAGCTCCAACCATTAGTGTAGATCAGACCCAAAATTCGTGGATCAAGAAGACTTAGTTTTGAATTAAACTGACACTAACGCTGATCTTGCGGGAGGAAACTCCAGTGCTGATACAGTTGACTGAAACTAACAACATATAATTAAGCCAACAAATAGGAGGTCCAAGGTGCAGGAGAAACTCTAGTGCTGATACAGTTGACTGAAACTAACAACCTATAATTAAGCAACTGAAACTACAGTGCTGATACAATTGACTGAAATTAACAACCTATAACTAAGCCAAAAAAAAGGAGGTCCAAGGTGCAGGAGAAACTCCAGTGCTGATACAGTTGACTGAAACTAACAACCTATAATTAAGCAACTGAAACTACCTATAATTAACTCTGATTAACTCCAGTGCAACTACCTATAATTAACTCTGATTAACTCCAGTGCTGATACAGTTGACTGGAACTAACAACCTATAATTAAGCCAAAACTCCAGTGCTGATACAGTTGACTAGAACTAACAACCTATAATTAAGCCAACAAACAGTTGACTGGAACTAACAACCTATAATTTAAGCCAAAACTCCAGTGCTGATACAGTTGACTGGAACTAACAACCTATAATTAAGCCAACAAACAGTTGTCTGGAACTAACAACCTATAATTAAGTCAACAAACAGTTGACTGGAACTAACAACCTATAATTAAGCCAACAAATAGGAGAACAAATAGTTGACTGGAACTAACAACCTATAATTAATTAATAGTTGACTGGAACTAACAACCTATAATTAAGCCAACAAATAGGAGAACAACCTATAATTAAGCCAACAAATAGGAGGTCTAAGGTGCAGGAGAAACTCCAACTCCAGTGCTGACCCATTTAAAATAGTAGGAGAAGTATCATCACACTATTTAACGGTCCGAGTCCACCCACATTCGCTCTGAGAATCGAACTCAAATTCTCTCGAAATTTTTCCCCACAAAGAGAGATCACTTGCCACTTGAACTACACCATTGAATTTATGTATATTATATTCTAATAAGTAATAACTGGTGATAACATAGAATGGCTTGAAGGAAGGTTTTATAGATTGGGGCCACCTGGAGCTGAGCTGGTGTTGAGTGTTGAGTTATCATCACGACGGTGGGTCGCACCCCATGCACGTCTCAATGCTCTCTCTTGTCCTAGTCCAGTACTCCTAAGCGGCTACGATTCAATCATTGCTTCTTTACTTAGATTTTTGGACTGCCCAATACCTTTTTTACTACTTTTCTGCATCTTTCAATTCAAGTATTCCTAATTATATTCAAATTTCATGGTCACAAAAGCCAACAAAAATTATATTTTCGGTTCACGTGTGTCTCCTTCCTGCCAACCATTATCTCGATCATCTCAACAAATTCAGAAGGTCAATGAAATAGTGTAATTAGATCTGATAAGTTAAAAAAAAAATCATTAATTTCTTTAAATTAGCAAAAAGTCAATTGAATCATATTTTAACTTATTCAGCAGGTTACCACTGATTTAGCACATGCATAACTTTTATATATAGTCGATCACATGGAAAAGATTTAATATAGTCACATGAAAAAAACACACACGCACGAACAAATACATATAGATTCAAATGAGAAAAATTCCTTTATAAGTTTGTTTTTCAGTTTTTATTTCTCTAATTTTTTTTAAAAGAAAAGTAACTCATTTCTCCCGTTATTTTTTTTTAAGGGAATTGAAGTAGAATCAATGAGGCATATATATATATATATATATATATATATATATATATATATATATATATATATATATATATATATATATATAGAACTCAAAATTTTCAATAGTTTTCAGAAATAGAAATTGACTGACAAAATTTTTTAATCATAGAAAAAAGTAGTTGGAAACTACTAGCATTTACAAATTTTCCAACCACCCTAGTAATCGAAATTTTCAACCATTTTTTACCATTTTAAATTGTGGTAAGAAACACCTAAATTGTGTATCACTTTTTGGGGTGATTAGAAAGTGAACGAAAAATTGTAATTTTCCCGTTGTGATATATTGCACAACTTAAGCTAGCAGCTTTTAGATATCTATTGTGGTGTTTATATGTGCTTATTCAATTAATAATTAAACTAATATATTCAGGTCTTTTAAAGTAGTACTATACGACGCTTGAGATTTAATTTGGTTGATCATGATATCAAATTAAAGAATGTGTTTCATCTCAATTAAAAATATAAACAAATAATTAGATTACATATTTATGTTTATATATTATATCATCAACAACACCTTATGCTATAAAGTTTCATACGTTAATCAAGTTTGCACATTATTTATATATAGTATTACTTATATATGATACATATACTCCGTATATTACTTTTTTTTTTTTAGTGTACTACTGACTCTGTTACAATATAGTATTTATTCATAACTACTTTCTCAACCTACTGAAACACAAAGAGTCAACAATCACCTCCACTGAGGCTCGAACCCGCTTCTGTATATTAATTATGCATGCTTTGTGAATTAATTACATCATTTACTTGTATATATTCCCGTTATATGTATTACCAATGCTTATAAACAACATAAATAATACTGTGCCACTTGTAAACACGTCATCATTCTGAGCATATATTAACCAATTATATAATATATTTTTTTTAAAAAAAAAACACTGATATCTAGGTATTGCATTGAAAGTAACCTGCAATTTGTGCTTATTATATAACTAAGGTATTGCTAATACCTTGTGGTATAGTGATACCAAGTTGTACTTCTATATGGGAGGTTGTGGAATCGTGCCTTGAAGGGTAGTTATAAACACATATGGCATTATATGTAATAGCAGTAGTACTCAATTTCATATCTAATTAATTATATTAAGTCAATTTCAATTTTTTTTTTAATTAATTGTACAATTTTACCTTTATAATTATTTACTTTGATCTATTATTTTGTGTTTGTTATGGATTACTTGTTTGATCTTATATATATTTTTATTTCTATTATGATTATGTGTGAGTAGTCCTCTTAGGAGGGAGATAGAAATATAGATTAGGTTCGTGGAGATGTATCTTTGAATTGGTTGATTAGAATTAGTGATGAAACTAATTAGATTTGATGATGTTAATCAACCTTACTTCGATCACTTCTGAAAAAATGGGAGTGAGATCTCAAGGCCAATTAAGGTGTTTGATGAAATATAATGCCTCATAGACATTCATGAGTCATTATTAGAATGTCCTTGTGTGTTCTAATAAGAGTTTGAAATGACCTTAAGAAATGCTTCCTCTCGAATAATAGAGTTTATTACCGAAATGGTCCCTCGACTATTGCGAAATTATCAATTTGGTCCTCAACAATTTTTTGTGCCCAATGAAGTCCCTCAACTTTGAAAATTTTAACCAATTTGGTCCTCCGTTTATTTTGCCGTTAAAATTGGGGATCAAATTGGTAATTTTGCTATAGTCAAGGGACTAAATTGGTAATTTTTCTATAGTCAAGGAACCAAATTGGTAATTAATTTTTCACTGAAATGGTCCCTTAACTATAGCAAAATTACCAATTTAGTCCCTTGACTATAGCAAAATTACCAATTTGATCCCCAATTTTAACGGCAAAATAAACGGAGGACCAAATTGGTTAAAATTTTCAAAGTCGAGGGATTTCATTGGGCACAAAAAATTGTTGAGGACCAAATTGATAATTTCGCAATAGTCGAGGGACTATTTCGGTAATAAACTCCGAATAATAGTATTCGTCATCAAGTCAATTGACTCTCATTCCTGATCCCAATTTGGTCACATTACCTTGACCTAATCTAATTTCCTATTTGATCTCCCCCACCTTTATTTTATATTCTTGTTATTCATCTAGCTTGCCATAACCCATAATCTTTAATTGTTAGGGCTGGATTTCCATGGAATTAATAGTACTTTGTGCTTAAGAACACATAAGCTTACAAGTATTACCAATCCTTTGAAAACGATAATCTCACACTATCACTTATTCAATCATGAATTAATTACTTGCCCGCACGAGCTTAGCTTCAGTAGGTAGTATATTTGGGGTACATATGTTATATATATACCGGTTATATGTGTTACCTATGCTTATTATAAACATTATAAATATTACTGAGTCATATGTAAAACCCCATCATTCTTAGCATATATATATTAACCAATATACGGGCATGTTTGGTAATATAGTTAGCCTATTAGTCAATTTTGACTTATTTGATCACTATTAGTTGTTTGGTTTAATTAAAAAATCAATATAAGTGTTTCATTAATCAACTTTTTGTAACTCTAAAATGCTATAATTCAAAAAAGTTGTTGAACAATTAGCTTTTTGAGAAAAGAATTTATATCAAACAATTATCAGCTAACAGCTAATTTACCAAACACTTTTCTACAATCAAGTAATCATATCTTCTAATCCAATCAGCTAACAGCTATCCGCTAGCTAACAGCATTTTATCAAACAAGGTCATAATATTTTTTTTTTTTGGAAAAGGGTCAAATACACCATTTAACTTTGCTCAGGAGTACAATTAGGCCCTCAAACTTTAAAAAAATGCAATTGAACTTTACAAGTTGAAATGTTCAGTTGCACTTTTTTAAAGTTTGAGGGCCTAATTGCACTTCTACTTCTGAGCAAAGTTAAAGGGTGTATTTGACCTTTTCACCCCTTTTTTTTTTAAAGAAAAAGCTTATTATATAACTAAGGAACTCTTTCTTTCCATCTAACCAGGCCAGTTGTGCTATAAAACCCCCTCAACTCTCCCACCATTTTTCACTCCATCATCATCAATATATAAGCTAAGTTTTACAAATATACAAATAAATTAGCTATAGCCATGGTTTCTGAGAGAAATGTGTCGTCAAAGAATGTATGTGTAGTGGGTGGCGGCCCCTCAGGGCTGGTGGCAGCAAGGGAGCTAAGGAAGGAAGGGCACAAGGTGGTGGTTTTTGAGCAAAACCATGATGTTGGAGGGCAATGGCTATATGATGCCCAAGTTGAAGGGGAAGATCCCTTGGGAAGGACTCCTCATTTCTTGAAGGTCCACAGTAGCATTTATGAGTCATTGAGGCTTA
This sequence comes from Ipomoea trifida, assembly GCA_003576665.1. Taxonomy (NCBI): domain Eukaryota; kingdom Viridiplantae; phylum Streptophyta; class Magnoliopsida; order Solanales; family Convolvulaceae; genus Ipomoea; species Ipomoea trifida. The sequence goes on along the minus strand of CP025645.1, from coordinate 4,100,117 downwards.
TATCTCCAAGAGAGATTATGGGTTTCTCTGATTTCCCTTTTATCACCAAGAAAGGGAGGGACCAAAGGAGATTTCCAGGCCATGAGGAACTGCTCTCATATTTGCGCGATTTTGCAGAGTTTTTTGGGTTGAGAGAGATGATAAGGTTCAATACAAGGGTGGAGTATGTTGGGATAATGGTGAATGATGATGAAGAGGTTGCAATTGGGAGTGATATGAGATGGATTGTGAAAACCAAAGAGAAGAATAAGGGTAGTGGTAATGAGAATAAGGTGGTGGAACATGTGTTTGATGCTGTGGTGGTGGCCTCTGGGCATTATTCTCATCCCAGATTGCCTCAGATCAAAGGTTACTTCCTTTTTCTCCCATTTTATCTGTCCTACCTACTATTTATTGGTCAAACCAATTCTTTTTGTTTAGTGTTTTTTACTTATTTTTAAATTTGATTTTGTGTGATTAATACTGCTTTTAGTGTAGTTTCTAAATATATAAATTTTGTATACTAATATTAAACTTAATATTATTAAAAATTGAATTAAAAATAACTTTAGTCAAAACCTAATTAACGGAACCAGACACAAAATGGACGGAGGAAGTAGTTTGCTTTTTTTTTTTTTTTTTTTTTTTTTTTTTTTTTTTTTTTTAATTTCTCGATCAATCACAAAGTTAAAGTCACAAGTCAAAATTAAAGAAAATTCAAAAAGTAGCTAGTCCAAAAAAAAAAAAAAGCTTCAGCATTATAGTTGTTAGGCAAAGTGCGGTAAAGGACAAGTCTAGCACTTGGTGGCTGAGGATTGTTGGACTGAGGTTGGTGAAAGTGAAATTTAGCTCACAATGTCTCAAAAAGTGTGTCAATATATAAGGAAATAAAGTGTGCCTCTGTAAGCAATAGCTTTTGGCATATAAGTGGTAAGGGCTTATCTTAACAAGTGGTATTAAAGTCAGGTCACAGTCTTTGTTACGTATTAGATATAGAATCCCTTGATCCTAACCATAGTAGTATTCATAATATTATGTTCTCAAAGTTCATGTCATGTCAAAACATGGTAGAAAAGATGAGAGATGAACCAAGTACCTTATATTAGAATTATGTTATACATGCACGCATTCCTTAGTCAATAATTAAGTTACGTTGCAACTTACTTCATTTCTTATCTAAGGTATGAATGCATGGAGAAGAAAGCAGATGCATAGCCATATTTACAGAGTTCCAGAGCCGTTCCGCAATGAGGTAGGTAATCCATTATATTATATATATTTTAGATCAGTGAAAATATATATCATGATTGGATTGATTTAACCCAAAAAGGTAGCTCAAGTGATAATTGTGCTTCTTCCTGGAGATGATTCCCGCGATTTTCACAAGTGATAATTTTCATTGTGTCTGGACTAGACTATACCTCCCCATTTGAGGTTTTTTGCAGCCTTTATGTCCACGTGCAAGAAAGAGAGAGGAGAGAGAAGGTTGATGTTTTACTGCAAAAATTAATTTTTTGTGAGACTCACTGTCCCACAAAAAACAATTGTTTTCTCATGTTGGACGCCTTGTTGAGCATATAATATATAAACATAAATGTGCCCGCAGTCCAACTATTAACTTAAACTTTTAGTTGAGATGGAGCACATGCTTTAATTTGGTATGCTTAGAGCCCATCAAAGTCAATCCACCCGCACACCGCCTGTTGAGCATATAATATATAAACATAAATTAAATGTGCAGTCCAACTATTAGCTTAAATTTTTAGTTGAGATGGAGCACATATGCTTCAATTCGCCTTACTTCCTTTAATTTACTTTTTTTCTTTTTCCATGTTCTCTCCTAATCATCCCTGCAGACAAAATCAACCTAAGGCTATTTATTATACTATGTATACAGTACAATTTAAGTAACAGGTGACTTTGTTTTGAAACAATTCAACTTCAAATCTGATCTTTTATATATGCACAATTTTAGTACAGCTAGCTAGCCAGCTTTTCTCTCTCTTTCTTTTTTAATTGTGAGTATTTTCTTTTAGGTGGTTGTGGTGGTTGGGAATTCACTAAGTGGGCAGGATATTTCCATGGAGCTTGTAAATGTAGCAAAGGAGGTTCATTTAAGTTGCAAGCATCCTCACAATATTTCTCAAGGCTTGTCAAAAGTCATCTCCAAGCATGCTAATTTACACATTCAGCCTCAGGTTAATATATATATATATATATATATATATAGTTAAAATTACTTTTATAATAATAATTGTTGAAGAAAATGTTAAATTCTTTGGAGTTAACATATATAGTGTAATGGCAAATTGCAGATAGAGTCACTGCAAGAAGATGGAAGGGTTTTGTTTGTGGATGGCAGCTCCATTATTGCAGATACTATCTTGTATTGTACCGGGTAGGTGTTATTGAACATATAATATATAAATATAGCTCTGAAATTTTACTATCAACTTAATTTTTTAGTTGAGATGAAACATATACTTTAATTTGATATTAGAGTCAACCACAGGACAAAAGTCACGTGTTCAGCCCATCAAAAAGTAATTGTCCCGCACGCTTGTGTTGTTTGGAACCCATCAAAAAATAATTAGTCCTAAACATAACTGACATAACTGCATAATTCAACTATCAGTTTAGAATTTTAATTGAGATGCAGTGCATATGATCTCATATGTTGTCATGAATCCAACTATGAATGAATGGCAAATTCTTGCATAAATGGAATTGATGCATGTGTGATTAGCATAATGTCATGAATCTTTCTTAATTAAGCATGTACACCTAGAAAGAGTATGTGCATACACAAATTAAAAATTAAAATAAACTTTGTTTGATTGGGATAATCATGGTGTTTCCTTAGAAAATAACAATCTTAATTACAACGTAACTTTAGGTATGAGTAAGAAGTTGGACGTCAATCCTTATACCAGGGACCATGATTTATAGTGCATTGTGGACCTTAATGTATGTGTATGTGTCTTATGTTGTGAGTTTTTCGTGTCTTGCATTATAAAATTATGTAGCTTAAGAGTATAAATTATGTATCTGAAATAAATTAGTAATTGTATTTTATGTTATAAATTTATGTATGTTGTGAAATTATGTGCCCATAAACACAAATTATGTACCTAAATCATATTTAAAAAATAAGTAAATATATAACATGTGTACGTATGTGACTTGCGTTGTGATTTTTTATCTTACGTTATGAAATTCTGTACCTTACGACTTACATATAAATTTCGTATCTTGTCGTCTCAATTCAGGAGGGTCCATAATACTACATTAATCTTGGTCCATGATATAAATTGCGGTTGGACGTAGTCTAGTCTAGTCTTAGAAGAAATGATTGAATTGAATGTGAGCTTTTTTGGAGCAAACTAACGATAATGAGACATCCATGTGGGCTTTTTTGTAACAGTTACTCATACTCCTTCCCATTTCTTGACACCAAAGGAATGGTGGTAGTGGATGATGACAGAGTGGGGCCCCTCTATGAGCACACATTTCCTCCTTCATTGGCTCCTTCTCTCTCATTCATAGGCATTCCAAGAAAGGTAAATCCCTTCATTATTTTCTCTGCACAACTACTTTAACTTTCTATACATACAAAAAACATTACTTGATGATGATTAGCTTAATTGATCATTAATTGTTAGCTAGCTAGCTAATAGCTATTAAGAGATCAGAAGAGTTTATATCTACGTCTCAATCAAGGTTATATCTTTAATTTATGTCCATCTTTTTGTATGTTAATAAATGTATATATTTTATTTTAAATGTTGTACACTTCAATGTTATGAGACAAAATTATCCCTAATAAACTCTTGTTATACAAAGCTATCCTTACACCATATAATACTGTTACTTTTTGACTCCATTATTATTATTATCATACATTTATATCTATCATATCTTTTTCCTATTCTTTAATTATCATTTTATTAAAATCATTATATAATTAATTTGATGATTGATTATATTTTAATTAAATTTCTAAGAATGGTAAATCATATATGTGTGTCTATAAAATACATATATTATTTGTGTATATATAATTCAAATAATAAATTTTAATTAATATTTTAATATTGGGCACGAATTTTCGCGCGTCGCGCGTACAAAATACTAGTATATATATAAAGAGTTAATCCTTCAAGTACAGTAGTTTTGACACTTTTACTCATAAACTTTTAAATTGATTACCTATGGTCCTTAGACTTTCAAATTGTTACTATATATCCGTTGTCCAAGTTAACCACCAATATAATGGTCATTCAACTTTTAAATTTTGAACAGTCGTGGTCCTCCTAGAAGGACCATGTGTGGTTAACTTGGACCATGAATGCTAACAATTTGAAAGTCGAAGGACTACGTGTCTTTAATTTGAAAGTTTAAAATTAAACCTAGCAAAACTATTATACTCGGAGGATATATATATATATATATATTGAAGGAAGGAAATTAATTGGGGTTTTTCTTGTTTTGTATGTATGAATGTGATAGCTGATAGGGTTCCCTTTCTTCGAGGCCCAAGCAATATGGATAGCACAGCTGCTGTCTGGAAAAAGAAGACTGCCATCATGGGATGATATGATGCAGTCCATCAAGGAGTTTTATCAGTCTAGAGATCTTGCTGGCATTCATAAGCACAATACCCACGACCTTGCAGATTTTGATGTAAATATACATACATACATACATACTTTTCTATTCTCTTTTATTTAGCACTCTACCTAATATTATTTCTCCACCCATAACCATGCAAATGGTGAAATGGGAAACTAATTTAATTAATTATATTGCTGCTCCTAATTAAAGTATATATTATGTTGCATGCAGTATTGTGATAAATATGCAGATTACATTGGATTCCCACATCTAGAAGAATGGCGCAAGGAGCTGTGCTTATCAGCTCTCACAAATGCAGATGTCAACTTGGAGACATATAGGGATGCATATGATGATCATGATCAACAAATGCTCCAACTAGCTTATCAGAGCCCTCACTTCACTCAGCTTCAATCCCACGCTAAGATGGATGCACACAAATTACTACACGAATGCACACAAACTATTCCAGAGTAGATTGTGTGCATGTTTTACGGGGGAGGTGGTTTCATTTGATCACTAATAATATATATATGCATTAATTTGGTTGCAGGGATGGGAATAGGATATGGAATATTATTTCTCCATTCAATTTATTTCATTGGTTAATAGGTACTACATACTAGTGTGAAGTTTTGGAATATATGTTAGTTCAAGCACCAAAAGGGGAATAATAAATATTCCTAGCATGTAAGAAAAGATACATCAAGAAGATGTAATCTATGAAGTCTGCTTTCTATTTATTTATCAAAGTCTCAAGATTTGAAACAGAGAGACATGGAATCTTATCACATGCTTTGTTTATTATGTTGAATTTTTATGTAGTAAATGATTGAATATATCAGTTCAGACATGCATGTTTATCAAAAGTATTAATAAGATTTTGGTATTGTGGAGTCAGAAATATTATTTATGCTTGGTAGGAATTTTATAATCTGATTGATCAAGATTAGTGATAAGTTCACCCAAAGGATTTGGAAGTTACAAAAATATTTCCTATAACCTCATTCTTTATTATGTTTTTAAGAAGACAGAGGAAGGCCGGGATGTCTGATGATGAATTTTCATCAGTTGCCATCATATATGTACTGTGCACGATTCTTGACTAAGCTACCACAGAGTTTATCAAAGAAATTAAAAATCTTAAGTATAATGTGCAATGTTTGAGTCTCAGATTCCTTATACGAGATCCAAATTATACTAATAAAAGATGTTTCAAGTGTACATTGTCAGGAGTAGAAGACTGCAGCTACTCTCACAAAACTTTTAAGAAACCACAGTGTGGGCATAGAATATTAGCATGCGTGAGAAAAATGCACTACTTAATTAAACACACAAAATCTAAATCAGTGAGTGCATAGAAAGCAAAAGTACCTCCACTTTTCATACATCAAGAGGATGCCTTTTGTAGACACAAATTGGCTCAGTTCAGACTTCAGAGTGTTATGTTTTGCATGAGGGGCTCTCAAGTCTCAACTGTACTCGATGTACTGGCCCAAAAAGTGAAGACATACTTAATGTCTTACTTATCTGAGTTTAAGTATCTTGGCTGGAGTTATCCGAGTTTATGCTCACTATACCTGAGGCAGTAAATGATCTCCCCCCACTCCCAGTGTTGTTGACACTAGACAGGTTCATCAAGCCATAACCTATCACTTTCCAACAACTTCATGTCCAGTTAGTTACTCATCAATGCAGGAACTCCATGTAACTTCCACTTCTACATCTACTCCATAACAGTGAGAATAAATTGAATGATTGATCCAGCTCTCATATATGGAACATTGACACAGCCCCACCACTGCAATTCTGCTAATCCTCTCCCGAATCGGCCTCAAAGGAGCCAGCATAAACGAACTACCAATAATCTTTACAAGAACAGATACCCCCAGTAAAATGGTGAAAGCGATATCTGTCTCTCACAATAATGTTCCTTCTATAAACTGCAGAAACAAGCTTAAAGAAGTGATGGCAGTCTTGGCAAATCCTCAAATTTTTCATTATCCTTAAAGTCGTACTCGATGAATTCAGAAGCCCGAATGCTAGTGCAAGCTTCTCGCTATGATATATCAGATTATGCTCCTTTTCCTCTTCCTCAACATCGTACAAAACCATCCCTGTTTCTGCTGCATACCCGGCAAATTTCAACTTTTCTTTCATTTCACCCAACATATTATGAACATCCACATATCCCGGTCCAATTGAATCTGATGCCTTAAACACATACATCACATTCTCGATTTCGATTGAGCTGTAACCGGGGACCTTTCTGATTCCTCTCCTATCCATCAGTTTCCTTAATTCCCCAACTTCCGCCCACTTCTTATCATGAACATAAACATTTGACAGCGACACATAATTATCTGCATTTCGGGGTTCCAGCTCAACGAGTTTCTGGAAAGCGAATTCGCCTAACTCTGCACGTCCATGAAATCTGCAAGCTACAAGTAGTGCCCTCCATATAACAGGGTCCGGCTTCAGATTCATAGAACGAATCATCTCCATAGCGTCATCCAAGAATCCACCACGGCCAAGCAGATCAACCATGCACCCATAATGCTCAATCTTTGGCTGCAAACCAAATTCGTTTCTCATTCTTGCGAAAAGCTTCCTTCCTTCTTCAACAAACCCTTGGTGACAACAAGCACACAAAACTCCCAAGAAAGTGACCACATCAGGCTTGAAATTTTCCATGATCATCCTGTTGAAAGTGAGCAGTGCAGCCTCACCTCGTCCATTCATGGCATATCCTGAGATCAAAACGTTCCACGTTTGCACATTTTTCGCCCGCATTGCCTCGAAAACCCTCTCACCCTCATCAATGTCACCACATTTAGCATACATGTCAATAAGTGCAGTGCCAACATAAACATTCATCATCAAACCTTTGTTGATTATGTAATCATGAACTGACTTCCCTTGATCCAAAGCCCCCAGATGAGCACAAGCTGACAAAACACTAGCCATAGTCATCTCGCCTGGCTCAATTTCACTACCCTGCATTTCTCGAAAGACATGAATTGCCTCCCTGAACTTCCCACAATGCAAATAACCAGAAATCAAAGAATTCCAAGAAACAACATTTCTTTGAGGCATTTCATCGAACAACATGCGAGCTAGGCTGGGTTGTCCGCAAACACAGTACATGCGCACAAGAGAAGTGTTGGCATACATATCCGAACCAAAACCCATTTTGGTTACACTACAATGTACCGATTCCCCAAAACTCCCGTAACAAATTTGAGCTGCAGACTTGAGAACGCTCGGAAAAGTTGAGTGATTGGGTCGAATATCGAGTCTGTGCATCTGGGTATACACGAAAACTGAATACAAATGCTTGCCAGAATCTGTATATCTTCTGATTATGCAATTACAGTGCTCCACATCAATGAGATGACCGAAGTGCGTAAAGAGAAGGGCAGAATGAGCAAAACCACGCGATGGCAGAGAAGTGTCGAGAAGTTTCGTAAAGGTGGAGTGGTTAAAGGGTGCGTGTGGGATTATCATCGAATGGGTGAGACTGTTATTCCCAGAAGTTGAAGTAATCCACCTCCCAATGATCAACTCAGACCATACCCCTCTGTTGATCAGAATAGTACCTCAAGGCTCAAGCTATTAGTGGAAAGAATGGGAACTTCAGATTTAAGATTGACAATTAGTTAGAGCTTAGGGTGTAATTACATATATGCAATTACGTGTTATGAGCAATAATAACTCCTAAAAGAATGTAATTTTAGAGTTAATTCCACCAGAGGTCCCTTGTCTTTGGTGGCAAATGCAAATTTAGTCTCAGACTATCATTTTTGTCATTTAACATTTCAGTAGTTTTTGGACACTTTTAGTCATCCTCATGAATTTTCTTATTTTTAGTAAGGGCATTTTTGTCTCTTCATATTTTTCTTTTGTTATTTTTTCCAGTTTCAAAAAATTTAATTCGTTTAGGACTTTACTAAAAACCGATTGAAAAATCTGGTTACTAAAAGTCAGTTACCTAAAGTCCTAAACCAATTAAACCGGTTGAAACCGGAAAAAAATAACAAAAGAACAATATGAAGAGACAAAAATGTCCTTACTAAAAATAGGAAAATTTATGAGAATGACTAAAAGTGTCCAAAAACTAATAGTTTGGGACGTTAAATGACAAAAACGATAGTCTAGGACTGAATTTGGAATTGCCACCAAAGACAAAGGACCTCTGGTGGAATTAACTCCACACTTTTATAAATAGACCCTCATATAACACCAGATCAAAATTTCAAGTGTTCTGTCTAATCCTTGATCAAAAATAACTTTGGGGCAATAAGATTCCAATTTGAACAAGTTGACCATGTTACTTCTATTCTTTGATCACTCACACGTACTCCTTACTGTTGACCAACTAACAGTCAAGGTTAACTAAGCCCGTCAATTATAAGTTGTTATTATTGTTATTATTATTACAATTTATAATTTATTATAATCCATGAAATGTAATTTATTATTATTATTATTATTATTGCTATTTTTATTTTTTACTATTTAATCTCTTTCAATTCTTATGTAAACTGAATAGTAGAACAGAAATTTCTACTAATTATATCATCATCAACCAAATATAAAATTTGAATTTCTGTCTTATTTCCTCATTATTCCTCACTCATAAAATTTTTATTTTTTTTTCCTAATTCATTCATGGTAACCAAAAGCCACGCAGTCGTTATACGGTGGACTATGGTCACAAAACGACGTCGTTTCAGTAAGTAGGAGAAACAGTTGTCGTAAGTCGTAACGAAACTCCTTAACTGATACTAGAGTTCATCTCAAAAGATATTGCCTCACATTTATTTTTATATTATCGAATGAAACTGTAGTTATATCAAAATGTAACTGTAGTTGTGTTGAAATGTAACTGCAGTGTATATAAACTGATACTGAATAACAGTTTCACATTTTTGGGTGTATATTGTCCAATGAAAACTGTAGTTATATCGAAAAGGAACTGCAGTTGTGTTGACAGGAAACTAAATAACAATTTCACATATTTGAGTGTATAATGTCGAATGAAACTGCAGTTATATTGAAAAAGAATTGCAATTGTATTGAAAGGAAACTAAATAACAATTTCACATATTTGAGTGTATAATGTCGAATGAAACTGCAGTTATATCGAAAAAGAGCTGCAATTGTATTGGAAGGAAACTGTAAATTGTGTTGATAAGGAACTGTAGTTGCGCGGACATAGCTGTTTCAGCCGTTTGTTTTCGTTAATCAAAACGACGTCGTTTTGATGCATGATCCACAATAAAATTTGCAAAACCCCCATAAATTGAATGTAGATTCCAATTATTCTCATATTTCTTCCAAATTTCCCTTCACTCTTTTACCCTTTTTGCATGTCTTAACAAAGGTAACTTCATAGTTTAAATGCTGCAAAAATTTCAAATTAAAAATGGATAACGATTTGGGAGATTTAAATTGGGCAATTAATGATGAAGTTGAGTGTTGTTGCCTCTTGTTGATTGTCATCTACTGCATATTCATGTCGTAATTAATACGGAGTATATTTTATGCATTTTCCTTAAATTGGAGCGGATTTGTACTTACACTTGAATTTGTGAGGTATAAAATCACTCAATACTATGCTTAGTTGGACCCATTTCTTAATGACTTCTCCGTAATAAATACTCTGTAATTAATATTTTTACATATTTGAAGAAAAGAATGTTTTTTTAGTATTGTTGACTCTGTTACGATATAGTATATTTGATATTCAAACATATGACCTCTTATATTTGAAAGAACTGAGATTCAAACCTTTGACCTTTTATATTTGAAAGAGCTACAATTATATCGTTTAGTCACAAGATCTTTGCAATTTGAGAGAATGTTTGTAAGTATACACTTGTATTTTTGTTTTTATATTTGTATTGTTTTCCAACTTTCATGCAAGTAAGGCTAATATTATCCATTAAATTTAAGTTAGGCTAATATCCAGTGATGGGACAATTTGTGTTAGTTTGATGGTTTGTTCTTTTTTCCATATTTGGGATTTATGAAAAAAAAATAAAAAATTCACCAGTTACTTAAAAGTGTGTGTATTAGATAAACCTATCTTATTATCCTAGTTGACAAAAGACCACAATAAAATAAATTAATTTAAATTGCACATAATTAACCGAAAACAAGAAGGGTAATAAACAGCACAACTTATACAAAAAGTTAAATTTGAAACCTTATGATTATCAAACCAGCTAGTTACCTGACCAACCTTGTATTTTCCACATCTCAACTGAGAAAAAACTTGTGCCCCAAAAGCAATGCAAAGAAGATTGAAAATGACCTACTTCAATAGTTCAATTGTAAGTTACCATTAATCAAATCCTCAGTCCTAGCTAGAATTGTATGTACACAAGAGCAAAGAACCTTCATTGTTCAATTCTTCTTAAAAAGAAAAAATCTAAACAAAAGTAAATCCCTTCAGGCCTTCACCAAGTTAACTTATATGCAGTGAATTGAGTGAAGCAATGAGGTTTGTTTGCTGTACTGTTTATACTGAAGAAATTTGCTCGCCCTTAGCTTGAAATACCAAATCTCTGAACCGAAAAACAGGTGTACTTGTAGCACCTCGAGCCATTCGCTTCTTCTTACTTCCCCACACTTTCAATCGCCTTTCATCGGAATTGAGCTTCTTACCATCAGTTTGCTGCTTGGAATGCGAGCATGCACTTGAATTCAAAGCTTTCGAACTTTTCATCCCTTTCGCATGGCCACTCCTTGCTTTTCTCCTCCCCCGATCCTTGGTTTCCATCTCTGATTTCGTCTTTTTTGCTCGACAAGGCAAAGATGCATCAACTGGTTCTTTCACATTCTCGACCTTCACTTTACGAGCACAGTATTTTGCCTTGCTGTTTGCTACATTCTTTTTCCTGGCCTCAATTCTTTTTCCGTGATCATTTACCAAAGTAGATGCAATTCCAGCAAACCAATCAAGGCGGCCAATAGAGTCTTTTGGTTGCTCAATACCGGTTTTTGAATACTTGTGCACCCCGGATGATAAAATCAATACTAACGTATCTGCTGCAAGCCTGTCACTTACTTCTTGGTCATCAAGCCGTGTCTCTTGAGAATCTGCTCTAGGCGGAGAACACTCCCGGTTCTCTGGGCTAATAGGCGCTTTCAAATCTCTCTCTGTCAAGTTGATACAAGTTGAAAGCTCGCGATCATCTGTAGGAATAAGATCCAAATTACTGTCAGCAGCCTCGTACTTCCCGCTACTATCTGTCACCTTGTCTTCAGGTTCAGGAAACAAGAAATAGAGTTTGGGTCAGAAAACTCAATATCAGACAAGTAATTAGGTTTAACCAAATTCAACTCCAAAAGTTCAGAGAAATTTCGGGAATCGGAAATCTTAAAGCATTTTGCAGTACCTTTTGGCCCAGTAGCGTTAACACTGTCAGCATCTCGGGTTGAATGGGAGCCTGCAGGTTTTATTTTGTTTAGGTTGGACTTTCTTCCACTGAGCCTAGGTTTGGAAATAGAAGATTTATGACACTTATTGAGTGAAGTGTCATTAATGCATGGAAGTGCTTGAACCAAAATAGGGAACTCCTTCGAGTCATTGATAGATTTTCCCAGAGAAGAAACAAAAGAGGGAACATCAATATTAGCTTCAGCACAGTTCTTCTCAGACATTTTTGAATCTAAAGTTTTCCTTCGTTTACATTCATTACTTGGTGTCAGACAACAGGATTCTACCACAGATTGATTCAAATCACTTCTATCTCCCCCTGAAAAGGTAAGATGGTAAGAAGATAAAAAATACTAAGACGTGAATAGCAAAACTAGAGTTAATACCAATTGGGGTTCTCCGAGTAGCCACGTTTAGTCCTAAAATTTCAATTTAACCACATGTGGTCCTTCGACTTTCAAATTTAACCACCCATGGTCCTTCAACTTTGAAATTTTTAACCAGCCATGGTCCTAACTTTTCCCTTACTTAAACTAACGAAAGGACCATAACTGGTTAAATTTGAAAGTTGAAGAACCACAGGTGGTTAAATTTAAAGTTTAGGACTAAATGTGGCGGTGTCACTATACTCAGAAAACCCCAACTGGTATTAACTCAGCAAAACTAATATTAATTTTGAAAAATGGTGGAGACAATAATACAAAGACAATAGATGTTTAGAATATATGAAAAGAACTAAACAGCACCCTACCAGCTTCAGTATTGCAAGGTAGCAGCCCATTTTCTTTGTCTTTCTCGAGAAGTGAACTAATTTTGCAAGCATCATAATGACCTTCTTTAACCGTAATATCAAGCAGAGTTTCTTTATTTGGAAAAGAGCAATCTGCATTTGACTTTCCCTTTTCTGAAAGATCCTGATTCTGATTCACGATATCATGTCGACTGCTATCAGATTCAAGAAGACTCGAGGAACTTAGGAAATCTGATTCATCTGGCTGTGCAGGCTCATTCAAGTCGAACAATAAGTTGGTCTTCCTGCAACTTGAATCAGACATGGAAGAACCTTCTGGGTATAAAGAGGCAAGTTTTGATTCATTTACGGGCCATAGATTTGTGATTGGGGTCTTAAGCACTTGAACCTCATTTTCCTCTTCACTATCTATGTACAAATCACCCGGAAGTTCAAGATCCAACATTCTCTTCCTAGATTTCTTTCTTTGAGATGACGAATGTTCACATCCTTCAAAATCATCTTTTATTGCACGTTTGTGAGTAGCCAGTTCCTCGTTGTTTCCAGCTACAAAGCGTGAAGGTTCTTGAAACATCTGTGGACTCGGAAAAGAGGGCCCAATACCCGAGACATTCCTTGAAGGCAAGTGGGTTTCCATGGAGATTTCCGACATTGCTTCAGATACCAAAGGCAATTTTAAACTGTGCGCCAATAGTTCCCTGTTTCTAGCTTCCTCCATCAGTTCCTTTTGCCTTCTATATAGGCGGTGCAGCTCATAGACCTGGAAAGGGGAAATTTTTCTTTTAGAAAAAAAGAGTTCACCCAAAATGTTGAACCACCTAGTAAATAATGACAGGCTAAGTATACAAGGCTATTAAAGAAAAGACACACAAAAACTATAGAACTTTATTGCGATAAGCATTGAAAATTAAGCAAATGACAGGAAAACAAAAGACAAGTTGCTCCATTCATATGCCATATTTTATACGAGTGAGGTTCAAACGATTTCCTTCAAAGATTCAAATTCGAAATCTCTGAGAGGAGCTTACCTGATATTTGAATGTTGATTCGTGCTTTAGCATCATCTGCCTACAAATTTCCTTCTGAGGACCTAGATCATGATCCATAGTAGGCGGAGGCAACAAAACATTGAACCTGTGCCCACCGTTCCATACAATATCACTGTTTGCCGTCAACCATGAACACCCACCAAGGCCTACATTAACATCTCTTAGATAGTAAGATCCCAGAGTATAGCTTGTACACTGCATTTTTTTTTTTATCTCGACCTGGAATGACCCAACAAAAAACAGAAGAAAACCTCAAGTTAACTCCTTTGTCAAACAAACCACTCAAACATTTTACAACCAGAAGTACGCACATAGGGCTTTCTTTTAGCACATTCTGAAGACCACCAATAAGTTGCAAAATACCATATGGAGCCTAACATAGTAACATCTAAATAGTTGAAGATTCATTCTCCTTAAGAAAAAATCTGTCCATGTTAGGAGAACAATTTTAGTAAAACAAAATGAAAGAAACTCCTGTAAAAGGAAATCTGCTTTGAAGCTTATGGATCAACAGCAGACTTAACTCAAGTTGCATGCCTAGAAACTCCACAACACACAAAGTAGATCATTTAACCATCCAAACTCGACACGCAAATAGAATGTAATAAAACAAAGCAAAAGCAACAGCTGGGAAATAAAACCAAGGGAAAATTGCATTTTTCGTATCTAAGTTTTAGGATAATGGTAAGATTCGTCCCTACTTGTTGGTCATGCTTACTTCTTGTTCCTAAGCTCCTTTTTCCTACCACGTCGTGCTCATTCATTGTCCCTAAGCTAATTTCATCCTAATATTTTGTTAGAAAAATGAAGAAATTTGCAACGTCAGTTATAGTCTAGGGACGAGAAGTGAGCATACCTACCAAGTAGGTACGGATCCTTCAATTATCCTGTAACTTAGGATGAAAAGTGCAATTTTTCCTAAAACCAAATACCAGTAATTACTGAAACCTACAGATTAAAGGACAAGAATTATGTGAAAAAGGCACAAATCAGACCATTTTTCTTGAAGTAGAACAGTTTTAAAGTAAGGAGAATGTTTGGAAGACCAAATTTCAAGTTATTTTCAGAGGAGCAGAAAAAGGAAGAAAATTTTCGAGAAAGAAACAATACATACCAAAAATGACTAAGATTGCACATCAATTCACCTATATTCAGAAGGGGAGAAAGTAAGAAACACATAAATAAAATAAAATAAAATAACAAGCAAACAACAACAACAGTGCCTTATCCAGAGTGTGATAAACAGTATATTCAGATCCAAAGAAAAAAAGATAAATTGAACAACAATTCCTTTTAAACTCTAACAATCACAAAAGAAATTCATCTCCCAAAATCACTTAAAAGAGAGAAAAGGAAAAAAAAAAAAAAAAAAAGAAAAAGAGAAACGGAAAGAGAGAGAGAGAGAGAGAGAGAGAGAGATTTCATCTTGCATTAGCTTCAAGTATGGAAGCAAATAGTCTAGAACAGAAATTCTTTGGGGGAAAAAAAAAAATCTAATCTCGGCAATGCACAGATCCAGCCGTCAATATCTTCAAATACAACCCTTTATACAAAAGCAAAGAGTGCCTCAAAGACAAGCTATACTAGGAACAATCACGTAGGAGAATTTATGAGCAACAAAACAACAAATGACAGAAAAGAAGACCCATAGGTCCACTATTATCACCTGAGAAAGAAGAAAATGAAGATTGAGAAATTACCAGACACCCAGACTTGAAACCCCAGTAAGAATCAAGAAAAACCCATTACTGATGTAGAAAGAGCTGTAGTGTTCATACGCATACAGAGAGAGAGAGAGAGAGAGAGAGAGAGGGGTCTTATTGTTGTGTTGTAGAAAAAGCCATGAAACGGATGCATAGATTTTAGTCCATTATCATTTACAAGGACGCCAAATGTGGAAAAGAACTGGCGTTTTTCGGATCTGCCGGGGCCACTTTCCCTCTCACTCTTTCGCAAATCACAGTAAGAGAGAGAGAGAGAGAGAGGGGGAGATGGGATATGCGACACTTTGGGGTTATCCTAACATTCACTCATTTTACTATATCTTTGCTTGGAATTTTCTTGATCGTCACAAGTGTAAGAAACTATGGATTTTTCCTACAGATTCTCTCGTCTGCCCTGCCCTTGTCATCATCTTCCTAGTTCCTACTTTCCTACTACGACTGTCGTGCGCTAATATTTCAACTCTTGAAATCCAGCTGCACTTCTCCTGAACAACCGCATTTAATTCCACCTCCACTTTTTCTCTTCCCCATTTTATTAACTCAGGTTTTCAGGGGTCAAAAAGTCATTTCAACCTCACCTCTAGGTGGCCACTCGTCGATTCAAGGTCGAACTAATCTTGAATTGATCTAGAAAAAATCAAATTTGGGATTCAACAAACTTGGGTCGAGCTTAGCTCAAACCTAAACTGACTTATAAATAGCCGGTTCAAATTCTATAAAAAATAATCTCAAACTCAGCTCGAAACATACTCAAGCTCAAGCAAAGAACTGAAATGGTAAGAACTAATTACACATATATTAACATTATTGTATCAAAAGGTTGAAGTAGTTTAAGTGGTTAGAACTTTTATTGTTAACATGAGATCAATGACTTAAATGTCATTTCAAACAAAAAAAAAAATATTATAAATATTTTATATTAAAAAAATTATAGGCCTAGCCTGAGAACGGCGCACAAGAGGCTCGGAATAGGCACGGCCTGGGGTTGGCTCATGTTATCTTGGGTCAGTCCTGATCAGTGCTAACCTAGGTCCATGCCTGGGATTTGACCACCTCTAACCTCACCTAGTCGTTAAAAGTAAGATAAAATATTAATTGTCTAAACATTTAAGCTATTCTGATAGGATTATTCTTTGCAAACACAAGATTATCCTACATATAGGGCCTGATTCTGATGCACTAGACTCCTTCCTTATCACCACATATAATAATTATTATTATTATTATAATTATAATAATAATAATTATTATTATTATTATTATTATAACAAATAATGTGTTCATTTTCTGTAAAATGAACCAAATAGAAAATATGCAATTTATAAACTTTGAGCCAAATAGAAAAATATTATTTTTTAAAGATTCCACCAAACACCAGAAAATTAAAATATTTTTAAAAAATGAGTCATTTTATTAAAATAATTTTTCAAGAAATATTTTTCAGGTTTCCAAATGGACCCTAAGTATTGGTATGTGTGGTGCACTTAGTAGTGATATATGGTATACTACGGGCTGGTTTGTGGTGCACCACAAAATTATGGTGTGGTGGTGACATTTTAGTAATTTCAAAGATAGACTAGTGCATTTAGATATGTTTTGTAGTGCATTTAGATATATTTGATGGTATTTTGAGTCCAATCCACCGTCAAGCATTCTTGTGTACACCACAGACCATTTCGTAGTGCACCATATACCAGTATTGGCGGTGCACCACAAACCACTACTAAGTGCACCAAAAACCACTCCTAAGTCCTAAGTGCACCACATACCACTCCTTAGCGTACACAGACGACCACTCGTCGGCACGGGAGAAGTCTATCACACCTTATCCAGATTATATATGTGTGTGTAATGAAATTGTACTATGAATTCTCCAATGAAATAAATATAAAGTTCATAGTAATGAACCTAGTTTTACAATACAAATCAACATGTAATCTAAAAGGAAATATTTAAACTGAACTAAAAATACAATTCAATAGCATTGACTAGTTTACAATACAAATCAACATGTAATCTAAAAGGAAATATTTAAACTGAAAACTAAAAATACAATTCAATAACATTAATTTTTTTGAATGCTACTGACTCCTCTATTACAGTGTAGTATCTGTTCATAAGAACAAAGAGACAGCAACGCCTCCACTGAGGCCCATATACAGGGAAGGGTTTGATGTCACTGGACCACAAGGCCTTTGGCAGATGAACATTAATTTAAAAGTAAATTTAATAAATAGACCAATATAACCGTATGGGCATACTTGAAGAATAAAAAGAGTTTTTGCCTATGAGATACTTTGGGTGTGAATGGGTGCCAATCTAAGCAATGATTCTTTGATAGTTGAACTGTGTTTCGCCCTTTTTATCTAAATCCAATGTGGATACAATTACGAGACAAGCACAAATCTTTTGAACTCCGAGTTCGACACGAGTCCAACAAAAAGCCTTGGATATCCAGGTGAATTACTGAAATACCACTGTCCCAATTTCTGAATTTGCACATTTCTACTTATCAATTATCATCATTCCCTTTGCGTCCGACTTACGGTTTCTGGCCTCGCCTTCCTAGATACGTTACGTTATGTAGGCCCCAACTGGGTTTCGCCGTGAAGAATAATTAACACCCAAGTTTAATGTGGATCATGAATAAAAAAAATATATTTTTAATATCATAAATGTATATTATTTGTGTTTTAAATATATATTATTTGATAATATATAAAATAATATATCTCTAATATTTAAATAATGTACTTTCAAATAATATATACGTAGCCAAGAACCTTGTAGTCTAGTGGCATCAAACCCTTCCCTTTATACGGGAGGTGGTGGCCGGTTCGAGCTTTAGTGGAGTCAATACTGACTCTTGTGCTTGTATAGACTATATATACATTATATTAAAAATACATATTTTATTTATAGTATTATATTAAAAAAATATATTTTATTTATAGTACACACTGTTGTATAGACTATGATATTTGTCAAAGCGCACCATGCGCCTGTATCAAGTTCTATGAAGAAAATAATCTACTTGAAAAAACTCGATCATCTCATCTTTCTTCCCTCCAACCCTTCTCCCATTCTTTCTCTCTCTCTCTCTCTCTCTCTTTTTTTAATAAACATTAGAGATACCCTAAGACATTCTTATTTTTTTCTTTAATTTTTTCTAGCTTATTTTTTTACAAATAAAATTAATACATTAAAACAATATCCTTGAAAAACTTCAATTGAGATATTGTAATTTTTAAAATGATACTAATTTTGATATTTTTTTAAAAATAAATTTATAGACATATAAATCATTAATTTACTGTAATGTTTATATATAATAAACTTTGTTTTTATGAATATATAGAAATGATACCCAAGGGCGGAGCTACAGAGGGGCAACTGCTACCACTCACCCCACCCCACCCCATATATAGCTCTTGTATATATATGTATATATAGTACATGTTTTAGATATAAGTATATGTAAACATATATATATAAGTAAAGAATTGAATAGGTGTGGCTAAGTTGGTAGATGTGCGTGTTATATAAATATATATATATATATATATATATATATATATATATATATATATATATATATATATATATATATATTAAAAATTAATAATGAGATGTGTAATTTATAATGTGTTTTCTATTTTAATTATTTTATCAAATTAATATGTTTCATGTTTTGTTACGAATATTTTTATAAAGTTTTGATGTGTTTTATTTTTCACTATATCCAACATATTTATGACTATATTTCTTAAGTGTTTCATTTTTTAAACTATCTTTTTTTATTTTAATGTTTTGTCCCCACTAGAAAAATTTTCAATTAATAATGAGATGTGTAATTTATAATATGTTTTCTATTTGAATTATTTTATCAAATTAATTATGTTCATATTTTGTTATGAATATTTTTCAAAAGTTTTGATATGTTTTATTTTTCGCCTATATCCAACAATATTTATGATTATATTTAATTAAACTATGCCTTTTGTTTTAATGTTTCACCCCACTGCAAAAAATTTATGGCTCCGCCCTTGGATGTACCTACCATATGATTTTATGATATTAAACTTTATTTTTATGTGCATATAGAATAAATATTATGTGACGGCGTGACACCCCGTAAAATCCTGACCAAAAAATTATTATAATTATTTATTTTACGATATAAATTATTTTTAACTAAGCTTATTTTCAAAATAAAGAATGACTAGTAAAGTATTTTGATTAAAGAAGCCCAACTTTTAAAGTATGGATTATATATGTATATTAGCCCGTATTTAATATTGGACCCATGTTGATCTTATATTAATATTTATATTCAAGTCTTGAATCAATTAAGCCCAATATATATGTATATAAGTATACTATATAATATAAGAATCCAAGCCCATCTAACCTTACCCTAAAAATATTGACCTAATATACATATATGTATGTATATATTTAGGAGCATATAAATAGAAGGTTTTCTATTGTGCAAGAATAGTCTTCTCTCTTCCCACCCTTGCCATTCACGCCAACCTCACTCTCTTTACACTCTTCATTTCATCTTTATCTTGCTATCACAACTTTCATAGCTTCTCAGGAAGAAGACTTGGTAAGTTTTGCACTCTGCATTCATTTCCTAAGCTTTAGTTGCATTCTCCTGAGACATTTCTCTATTGTTTATGTTGGGTTTTGGTGGGAAGTTGATAAAGATGATGAGGAGATGCTAGGATGAGCTATTGAGGAGGCTTTATTTGGATTTTGCTAGCTAAGAGTTAAGTCTATGTCCATCAAACCACCATCTTTTCCATGTTTGAACTGTTGTGTATGTGACAGGATAATTAGGCATCAGCACTGACCCAAATCATCAGCAGTTCAGCACGAACCCGAAGGCAATGAATGGATGGTCAGCCGTTCAGCACTTCACTCTAACGACTCCTCAGCATTAATGCTCAACGACTCCTCAGATCCTCAGCATTAATGCTCAACGGTCCTTAGCTCCTCATCAATGCTCAATGTTCCTCAGCTCCTCAGCATCAATGCTCAGCGCTCCTAGCATTAACGCTCTATTACTGCGCTGGGGAAGATAAAAAGGCTCACAACACTTGTAGAGACGACACTTGAACTAGAAAAAAAACACACACTGAGCATTGTACTGCACTCAAACACTGTATTCAACATACTATAGAAATAACAATACAAAAATATACCGGTAACATTATTACCGTCAGTATGTATTCTATGTGTCTGAGCATATTTCCTATTTCAAATCCATGAAATATGATTGTTCAGGTCTTGGTTGTTGTTATGAATCATTCCTATTGGTGTCTTTGATATTGTGTTTATGTATTATGGTCTGAGTTGTGAAGTCTCTAAGTGCTTTTGCATTCTGGAGTTCATTTGCCGTAGTCTGATTTGTCTGATGCGATTTTGGACTTTGTTCTTGAGGGCCTGTGTCGAGGGCCGAGTAGTACCGTTAGAATGACCCTCTAGGACATTTGAGGGAGGAGTAGCGGGCAGGTAGTACCCGACTACCCGTTACTCCTCACTGCCTGCTTCTTGAAGTCACGTGTGGCGGGCTTCCCTTGCCCGCCACAATGACCCTCATGAGTTGTTTGGTTCTAGTACCGAATTATTTCTCGTATTTCAGTGTGTGATATGTTTTAAACCTAAATCAACGTCAAATGCTATGAGTAGATATTGCTGGTATTCTCATGATTAAAACTTATTATGTACAAATGAGTCTATGTTTTACTGGAAGAAGTTGATAAAGCTATATGTTCATGTATATACGTATTCTTGGAAATGTTTTACACTCAGTACTTTGAGGATGTGACATTATCTATTTTGGGTTTTGTCCCATAATTATATGTACATATTACTATCAACCTTTGAAGAGCATGCCTTGAGATAAATTGATTTGAGTTATATATTTATGTATTGTAGGTTGGCTGGTGTTGCGGATTTGAGTATCAAGGGATGCGATCCTATTTGTGTATATGATGAGATTTTTGGGTTGCGGTCCAACTTGGTCTTAGGGTTGCCGTCTTAATGATATTTTAGGGGAGATTACCTAGTTGGTAGAAACATATCCTGGGTACTAGAGTTAGTAACTACCCGCTGAGCTTAGAATCTCAGTTAGGGGGTGTGCACACTTAAGGTTCTAGATCTGTTTCTTGCTAGTATGATTACTAGTACGGTTATGCCGATTGAGATTGAGATTGATCATTGACAGTAGGTTGAGAAAGTATGTATGAACAAATACTACATTGTCATAGAGTCAATAGTATTCAAACAAATAAAATTAGTACTACTTTTCACTTCAACAAACAAAATGAAAATACAAACAAATGGTCCGTATGCATTATACCCATACCTTTAACCAAAATAATACAAATCATATTAATGTTCCCCATCTATAGACAGCTATCAAAGATAACGAATTTTTAAAATCATTATCGTTGAAGTGTTGTTTACTTACAAAATATCAAATTGCGCTAAAAGATAGCACGCATAAAACAACGAATGGATAAAATCGTTGTTGTTTAAGAAAATAAACATAAAAAGATAATAGTTTTTTTAAAAATCGTTATCGTAGAAGTGTTGTCTATTTATAAAATAGTCAATTGTGCTTAAAGACAACATCTCAAAGACAATGGATGAATCAAAATAGTTGACTTTGAAAAAAATATGTATGCTCAAAGACAACGATTATTGACAAAAGTGTTGTCTTTTCCATAAAAGATAATACTTTTGTCAAAAAACATTGCCATTTGTCTATATTCTTATATCACCACCACAACGTACCTCTATGGGTTAACAAAGAAAAATAAGTATATATATATATGGGTTATAAACAACCCTTGTCTATTATTTAAATTCATAGAGTCCATAATTGGGGCAAATTATATTGTGGACCATAGTCTACATTGCAATGAATTTATGAGAATGGGAGAAATTTATAATAAAAATGTTATAATTGTCGACAAC
This sequence comes from Ipomoea trifida, assembly GCA_003576665.1. Taxonomy (NCBI): domain Eukaryota; kingdom Viridiplantae; phylum Streptophyta; class Magnoliopsida; order Solanales; family Convolvulaceae; genus Ipomoea; species Ipomoea trifida. Next base: position 4,077,563 of record CP025645.1, on the reverse strand, counting down.
ACAATTGTCTTTACAATTGCTTATATTGTATAATAATATGAATATGGTGCTAGAAGCGCCTTGATTGTTTAATATATAAGGATCAATTAAGACATATCTCAACTACTTGCTAAAAGAATCACTACAAGAAATCTGGCAGTTAACGACGAAAAGTTTAGCGACACTATAAAAAATGTTTTTAAACGTCACATTTGTCGTAACGGTTATATTCCATATCGTCACTATTTATACTTTTATGAATAATTAAGATTTCATTACTTTTTTACTCAAAAAAAGATTTCATTACTTTTTACTGACGAAATGTTATTTTTTTCATCAGCAAAGGTATAGAATGGATGATGTTATATTTTAAAAGTCACCAAAGCTTTTATTTTACAAATGAGTTGTGAAATAAATCGTCACTAAAAGTAAAAAGTGATTTTACCGGGAAAGAAGTTTCAGTTCGTGCCCTCCACTCATAATAACGTAACTAAAACAAATAATAATTTTTAAAAATTAATAAATTTCTCTTTTATTCCACATGCTCACATAACTTTCTCAGAAATCTCAGCACTTTCACGGTAAACACTTCTCAAAATCTCATGCAAGCTCTCATCTCTTCACCAAATTGAACTCAAACGCTTCATAGTGTTGCAATACATCTACAAAAACTGTACACAGTGAATAAGAAAAAGAGGTTGTATGCCTAGGTGAATATAAACCCTAACTTACAAATCTTTACCCAACCATGACGGCATGTGTAAACCCAATTTCATATGTTATTGCTTTTCTATTCAACTAGTCTTGACCTTTTCTTTCTTCTATTCGTAGTTCTACTTTTTCTAAAATCTATTCAAGTTTTTATTTTTTTTAGTTCTTAAATGAAAACTTGAGATAAGACCATCATGTATGATGTATGTGATTAGTGTGGTTATCTAGTTGCCTTTACCATTCGTATTCTCTCTTTGTCATACTCTGTAAGTGGTATAGAATACTTCTTTGTTTCTCTCTCTAAAAGTGTATATATGTATCTAACTTATTAATTTATAGGGAAAAGATACAAATAAGTCATTGAACTATTTGAGAATTAGCAATTAAGTCATCGAACTCGAATAAGCTCCAAATAAGCCACTGAACTTAGGAAAACTTAGCAATTAAGCCATCGAACTCGAATAAGCTCCAAATAAGCCAATAAACTCAGGAAAACTAAGCAATTAAGCCACTAAACCGAAAAAAAATAACAATTAACATTTTTAACATGCCATTTGTCTATTCTGGTGATTGGCGACGACTTTTCCGGTGACTGGCGAAAACTTTCGGCGGCGACGGTCGCAGGAAAAGTCATCGCCGGGGTCGAAATAGGCAAATGACCTGTAAAAAATATTAATTGTTATTCTTTTTTCCGATTTAGTGGCTTAATTGCTTTGTTTTTCTGAGTTCAGTGGCTTATTTGGAGCTTATTTGACTTCGATGACTTATTTGTACCTTTTCCCTAATTTATATTTTGAAAGTATTAATGTTAGATAATAAGATCATATATTGAAATCCTCTGTGTTATGTGTTTTAATGAAGAAGGAATCATAAAAAAAAAAAAATTAAAGGAAACCAAATTGGAAATTTGTAAATTTTATGTTTTTTTTTTGTTTTTTGTTTTTGTTTTTTGTTTTTGTTTTTTTTTTTATATGTTTGTATTAAGGATATTAATAAAATTGAAGTAATCATATTTTCATTGCTAAGTGATTTATTTATTTATGGCTAAAGTGTCATTTAGCACCCTGAACTATATCCCATTATTCATGCCGCACCCTGAACTTTCATATCGTATATATCGAGCCACGAACCAAAAAATAAAATGAACCAAAAAATAAAATTCACCTAAAACTTTTAGCAGGTTTCCCTATCTTCCTGCTGACATGGCGCAGGTTTCCCCTTGATGTGGCATTTCTTTTAATCTTAGGTTGTCCATGTAAGCATTTACATATTAAATTATTTTTTTAAAAAAATATTATATTAAAATAATCAGAATTTTCTTCTCTTTATTTTCTTAATGTATACTTTTTCAATTTTGCAATTCCAATGTTTCAATATTTTTTTTTTGTAGAATTTATATTTTTTTGGCTAATTTTTTTGTTTAGTATTTTTTCAAATTTTCAAATTTATAGAAATGCTTTATTTTCATAATGTATTCTTTTTTATTTTTATTTTAATTTTTAATATGTAAATGCTTACATGGACACATAAGGTTAAAATAAATGCCATATCAGTGGGAAACCTACGCCATGTCAGCAGGAAGACAGGGAAACCTCTAAAAGTTCTAGGTGAATTTTATTTTTTAGTTTGTGGCTCGATATATACGATATGAAAGTTCAGGGTGTGGCATGAATAATGAGATATAGTTCGTGGTGCTAGATGACATTTTAGCCTTTATTTATTTATTTATTTTGGTTTTGCAGTTACTAATTTTGAGAAATACATCATCAGCTGCACAATTGCAATACGTAAGTGATTTTTTTTAAAATAACTATTATACCTTTTAGCCTGTGTTTGATTAAGAATGCTAGTTTAATTTCCAATGATATTTCATTCATTTAAGAATGCAAGTAATGCATTCATTTTGTTAATATTGTTTTTTAGTTTTTAAATGCAAACTCGATATAAGGAGTTCATGTATGTGATTAATTAGTGGTTCTCTAGAAGCCTTTACCATTTGTATTCTCTCCTTGTCATACTTTATACTTTGTAAGTAGTAAGTTTGGGTTATGTGTGTTAATGAAGAATGGATTAGAAAAACATAAAATTGAAGGAGATTAGATTCTGAAATTTATAAATTTTATGTTTTTTTTTTTTTTTTTTCATTTTTATATATGTTAATTTGTATTAAAGATATTTATAATATTGAACTAATCATATTTTCAATGCTAAGTGATTTATTCTTTTTTTTTTTTTTTTTTTTGCAGTTACTAATTTCGAAAAGCACATCAATTGTGCAATTGCAATATAGATATGATTTTTTAAAATACTATTATGCCTTTGTTTCGTTAAGAATGCTAGTTTTAGATGATATTTCACTTATTTAAGAATTCAGCACTTTATGTTGATTTCTTTTTCATTCATATATATATATATATATATATATATATATATATATATATATATATATTATTTTTGAAATATGAAGTTATTGTTATTATTGTGCATTGTTTAGATTCTTTGTTCCTTATTCATATAATTCTTCTAATTTGTATTTGACTATGTTTGTATTTTACTTTCTTTTTCATCCATATATATATTTCATATGTTTATATTTTTCTATTAAAGAAAATTAATTTTAATAGAAAGCAAAAAAGAATAAAGATTATGACAAAAGACAAAGGAATGGAAGAAGGAGATGAAGTAAATGCATCATGTTTTGTGTTCTATACTATCACTACAAGAAAAAACACGATTCGTGACGGAAAAATTCCATCGCGAATCGTGTTTTGCAACGAAATTTTGCATTTACGGAACGAAATTCATTCTGTAGCCTCCAAGCTTGTCGTATTTCATTTCATGACGGAAATAATCCGTTGCGAGCGGTGGCAATGGAATTTTCTGTCGCAAAGTAGGCGACGAAAATCATTCCATGGCGAGTCCGTCGCGGTTTTGGCAATGGAAATGTGTATTTTTGTCGCCATCGCGTGAAAAAATATTCCGTTGCAAAACTCATATTCCGTTGCAAATTTGTGTCGTGAAATATAACGATTGAAATAATTATTGTCGCGATTTCTTCGCTAACCTTTCCATTGCAAATTGTGTATTTGGTCATAAAATTCTGTCTTCAATTAAAGAAACTATAAAACAAATTTTCGTTGCAAGTCCGTCGCTAACTTTTCCGTTGCAAATTTCGTCCTTTGTCGCAAAATTTCGTCGTAAGAAAATGACGGAACAAATTTCCGTACTGATTCCATCGCTAGATATTCTGTTGCGAAGTTTGTTTTCTATCACAAAGTTTCATCGTAAAAAAAAAAAAAACGAAACTAATGACTATAGTGATTCCGTAGCGTTTTGGCAACAAAAAATTTTCCGTCACCAATTTTGTCGCCATAATGACAATGAATATTCCATCGCTAAAATTATATTTCGTCGCGATTCTGCTAAATTATTTTTTAAATATTTTTCTAATTATTATTATTTTGTTAAAATTATAATATTTCTATTTAAAATGTTAATATGCAAACTAAAATACAATATAATTTGTAATATAAAATTTGTCGCCAATCGTTATCATTGATGACAAGCATAAAAATATATAAAGCATCAATAAAGCTCTAATTAACAACGTTTTTTAAACTTTGTCGTGCAGACTTTTTTTGATGTTTTATTATATATTCGTCACAAATTCTAACTTTTACACTACATAATTTAGAGTATATAAAAACGCCGACAATTATAACATTTACCAACAAAAATTTAATTTCATCAGTAGTACCTTTTCATACGCCGCAAGCGCGACGACCATGGTGACGTTTTTGTTTCGTCACTAATAATGCTAACTGACGTTTTTCTTTCATTTACAAGCGTTTTTAAACGTTGGCAAATTAGTAATTTCTTTTAGTGAATTGTATTCTCTCTATAACACATATAACATTGAATGTTAATCCTGTATGTTACAAATGTGTGTTTGTATGAAAGATAAGTAAGAATAATGGGGTGGTGTAGTGTAAAGTGAGATTTGTAGTTCAAGTTTATACACAGAGACCCATAAATGATTTTGATCAAATATACTCCCCACAATAGATGACATTTAGTTCTACTACTCAATATCATTGGTTGTTAAATAATAAATTTAGATATATATGAAGTTGATGAATGTCATGCCCACATGCTTATGGGTCTTTTTTTTTTTTTTTTTTTTTTTTTTTTTTTTTTTTTTGAACATGCTTATGGGTCATTAGACACTATTATTTATTTATTTTGAAAAGTCCTTAATGGATTTAAAGTTCTTGGAACGAGAGAAAAAGAAAATTGCAATATATATAGTATAAATTTACAAATATTGCCAATGACCTTTTGGTTTAGTGGCATCAAACCTTTTTTTTCCCTTAATACGGGAGGTGGTGGGTTCAAGCCTCAGTGGAGGCAATATTGAGTGTTTTCCTCATGCAAAGAAATATGTAGATAATAAGTCATTGTGTATTCATTAAAGAGTTGAATAATGGTGTTATTTATTTATTTTTTTTATCCCAGTTTGTGTTTATGTAAATATTATTCGAAATCATAAATAACTTGATTATATAAGCTCATGCCTAAATGCAGAATTTTGAAATGAAGGCCTACATATCGAGTATTTCCTTAAAAGAGTTTTATACACTAGTTAGCCTACCTTGAAAAATGTCTTAGAGATGTTTTATATGAGTAAATATAATTTATTTATCACACTAATGGTTGTCAAATCTATTGAAATAGATAAGGAAATTTTAAACTCGAAGGGGATAATGAGGATATTTGGGACTAGAAGTCCATTACTTCATTGCCATAAGAGCGTTACTTTAGAACCAAAAGTTCCATAATCACATTATGGAATTAATATTGTATTTGCGACGAACTTCCTAGCAACATTTAGTGCTTCTTATGCAATGAAACATTAGAATAATGTTTAATATATCCTTCGGTATCTCCGAGAGGCACAAAAGATTTTTCCATTTATGCAAGAAACAAAGATATGACTTTGATGGATGGGCTACTTGAGCACTGATTATTTTGTTTGATCGCCATTATGCCAAGCCCCAAATTGCTTATGATATGCATTATCCCCAATGCCTTATAATGTCCAAGGAGAATAGTGTAAATAAATAAATGTGAACATTACTACCGAACTTATATTATAATTATATACATGACTTTATGTTTGTACATATTGGATTAAAGAATGAATAATAAAGAATTGAATGTTCTCTATTACTATTGTCTTTTCTTCACTTTATTTTATATTACTATGTATATTACATTTTTGAATGAGAACAATACAAGAATTCATGCAAAGAAACTCCTAAATTTATAACACACTTTACCTTTGTCACTCTAAATCCTACCCCTCAATTATAACAAAAAATTATGACACCTTTTCACATTAAATGAATGCATCAAAATGAAGCTAAGGACCAGAAGATGATCCTCGACTAGAATTCCTAGTACTAGTGGGTGAAATCCTAAGCAAAACATCAAGAACCTCCTTCATATTTGGGCGAAAATGCGGCGTCTCCGCCGTGCACCAAATCCCAATCCTCAACAGCTCGCACATTTGCTCCGCCCCCTCGGCCAGCCCCGACACTAAGAGAGCCACGGGCGGCGATGCTCGGCTAAATCCTTGCCGGCCATCGCCCATCACCCTCCGCGCCCATTCTAGCAAGCACTCTTCCCCTCCGTCCACGGCCCGTCTCGCCGTGGCCAGCTCCATGGCCAGCACCCCGTAGCTATACACGTCCCCTTTCGTCGTGGCTTTCCACGTCTGCCCATACTCTGGTGCCACATATCCGATGGTCCCCGCCACGACAGTACTAATATGGGTCTTGGCCACGTCCATGACCCTAGCCAGGCCAAAATCCGTAACACGTGCCCGACCCACCTTATCCAGGAGCACGTTGCTGGCTTTCACGTCTCTATGAATAATCCCAGGGTAACACTCGTGGTGCAAAAACACCAAGGCCCGTGCTATATCTATTGCAATGTTTAGACGGTTTCTCCATGGCAATGAAACCCTATCTGTTATGACATTGTCTAAACTCCCACCTTCCATGTACTGATAAACCAGCAATTTCTCAGCCCCATCAAGGCACCATCCATAGAGCATGACGAGATTAGGGTGAGGCCATCCCAAACCGCCATTTCCACTTAAAACTTCCATTTCCGCCCTGAATTCTCTTTCCCCTTCAACGCCTTCTCTCTGGAGCTTCTTCACCGCCACTTCTCTCCCGTCCGGCAACACTCCTCGGTACACCGTCCCGCACCCGCCCCGACCAATGATCCTGTCGTCCGAGAAACCCTTAGTAGCTTTTAAGATATCGGAGTGGGTAAACGATGTTTTCCCCAACCGGATAACCTTAACATCGTCGTCTGATATCCATGGCAATGATGAGGTGGAGGCCTCCAACAAGTACCCTGGAGAATCCCTTGGCGGTTTCACGGAAAGGCAGATGATAAATATAATAATCCCACAAACCAGAGAAGCAGATACCAGTGCTGCAAACACGAAAACCGTGCCGGTTTTTGTTGGCTTCTTAGGGGAGAATCTCTTGGGTTTATAGTTTATAGAGGTGTTGATGAAAGCAGGAAGGCGCAGCAAAGGGTCTCCGAGGAAGGACCATTTGTCGAAGGTTGCAATTTGGCCGGTTTCCGGGATTTCCCCGGAGATGTCCGGGTTGTAAGAGATGTTGAACTTGTTGAGATCGGTTAAGTTGTTGAGGGTAGTGGGGAATGGTCCATTGAAAGAGTTGTAAGATAAATCAAGATTCTGGAGGCACTTGATGTTCCCGATTTGTGGCGGGATTTTCCCTGAGAATTTGTTGTGGGTCAGGTTTAGTACTATTAATGGCATTCCTCCCATCGATGCTGGCAAATTTCCATGGAAATTGTTGTTCCCGAGATGGAGCATACTGAAATTCCTCATTTTTCCGATCTCAGATGGTACCAAACCGGACAATTTGTTCCCGGAGAGCTGTACATAGCCTGTTATTTGATAGGTACGGATAGTAGAGCCAAGTTCACAAACTGGAAAAATTCCAGCCCCTTTAAGCAGCAGGTCCCAAAGGTTTCTGCAATTTTTTCTGGTTAGTAGAGGATATACAAAGCTGAAAGGGGGATAATCAGCAAATATCCATCTCTTCATGGCCAGGCACTCCCCGGATCCGGGTGTGATCTTGTCTTTTGCCCGGTTTAACAGGAACGTTGGCATTGGGTTGGCTCCGATGTTTGCTAGCTCGGGAGGGATTGGACCAGAAAGCTCGTTACTCGCGAGGTTTAGCCATAATAAGCTACTGCAGTTGCCTAATTCGGGTGGGATTTCGCCCGTGAGGGAGTTGTTTGCCAGCATTAGCCACAGGAGTGAGGTTAGCTTTCCTAGGCTTGGAGGTATGGGTCCGGTTAGGGCGTTGGACGAGAGATCGAGCGCTTGAAGGCCCGGGAAATTCCCATATTCGGAAGGTATGGGGCCTGTGAATTGGCTGAAAGCAAGAACCAGGAACTTCAAATTGGTCATTCTGGAGATCTCAACAGGCAATGGAGCAGAGAAATTGTTGTAGCTCAAGTCTAACCGCGAAAGGTTCACGAGCTTCGTGATTCCGGATGTGACAATCCCTCCGGTGTAGCCATTTCCATGTAACAGAAGGAACCGGACTTGCGAAAATCCCCCGAAAATTTCTTGAATTTCACCCCCAAAGCTGTTGTTGCTTAGGTCCAGAAACACTAATTTGGGCAGGCTGGTTAAAGTGTTTGGAATTTGTCTCAAAAACTTGTTGCTTCCTAAGTACAATCCCTCAAGGCTCTCAAGTGACCCAATTTCCTTAGGAATTGGCCCTGAAAAGTTGTTACCAGACAGATTTATCATCCTTAGATCCCTACAATTGGACATCTCCTTAGGCAATCCGCCAAAGAATTTATTCTCAGACAAATCCAGAGATTCCAGGCTGCAACTTTGGTTGAAAACCCACCAGGCCAACCTGCCAGACATATTGTTTTGAGCCACTGAAAGCTCTTTCACCTTATCAAACCTCAATAACAACAAATCCCCACTCAAACTATTCAAGCTCAGATCAACATACCTAAGATTCACACATTTTTCCAGGGCATTTCCCATCTCTCCAGTGAAGTTATTGCCGGAAATATTCGCCACCACCAAATTGTCACACCTTAAGGGGAAAGCCAGCCGGGCATCCCCACGAAACCGGTTCAACGACACGTCTAGAACCTCCAAGCTCTCCAGCCCACTCAAATGGAGCTCCCCATCAATGATGTTATGTGACAGGTTCAAGAATTTTAAGCTGTGGCACTTTCCCAGGTCCTCCGGGATGACCCCGCCTATCGTGTTGCTGGACAGGTCCAGATAGGTTAAGTTGGTTAAGGCGGAGAAGTTGTGGAACATGTTTCCGGTCAGGTAGTCCCCGGAGAGGTTTAGTCCGGTGACTCGCCCCCCGGAGCAGAAAACTCCGGGCCAATTGCAGGGTGAGAAATCTGTTGAATTCCATTTTGTGTATCTTGATCCTCTGTTAATAGCACTCTGATTCTGAATAAATGATTTCAGGTTCATTAAAACATCCTTGTCTGTCTCCAAGGAATCTCCACTCACAAGCCCCCCTATGCTTTCCAAAAATAAATTTTTTTAAAAATTGTCAGTCCAATAGATTCCTTCAAGTCAACCCAACACAATCTTCCTCAAAAAACTCAAAAATCATAACAGAAAAATCAGTAAAAGTACCTGTAAGGGCTGTGACAATCAAGAAAAAGAAACTGAAAACTGGGGCGAGACAAAGATTTTCAACAGTTTTCTGTTGTGACATGATCTGTATAAACCACCCGCCAATCTGCTCTTTAATTTTGGCTTGTTCTTGAGTTTCGTCTGGGTTAAGGTAGCATGATTTGAGAATGTTGAGAGAAAAACATTAAAAAAAAAAATGGAGAAGAATATTATGAGAAATGAGAAGTGGGAAACTAGGAAAATGTGGATGAATTTCAGATGGCCTGCAATATGGACCAAAACCAGACGGAAGAAATATGCACGTACCTACTAATATTATAAGACTTGTGGTTTTTTACCCGTTTCACTTACTATGACTCTGTTCGATACAATTTATTTTAGAGTTTTTAAGCTACGAATAATATAAGCTGGTAAAACATAAGAGTTTAAAATAATAGTTTATTTTGAAACGGTTCAAAATAAGTTCTTGACCTTCTAACTTTTTTCTTAATCTTTATTAATTTACAAAAGTGACACTGTCTACTAGAGGTGGTCATAGGTCGATTTAAGGTCGAAACAAACCTGATTGAATCGGCCGGAAACAAAACGGGCATAGGTTTCACCTGGCCAGCCCAGACCGGAACTGGCATATAAAGGGCCAACTCAAGTCCTATAAAATCCCGAAATTTGGCCACCTTTACCGTCCGCTCTTTATTAATCAAAATCCTAGTATCTTAGTTTATGCTTTTATATCTTTTACAGTGATCAGCTAATTCAACAATAATTTTACCAAACAGAGCCTATAACTTAATTAATAAATGATCAATAATTAGTATTCATTTTTTTAAAATATTAATTTTTAATAGGTTTAATTTAATTGGTTCTTTTAGTGCTTCTGACGATAAAATTTGGATTCAAGTTAATTTATCATCTGAAAAAGAAATATAATTTGTCATCTAATTATATCTTAATCTTGAACTTAATTTATTTGGAGGCAGTCCAAAGTTGACCATTTTCTGTACTGTTTAGGCTTTACGGAGACTGGGGCAGGATTTGATTTTCATTTTTGAATATTTCTTGGTCAAACGTTGTTGTTGGTCTTCATTGTTCTCCTGAACCTTCCTATATGCGTCTCATTTTTTTTTCCTTAATACGAAAGGAAGGGGGGAGGGGAGATGAATAGAGAAAAAGAGAAAAGGTTACCAAATCGAAAATTTCTCGAGTATGACAACGAAGAACACACAATTATAGTACTATACCAACATCTTGGTTCTCATGCTAGTTCTTAGAAGTTACAAATATGTCTTCATAAAATTTTATAGGCAAATGGAGTTTGATATCTCAGTTAGTCGAACTAACAACTAGATTTGAAACTCGTTTAAAAAATTAAAGAATTAAATTTGTAAGAATTGAAAGATAGATACTGATTGAATTAACTACTCAAAAATAATTGAGAATTAAAAATATGACTTAAATTTTTATGGAGTTTGATATCTCAGTTAGTCGAACTAACAACTAGATTTGAAACTCGTTTAAAATTAAAGAATTAAATTTGTAAGAATTGAAAGATAGATACTAATTGAATTAACTACTCAAAAATAATTGAGAATTAAAAAATATGACTTAAATTTTTTTGGAGTTTGATATCTCAGTTAGTCGAACTAACAATTGAATTTGAAACTTGATTAAAAATTAAAGAATTAAATTATTTGTAAGAAATGAAAGATAGATACTGATTGAATTAACTACTAAAAAAATAATTGGGAAGTAAAAAAATATGACTCAAATTTTTCTCAAAACAAAAAATCAACAATACTTGCACAATTAATTGTAACTAGTTGCATTTAAAAAAATATTGGCAATGGGAAACTCCAAATCAAACACCATTGGACAAGACACCTACCTTTGATTTTCTATTAATTATTTAATTTGCCTCAATGTAGGAATCAAATTTATAATTAAATTCTTCCTTCCAACCCATCTCAAAACCCATCTCAATTAAAAAGTTAAGCCGTTAATTAGACTACATATTTATGTATAAATATTATATGCTCATCTAATAATTATATTGCACGCACATTATTTATCTCTAAATATTATACGCTCAAGCACGCATGATTAGAAGACTCTAACATAAATGCAACCAAATATATAAGTTATGAAGATAAGGATACATCGGAATGGATATATAAGGCAAGTAGTTTAATAAAATATATATCTTTTAATTTCAAAATTTGAAAATACTGGCTTATTAATTATTTTATTTCATTTTAGATTTGTAGAGTTTAAATAGATTTGGTAGATTGAGCTACAAACAATAAAATATTGATGAAGTTAGAGACACATAGTCCAAGTATATCTTGTTAATGAATGTTTTAAAAATACATTACTTAATTAGTATTAAGTAAAATAGTTGATGTTGATAATTTTAGTTTTAAATTAGTATTATTAGTATGAATTGTGAGATTTGTTAGTTTAAATTGTGAGATTTTGAATATATATTTGCAGGCAGGTTTTGCATGTATATGTTGTGATTTGTATATTTGTATTTTTTTTAGTAGAATTTATAAATTAAATTTAATATTTAAATAAAATATAAGAGATACCATGTTGGTTTTTTATTAGAAAAATCGACATGATATCATATTTTGAAAAAAAATTAAAAATTTGATACGACGTTGGGTTTTCTAAAAACCCACATTGTATCGTTTAATTAAAAAAATTTAAAAATAGGATATGACATCATTTAAAAAAATCAACGTCGTATCCTGTTTATTTAGTTTGTTTTTTTATTAAAAAGACATGACGTCAATTTTCTCTACAAATCGACGTCGTATCTTCGTATTAAAAAAAAATTTAAAAATAATACAATATTGGTATTTGTATAAAACTGACATTGATATTCTTAAACAATTGACATCATATCCCTTCAACAACTTTTTATTAAATGATACGATGCTGATTTTTTTTTTTAATAAATAACCGGCGTTATTTCAATATATTGTTTTTAAAAAATGACATACGACGTTGGTTTTGAGAAACTGACGCCGTATCATTTTTTTACTACTATGGTCAGTTCTACTACGCAATATAACTAGCATTGTAAGTTAAAAATAACTTACGTTTAAAATCTTTTTTCTGGTAGTGTGTACATTTATATCTAAATATTATATGCTCAAATACGCATGATTAGAAGACCCTAACATAAGTGCAACCATATATATGTTATGAAGATAAGGATTTGAGCTGAGGTTTGATATATGAGATATCTCCACTCTTTTAATGAAAATGAAAACATTGGTAGGTACAATGTATCAAATGCATCCATGCATAGAAAGTGGTCAAAGGAAAATGAAATATTCTTCCAATTAACGAGTGGTTGAAATCCATTTTACAGATGATTTTTCTTTTTTAATGACATGCAACAATAATTATCTTTATATTGAATGTTATATATGCGAGCTAGAGATAGAAGAACAATAATAATAATTATCATTATTACAATTTCTGTCCTATTTACTATTCATTGGTCAAATCAATATTTTTTTATTTGTTTATTTTTTTTAGTATTTTTTACTTATTTTTAAATTTAATTTTTTTGGTGGTGTTTAATAGTACGTTTAATGTACTTTTTAAATATATAAATTTTATATACTAACATTAAAATTAATATTATTGAAGGATCAATTCTAAGGATCGAGTCAGTCTTGCAACATTCTTGAAGGTTTCAAGAAATCAGGCCTGTGAATTCCAAACTCTCTTTACTTAGAAAGTAAAGCAATAGTTGAGATTGAGTGCGAGCCTCAATGAAGCTGTGATAGGGGAGGATCATCTTTTCCAAACTTTTTAATGATTGTAGCGCAAAATTCAGGTAAGGGTTTGTTTGGAAATTAAACCCGAAAATTGATTTCTAAAAATCATTTACTTCCAGTGTTTGGTAAAGAGTAAAAAATGTGAGTCAAAGGAAAATGAGTCAATTGATTAGATGATGGATGTCACATAACCAAGGAGAACTAGTCTCTCTTAAGGTCATTCCACACTACTCTTAGAAGCGAAGAAAGAGAATCACATGACTCATGAGTGTCTAAGAGACATTTTATCGAACATTTGGTGTCCTTAACATCCCATACTTCCTTTTTTTCTCAAAGGTGAAGCATGGTTAATCAACCCCTTGAATCTAGATTAGGTAATCACTTCTGATTAATTCAAGGAATATGCTTTCATCTTCCACATTATCTACCATGTACTTCCTCAAATGTTGATTGAGGAATTCCTTCAAGCTCAACTCATTCCCATATTCAAACATTTCACATAAACCTACATCAAGACTTATGCCACCCTTTTCCTCACTTTTTTTTTCTTCTTCACTCTCTTTTTCTTCACTTTCCTCTTCTTTTTCAATCTCCTCACTTTCTTCTTTTTCAAGTTTTTCCATCTCATTTTCTTCTCCTTCAACTTTTTCTTCCATTTCTTCTTATTTTGCTATTTCACTCTCTTTTTTCTTCAACTCTTTCTTCTTGTTAACTCTCCCCACTTTCTTCTTGGATATGCCTTTCTATCCCTTCATCATTCATTTCACTAAGTTGCTCTCTACACTCTCTTATTGATCCTCATTATCCATCAATTTGGGCAAATCAATCACCCAAGCCTGCTCATCAATTCCATACTTCTCTACTTGCACCCCCTCTTTAGGATTGTTCTTGAGTGTGCTTAGGGGTCCATCGGGGCTCTTTCAGTTAATACTTTTTATAGTTGCCCCAATTGAATTTTTGTACTTTTCAAGATGGACTTTAATCTGTGACCTTGATCCAAGCAATCTTCCCCATCAGTCATCAACTTAATCAAAAACTTCATGGTAAACTCGGGAGATTCTTGAATTGATTATGACTTAGTGGAGTTCCTCGGGGTTCCCATTGATTGTTGGCAAATTGTGCCTCACTTGGTCTAATGAAAAAGCTCTCATCCTCCATGTCATCATCGAGTACAATAGTGGTTCCTCAATATCTAGCCAACACCAAAGTTTCCTCATCCAATCCATATCTCTCCAAACTTGGTGAATGGTGACATGCAGGAGCCAATAGCAGAAGGCGTAGTTGACTAAGAGAGAAGTAAAAAAGAAGAGGTAGAGAGCTGATGATGGTCTCAACTGAACATCACCCCCTCCCCCTATACTGCTCCCAGTGTGACATGTCATAGACTAGTGCGTGGACCACAACGATCTATCATCCCCAACCATATGTGTGTCCTGCCAAGTGTCAATCTTTCCCGCCAAACCATCCTCTAAGTGACACGTTATAAGACACGATTGAGGTTCCCGCCCTTGGAGACCTCGCCCTCTTGCCATTTGTATACCCCCTCACCCTCTGTTAGTCGAACCCCAGGTGGTTTGCCATGGCTTGCTCGCAAACGACCTAGCCGACCAGGAGAAGGGCGAGAAGCCTTTGTGGAACCATGCTAAGGCTGGTCCACCGGGGTATCCCTCCTGGCATTTTCTCGTGCCCCATTCTATGTTGCCAAATGCACCCTTAGTCATGCCTTCTAGAAAAAAGTCCATCTCTACTCTCCTAAATGAGCTTATCTCTTGTCAAGCCCACCAGCCCCACTTTAATTGTTTTTGGGCCATGCCGTTGGGGCCCATCAATATGCATGCATTTATGCATATATATGTAATTTGTTAACATTGGTGTCAACAAGCAATCAACTACTTAGACATACATAATTATATCATATGGAGTTTGATAGTAGTGTTTATTGATATCTTATATGAAATTTATATAATTAATGTGAGTATTGTATGGTTAGAGGTTTTACGTGCAAGAAATTATATTAATTATTATCATTTTGATTACCTCATTATGGAATTAAATAAATAAAAATGACAATGACATGTACGCACGTGTGATCTCTAATGAGGTCAAGTTCATGGTTGTCCATATCTTTATGTCACTTATGGTGTTGATAATTAAATAAAATATTATTAGAATATAAAAATATATAAATAAATATTTTTAAAAAATATAGAAAGGATGGGAAGGTTTTCAATACCAGATATATGTCTGCACTATGGACGGATTTATAGGGAATAGGGATGAAACTTTGGCCCTTTGTTTCGGAGATCATGTCTATACACTCAAGTTAATAGTTAATTATTTGACATAATTTTATGTTCACAAACTTTTTTGATAGGAAAATATTTATTCGTAATTACCTTTTAGGAAATTATGATATAGATTTGTATCCCTTCTTCTTCTACAACATGCCTACAAACTACAATATATGTTCATGTTTTTTATTTTTATTTTTAAAAAGTAGAAACATCATTAGTTAAGCCTTGTTTAATTCGCATTGGACTTTTAATTTTCTTTATATAAATACTCCATCATAGAGCCAATAAAGTTAGGTCTTTAACTTAAACTGAAAAATGTTTGTGTAATTATTTGTTAAAATAAATAGCGTTCATATGTATTTATTTTCATAAAGAAGGTCTTAGCTAGGTTCGAACTCCATTCTAATCAAAATTGACTCATATACTATAAATATGTTAGTGTATTAAAAAATACAATATAAATTTTAACATTAACTTTGATAAATTAATTAGAATTACGCATTGGGCATTGAAGAAATAGTACACTTAATTTATAGTGTATATTCAACACAGATGATAAACTATGCATATTATCATTTTTTTTTTTGGAGAAAGAGGATTTTGTTCTGTTTTTCAAAGTGCACTGCGCCAAGGCACTAAAATTGTAGTGAGCATACCAAGAGACTAGATTAAATCAAGAATTCATTTATTAAGGAAGTGGCAATGAGAGAAAGCATAATGGATCACGCCAATTAATCGGGTTTTGTGTTACAAAAATTATGTTTGGATACTATCTAGTAAGGGTATTTCTCTCTGTTGAGCATAAATATAATATAAACATAAATGTGCAGTCCAACTATCAGCTAAACTTTTAGTTGAGATGAAACACATGCTTCAATTTGGTATCAAACCATGCAAAAGGTCATGAGTTTGAATCTCTGCGCCACCCCATAAAAAACTATGGTCCACATGATTAATTTTATGAAAAATGATACATTAAATTCTGAAACACTAATTTAAAAATGCACATTGAGCATTGCAATGGTAAACTAAGTATACTGATAAAGCGCTCCTTATATAGCTAGTAGTATTCTTTTGTTATCATGATTACAATTAGCACATGGTAAATAGAAATCAGAAGCATAATCTTCATGCTAAATTCTTTAGGACTCAAATTGGTTTGAATCAGATATACATTGAACGCATGGGACTCCAGCTTGACCCATACCACCCCCTCCCCCATCCAAAAAAAAAAAATCAATTTCTTTAGTTTAAACTTTTTTTTTTTATTATAATAAGTTACAAAGAAAAATTTATTTATTTACATCTTTTTATTATATTTATTATTAATCTGGATAACTATTATAAATTTTAATTTATAATTCTATTTTAATATAAGTATCATCATTAAAATAGTTAATATCTACTATACTAATAAGAGCCAAAGAGAGTTAGGCCTAAAATGGGTAGAAAAAATGGCGGTAATCAAATGGATGGTTCAGATGAATTATTTAATCAAATAGATGGCTAAGATAATTCAAATTAATATTATTCATAGAGATTACCTAATTTAACCTTACTTTTATGATTTTCCGTTAAGTTTTCCGTCAAATATTCTCTTCTCTGTTAATATTCCGTTAACTTTTAACTTACCCATTAATTTCTATCAGAAAGGTCTTAGGTTCGAACCTCATCTCAATCAAATTTGACATAATTAAGTTTTTCACTCTATTTTACTCTTATTAAATTAAATAAATTAGTAGCTACAACAAAAAATGATACATATATATTTCTTTAATTTAGAATTATGTGTCTACAATACCTTTATTTGAAAAAATTATTCATTATCAAAAAATTAAATTAAATAAGAGAAATAATTTCATTAGTGATATTGTCTTTATTTTCTCTCATGCAAAGATTCTTTACATTCAAATTTATCAATTGATATTCATTACATTGTCCATTATCTTATTTTTACAATATCTTGTAATTAACTATCAAAGTTATAGTACAAAATAATGTTATATATTTATTTACCAAATATTTTATTAATACTATGAAATTTTTTTTTAAATAATTTGAAGCTAATTATATTAACTACTTGGGGATTGGTTGACAAAGAGAGTACTCAAATAGCCCAACAAATTGAAGCAGAATCACTCTATTTTACTCTTATTGAATTAAATAAATTAGTAGTTACACCAAAAAATGATACATATGTATTTCTTTAATACCATGAAAAAAATAAAAAAAATAAAAAAGAATAGTTTGAAACCAATCATATTAACTACTTGGAGGATTTGTTGACAATGAAAGTACTCAAATAACCCATTACCTATCAAATTGAAGCGATATACTACCTTTTAATATCTTTGGAATACATAATATTTTAAGTTTTCAAATTTTTATTAATTTATTTAATCTTTTTTCTTAAACTGGGGATTTCTTTATCCACAATAACTCATTGAACAATAATGGTTGAACCAAATGAACCCCAAGCAGAGCACCTAAAGGAAAGTCCATAGCTCCTATATCATAATCTCATTGCATGACGTTGTCATCTATGCTACCAACAATAACCGAATTGCAAATAACACACTACCAACAAAAAGGAAGAGAACAAATAGTAAAGATGAAGACAATGACAATGTTACTCAAAAGAGAATTAAGAACACTTTAAAAAAATTCAAATTAAAAGTAGTATATATTTAGCCTATCATTTTTAGACCAAATATTTAGACTATCGATTTTACAAGGTTGCAAACATTTATTTTAGTAATAATTATAATGAATTTTCTATATTATCTTGGATTCATATACTTTGAGTTATATATTTAAATAAAAAAATTCGACATTCAATTACCATGTATAAACTTCCCCTATATAATCTTGCATTGATATACTTTTAAATATTTATTTAAATATAAACATTGGGCATTAACCCATTCGCGCAATGCGCGTATAAAACTAGTTTTATAAGAAATAACATTGTAGTAGATTTACATTCATGTTCTTAAATGAACTATACAAAAAAGAAAATATAATTTTCTGACTTTTCGCCAAATATAAAATATACCATTTTCTTACTTTCATCCAAACGCCAGAAAATGAAAATGTTTTTCAAAAAATGATTTATTGTTTAAGATTATTTCTAGAAAACATGTTTTCTGTTCGTAAGCATGCATACCCTATTAAATCGAATAATTTATAGAATTTAACGAAGTGATGTTAACCTCTAAATACTAAAATGCATCGTATAAGATAAATAATAATAATGATGATGGTGGTGCAAATCATATTTGCCATTCGCCACCATAGCTGCTCTGCTCTAAACCAGTTTATTTTCAATTATATTTTATATAAGTTTAAAAGAACGGTATATGATTGGTGCTTTTTAAATTAATTTCTTAATCTTTGAATTATACAGAGAATATAGAAACTTTAATTTAGTCAAAGACCTTGTGGTCTAGTGGCACCCGGTGTCCCAGTCTTTGTGCTTCAGTAGGTTGAGAAAGTAGCTATGAACAGATACTACATTGTAACAGAGTCAGTACTGAAAAAAAATAGAAACTTTAATTAGATTTAAATACTACTTAGACTAAAACGGGTTATTACAGAAACTATATATGCGCCTTTTAGCAACTACTTAGAGTAGAGTCAGTAGTATTCAAACAAAAACAAAAAACAAAAACAAAAAAACAAAAACAACTACATGAAGTATAATGATTAATGAAGAATCTAAGATTTTATATGGGGTGTTTGCCAATTAATTGATAGTTGTTAGTGGATTATGTTAATTGGTTTAATTGGCTGGTTATAGAGAAGTGTTGGATAAATTAGTTGTTTGTCTTAACTGATTAGATGTAAATGCATGACTTATAAGGACATAAGTATTTTGTGCTATTTACTTTAGTTTTAAAATATTTTTACAATTTATTGTTATTGTTGTTTTAATATTAATTAGTTTTTAACTATTATTCTTTTGTTTTATTATTTCTTCAAAAGTATCACATCTTTCCTTATAAATATTACTTTCACTTATAAATAATAGTAAACTGGTCCATAATTAATACATAGTATTACATTTTTAAATATAAATATTACATTTCCATCTTAATTTGATCTATTTCACAGATAAATGACTCGTGAGAGACTGTCACATTCGGGAGACTCACCATCATTTAGAAAGGTGTTTGGAATGATAGGAGCATTTTGTTACTCCGCTATTCAAATGACTATTTGAAAGGTTCATTGGGATTATTTTTCACTTTGATATCTTAATTTTTATTTTTGTAACAATTCAAGAGTTTATTTTACTCTTCTTTTTTTTTTTGAGTAATGCTATCTTCTTTCATGGTTTAATTTTCTTTTTTCCTAACAATATTAATTTGATTGGTTTATTTTATATTTGATTAGTAAGTATATTCATTATTTTTTTTAAAATAAGGGGTGAAACCGACTAATCTATGACACCAAGAGATGAACATTAAGAGAGAAAACAACACTATTCTCTTTTTTTTTTCTTTTTTTTTTAAATAGTGTTATTTTGATTTACGTAAAAAATTCTCAATTTTTTCTTGACCTAAAGGTGCGTTATGGGTGAAGCGTTTCTCGTCTTATGACTATAACTAGAAAAGGATCATAAAAAGATAAATCATGTTAAGTTGTCCATAAATAATCGGCTCAAACCAAAAAATAATTCAATAAAAAATATTCTTATTGAATTATATGTAAAGTATGAACAGCTTGTCACACACCTATAATTCACGTGTGGATCACAAAATTAGAAATGACCAAAATCTAAGCATGGCCGATTTATTTGATTCTTTTGTAGTGAAATATAATCTTGTAATTAAGCAGTACTCAAAAAAAAATTATATTATCTCTCAAACATATATAAAGACCTTGTAGTCTTGTACTTTTGTTCTTCTTTATTATATATATATATATATATATATATATATATATATATAGACAGGGCCGTTCCAATAAAATATGGGGTCCTGTGCAATATCTTAAATTGGGCCCTTTTTTCAAATAATAATTTGTATATATAAATAATAGTTGTTCAAAAAGTTATGTCAAAAATTCAAAATATAAATATGGTATAAAAAATACATCCAAAATTTTATTTAAAAAGTGTCATGCGTCGTGCACATTTAGACGCAAAATCATCTACCAAAACACATTTTCCTATACCGTGTTTAAAAATCTTGCAACAAAAACAAAACACCTTGTCAAGTTCTTTTGAATATACAAGTCAATCTCAATTACACTTCTCTCCATTTGGCAAATATCTTGTGTACAATAATGCTGACGAAAATTTCCAAAAAATTTTATCTATAGGACTTTTATTTATTGATAAATCTCTTTTAGAACCATCATTCACAAGAATATCTATTAATCTATAATCAATGGCATCCCAATTTCTTGGATCATATATGTCAAATAAAAGCGAATCATTTGGTTTATCATTGTTACCAACATCATCTAAACAACTATCATCATTCTTATTATTTTCATTGTCACAGTGATACCTCTCATTGTTGTGTACACTATCATTTAAATTTTTTCCAATAATCTGACAATCATCTTGGTCTTCTATAAAAAGATTAGCATCTAACAATTTTTCCTTAGCATCATCTTTTTGCACATCTATTTGAGTTTCTTTTGTAATGAATTTTTCAAGAACTCCCTTTTGAGATTGAGCTAGTTGCTCAATTCTTCTTTTCTTTTTACGCTTTTCAAGCCCATGTGAATATTTTCTAGAAGACATAATTATAAAACCCTAAAATAAATAAAAATTTATTTAGAAACTCTATGAACATATAATTAATTAAGAAACAAATTCTTGAATATATGATTCTGAAATCAGAATTTTTTTTTGAAAACGAAATCAGAATTATTAAGTCATGTAAATAAAAAAATAAACAAGAATTGTGAAATATTTAGTAATTTTAATTACCTGTTAAGAGAATTGAAGAACTTGAAAATTTGTGACTTTGTACGATCAAGAAGAATTCTTCAATCCTATCAAACAGCGTCTATCGGAGATTTGTGTAACAATTTCGGTAATAAATTAATGACTAATGTTTAATGTTAATATACTCAACTCTCAAGCTAATAACCTAGGAAAAGGATTGCCTAATATTTATATACTATATACTAGTACATAAATACATAGAGTTTGTGCGCAGAAGGAAAAAGGTGTCCTAATAATACTGAGATTTGGCCGCGGAGAAAGGTGCCCTAATAATACTGAGATTTGGCCGCGGAGAAAGGTGCCCTAATAATACTGAGATTTGGCCGCTTGGCAGCATGGCGCATTGGCTGAAGCTTATCTGCTATACATGCATAATTTTTTTTTTTTAAAAAACATGGGGCCCTGTGCAAAGGCCCTGGGCAGACTTGCCCAGGGCCGGCCCTGTATATAGATTTCTATTCAAATGTGGTCGCGCCCTTACGTGCGGCCGTGCGGTTTACACCACTCGATGTTAAGAAATGCACCACTCAACACCACTCAATGTTATTGAGTGGTGCATTTCGTAACATTGAGTGGTGCATTTCTTAACATTGAGTGGTGTAAACCGCACGACCGCACGTAAGGGCGCGGCCACACCTGAACATGACCCTATATATATATATATATATATATATATATATATATATATATAAGGGTGTGTTTGGAAATCAGAAAAATGATTTTTGAAAAATGTTTTTTATGAGTCATTTTCTAGAAAATATTTTCCTTTTCAGTATTTGGTTGCATTATGAAAAACTATCTTAATGTATTTGGTTCATATTCTGAAAAATGAATAAAATTGTATAGTTAAACATTTTAATTATTTTATTTAAAATATAAAAATATTTATAATAATATTAAAAATAATGTTATTCATTAAAAAATTTAAAAAAAAAATTAAAACAAAAAAAAAAAGACTGGTTTCCGCCGAAAACCAGAGCACCGGAGAACTGGTTTCCGCCGAAAACGAGAGCAGGACGTAGTTTTGGCGGAAACCCTCATCGTCAATGTAGTCTTGGTCTGAAAAATTACTTCCGTCAAAATTTGATGGAAGTCATTTTCCCCCAAAACACCACTGTTTTCCTTAATCAACGAAAAACGATTTCCGTTGACTTAATTTTTCAGGCATATCCAAACACTGAAAATTCAAAAAATAATTTTCAGAAAATATTTTTTGAATTTTCAAACACACCCTAAATTTATCATTGTGTCCTCATATATAATTTATACTTCATCATTCATTCTAATCTCGATAGATGCTAATCTCTTAATTTGCAAAGTTGTGAAACGAGCTAAGGAACAAAAGATATGTTGAAACGAAAGACAAGTAGAAATTTTGATTTGACTAAGAAATATTTTGAAAATGTGTTTAGCATTTGCGATGGCTAGCTTATCCTCTGACCAGGCCGTCAAAAACGTGTAAAAAGAAATTATGTCTTCCCACGACTGGTCGAGTAGTAGTCACCATTTATATCTTGAATCACGGACTATATATCTTACATAATAAGCTCTAATCTCAAACATTATCATTTTATCAGGCCGTTTCATTACAAATAAGAATCATATCTAGTAATTTAATTTGAACGTTCGTTATTTTTCTGAGATCGATGCAATTTAAATATAATTGAATAATAGAGTAAACTACAAAGATAAAGACAATAATGAGGAGACAAGAACATAGAGAGGGAGGTATTTTTTTAATATTTAAATTTCGCTATAATGGTAGGGATTTCTATTTATGAAGGTAAGAAACATAATTTTAAAAGACATATGAAAGATAAAATATAAGTCTAGAAGATCTAAAAAATCTCTATAACTGAGCTAATTGAGTTCAAATCCATTTGGACTTCAAGTTATCGCATTCTATGACAAAAATAAAAATGTAATTGAAATTTTTTGTCCAAATATAATACATACGAATTTAATAATAATAATAATAAAAAGAATACAATTCAAATTTTAATTTAAATGTGTCAATTTTCGTTCATATTTAAATACAAAATTATTCACCAAATTTTTTATGTCAATTCCTTTTAAAATTTACCATCAAACAGTCAAACATACATGACACTGTTTCTTTTGTGGAACAATAGTAGTACTCTTTTCATTAAGTTATAATTACTTTTGTTTCAATTATTTTAATCTATTTGTATAATAATTCAAATCAAAATTGTTAATTGCATAAGTTACTTTAATTTATGTTCGGTAGTGGTGGTGATGATGATTTACTTTTAGGATACCCAGTGATCGGAAATGCTTGCAATCGCGTTGGTCTAATGGTACATATAATGACTCTATGTATTTGAATCAGAGTATGACTACTTATTCTAGTCTCATATCCTAGTTTTTCTATGACTTTCCTGGTATATATCTCTATGTTCGTACTCTTATAATCAAATATATATATATATATATATATATATATATAAACAAAATCCTCCAAAACGAAATCATATTTCCCGCCCAAAATATTGTACATTAAAACAACTAAAACAATAAAATAATATCAAAAGTACAATAATATTAAAACACGAAATCCATAACACTGAGGGACATATTGAGGTTTGCCATACCGGGTAGTGCTGAAAAGACTTTTGGTGGAAAAACAATAGTTTTGAGCGGCGATTTTAGACAGATCCTACCTGTTATTCCGAAAGCAACAAGACCAGAAGTTGTCGGAGCAACTATTAATTCTTCATACCTGTGGACAAATTACAAGGTATTAAGGCTGACCAAGAACTTGAGACTACGGACCTTATCTTCAGAGGAAGATCATAGACATACAATTGATTGGTTTTCAAAATGGATTACAGACATCGGAGATGGGATTGCAGGGGTTGTAAACAATGGTTCATCTGATATCGATATTCCGACAAGGTTTTTGTTGAAGTGTGGACACGATCCCATAGCAACTATACTTGAGAGCACATTCCCAAGCTCGAGATATGGCGTGTTTGATGAGTCGCAACTAGAAAGCCGAGCGATCCTCTCGCCGACTTTAAATGTCGTTGATCAAATTAATCAGTATATGTGCGACATGAATACTGCAGAAGGACGGACATATTTAAGTTGTGACTCTTTGTGTAAGGCAGAATCAGGCAGTGAAAATCTATCAGAAGTGCACACTCCTGAACTTTTAAATAGTTTGAGATTGTCGGGTCTTCCTAATCATTCATTGACATTAAAGGTTGGTGCACCTGTTATGTTATTGTGGAACATAGACCACTCTCTTGGTCTTTGTAACGGAACGCGACTCATTATCACAAGATTGGCAGATCACATTGTCGAAGCAAGAATAGTTAATGAGACACATGAAGAGACATAGACCACTCTCTTGGTTTTATGTTTGAATTGGATTATAAATTCCTCTTGTTGGTAATTGATGCGCAACAATTGCTAGCTTGTTTTAGATAGGCTTTTATCTAAACGAAAGTTGGAAGAAAGACTCAAGTTTAACCAATATCAAACTCAATTTTCATTTTATGAAAATATGGGTAATTTGGGGTTATGATTGATACATCACGAAAGTGGGGCAATCCTACTAGTAAATATCTTGGTATTCTAGTAGTAGTTGGTCGAAACAAATTCTCAT
The DNA here is from genome assembly GCA_003576665.1 of Ipomoea trifida. Classification (NCBI taxonomy): domain Eukaryota; kingdom Viridiplantae; phylum Streptophyta; class Magnoliopsida; order Solanales; family Convolvulaceae; genus Ipomoea; species Ipomoea trifida. Next base: position 4,052,458 of record CP025645.1, on the reverse strand, counting down.
ATATAAAGGACAAACTCATGCGAAGCTGGAACAAGAAATTTTTGTCTAAAGCTAGAAAAGAAGTTTTCTTAAAAACGGTCGCCTAGCCAATGCCAACCTATTCGATGAGTGTTTTTCTCCTACCTATAACCTTCTGTGAAAGACTAGAGAGACTCAAGAATAGGTACTAGTGGAGAAGGGGTGGAACAAGTGAACAATTGGCAAAGGTATCTATTGCCTCGCTTGGGACAAACTTTGTACACCTAAAAAATTCGGTGATTTGGGATTCAAGGACGTACAAAGTTTCAATGTTGCCTTTTTTAGCAAAGCAAGGCCGGAGACTAATTTCGAATCCTAACACATTGGCGGCAAATGTCTTAAGGCTAGATACTATCCCTCCTCAAATTTCCTACAAGCTCAGGTAAGAAATAACCCAAGTTTTATTTCGAGAAGTATCCATTCAGAACAGTCATTGTTGAGGAACATGTTAGCAAAACGGGTTGGGAACGGTGAAAATACAAGGGTTCATTTACTTCATTCTTATGTTTTTCCATTTCCAATTTTCTATTTCTCCAGTTTTCCATTTTTCTCTTTCCATTCCGCCAGTTTTCCATTTCTCCAATTTTACAATTTTCCTTCTCCATTTCTCTAATTTTTTCATTTCTTTAGTTCTAGTACATAGTTTGATTACAAAACAAAATACAAAAACTTCATAAAATACAATCATTCTATATAACATTTGTATATTTATACAACAAAGATAATAATAATAATAATAATAATAATAATAATAATTATTATTATTATTATTATTATTATTATTATATAACAATAATAATAATAATAAGGCTAAAGTGCCATCCCGCACCATGAACCATTCACGATTATTCACCCCGCACCATCGTCTACAATAAGTGATTATTTGAACCATAAACTAATTTTTTTTTTGCGCCTAGCATTTTTTATAGGTTTTTCGGTAAAATGTTGACATGTCACGGGTTTGAAAGGTGATGTGGACTTATTTGTTAATGACGTGGCTATTTTTTTTTTGAAATATTAATGATGTGGCTTATTAACCATGCTTGCTTCACGCCACCGCCATCCCACATGTTTCGCCGGTTGAGGAAACGAGAGACAGGAGACCAAGCTACCTACCACCGCCGCTGCCAAGTCCAAGCCGCTGGAGGAGCTCGCCGGAAGCACGGTTCGACCATGCCGGAGCAGTTGCCTCACCACCAAGCTCCGCCGCCGTCCCCTGCTTCACTGTCCAGAACCCGTCACCACCACGCAACACCATTTCGTTGCCCCCATTATATCCACGTAAGGCGCCTCCTCAGACGAAGCCTTCAAAATCCAATCCGCGGTAGTAAATGGAAGAACCCAGTTTTCTTCAATTCAACAAGACCCACAGTTCCGTCGCTTGGATCGAAGACTCAAATCAGCGCTTGGATATCCACAAACACCGTCTTACATTTCTCAACCATTCGCCCCAGAGTTTCCGTCAAAATCTTTACGCCAACACCGTCGACTAGCCCGAATTCGAACTCTAAGTTAGGGAGATCCGATGGGTAGATCTCCTGGTGCTTGATTTCGGACGAGAAATGGGCATGGAAGAGGGTAGTTTGAGAAGAAGAAGAAGAAGATACAATGGGACAGTGATTCATACAGTAGCCAAAATCAGAGCCCACCTTGGAGACATAGATGGACGAGAGTGAGGGATGACTGAAGATGGATCTTGGCTTCCTCTCACCAATCACCATGATTGACGATTGAAGGATGAGAAAATGGCGTCGTCGTCTCCAGCCGATGCCACTGCTCAAAGAGACATAAGAAAAAATAAAATAAAATAATAAAAATTACATGTCAGCATCGATTACCGGCAACCTGGAGAAAACCTAAAAAAATGCTAGGCGCAAAAAAAAAATAGTTTATGGCTCGAATAATCACTTATTGTAGACGATGGTGCGGGATGAATAATCGTGAATGGTTCATGGTGCGGGATGACACTTTAGCCTAATAATTATTATTATTATTATAATAATAACAATAATAATAATAATAATAATAATAATAATGATATTATCCAACAGGATTCTCAAGGGACCTCCGTGTAAGCATAGCACTGTTCACCCGTGCATTCTCCATTTGGAAGAATGGGGAAGTCAATTTTGGCTCTCTCCAAAATTCTATAGAAATAGAAGAATGGAGATGGAAAGTTATTTTAGAGAAATGGTTTTAGTAAACAAAGTTTTTTATTTTTTCATTATTCCACTTCTCCAATTCTCTATTTTTCTTGGAAAATTCTCTGTTTTTCCAAATTACTGACTACTTTTTCTACTTATTGAAGTAGCACAAGAGTGAGCGAACCCACCACCTCCATCCCGTATAAAGGGAATTCGTTCATTGTAACAACCTGCCCACCCCATCTCATAGAGGCTATGATAGCTTCACTCATGCTACCGAATCGGGATTCCTGGGATGTTGAGCTTTTGAATGATATAATGGGCGAAAGAGATAGGTCCCAAATCATGAAGATCCCCATCAGCTGTTTTCATCAGGATGCATGCATGCATGGTACGGTTGAAGATGAATACCAGCGTCCTGTTGGTGAAATTCAGACTTCGAAATAAATGTCATTTTGATGACTGGAACATGTTGTATAAGCAAAAGAGTAGAGATTTTGGCAAACTATGGGTGTTGCGGTGAGGCAATGGAAACCATCCCCCATGTTTTTCTTGAATGCAGAGCATTAGTTCTGATCTAGGAAAGGACTCAAAATAGTAGTCTCATTATGCAAGGCCAGATTTTCATCCTTTCTGTGCGCAAGCAGTGGTGAGGTGGTGTCCAAAGCCATATTTATTTTAGAGGCTATTTGGCAGGTGAGGAATCAAAACAAAATGGAATTAAATTAAAGTTTAATTTATTTAAATTTTTGTAAGTTTTTTCATACAGATAAATTACTATTACTATTAATAAATATAGATGAACTAAAATTTTCTTACACGATAAATTCACACAAATGTTAAAACTTCTAGCACATGATAATAAAAACAGTAACAACAATGACAATGACAATGAGGTGAGGGACAACCTAGCACCACGTAGTAACATTTTAAAAAAACATGAATATTTATTTTCCCTTGCAAACACTTGGTATACCTTATTAATTGAAAATTGAAAGTTGGAACGACGCCACCACCAGGGGAGAAATCAAACTTTGATCTCATAGTATGTATAATAGGATCGGAATCAATTAAGATTGCATTTTGAGAATCTATAATGGGATTTCAAGAACATTACTCAGGGTTTGAATAGCTGGAGTGTTTATAGGCGCAAAATCTGGAGTTGCTGCTGCTTCTTTGGAGGAATTGATTTGGTCCCGCAAATTCTTAAAGAATTCCTTTTTCTCTTTCTCCTTTTCCTTTCTTCGCTTTATCTTAACCTCAAGCTCTGCTTTAGCCTTCTCCGCCGCTTCAGCCCTGCTTATAGCTTGCTCCGCTCTTGTCCTCATCTCCCTGATTTTATGCGTTGCTGTTATCAATTCTCTCTCCAATTTCCCTAATTTCTCCTCCATCATCGTCACTTGTTCATCTGCCTTGTTCCATAACGCCTCGTATTCGTTTCTGGAAATTGTGACGTTGTTAATGCTGCTGCTCGCTTGCTGTGACGCGGCGGCGGTGAGTTGAAGGGCGCGATTGAGGGCGAAGATCTCGCGCTTGCATCGCTCTTCTGCGGCTTCTGCTGCCGCGGCTTTTGATCGCCATTTGTGGAGCTCCACTTTCAGCAACGCGTTCTCCACCTCGGATTCCAGGATCCTGTCCGCCTGGCTTCTGATTTCCTCTAGTTCTGCTTTCATCTTCTCCGTTTTGCTGTTCAGATCCGCGATGGTTTCGCTCGCGATTTTCTCGGAGGAGAGGTTGAGCTCCTTTGTTTGTCTGAGTTCCAGCTTTAATTTCTCCACTACTGCGTCCTTCTCCGCCACTTCTTTCTCCGCCTCCCTGTTCGCGGCCGCCTCTCTCAACTGTACATTGGTTTCCTTCAGCTCAGCCACTGTCCTTTCCAGCTCTTCAGATTTCAGCTTCTCTTTGGTCAGAGCGGTTTTAACCGCTTCTGCCCCGGCCAGCTGTGCTTCCAGGCCGAGGATTTCCCCTTGCGCGGCCATTATCTCGGTCGCCATGCGCGATAGCCGGTCTCCTATTTCCGACCTATGGCCGCCCGCATCCTTAATCTGCATCCTGAGGTTTTCCACACTGCCATTCTCAAGCTCGGAATTCATTATCACTGTCAAAATTAAACAAAATAAAGCACAGCAGCAGCGGTGGAAGTCAGGGCCGATTTTTTTTATTTGCGGGCCTTATGTTAATAATTAAGTGAGGCACTATCAAAATATAAATAAACTGCGAATTGAAGAAAATTTGCAAAGAGAAAAATGCAAAAAATCTAATTTTGAGAAAAATATAATCACAAATACATATACATATTAAGGCAGGGCTGAACTAAAGGTCCCAAAAATTTTGGGGGCATGTTGCACATCTTGCACGCCTTAAAATCCGGCCCGGGTGGAAGTGATGTGATCAAAGCAAAATAAAAGTATCTAATTATGAATCTAAGCTCCAAACTTACGAATTCTTGTTCCTCTCGCTTTTCTTCCACAAGAAAATGTGCAGGGATTGGTTCCAGGAACCTCAGAGATATTTGTTTATCCTCCAAGGCTCCAAGAATCCAAGTTTTTTTTCGTGGATTAACAGTGGAAAACTTGAGAAATTTAACAGAGAAAGTGGAGACCTAATTCTGAATTGAAGGTGGTTCATGGTATATAGAGTAAAATGAGATTTTTATGGATGTTTCCTGGGCGGAAATTTCAGAGGGAAATTCTTAGTAACAACCACCCTTAGAATGGTTTTTCTTAGTGAAAATCTTCGCCCAAGTTTGTTGTGCTTTAACTTCTTTCTCCTGAAGCCTTTATAATTTATTCGGTCCTTTTCTTATAAATCCAAAAAAAATAAAAGACTTGTACGAGGTAACGATCCAACTAGGAATGAGCTGTCAATTCTAGAATTACCTATGCTATAAGGGATGTCAACGATGAGAATGATACCGCTATTTTCAGACAAAAAGCTTTTAAAAGTTAGACAAAAATAGGCAAAAATTATTTGCCAAATGTATTTCTTGTCATAATTTTATTTTTTTCGTGGTCAAAAGAAAAACAAAAAATAAAATTCTAACAAGAAACACGTATTTGACAAATGAGTTTTGCCTATTTTTGTCTAATTCTCAAAAAAAATTTATTTGTCATTTTTTTTATTTATTTCCATTTCATTAACCTCCACTCATGAGATCAAAATGTCTTCTCTCAGCACCTTCTCTATCATCCACTTTATTACGGGTGAGCATCATAAAAAATCAATAAAAAGTCACTAGTGTGATGCTCAAACCTACATAGGGATGTCAATGATGAGAATGATACCATTATTTTCAGGCAGGAAAATAATATATGTACTTTTATTTTCTATTCCCAACTTTTACTCCTAAACTTAAAATTTTAATGTAAAAATTTGTATTTTGACTCACATGAAAAAAGTAACTTATCCCTGTCCGTCATATCAAGAAGTAAAATTTGAAGAGTAAGATTTGAGAGTTCATCTCTTTCATGTATCTCATCTTAGGCACTTAATTGACGGCCACAAGTTTCTTGAATTGCCACCAAACCGGAAATACATTATTATGGGGTATCAAACTCAAGATGGAAGAGAACTTGAGGGCTAACTTCAAGCACTCTGAGCATGAGAGAGCCCAATGGCAATCAAAAATGAAATTCCCATCCACTCGTATTACTTTACATGACAGCCCATATGACATGTTATAGTTATTGGCCCTTTTGGCATTATCTATGCTTATAATTGTTATTTATTATTTTTGAAATGCTTATAATTCTTTATAAAGTAATGTCTGTCCTAGACTATAGATAAACATTTTTAACTCAAAGAATCAGATCCCCATCACCAAAGTTCGAATATATGACTATGCATTTAGAAGGGGTAACCAGGATGGCAGGATGCCATCACACTTCAAGGTAGTTGGCATTGTTATTTATTATTATTTTTTTAATTTTGAAAATTTGTTATTTATTGTTAATTGTTCATAATTCATAATAACATTTAATTTTAAATTTATCTATTTATTTTTTTGAGACAAAATTTATCTATTTTTTTTGAGAAGAAATACTTAATTCATATCATAGAGAAGACAATCAACAAGATGAGAGGGAGGGTGGTCAAACCACTCTCCGCAACCTGACAAAGAAACGGCTCCCCGAGCAACAATATGGGCAGCACGATTCGCAGATCACTTAACAAAATAGAAGTCAACACCATCAATCGTGGCTGCTACTTCTTTAACATCGTCAATAACAAAACCAAAACAAAAAATAAAAGAGTCTGAACGTAAAGCATTATAAACTAATTGAGAGTCGCATTCAACATCCACGTTTCCCATACCCGTCCCCTTCAACCAGCTGAGAGCCTCACGAAAATACAAATTGCCTCAGCTTCTTTAACCTCATACTGTCCCATAAGACGAACTCCTTTAGCAGCCAAGAATCGTCCGCCATCATCACGTAACACCCAGCCTAGACCCATAGCATTATTACCCTCATCAAATGCAGCATCTGTATTCATTTTGAGTCGACCTGGTGCCGGTGGTTTCCAACGCGGATGTCCAGACATAGTCTCCGTAGCACTCTGCCCTTTCTCCTTTGCGGCTCTCCAATTCGAAAGGAAAGAAAGAGCCAAATTGACAATAGTGGTACAGACAAAAGGAGTCACATTCCAGACCGTGGCATTCCGACTGCCCCATAGAGCCCAACAAACCATTACAAACTTTTATTTTTCTCTTAATATGATTTTTCTTTTGTTTAGATATTAAATATCTTTGACTATTTTGGCCCTAAAATATTTAAATCCAACAACATTTCGCCGCTAATTTGTTCGAAAGGACCAAAACTGATAAAAATAATAAAGTTAGGCATCAAAATTGAAAAAATTTAAAATTGTGCACCAAAAGTGATAAACCTCAAAAGTCGTGGGACCAAAAGTGAAAATTAATTCATTCAAAGATAGGTTGTACTTCTACTACTAATGTACGTAGTTTACAAAAGAGGTTTTTAATAAGGGAAAATGGCACTTTTTCCCCCTAAGTTATGTGCATATAGCACTTTTTCCCCCTGAGTTATTAAAGTGGCAGTTTTTTCCCCTCAGTTATTTTAAAAGTGGTAGTTTTCCCCCCTGAAATGTTAAATTGACATTTTTGCCCTTAAAACTAACTATTTCATTTATTTTTATTCTCCAACCAATTATATTACTAATATGCATGGAAGATTACGGTTCGATACGAACCTAATCAAACACCGTAGCACTTGAACTTAAAAAGTATGGATGGTTACGGTTACAATTCAGAACCGAAAAAATATAATAAAATAATTGTTAAATTTATACTATTTTTAAATAAGAAATAAAATTATAAAAATAAATAAATAAGTTTTGATTGGCGGTTCAAAATCGAAATTGGAATCTAACCGTACTGATTTATCAAATAAGTGTTTGATCATTTTCACTATATATGAATGTGGTTCAGTTCCGGTTTACAGTTCAACAATTATTTAATTTTATTTTTTCGGTTCTGAATCGTAACCAGAACCGTCCATACTATTTCGGTATTATTGCTACAGTGTTTGGTTAGGTTTGAACCGAATCGTGATCATCCATACATATAAGTAATAATTTGTTGGAGAAAAAAATAATGAAATAATTATTTTAAGGGTAAAAATGTTTTATTTAACATTTTAGGGGGAAAAAGTGCCACTTTAATAACACAGGGGGGAAAAGTGCTATATGCACATAACATAGGGGGAAAAAGTGCCATTTTCCCTTTTAATAATTATAATATGTGCTTTCAATAATATTAAATTTTTCTCTAAAAAAAGAAATTTGTTTGTTCTTATTCTCTTTTACACCAACACTTCATTTTAATTTATATAATATTAGTCCGTGCATCGCATAACGTGTTCCATAACAAATATTTCCCTAGTTGAACCATTGTTAAAGCAAAGCTAATCATTTGAGACGAAGCCCTATGATGCACAAAAATTGCTTTGATGCATTGGATAGAACAATGAGATCCTAATTAATGAGATTCTGTAATCATACATGCTCAAGCATGACATTTGCGGTTGAGAGAGGCGGCCGCCGAACAGGGAGGCGGAGATGCAGAATCTTGAGAAAAGAGCTGGCCCAGAAGGACGCACTAGTGGAGAAATTAAAGCTGGGAACTCGGACAGCAAAGGAGCTCAACCCCTCCTCCGGAGAAATCGCGAGCGAAACCATCGCGGATCTGAACCACAAAACGGGGAAGATGAAAGCAGAACTAGACGAAATCAGAAGCCAGGCGGACAGGATCCTGGAATCCGGGTGGAGAACGCGTTGCTGAAAGTGGAGCTCCACAAATGGCGATCAAAAGCCGCGCAGCAGAAGCCGCAGAAGAGCGATGCAAGCGCGAGATCTTCGCCCTCAATCGCGCCCTTCAACTCACCGTCGCGTCACAGCAAGCGAGCAGCAGCATTAACAACGTCACAATTTCCAGAAACGAATACGAGGCGTTATCGAACAAGGCAGATGAACACGTCACGATGATGGAGGAGAAATTAGGGAAATTGGAGAGAGAATTGATAACAGCTACGCATAAAATCAGGAGATGAGGACAAGAGCGGAGCAAGCTATAAGCAGGGCTGAAGCGGCGGAGAAGGCTAAAGCAGAGCTTGAGGTTAAGATAAAGCGAAGAAAGGAAAATGAGAAGGAGAAAAAGGAATTCTTTAAGAATTTGCGGGACCAAATCAATTCCTCCAGAGAAGCAGCAGCAACTCCAGATATTGTGGATCTACCATAACACCTCAAACTGTTTAGAAATTCGATAGTGTGGACTTCAGCTACGATATCAACATTGGTATCAGACTTGCAAACAAAATCACAACTTAAATACGTCTTAGATGAACCTTGATTCATACCGTTCATGTATTCATTAACGTGATCCACAATATCTAATGTTGGAGCCAATATTGCTCTACTCTTAAGTTATTCGAGATCCATGTTACCGGTCATGTATGAAGGAAAGGTGTTATCAACAATCTCTTTGATGGGATCACCTTGGGTTTGGAATACAAACTGTGAAGGAATAACGATATTGCATTCTCCGTCATTGTTATCACCAAGTTGACCATCACCCAAATCAGCAATACACTTTGCAAAATTTTGTAATTTCTGAACTTCTTCTTCAGCTGTAATAAGACACAGATATTTTTGGTTAAATGCAAGACTTCACAATTATTCCACAAATACGAAGAATTTATACTGGCTTTGTACTATGTATTGTCTTATGCCTTTTGGAACGACTGGAAGTATTTGTCTAAAATCACCACCTAGGACAACTATTTTA